>OX458983.1:11006102-12206102 GCA_949774945.1 Hoplodrina ambigua
AAGACAACGTCATCTTTTTTTTTATGGCAATTAAAAAAATGGAATGGAAATAAAGTTTTAAATTGTTAACAATATTAAAAGACGTGACACATAATGTAATTGAGCATTTAACAGATTTTTCAATGATATATTTGCTAGGCGAGACACTGAGCAAGCTATATGAAAGCTCTCATAAATAAAACTTGCCGACTCCAAGCAAATACTAATCGTATTGCTAATTCTATAAGATCGGTTATTAGTCAGTCAAACACGACGACTGACATGATATTTGACAGCATATATACTAGTTAGGATGTTGTCCTTCCAAAAAATGGGAGGTAACCTTAGCTAGGTATTTACGTAAAGCGAAACCTTACAAGGTTGCTTTAAGAAGTAATTAAAACCAGAAAAATACTAAAGGCATTTTTGTCGATGTTACAAAAATGCCGTAATTGCAACAACTGCATATGACAAGAATACACAAACACTATTTAGTTTGTGATATCAGCGCTTGTATCCGTATTCAAATATAATAAAAATATAGGATAAAAAAGACTTTGAGTAACCAGCTTTTTAAGACAAGCGGGAATTTCATAGACAATGTAAATGAATTCAAAAATCTATGGTAACGGTCGTACCCGCTGCAGAATGCGCACACGCACAGAATTACATTCTGAATACGGATGCAAGTAGCCACCTAAAAGCGACGTTATATATTTATCTCTCAAGTTGTTCTTAGAAAAACAATCAATTGAACATGTAATAAATATTTGGGGTTGAAATGAAGTTATGCTTAATAAAGTTACAATAATGTAATTTAAGTTATTTAACACGTTATGTATACAAATTTTTGTATGATAAGTAGATAGCATTCAATGTTATTCAGCTTCTTTTTATAGAATGTTAAAAAAAAACTTAGTTATTTGATGCCGTCTCGGTTCATGAACGAGGTTACAATATGTTGCATTAATATAATTTTCAACTGAACTAAGATTCTAACAGTTTACTAGTTATTGTATAAATTTATTATTAAGTCAAAAATTTCTGGTTATGTTTTCATACAAAAATGTTTTAAACTATTATTATTGTGTTAAGATTTTAAACTTATTAGCGTTTCATTATACTTTGCCTGTTTTTTTTTTAAAGGACGTTTTTCTATGAAAATGTAGCTAAAAATGGTTGACTTTGGGGGTTATGTTTCCCCCTCCCTGTATATTATTCCATAATATTTTCTTTCACATAATAATAATAGTAGTTTTTCCAATTTACATCTGTTGTGTGTTGACTATTTTGTTGTGTGTGTTAAGAGAAGTTTGATAATGGTTAGTTATTTGTAATTTTGGTAAATGGGATGACTTCCGTTATACAAATCAACTTTATCGTAAGTTATTTGTTGTATGCAAGAACAATGTGTTCGACACACAATAGACAAAACATTCACAACAACTGTCATTTTGTTTTTTTTTCTCTTCCTTCAAAAATGACAAATGACATTTGCTGTCAATGTCATTTAACAAATTTATCATTATACGATTTCGCTTGTAGGTAACATTTGTACGATTTGTGTTTTATTTTGCTTATCCATCCACTCTTAATCGTTCAAATTATATGAAAATCATGTAGATGGTTCACGGCCTTAATTATTTTACAAATTTATATGTATGGAATTAGGGACAGACTGAGTGTCCCATCTTTTCAAAAATTGCGACACTACATTGTTCTGAAATATGTGGTAAACTGTTCAGACAAGATTTTGTAACTAGATCTACTTTGGTTTTTATTTTATTGGATGGTACACTTATTCTGGCCTGAAGTGTACTTGAGTTGTCATTTTGACAAGAGAGACTGTTAGCTACTAAATAATTTGTTCTTGCCAAGTATGGTACGAACGAAATTGGAATTATAGAATCATTTCACTACTAGTATCAGTATTGTCAAAATGTCTGCACAAGTACTTTGGTGTATAAATTGTAATATTTTATTACAATAACAGTGTGACAGGTCGCCCACAAGATGTCGCCAGTCATGTTCCATAGTCTGATTGTTTTATATTATAAGTTTAAATGAGTTGACGAGCGCCCTATGTTGCATACATACAACACACCCTTCCCCCATTGAACGCGACTATAATACCAAAAGAAGCTAGTCTAAAACATAATATTGTAAATTATGAAGGAAGAAATTGTGCTATGAAAATTATTTTCCCATTTCAGATGTACTACATTTTTGGTTTAAGTACTTGTGTATGTAACTATAGCGTTAGAAATAAATGAAGTAAGATGGCGGCCTGTCACATTGCGCCCGCGCAAGTGTGTGCGTGTTATATGTATGTGTGCGTGCGTTTGAACGCAGTCCATTCATCGGTTAGTCGTTGAGGAGTAATAATGTAATATGATATCATACATAGATGGACATGGCTTCAATGCGTTATATAACTACTGTATTACGTTTATAAACATCATGGATTTATTAAATGAAACAATTTTAATACGAAAAATAAATACAAAGAAGTTAGTTTTGTGTTTTTCTTTTGTCTTTACCTTTCCCCTGACTGCTAAAAGATTCACAACTATTGATTTGATCTTACTTACCGGGTAAAACGGGGTGAATAGAGAGGCAGGGGTGAATCGAGACGGAACTTTAAAAGGGATTTTAAAGTCAAACAAATAAAGTTGGTCGCCAACAAGGAGACTAATTTGTAAATTATAATTCAGAAAAAAAAGGATAGTCTTTTTTGCCAACAAACTATATTATTTAAACATTCAAATCTCTTTTAAAGTTTCGTTTCGATTCACCCCTGCCTTTCTATACTGCCGCGCTTATGATAATTACAGTAAGTCACATTTTTGACGATATTGAGTTGTATATATATTTGGAATGTAGAGATTGAGATCTACATTTCTGTATATTTAAAATTTGAAAATGTGGCATAGAACATCAAGGACGTAGTTAAACGAAAAGGATCCAATCCACAACATGGTCAAAAATGAGTTAAGTGCATAAAACTGATACTAAATATCAATACTATCGGCCAGTAAAAAAGATCCCAGCAAAATCAACTGTCTTTCACGTTTTTTTCAGCCTCAGAACCAATCCACATGTATGGCACGTTAAAAAACAAAATCACCTTAAATAATCCAACCTTCCTGGTTCTTAACCAGTATTACCAACCGATTCAGTAAAACGAATCAAGGAGTCTGGATTCTTTTAACGTAATTACAATTTGTTCATCACCGACACTTTAATAAAAACACTAAAACGATCCAGAATGCTTGGATCCTTTTCTATAAATTGATTTTCATTTAGTATTCCAATAAATCTGTCAACGAAAACGATCCAGAGTGCTTGGTACATTTTTATTGGTTAGATTTTTATCCAAAATCAATTTAAATTAATTTGCGAAAACGATCCAGGCCTATTAAAATCGACTGATTAAAATATCGAAAATCAAAATATATAATGTTCAAAATATCGAAATTTTGTTTTTCGTGATAACGTATTTGCCGTGTGGCGCCTTTTGCAACTTGCGTTTGCGTGGCAGTACCATAGATTACTTACTGTATGGAGTTTCTTACCCATTCTTCTCCATACGACACCACCTTTTGTAAGCAAGCGAAGCGAGCTCGGGATTTGGGGCACTCCGACTCGGACAGGTTAGGTTGGAACAATGGGATGGCGGGGTCTGCCAGACCCCGCCATCCCCTTCTTTAAAATTAGTCGTGTGTAAAAGACGGGAGTAGAGAAGGAGATGACGTGCGGGTAGGTAAACAATACCTGGACAATCTAGTTTTGGCGTAGTCAACAGAACCCCGGTCTACGGAGCCAAGCTGTGCTCCTACTTCTGAGCGGTTTAAAAAAAATAACCACGAAGGGGATGGCGGGCCGGATGACCTTCTAACCTAATCTGTCCGAGTCGGAATGTCTCAAGTCCCGAGCTCGCTTCGCTAGCTTACAAAAGGTGGTGTCGTATGGAGAAGAATGGGCAAGAAAATACATACAGTAAGTAGTCTATGGTACTGACGCAAGTTGCAAAAGGAGCCCCACGGCACATATTTTATCACGAAAAACAAAATTTCGATATTTTGAACATTCGATATTTTGATTTTCGATACTTTGATTTTCGACATTTTGATTTTCGATATTTTAAATTTTCGATATTCTGATATGTATCCACTAGATTTTTCTGTGATCTTAACGTTGTTATATTTAACATGAAGAGGATTGATAGAATTAGGGGCGCTACTTAGAAATAAAATAAAGTGAATTTCCATAATTACAAATTTTTCAAATCTAGGCGCAATCTCATCTGAACAATAACTAAAAAAGAAATTATAGGAAAAAAGGGTGTGTTGTTAAAAAATGTCAAGACAAAAAAGGAATATTTGACAGTTTGTGAACGTTCTTAAAAGTACGAGAATCGTCCCACTGGTCTTGCATCCATTTTAAAAACAATCACCTCAAAGATATGTTGACTTATCGGACAATCTTAATTTAATGGGTACCTACCGTAATAAAACACATTGTCATTTTATTAGGTACTTACATTTTACGAAAATAACTTACAAGACGCTACCGACCGACCGAAATTTTAAATAAATGTATTTTATTTCATGAAATAAGGTTAATTTACTACTTGGGGCGTTTTAGCGAAATTAAGACTAGAGCATGCACTATAGAAACTGCCATATAACGAAAAGGATCCAACCATATAAATTTACATATATCTCGGAAAATATAATAGCTATGCTTGACTTTACTATTAACAATAAAAACAGTTTTATAATCCCACACACAACATCATACTTTCATTAGTTTTAATATGAATACCAATGAAGAAATATCTTCCAAACTTCAAACGTCAATATCTCTAAAGTGACTTTGTGTGGATTGGATCCTTTTCGTGTAACTACGTCCAAATAAGCTTAAGCACAATTACAGTAAGATACGTTTTGCGTCAATGCATACTTATTATGATTGCAGTATGGGCACATACGGTTGATTTTTTCATATAGTTAAACCCATTTCCTAGGTAATGCTACAGTAAGTAATCTTGCTATTATCATTTTAAAGTTATGAGTATTTTTTACCAAGTACCACAAAAACATACTAACAGTAAGTGACACTTGTTGTTATTATATTATGTGTTGGAAATAAATCATTATCATATTAAACCTTAACATATTTACAGTAACAGCATATACTATATTAATGCATAAGAGTTTCGCAACGTATTAATGTATTATCTTAGCATAAGTACAGTAAGTGGAACTTACTGTGTATATGATAAGTCAGCGAATTAAAATATATATTTGTACGCATAGACGTAATAACAGCAAGATTCAGCACTGTAATTATGTTTAGGAATACTTAAATTTATGCGTAGACTTGCCTGGAACAAATAAGGTAAATACGTTACTTACTGCAAATATTCTAAAGCCTCCTCTACACCGTCCACTAATACTGTCTACTAAAGCTGTATTATTGTTGATTAAATATAGGACTGATGTTGTTATCCTAAAATATTTTCTTATTGTAGAAGTGTGAAGAGTGTTGTGAAGTTCGTATAACGAAGATCTCATAATTTATACAATAGTAAAGTGTTAATAATTATAATTATTTTAAGTGGATAAAAGTCTTATTGAAGAATTTAAAGTGCCTTGAAAGATCAGAGTTGTGCTGCGTTCTGTCAATCTGCGTATTATTATTTTTCCATTTATTTATTTAATATACATATACAATTAATTTTTTAAATATTATTATAATAAAATATATAAAAACATTTAAAAATATAAAAAATAGCATCCCACCAGCGTCGGGAACAGGGTCCAAGTCACCGTTGGTCAGGGCTCCTGAGAAAGTAATCTCTTAACAATACGCGCCGTGTACAGGAGTACCGCTTTCTGAATCAAGCCCTTGATCCAACCGCCCAACGAGAGCCTCCTAAGGTGTTGGTCGAGGCTCTTGGCTATTATGCCATTGGCCGTCACGACTATCGGCACAGTGATTGCTGTACTCACATCCCACATGTCGACAACCTCGCGAGCCAAGTCAAGATACTTCATTTGTTTATCTTTCTCAGCCTTCACGAGGTTCTCGTCATGCGGGACTGTTATATCCACAATCACTGCGCGACGCTCTAATCGATCTATCACCACTATGTCAGGCTTATTGGCAACAATAGTCCTGTCAGTGATGATAGATCGATCCCAATATAATGTGATATTGCCATTTTCAAGAACTGGGTCGGGCACATACCTGTAGTAGGGTACTTCCGATTCCACAAGCTAGCTGCTGGTGGATAATCCTGGCTACTAGGTTATGCCTATGCAAGTAGTCTCCGTTAGCCAGACGAGAACACCCAGATATAATGTGCCGGATTGATTCCCCGGGACGGTGGCATGCCCGACAAATGTCAACCGTACCGTCCTTCACAATATATCTCCGGTAGTTGTTCTTCATTACAACTTCGTCCATAATTGCACAGACAAAACCTTCGGTTTCCCCAAAGAGGTCACCAAAGCGCAGCCAGGATACGGACGCCATAAAGTCAACATCAGGCCCATGTAGGGCTCGGTAGTAGCGCCCGTGAAGCTCCTTGCTCTTCCATACCTCCATGCGATCATTAGTATCCAATACCACAGGTTTGCGCCAGTTCTCATTCACTAAGGAGAGCGGGGTGAGGCCCTTGTCTACCAAGACCACATCTCGGTGCATCCCCACGTCGGCTTTTAGGAAATACTCCCTGAGACTGCGAAGGACCGTCCTCCATTGCTCCATACACGACATTAGGAAGGTGCGTAAAGTTGCATCTACTTTGTACAACTCCAACACCCTCATAAGCCATGTATGTGGCACCGAGTCATAGGCCTTCTTATAATCTATCCAGCATGTCGACAGATCCTTTCGAGAACGTCGAACCTTTAATGGCCATATCAATGAGGAGCAGCTCCTAGTACCACGGGACCCATTCCTACATCCATTTTGAGAGGCAGACATGATAGAATTGTTTCAATATGTTTGTTAAATTTAGCTCTAAATTTAACAATTTTTAGGCCATTAACCTTTATTATTTTTCCATTAAGAATTCCAAAGAAAAAACTGTGTTTTTTTTTGAGAAACAAAGTGTTTATAAAGGATTATTGTGGTGCAATAATAAATAGTCGAAGACTTGTAACTAGAAGAGGTTGCGTTCACATACATTTATCAGTTTATTTTATATTTTTTTTGTTTTGTATGAAGAAGTACAAACACTAATTTATAAAAAGTTTTAGGGGAAAAACTGTAAAGGTGTTATTTTAGAAACAGTGCTTATTTTATTTGGTTTACGATTGTTTCATGTACGGAGCAGGTTGTACAAACACGAATTGCTTTTTTAAGTTAGTTTATAATCAGATTTTAAAATGCTTAAAAAATAAAAAAAAAACGGAATTGATTATACAACTTTGTACTATTAATAAAGCTGGGTACTTTCTACATTAAACTGTGATTTCATAAGATTTTTTTTGTTCCATTATCTACAAATAATATTAAGGAATAGTAATTAATTTTGGTTCCGGTGCTTTGTGGCAGATAATTAATTTTACATATTGCTCCTAGCTATAATTACAGTAAGTGATTACGTTACATTAGGCAAACTGTGTAATTTTTGTTATTCTATTAAAATATTTATGTCATTTTGTAATCATTGTTGCAGTATGTACTTCAAATTAAAGATTGTTACAGTAAGTCACACACTTACTGTACCAATACTAAAAATACATAATTTTTTTAATTGTTCGTTCCTTAACATAAGTATTTTTTTAAACTTTACAATTAAAATATTATTCCTAATTAAAAATTAAAATATAGAAAGTGTTAAACAAACCTATACCTATCTTAAATATTTCAGAAAACTTAGGTTTAATTTATATTTTAGGAAGAATGTCAAAATTAAAAAAAAAAACTTTAACCGCCTTTTTCTCGAAAGTGTCTCCAACGCACTTACTGTATATATCACAAGCACGGCAGTATACACCCCGTTTTACGGTACTATTATAAATTCGAAAAAGATACACAACTATTTGGTTTTACTACACTATTATTATAAATGCGAAATTTTGGATGGATACATTTTTTTGTTACTCAAACACTCGATCGCTAATAAGAAGTTGCATGGTCCCTAAATGCTGTATTTTATATTTTAGTTTAATATTAAAACGGCCATGTGCCTATGTAATTGGCGAATGGCCATCATCATCATCATCGTCCACTGCTGGACATAGGCCTAAGATGACCTCAATGACACTTCAGCGTACATAGGCTGATCAGGAGCTACGCAGTCGCACAGGATCTCGCCAAATTAGAATTATTTACAGCAGTCGATTCAGTGTCTTCCATATAGACCATTGCCGTTTACGACCAGTTCAGAATGATATTCCAGGGGGTCTACCGCTATCTCATACCTACACAGTACCATTTTCATATTATATATTCTGTTGTTAGATTTACAACTCTCGGCGTTGAGACAAACGTTGATAATCCAACAGTGCGCAAGGCAAAGTAATATTAAAATAATACCTACTATTTACCCAAAGGCTATATTTTATTATCAATAATATTACCCTTTACCCTATAGCCTTCCTAAAAAAAACTGTCGCGGTTTAGAGCTAGTACCTACTTATAAAGGGGAAAAAGTGTTAAATGAAGCAACATTAAAATTGACAACTGCGTATATTAATTTCACTATTGTTATAATACAGTTTTACATTTTGCCAGCCCTCACAAAATGTCAAGACAGTAACGAACATAACTAATTTATACAAATATACGGTTTATATTATTAAATTAACATTTAAATGCTAGGGTAACTTATTGTGGTAACAAATATATGAATAAAAAATAAAAGTAAGTCAAAATAAAAACTATTTTTGAAAACGACAGGCTGATTTCAATGTTTTTTATATTTCAAATATGGAAAAGAAAATTGTGGTAATTTTTTTTGGAAAAAATATATTTTCTGGATGTTTTTTTAACCGACTGTAGAATAAAAACGTGTTATGTGTTTCATTTTTATCATATAATTTGCTTTGATTAAAATTACATTGAAATCAGCCCTAAATTCACTGAACTTGATGACCTAAGATTTTTTGGGTACAGTAAAAGTGGTAACAAAGAAAAATTAACTTAAATAAACGCTATCATAAACCTAAAGTTTATTTTTATAGTGATATTAATTACAATTACGAATACAATCTACAATTATTATTTATAATTGAAAATACTCATCGTGAGCTATCTACTATTTATTTAACTTTTATATTTTTTTAACAATTAGGAAATATTATTCAGATTTGACATTGAGAAAAATATAAAACTGTTTTAGTAATTTATTATATTAAAAGTTAACATTTTTTATTAACATAGGATAGATGATTAGAAACTATAAAACATATTTCAAAAGTGGTAAAAAGGAAAGCGATTCATAGTATCAAATTAGGGATTCCACAAAAAAATTAGGCCGTTTATCGGGAAAAATATTTAGAGGGTGTCCATGTGCACTTTGTTAATCAGGACAGAATCGCTTTCAATGTAACTAGTTAGAGAGTTTTTCCGTTCAAAACAATCTTAAAAAGAAGAAAAGAATAAGTAGATACATACCTATTTTAAAATATTATCAAAATATTTTTTACCTACAAAATAATAGTAAAAAATGAAGTAAAATTTAATCCATTACAATTTTTGGTAAGATTAAAAATTATGTTTCTTCGTAGTACCTACCCACTGAAATTGTCATTTATTAAATAATAAACAATCAAATCTATTCATTATTCAGAAATTTCTATAACTTTTTTTTGTTTTCTTTTTACTTTTTATTTTACATAACAATAAATAATTATTCATGAATTAACACAAAATGTGTTAAAAAAAAATATTGTTTAAAAAAATACTAAGAACAAAAGTACAAAACATAAAACGTTACATTAGAAAAATGTCGAACGATGAAATATGTTTTAACTAGTTTCAATCTTAAACAATAATTTACAAACAATTCAGTATAATAATAGTACAATTGTTATAATTTATTGACTAGAAATTCTTAACAAACTGTGAAAATAACGCTAAAATAAGCCTCATTATTTTTATTCGCAAGATTTCTTAATACATAGGATATGTTGAAAAGGTAAGTCTTTTTCAAGAAATAGGTAGCATTTAATGTTTTATTTTATTATAATACTTTTTGTAATAATCAATTTTTGAAGACACTTAGTTTGGCATTTCCATCTCGAGGCTGGGCTCTGAAACAATAATAATAAAGAATTAATAAGCATATTATATAAATCATCATATATAAAAGAAAGTCGTGTTAGTTACACCATGTATAACTCAAGAACGGCAGAACTGATTTGGCTGAAAATTGGTGGGAAGGTAGCTTAGAACCAGAAGACAGACATTATGTCATTATGTCAGACTTTATGTCATAATATTTTAGGGGTAGGGGTGGGGTATTGGTAAGGGTATCGCTTGGGTTACCATGAATACGGGGTATTAAAAGACACATTATATAGCCGTTAATTAAACATACTGCACATCAAACTCAGTAATTGTTAGCAAAGAATATTACTGGGAAACAACTTCTTATGTGTTTCAAAAACCACTTGCCCATTAGGTAGTGGACAATTGTACTATAAAGGATGCATGTAACAGACTGTATTTATGGTTTAGTGTAATTTAAAATCTGGTTTTGCGTAAAGATTAAACTTCCTAAATTGGGAACGTTGTCCTTCAGTTTAGGTGCGTTTCGACGGGTGCCCTTCAAAACGGGTGCGCTGGGAGGAATACCCCGTCCTTCAATTACCTTTGTAATCAAAATGTTTCCAGTTATGGTGTACAGCAATAAAATAATCTCAATGATGGGAAGAACATGTAACTTTTTGCTACGTTAAACGTCTTTTTACACCTATTAGTTATTTACATAAAGATAGTTATTATTACAGAAAATAAGTACGTTAATGTTAGATGAAATAAGTAGTGTGATGAAAAAGGCGGGCCAAAAAGTAATTGAGTAGTCGCGACTTTTTAACCAAAAGTAAATTTTTCTTTGGTTAGTGAGTCAGTATGCCTGTCTGTCTCTCTTTATACCTACTCCCTCTTAGAGGCTAAAAGCAAGTGCATATTACTGCAACTACTAATTGTATTTTAAGCATTATTTATTAATAAAACAATTACAAGAAAATATATAGTTATTCGGAAAATTATTAAAGTATTTCCCCAATATTAAACCAAGATTTGCAAAAATTCGACAGACGGCAAGAACGAAATTTAAAAAAGAAACAATAAACAGGTAAAAGTCATCTTAAACAAGTTTGTACCTACATTGATGTAATACCACATTTTAACCCCACGACTTTGAAGTAATTCATCCTCTATATCTTTTTGAAAGATTTCGCGTTATAAGAGATGATATCATACCTGAAAATGAATGATAATGAGTATGGATATGGATGAATGAATGGTGCTTTATACGAGGTGCAGTTTTGCATCATTGACAAATAGGAGGTTGTCATAAAGACATAAATTAGGGCTTTCTCAATAGTCTGATAACTGTTATCCAAAGAATAAATATGACAGTTTGACATAATTCTTTTCTAAACAAAAGCTGCCAAATCGCCTTATTTATCCTTCTACATAACATCACGCCTGTAATCCCCGAAGGGTTAAGCAGAGGTGTACCCATTCGTACACCCACATTTCGCCAGTTATGTTTTTAGTCCCACGTAATAGGGGGCGAGCCTATTGCCATCAACCGGGCACAAATCCAAACTCCGAGGCTGCTACTGAGAAATTCCTGATGGAAAAACCCAATAACACTTTGCCCGACCTGGGAATCGAACCCAAGACCTCATGCACAGCAGTCGCGCTTGCGACCACTAGACCAACGAGGCAGTCCTAGTTTATCCTTCTGTTAAAAGTTATATGACGATTGAAAAATTAGCACTTAATCAAATAAAATTACAACACAAATGAATAAATACTTGTTTTTTTTTATATAAAAATTGTTTAAGAATTTACTACTTTTAAAAAACAGAATGCAATGTTGGCAAGATGTCCAGAGGCAAGATGACTAGTTAGAATTTTAAAATCACATACTAAAAATAACTATTTATATTATTTTTAGTAGCATAGTATACCTACCAACTTAAATTTCAAGAAGATGCAAAACTGCACTGAATAAAAATATATTTAAAAAAAACAGTTAAATCAAAATTATTGTCACACTTTTTTGCTACGTCTCGCTACGTCATTACTACGCCAAGTGCTACAGCTACGCTGCGTAGCAAGCAGCTTCGCATAGCTAAAAATCTCTCTATCTGATTTTGGAAAGATAGAATAATTTCTCGTATGATGAAATTATATTTATATGTAAACTTATTGTTATGAATTAATTGATTCAGAATCGTGTATAAATGAAAGGATTACGTGACGCACGAAGTGAGTAGGGTTTATTTAACAATTCATTATTTTTATGATTGTTTGTCATTTTAGCTTTTTATCTTCTTTAAAAGAAGTGCATTGTGATATATCTGTCATGCATGACACACATAGAGCTGATAAACACTTGTTTAGTCGTCACAAATTTAACACAAAATATATGTCTTCAGCATAAACCCTTACAATGACTCATTATTACTGTACAGACTGACATATCAGTTTATGGCCATATTCATTACTTTTTAATAAGAACCGCTTAAAAGTTTTTTCTTTCCTAATTTTTCGTATAACATTACCCTCTTTTAAATTTCTTTGGGGTTGAACTTAAAAGTTTGTTTAAAAAATAAAAGCAAATTGGTTTTTAATGAGTGTTGAATTATAATACTTTAGTTAAAAGACTTGACTGTAATTTAAAATTAACAGCTACACAACAAAACAAAATGGCTTCGTTTATTTACCGTTCAGTATCATTTGTCTGTATTAACGCGGAAGCCCTATTATGTACGTTGACCTTTCATTTCATATCAAATTCGTCAGAAATTCACGTAAAAAACTCACCATCTGCCCACTTCTTGCCCCGCATGCCAAAGAATCCCATCTGAGCCTTTCTCTTGGGCAAGGGTCCGTTCTGGTCAACCAAAAACTTAATTTCATGCGCTCCACTGTTCTTCAAGTCTTTTTTGCCCCTCACACCGATGAATTTGCCGCGGAAGGTCAGGTCATAAGGTCGTTTAGTGTTTATGGATTTCTTTCCTCGCACTCCGTAGAACTGGTTAAAATTCGCCACTCGTTTGCCGACATCGTTCAACTGTGGGAACGATACCTGTGCGGGCTCCAAAGAAGATTCGAATGAGTCTGGTAGGAAATTCATTTTGGGATTGACATGGTTTACTTGAGCCATGAGCATTAGCAGTTCATTAAGGAGGGGGAATTGAGGATCGTTGGGTTCCTCCTTTGAGGAGTAGTCTATTTGGCCTATCAAAGAGCCGTCTCTTTTAGGGAGCTCATTGCTTTGAGACTCAAGGAAGTTGAGGTCTTTCTTGCCTCTCATTCCCATGAAGCCCATTGGCGCTCGCTTGTTGTATTCCTCTTGGGCCTCAAGAATGTCTTGGAGGCTCTTTTTTCCTTTGACGCCGACGAAAAACTGTGGTTTCCGTTTGTAGAACTGTTCGGTGCCATCTTCGTCGAAGTACTTCTTGCCGCGCATGCCGAGGAATCCTTGCGGGACTCTCTTGGAGACCTCCTGCGTGTACGCAAGGGATACCAGGTGGATGGTGATAAAGATGAGGCAGGTTCGTGGGGCACCCATGTTTGTATGATCTGGAACAATGGAAATGACTTTGAGATATTTAATATGTCCTAAAGTTTTATGTTAAGGTAAGTAAGTATGGAGTTTCTTGCACATTCTTCTCCGTACAAAATTACCTTTTAGGAGGGGCAACTAGTTTTTTTTTTTTGTTTATGAACGTTTAAAAGTACCTTTAAAGGTATAATATGACTTTATATTCTGTTGTATTATGCTGCCAGTAAAAATTCATAATTTATACATTCATCCATAGGTAAAAAATACGACTGCCTCGGTGTTGTGTGTTGCAAAGCGCGACTGCTGAGCATGAGGTCTTGAGTTCAAATCCTAAGCGAGCAAAGTGTTATTGCATTTTTCAATCAGGAATTTCTCAGTAGCAGCCGAGGTTGGCTCGCCCTCTTTTACATAACTGGCGAAATGTGGGTGCACTAATGAGCACACCTCTGCCTAACCCTTCAGGGATTACAGGCGTGATGTTATGTTATGTTTTACTAAGTTTTTTTTTTACTAGACTGTTTATAACGTAAGCTGCGACAACAGACTACATTTTTTGACCTTGACACGACAAGCCACCGAACGGTATGTCACAATTTATGTATTTAAGTATCTACATTTAGGTGGAATGTTGGTACACTATGGTGCGCCCTTCCACGTCCCCAGGGAGGGACACTTGTATGCACAGCGGCTTGTGTGAGCACGGCTTGTATAATATTCATGACACTAGTACCTAGTTACCTACCTATTGTATTGTTACTTAGGAGGAATGAAGTAAGGTTGACAGCTAAATTCTGTTTGTTTTTTTCAATTTGGAATTCAATATCATGTCGAATGTTAATAAATGTTGTTAACTTTATTGTGTAGGTAGGTATACTGTCTCCTAAAAGTGATGGAGAACACCTACTTAATATCTCCTGTTTACTATTATTTTTTTGTCATGATTTGTTACATGTTTTGTTGGGGATCCTAAAAATATAATAAAAAAAAATACGTGACACAAACGTGTATTTTTTTACAAGTGCATAAGTTTAAACCTTTAATTAATTAATGTTATGTAGGTATTTCCAAAATTATAATAATTAACGAAACGAATAAACAAAATTAAAGTGTCTTTTTATAATATGTAAACCAAAAACCACACATTAAAATAAAAATGTGTCTGTCTGTCTGATTGACTGTGATTGTCTGCTTGTTTCTAACATTACGTTGGTAAAAAAAAAAACACGCGGATGAAGTCGTGGACAAAGCTAATTATAATTTATACTAGCGGCACGTCCCGGCTTTACACGAAACGACACGAAAACATTCCATGGTTAATTTTTTGACACCTTTGGTTATATATATTATTTAAGTTTTAATAGAAATCTTAGCGTATGTTACTAAGGGGTAATGTAGCATTCCAATAGTAAGAGATTTTTTAAAATCGGTTCAGTCGTTTTTGAGCAAATTCGTTACAAAAATACAAAAATGCAAGTTTTTCCTATTTATAAAATATTACTATAGAAGTGTAGATAACTATTTAGAGCTACTTAATACGACTTACATAACCTAGTTACCGACCACTCCGTAACCCTAGCAAACACGGAGTTAACATAACGTCAATTTGATAGATTTTTAAATTAGACAGAAATCCGTTTCGCACGTAATGCTTATTTAGTTTGAAGGCTTTATTCATGTGAATCGGTGCTTGTCGTAGAAAATTAAACCTTAATGCTAGGGGCACTTACAGGTGTACCCATTAGTACAGATAAACTACAGTAACATGACGCGCCCTTCCACAATTCAAAACGTTTGAAAGTGTTTGTAATAGTAGTAAAAAGACTCACAACGCATGCATGTGTGCGTATTGAGACGGCTCTCGAAACAAAAACAAATGAGCGATTTGTTGCTCGACTAGCGACGTCAAAAATTACTCATTATTATAAGTATGGCGCTGCACTGATATTCTCTATGAAAATGACACGTGCGTCGTCTTGCGCGGTCGGCTATTTATGATTAGTCGACAAACAAATATTCTAGCCTGCTACTGAAGACGATTGCTCACAACTACATACAAACTCTTTCATACGAATGTGACTAACAACATTGAAATGGTAATATGGAGGGGAGCGTCAAGTTATAGTAGTTTATCTCAACACCTACATTTCGCCAGTTATGTTTCAGTCCCTTGTAATAGGGGGTCAAGCCTTGGAATCAATCAGGCACACATCCAGACTCCGAGGTTGCTTCTTAGAAATTGCTGATGGACACTAACACTTCCCCCAACCTAAGAACTTAAACCCTATGACCTATGACCTCATACTAACGAGGCAGTTTTTAGTTTCAATTATAATACCTAATTTCTGTATTTTTTCAAAAGACTGATTTTTGACTGCCTCGTTGGTCTAGTGGTCGCAAAGCGCGACTGCTGAGCACGAGGTCTTGGGTTCGATTCCCAGATCAGGCAAAGTGTTATTGGGTTTTTTCATCTGGAATTTCTCAGTAGCTGCCTTGGAGTCTGGATTTGTGCCTGGTTGATGGCAATAGGCTCGCCCCCTATTACATGGGACTTAAACATAACTGGCGAAATGTGGCTGTACTAATGGCTTCGCCTCTGCCTAACCCTTCGGGGATTACAGGCGTGATGTTATGTTTATGTTTATGTTTTTTCAAAAGATGAGAAGTTTAAACATTAAAGTTTTTCTACAGGTCTGTAGAAACTCGCATTTTCAGTATTTTTCTGAACAGCCTGCTGTTTGCCCAAGGGTCAAACTTAATACCTAAAATCTTCTACTATTAATACCATTCATTCTTCCCGACTAACAAAAGCACAGCTCTACCCACTCATTTAGTCCCCCAACCACGTATTTCTAATAAATGTTAATAATCAAATAAAATTCCTGAAAGAAAATAACTCCTTTCTCCCAGCATTCCAAAATAAACGTTATTACAACGCAACATAAGGTAATAATTTCTTTATCACGACAGGAGCTTGTTACAAAGGATTGTGGCCACCAGTCATATAATTTATATAAGTATATAAATACTTATTTATGTTGTTAATATTATTTTTGTTGTAAATAAATGAAGACATATTGTGGTCATGTTTGTATTGAATACAATGGTTTTTTTGTGATTGTTATTTATTTTTGTTTCTTATTAAACGTTGCTTCACTGATTACTTTGTACCTATTTTGGTTTGATTTTTAAAGACGAAAAAATTTTTATTAGTAATTAAATAAAATTAAAATATAAATAATAATACCAGCCTATTTTTATGTCAGTACAAGCAATTTTAACCGAATTAAAAAAGAAGGAGGTTTTTTTTAATTTTTCTTATGATTTTAATCACTTACTTTAAAACACAATAAAAATGACCCACTGACACCCGAACAGAAATAACAAATAACCCTATAACATCTAAGTACCAAACAAAAACACGTCATAACCCTTACACTGACGACGTTGAACGAAAAAAAAAAGATAATTATAAAACATGAACTGCAAACGACAACCGTGTTCTACTCAAGTGGCGTGAGCGAGACGGACATGGAAAAATGTAATAAAAGAGAGTGAGATAGAAGACTGGCTAATGAGCGTCTGTATAAGCCGTTGACAATGCTGAAGGGTTTGCAGATGTGTAAACGTTTACTTTTGAAATATTAAGGAAACGGAAGCTTTACTTCATATTACAATATGAACAACCTGTAATATGTGATGTTGTGACTGCCTCGTTGGTCTAGTGGTCGCAATGCGCGACTGCTGAGCGTGTTATTGGGTTTCTTCACTAGGAATTTTATATTCAGGAATATAGGCTCGACCTGAACCTTCAATTTCTGTATTACCTATGCAATATAAAGTCTGTATATAATCAGTTTTGTGTTTCCTAGAGAAACGTAATCATACCCCTTAAATTAACAGCAAAATATATCCCTATTTAATAGCTGTTGACAGTTTTGCGCCTGCAAAATTATCCGGGTATATCGGATATTTACCCGGCTAGAAAGCCAGGTAACTGCATTCGCAACTTGCCCTTCCATTAGAGACACCGGCGAGCACCCTATATTGCATTCTTTTAAGCATCGCGCAAGCGAATTGGCATTGACATATATGTGCAGGGATGAACTTAGAATCTTGAAATTTGGTATGCTTCGTGTGCGAGTCCAATTCGCACGTGGCCGGTATTTTTTAATGTTACGATAGGCGATCAAGCTAAGCTTTAATGCGGAAATCTTTTTGGTATAGGTAAATCATCATTATATGAGCCGAACGACGTACACTGCTGGATATAGGCCTCCCCTAAGGACCACAATGACCGGTCCTATGCTGCCCGCATCCAGCGCAATTTTGAGTGCTATATCGGTTACCTTAGCTCTTCTGCGAATCTCTCTCTCTTGTTTGATTGTAAAGAGACCTCTAGTATAGCCCTCTCCATCGCTTTCTCAGCAACGTTAAATAGTCGTAGGTAAATAATGAATGCATTTAAAAAAATATAAATTCAATTTCAATTTAACAGTAAAATGAAATATATACATAATCTACGAATATATTCAGCCATATTTAATATATTTTAACGCCAACGCGCACCAAATCCGGCCCTGCAATAAAATCCTATTTGATTCAGTAACGATTTTTATGAGGTTCCTTTTTTCTAGTAAAACTGACAGTTTTGTAGTAAACAGACTCTTGCTTTGTTTATATTTCAGGTAAAACCGTGAAAGTAGGTCATATCTACTGGTTCAACGAACTTTCTGTGTGAAATTCCTAGTATTTATAATATGCATGTTTATTTTATGCTACATACAGATAGAACAAACATAATACAACATAGCTCTTCCCCTATAGCAAATAGTGTATAGAGGCTGCAGACTGACCAGACTAAAAGGGAATATTTGTGCAAAATTCGCAAACGACGTCGCGGGCAAATCCTAGTTAAGATTAAATGTGTAAAACAACTTCCATTGGTGAAACGACTTTTTCATTTCGTCGGATAATAATAATTAAAAGTTTTACCATTGTATTACGTGTGTTTTTTTTATGATTTTTTTTACGACTTTACCAGTCTACGGTCAATTTAAAACCCCTAAGGTTCTTCCAGTACCTGTAAATACTTGATTGAAGACCAGTCAGTTTAACTTTTATCTAATAACAAGCTTCTGCCCGCGATTTCGTATCTGATGTTTTTTTTTCAACCGCGTTTGGTTACGTCTTTGGTTATTGCTCCGCTCCCGTTGAACGTAGCGTGATGTTATTTAGCCTATCCTATTCCTGATGAATCTGGCTATCATGTACAAAATAATGTTTCCAATCCGTGTAGAGTTTACAGAGATTTGCGCGTTTAAACAAACAAACGAACAATCTTCTTTACAATATTAGTACAAATACCTTAGTAAAAATTATGTCATTGTTTACAGTCAATTTAAAACCCCTAAGGTTATTCCAGTACCAGTAAATACTTGATTAAAGACCAGTCAATATTCCCCACAAATTCATAGGTAATCCCTGTGTTTACCGAGATAGTTGACAGCAAATTACTGTTTTGTTGACAGTTTACATATTATAAGCATGTGCATATACCTAAGGCAAACAATCAGATGGGAGTACAGAACTGAGCCAGTACTGACCCATTTCGCTCAATTGACTTCTGTGTAAGGCTAAACGCGTACTATGAATTATAATGGCTGCGGATATTTATCGCTAATCTGTAAACCATATCAATATATACTCTAGTCAGCGCACTGCGAAAAGAAAGCGTTTTTGTTTATTTTGTCACTAGCTTTTGCCCGTGACTTCGTCCGCGCAAAAATAAAATAAAATATAGCCTATGTCACTCGCAGATAATGTAGCTTTCTAATGGTGAAAGAATTTTTTAAATTGGTCCAGTAGTTTTTGAATTTATCCATTACAAACAAACAAACAAAAATACAATTTTTTCCTCTTTATAATATAAGTGTAGATAAATTTCGTAGTGCGTGCATATATCGCAAGTTTCATTGACATATAACTCAGAATAAACTCACGTTTAAGTAGAAACAGTCCACAAAAGAGGTATTCAAGGTCGTCAGATATAGTTGAAGGTTTTTTTTTTAAAGTGAGGGATGTCTTCGATTACAACTTAACTTAATTAATGAACTGTTTATTGGCGCCATACATGCATACGTGCATTGTACAGTGAATACATTATACATTGAGAAAAATGAAGTACAATGGTGCCGATTCTCTTGTTCACAAACTAGACTAAATTTAGAGAATTGACATCTCTTACTAACATACAGCGAAAGGAAAGGATGGAGACATTCCGTGACATTAAAGAACTAAGTTAGAGATGTCAAATTAGTTTTGCCTGAACTTCTCCGTATTTTTAATCCACACGTTTTAAGATGTCAACTATAACTGTATGGATGTGTCAGATGGACAAAATTTGACAGCTCTTACTTACATTACTCTCTTTCTTATTTTATGATGAAAAAGATGGAAATAGTCTAATTTTAGTTTAGTTTGTGACCAAGGGAATCAGCACCATTATCTATTTTTAAATTAAATGACATTTGAAAACGTCCATTAGTTTCTAAGAAAACTTCAACTATCTACATATATGTATCTGACGCGACTGCATACCTATCTTTTTTGTTGGCTGTGCATTGCGTGCTATCCAAATTATACAGGTCATTGTAAATTTACCCCAAAATTAGCTGTTTCCTACAAAAATGCTACACAACAAGATCGTAATGTAGGGAACAGTTGTTTTTTTTTTCATGATTTCAAGGCTGGCCCCATAGTAAAAGTTAGTCATAATGATGAGTACAATGACCCCTTTTCATGTTTCGGGTAAATTTTCAATGACCCTGTATAGTAAGTTTTCTCACCAAATATAAAAGTCGCTTCCCAACATTTTTTGCTCAATGTTGCTTAGTTTCATGGGCATGCGTAATTAATGAGTATGTGATGTGTGTTTTTATACCCCGTATAATAATTTTATGTTAGACCATCTCATGTACAATAGAAAATTAATTAAATTACAGAATTCATTACATTTACATACATACATAAACTCACGCCTTTTTCCCATGGGGGTAGGCAGAACAGAACGCCACCTGTTACGATCCTTACATATTGCTTTCGCCTCATCTACGTTCATACATCTCGTCATACAAGCACGCCGGTTACGAGTACTGCGCACCTGACCTTTCTGAAAAACCTCACCAATAAGGTCAGTGTAGGTCTTCCTAGACGACCCCTCCCTGCGTTGCCACTCACCTCTGCCATATACATAAATACCTTTTGCATTACATTTAGGTTCTAATAATTTTGTAAAGCTGGTCCAACTACACTATTCAGCAATAACAGTCCAATTTGTATCCCTTTACGCTTAGAATAGATTTAAAATTAATCTGGTTGAAATATACAAAAATTATGGCAGAAATTTTGATGTGGGTTAGCTTATTTTGCCCGAATTAAACCCAAATGATTTACAAAACAGAATCAAAGTAACAATTTTGCTGAAATTATACTAAACACGATCCAATAGAATCAGATATAAATGTATTCCTATAAATAAAGGCAAGTTAGATACAAATATTATTCATGGGAGCTGTTTTCTCTTTTATCACTAGCTTTTGCTCGCGACTTCGTCCGCATGTCGGTTATTGCAGACGCAGAAGTAGACGAAGTCGCGGAATAAAAAATAGCCTATTTCCTCCCTTGGGTCAAACTTACCGCGTACCAAATTTCATCAAAATCGGTACGACCACAAACGCCCTGAAACGAGATTTTTATTTATATAGACATAATATACACATACTAATTAATATTCGTACTGCGTCACTGAAGCCTAATCAATGATACTGTGTAACAATCGTTACGGGTAGTCAGGAGGTCGAAAATCGGACAGACTGTTTTTCAAGGAGTATCTTTGCCCAGTTACTGGGTTGGGAAGGTAAGATAGCCAGTCGCTCTATGTAAAATACTGGTATTCAGCTACATCTGGTTAGACTGGAAACCGACCCCAACATAGTTGGAACAGGCTAGGCATATGTCTTCCCAAGCATACGTCGTCTTTCTCAGTCACACCTTAGCCGTTAAGGTGTCTTTCTCTTTCATACAGTCACGTATTGTCAACATTCTATTCCTACAGACGTATGGTTCGTGATACAAATTAGTTTAATGTATGTATAAAATTTGGACCTCATGACATGTGCCAGCCTGTATGTTCAATACAGGGTGGCACACGTCATGAGGTCCAAATTTTTGAAAGCCTCTCTTCTTGGTGTTCCTAAAATTTACAGACGATGTCTGTTCTGCATTTTTTTTTTTAATTTTAATTTTGTCACAAATATTCCTGGCTTGAAAAATCTGTAGTCTTGAAATAATTTTCATTTGAAAAAAAATTGGACTCTTAAACTGAAAAAGCTCAAAACATACATTGGCATATAGGAAAGCCCATCGGCTTTCCTATATGCCAATGTATGTTTTGAGCTTCCAAAATTTTCATAAAGACGTTGCGACCTGGAACACTCTCCTCATATCATTACTTGCTACAAAACATCCAAAACTTGTGTACGTCAGTGTACTCTGTGATTGTGAACGTGTTTGTACGCACCGCACGTACAATCGTAACGAAAAGCGTTCCATTTGAAATAACTAGTTTGTTGAATTGATTTGAAAGCGGTCAGTTTTGAGGCATCGGTTGTTTGTTTTGACTAGTTTGGACAAAAAGGTTTTGTATAAATGTTGACAGATCAATCTGGAATTCTGGATATGGGTTTATACGGTGTTATTCTTAGTTTATTGTAATAACCATAAATTGAGGAGCTCGTGGCTAAGTAATAACAACCGCACGGGTCGATCCAATGTTTAGCTAGACTTGCCAGGATTGGTCTGTGGATGGTCGTTGGTCCTAGCTGCCATAAGTGGATCTTTGACAGTCGTTACGGGTCGTCAGAAACTCGAATAGTCTGACCACTATCACTAGTCTAATCAAGAGGTATCGTATTACAAACTACTAGGTTGTAGAGGTTTGATAGGTAGGAGCTCCATGTAAAATACTGGTATTCAGCTGCATCCGGTTAAAATGGAAGCCGACCTCGAGGTCGGCTTTCATTTCCATTAAGGCGGGCAAAGTCGCGGGCAAAAGCTAATAATAATGTCTCTAATAACAGCTTGATCCAGTTTTTCAACGTCTTAGTCGAAACAAAATTCTAGCCCAAAATTTCACCTATTTTCTTTACAAAATAAAAACAACACCTTTTTATTTAACTCCGTTACTCAATAAGGGTCAGAGCTGTCATTGAAAGAGGCCAATTATAAACATCCACGATTTTATACGACAGTAACAGATATTATTTTTAAAAAAGTTGTATAAAAAACAGGAATTTGTATAAAAAAAAACGTACTTTGTAAACCAAAGCCGCGCGAAAATAATACATTGTTGTTTGATATGTCAAATCAATCAAATAAAAAAATGATTATCTGCCTGAATTTGGTACATAAGGTGTCACAGTGGCGTGCAAATATATTCACTGTTAGCGATGTCAATTACTTAACTAATAAATTAATATTTATTAAAAAATATTAAAAAAAATATACAGTTTTACTTTTAATGTAATTTATATTCCTAAGACTTACGTGCCTGAACTAGGTAATCCTGTATCTCAGGCGATTTTATAGATTCTTTTGCCTTTTTTTTAATAATGTGTTATGAGTTGTTGACAAAGTCTACGATGGAGTGAGCTTACCCAGAAGAAGCTTCCAGGGTTGCTGGACGTCCCCGGGGTTGCGGGACGTCTTAACAGGATACCGTGGCCCCGGAACGTAAAGGGCAACAGAAGGAACAGGGTGGTTTTTTAGTCAGTAAAAGTCTGACAGTCCCTTTCGCCCCACCCAGGGCAGAAGGACTCATTTGACGATTTTTACCACATAAAAAAAAGAAACAGAAGAAGCTTTGAAGGTGTGAAGAGATTAAGGTTGAATGCGTTCAGAAATACAGACGCAGGTAGAGAGTTCCGTGGTTCCACTCCTTTGCTGTGTACCTGCATTCTATATTATAAAAGACGTTTAGAAACGCTTAGTGCAAATTGATTGAATAGCAACAAGACTTCTTTTCTAAATATTCCATAACAGTATAATAGTTTTTAAATAAATAAAAGTCTAAAAAGTATTTTTAAACAGTATCAAAGTTAAGTCAAAGTTATTAATCCTTACTAATATTATAAAAGGAATCTAACTCTGCCTTGCAATAAACCTTAGAACCATTTATTTTGATGTTTGGGTAAATTTGAACCCCAAGAAAAGACATAGGCTATTTTTATATCGCGACTTTTTATAACCGACATTTATTCGGGCAGAATCGCGGGCAAAAGCTATTTATAAATAATAATAGGCGTGCAATACACATGCATAAAAAGACAGATTCTTTACAACACTACACACTCCACAATAATACTCGTTGGTTATTACAAAAAAAACAGCTGTTCCGTCGGTTATTACTTAAAAACTCAGGTGTTCCATAAATTTTGACTTTGTGTTTGTATTTCTACATGCAACAGCTGCTTTTTAGGGTTCCGCACACAAAGGGTATAACAGGACTCTATTACTAAGACTTTGCTGTCCGTTCGTCTGTCACCAGGCTGTATCTCATGAACCGTGACAGTTAGACAGATTTTTATAGATGACTAGCACTCTCCCCGTGACTTTGTTCGCGTGATGTTTCTTACGGATCCCTAATTTCGTTGTAATAAAATTTACCCTATGTCACCCGAGGATAGTGTAGCTTCCCAACAGTGAAAGAATTTTTCAAATCGGTTCAGTAGTTTTGGAGCCTATGCGATGCAAACACAAACAATCTAATCTTTCCTCTTTATAATGTTAGTATATTAAAGATGTATTTCTGCTGCCGCTAAAACAAAAATACTAAAAAAACAAAATAAAATAAATATTTAAGGGGCCTCCCATACAACAAACGTGATCTTTCTTTATCGTGTGGGCAGTAAGGTCATGCGACCCCACACACCCTAGTGTCAGAGTTTCTAAACAGCCTCAAGGGACTCTGACATGGTTTGAGTGGAACAGTAAGTCCAGGTATGTTTTTCTTTCACCGATACTGATATCGGTAAAGGAAAAAAACAAGTTTATCTTGGACATCACCGATGATGTCCAACATAAACTTTAGAAAGTTCATAAGAATTGAAAAAATTCACATTGGTACTTGCCTGGATTTGAACGGACAACCTCATGCATAAGAGGCAGGCGCCTTGAACACTGGGCCATCACGACGTAACGTGATAATTTTACTCGTTTTTGTAGATAATGGTAGGGACAGAACCCTTCGTGCGTTTTTAAATAACCGAAAAAAAATTACATCGTTGTCTGGTCTAGAATCATGTATCATGCCATGGTAAAAGTGTTCAGTACAATGTCCTTTCCATCTTGTATTAATGTTATGTTGAATAATTTGTGGTTTAATTACTTAAAGTTTGTATACCTACATGAAAACCAGTGTAATTTGCACCATGTAGAAGAAATTCATGTTTTAAAGTATTCGATTTTGGAATTAGAAGTCAGATTTTGCACTATTTTATACATAACATCACGCCTGTAATCTCCGAAGGATTAGCAGAGGTGTACCTACCCATTAGTACACCCACATTTCGCCAGTTATGTTTTAGTCATATTTAAATTCCACTTTAAATTCAAGTTACATTCTCAAACAAATAAAAACAGAAACCTGATTATTTCAATTTCCTGTAAAACAAGATTTTTGTGACTTTGTAATCAATAAATAGTAAGTCAATTGAATTGGCAAATAAGTGACGTCATATAACATGTAAAAGTTCGATATTGCCATATAAAATATATCGGGAATTGCATTTTGACAGTCCATAAAAAGTATGTCAATTGATTGGCGGTGTTAGCTACTTATTTGACATAAATGGTTTGACATTGAATGTAACAAAAAAAAAATCTTCTTTATCGTGTAGGCAGTAAGGTCTTATGACCCCACACACACTAGTAATAAAAAAAACAAATGAAAAACAAAACAAACACTAAAAACACAAACAAAAAAAACTATAATTGGGAAATATCTAAATCCGCCCCTGTATTACACAGGAGTTCAAAACAAACTGGCCATCCTTAGAAAGTATATGTTTAACTCAGGTTAAAGCCTACTTAAAAGTATTGGCAATGTGTGTATTAAAGTTGTTACTCTTAAAATACCCGTTTCCCTCTCCGAAAAGGATCGCTTTGTGTCCTTTGAAACAGCTGGAAATTTTCGTCTAAAGAATGAAAGGGTTATACTAAGTTATGAAGGCTTTGATATTAGCACACATAAGTTGTATATGAGTATTTGCAAAATACTGCCTTGTTAACTGCCTCGTTGGTCTAGCGGTCGCAAAGCGCGACTGCTGAGCATGAAGTCTTAGGTACGATACTCAGGTCGGGTTATTTCATCAAGAATTTCTCAGTAGCAGCCTCGGTGTCTGGATTTGTGCCCGGTTGATTATCATTCCGATTTTTCAAACACTTGTGTATAGTCGAGTATAAAAGGCACTTGATAATAGGGGGCAAGCCTATTGCCATAATCTAGGCATAAATTAAGACTCAAAAAAAAAGGTAGCCAATTTTATTAATTTTTTATTTGTTACATAACATCATGCCTGTAATCCCCAAATGGTTAGGCAGAGGTGTACTCATTACTACACCCACATTTCGGCAGTCATGTTTAAGTTCCATGGAATAGAGGGCGAGCCAACGCTGCTACTGAGAAATACCTTATGGAAAAACCCAATAACACATTGCCAGACCTGGGAATCGAACCCAACACCTCAAGCTCAGCAGTCGCACTTTGCAACCACTAGACCAACGAGGCAGTCAATTTTTATTTGTTGTCAATGCAAATATAGTAATAAATACTGATTTCAACTGCCTACCTATAACTGTTCAGAAGATTCAGCTCTGTGACAGACGAACGTACAGACAGATAGCAGGGTCTTAGTAAAAGGGCTTAACCTTAAAAATGAGTAGCACATTTCAGAATTCGAAAACCCTATCGTTGCCGGTGAAGTGTACCAATAAAATGTAGTCATCGATCTTTTATTGTAGTAGTTCTTCAAATGTCTAAAGTGAACGAGACTCAAACGAGGAATAAATGAGTGTCGGATAATAAGACCATATTGCCAATCTAGGCAAGTGTCCCTCCATTCTAAGATTTATATGGATAGTGATTGAAGTTACTGATGGTACCTATTCGTACCTTTGTAAAACTGCCAAAGTGCGAATCGGACTCGTACATGAAGGATTCCGTACCAATATATAATATTTAAGTCAACATACAAAAAATACCTCAACTGCCTCGTTGGTCATGCAGTCGTAAAGCGCGACTGCTGAGCATGAGGTCTTGGGTTCAATTCCCAGGTCGGGCAAAGTGTTATTGGGTTTTTCATTGTACCTTCAGAGGTATGAGACACTTTATGTAAAGTTCTAATCCTCCATTGAAAAAGGAGGATTCTTCCATCAGACAGGTATTATGTCTGGTGGGCTACTGCCCGACGGTTGTTGTCGGGATTTTGTATTGTATATGCTGACGTCGCGGTAAACTTTCATTGCGCGATGTAGGAATTGGCAGCTATAGTTCACATGTTGTGCGATAGATGTCGCTACATGACCCTTAAGTCTGTGCATTAAGGACTAATTTCGAGAAAGCATTCCTATTTTTTTTTTATTCAAAAATTTAGTCCTGATCTTTTTCAAGGGTCGTAATATTTTTTTTAGAAAATTCCTTGCTATCAGTTCAAATATTTGAAGTTAAGTCTAGGTTCTTTTAGTTCACTTAGCTAAAAACGGCCAAGAGCAAGTCGGGCTCTCACTACTTGGGTTCCGATCCTCTGGTTTTTTTATAATAAATAAAAATCTTAATTGGTTTAAACCATTTTTTACAAAAATTGTGCGGCCCTGTCTCCTGCTAAGTACTTGAAGTACAAGAGCCAGTGTCACCTTCCAACTACATAAGTCGAATCTTATGCAATAAGAATCCATTTTAATTTTTTTGACTCTCATAGTACATTCGCAAAACATGTATAAATGCTTATTTAAATGTGAAGAAATAATTTTGTATTTCTTAAATGTATGTATGGTATTTCTTGTTTTGTTTTTTTTTTTTTAGTGCCAGTGCTTATTAACGTCGATCAAGTTTTACTAACAGTGTGTTGAGTCTTGGTTACTCGAATAAATAAAATTCTATTATAATCTATTCCTGAGACCTAGACGGGCCTGTTGGCCTAGTGGTTAGCGGCCCTGACTGCTAAGCCGGAGGTCGTGGGTTCGATTCCCACCCAGGACAAACTTTGTGTGATGAGCATGATTGTTAGTTCTGTGTCTGGGTGTGATTTATCTATAATATGTTTGTATTTATAAATTATATAAGTATGTATATCAGTTGTCTGGTTACCATAACACAAGCTCTGCTTAGCTTGGGATCAGATAGCCGAGTGTGAGTTGTCCCAAAATATTTATATTTATTTGTTATTTATATTCTATTCTATTACAGTTCTAAGTTACTCCGGATTTTTTTTGGTTAGTTTCTGGAAATTTTCATTAACATTATAATGTAATTTAAATAATTAGCATAGATATAAGCGATTTGATGTAAACTGTTAGCTTATATTTGGTGAATAAATAAAATTTGAATCACAAATGAAAAAGAAAATGATAAAAAAAGATATTGCCGTGAAACGTTGAAAAAGAAAATAGCATTTGTAATAGACGAACAAAAAAATTATCTGATAAAGGTTTCTTTTATCCCTTTCAATATGGAATCCTAAAAATCGAATAAGTGTCTTATCAAGTGCCTTTTATACTTGACTATCTATTTTAAGTTTAAATAATCATAATGAACATCATTTGTACCTCGACCTCTTCTTAATACATACCTACATAACATGACGCCTGTAATCCCCGAAGGGTTAGGCAGAGGTGTACCCATTAGTACACCCACATTTCGCCAGTTATGTTTTAAGTCCCATGTAATAGGGGGCAAGCCTATTCACATCAACCGAGCACAAATCCAGACTCTGAGGCTGCTACTGAGAACAACCTGATGAAAAAACCCAATAACACTTTGCCCGACCTGGGAATCGAACCCAAGACCTCATGCACAGCAGTTGCGCTTGCGACCACTA
This sequence comes from Hoplodrina ambigua, assembly GCA_949774945.1. NCBI lineage: Eukaryota > Metazoa > Arthropoda > Insecta > Lepidoptera > Noctuidae > Hoplodrina > Hoplodrina ambigua. The sequence continues at coordinate 11,035,005 of OX458983.1, forward strand.
CCAAAGAGGCAGTCCAGTTAATACATACCTATTTAAAAATAAAGAATAAAACCTACCATGTCTGCAGATCTTCTTTTACTCTGACAAGCGTGATGATACAAGTACAAAACATATTTTCATAATAATTGTATTGGTATACGAAAATTGATGTTTGTGCAAAGTATACGCTAAAATTGCTCGCTTGAAAAATACAATATATCTACAAACAACGTGGAATTTGAAACTTTCAAGTGAAGATTATTTTACACAGACAAAATGATGTATCGAACAGTTAAATCATATTATATTTGAGTACATCTGGAGTGTGGTTAAACCCACACGTTTATAACGAATGTAAATAGACACCTAACGCAGTCAAAAGTTATATATTGTTAACATCATTACGATCATATTTTTTTGTTTTGGACTATACATATACACCTATACAGACTGTTAGTGTAAACACCGTTGTCACTAAAACCATAGGTACTTGAGTTAATAATAAAATAATGTTTATCTGAATTTAAAAATAAATAAACAAAGTTCTCTATCAAAAATTAAAAAAAAAAACTGTCCGACACCGTCCGTAAATTCATGGATACTATGCGCCCGAGTTACGTAATCACCGCAAAGGGCGTAGACCCGCTGCACTGGCTGTCCGTTATAACGGTAGTTATAACGGACAGCCAGTACATAAGTTTTAACCAATTACATCATTGTAATATAGGGTGAAATAATTTTGAGAAAAATGGAGATTTTATTAAAAAAAAATTTTTTTTTCATTGAATTTACGTTCTATAGTGAAACCAAACCACTGGTTTCAAGGATAACGGTGTTTACACTAACACTCTGTATATAAAACTATAAACGTTTTCGTAAAAAAAAAAAAACACTACACAATATAATCAATAAATTGTGTCAGAGCCCCCCATTACCTACATGGGACTTAAAAATAATTGGCGAAATGTGGGTGTACTACCGGATACATCTCTGCCTAACCCTTCGGGGATTACAGGCGTGATGTTATGTTATGTGTCAGAGAAAAATGTTATCAATAATTCACAATTATTGTATTAATAATTCATAATTGTTATTAATATTATAAATCAGGTAAATAGAAGCTAAACTCTTACTTCCGCTTTTCATTATATTACTGTCTCAGGATATTTTTATTGTATAATAGTCTCTAATTCAACTATAATAACAAAAATAATAAGAGCCTCGGCCAACACGTAAGCAGACTCTCGTTGGGCGGCTGGGTCCAAAGGCTTGATTCAGAAAGCGGTACTCTTGGACACGGCGCGTATTGTTAGGATATTTCTCAGGAGCCCTGACCACCGGTAGCTTGGACCCTGTTTCCGATGTCAGTAGGATACTATTTTTTTTTAAAGATTTTATTTTAATATTTAAAAATGTACTAACTATGTAATATAAATAAATAATAATAATAATACCAGCCAGGATCAAGAGTCAGATGCAGAAGGCGGTTGTCTTGGACACGGCACGCATAGTGAGGAGGTTCCTCTCTCTGGATCCCTAACCGCCGGTAGCTTGGGTTTTACCACCTCGTTGCAGGCGGAGCACTATTTTTATACATATTTTTTTTTTAACTATATTATTTGTTTTTTAAAGGAAAATATGTGTAAAAATATGGAAAATAAAGAAAATGAGTATATAATAATACCAGCCACTACTACTACTACTAATACTGTGCTATTACTATACCACTGCAGAGCATTGATCACCACGCTTGCTCAACTGGTGATTCTAGACTAAAATTCCAGGTTTCCTCACAATATTTTCCGCCACCAATGTCGGAGATGTCCAAGATAAACTTAGAAAGTACGAATTCAACTTTACAAATTCAAAATCTTACTATATTTGATTCTGTGGTCCAAGTCTGTAAAGCTTCCACATCTGGGTGCACTGTTTGATAGATAACTGTATCCATTCACACAACCACTAAGCTTTGAACAGTGCTTTGTTTTTGAATACACGCCACTTCACGCGTCATTACACGTACTGTCGGAGACAGCAGTGTCTGCAAAATGTTACAATTGAAGGCCAATGAATCTTTGTAACACCAGAAAACCTGATTTAAAATAAAAAAGCCCCACCCAAATCTGTTCACCCGTTTAAGAGCTACAGTGCTTAAGACAGATAGTCAGACACACATAGCGGCAAAACTGATAACAACCGCGTTTTTGCGGCGGGGATAAAAAAAATCTTTTTATTAAAAAAAAGAGCACGTAGTTTGTTTTGTATATACGAATACCTACTACCTCCTCCCAGTCAGTTAAAAACATTCAAAATCGAGTCGCAATTAGCGATAATCAACGTCAAAAACATGTCAAAATTGTTGGTAAAATTGAGGCGTTTTGCCAGATTTTAACTGAGAATGGGATCATTTCTAAAAGTTCTTAAGTATGGCCCCTCTTAGCGCAAAATATGCTCCTTAATCAAGAAAACAGATTTAAGAGATTAATTTTTATTAGCTCTTGTTTTTTTAAAGAACGTCAAAATTTACATAATTCGGACCCATTTGGAACAATTGTGTCAGCGAAATGATGGAGATCCCGAATTTGATTTATTTGTTGATAAATGAATACTATGTTGGTCCGTTTCTGTTAGTTATTAAGATTATCTAAGAATTTAAATCTTTCCTGTATTTTTATTAACATTCGAAGTTCTATCAAGGTGGCTAACTTATCTTGAAGACTACTTATAAGCTGCCATCCAGTGCAAAATGGTGAGAATATAAAGTAGACATACAGGTACATTTGTGACTTTGATAAATGCAAAATGTCGTGCACTAAGATGTTCAGGTTTTAAGCCAGAATGGCATAATGGTAAATCTAGTTTTAAGATCCTACGTTTTGGACAGAATGAGTAATCAGAAAAAAATGTTGTTATTAGCTCTTAACCAATGACACTTCCTTCTTCACTCCTTTCAATATTTGTAAATACGTGACACTATCGTCATTATCGTGGACTGCTTCATTGGTCTAGTGGTTGCATGAGGTCTTAAACATCACGCCTGTACTAAGGGTTAGGCAGAGGTGTACCCATTAGCATTACCCCCACCCTCATTTCGCCAGTAATGTTTAAGTCCCATGTAATAGGGGGCGACCCTGAATGTCATCAACCGGGCGCAAATCCAGACACCGAGGCTATGCGATGTTACTTTAAATGTATTTTCTAAGTGCTGTGGGACAATTTAATAGGCTGGTATTATTATAATTTAATACGTTTGTCGACGAGTATACCTCTAATCCGCCATGTTGACTTTAGATAGCGATACATTACTCTATCCATCATATCGGATTAGCTCACCGATACATTTTGATACACTAAATTACTTGCTCACAGGTATGATATGGGTTTCCTATGGGAAGCAATAAATACTACGTCATGACATCGTCAAATGTCAAGGTGTTTTGTGATTTACTGATAAAAGAAATGTAAATAACATTGTGTTTAGTTTATTTAGGGCTGTTTTTTGATTGCACTTTTAACTTTTATAAATTTTTTCGTGAGGTAACCTGGACTTGCTTACTGTTCCACTCATGCCATGTCAGTGGCCTTTGAAGCGGTTTAGAAACTCTGACACTAGGATGTGTAGGGTCGTAAGGCCTTACTACCCACACGATAAGAAGAAGACTTTTATCCAAGGACTAAAAATGACAGCTTGACATATTTTCTATACAAAAGCTTTTTGTAGATCCATCCATTAAGAGTTATCTGACGATTGAATAACTAGCCCTTAATTAAGTAAACATTGTGACTTAATATACGCAAAAAAAAATTAGTATCTAAAATTTTAACGTTTGTGTGTTTGTTTCTTTGTTCGCACTTCGTCTGCGTAAATGTCGGACCCCCGTTTAGGGGGTGACTTTAAAAATATTCGTTCTTAGCGGATGTCTACTAACTAATAATCTACCTCCCTGCCAAACACCTTTAAACATCAAACGGTTTTCAATACTTCGTGATGCGTGGATCTTTGACAGTCGTTACGAGTCGTCAGAAGCTTGAAAGTCTGACAACCAGTCTTACCTAGGGGTATCGTATTACCCAGTTACTGGGTTGTGAAGGTCAGATAGGCAGTCGCTCCATGTAAAATATTGGTATTCAGCTGCATCCGGTTAGACTGAAAGCCGACCCCAACATAGTTGGGAAAAGGCTAGGCAGATGATGATGACTGTTCAATACTTTATTATGTCTGTGTAAAATTACTAGTATTAAATAATGCTAGTCAAATATTAGTTCTGTCAAAGCAATGAGTACTCAAATTATTGTTTTTTTTTTTAATTGGGTTCTCGTCGAAATAATTAACTGTCGAAATTCAGAATGACATTCATACACGAAAGTGTATTTGCGTATAAAGCATAAAATCGATTTAATGATAAGTATTTAGTATAAATGAAAAATGAAAATAAAAGAAAGAAAAATGAATATAATTACATAGTTCACATCAATCTATATTAAAAAATTACCATCCACTTCTGTGCCCGACTACACTTATCTACCGACCTTGATGTTAAATCAACTGACCCCATATACGACAATCAGGGGACATCATACAACACCTAATGGACAGATAAACACACATAATCTATGTTAACATCATTAGATAATTTTAATGCGCACTTAATTACCAGGCCTTATTGCCCCTTATCACAACCACTTAAGGCCGACAGTTCCGGTCAAAAAGTCGGACAGTACAACCATCTCTGTCTGACATTAAGTGGAGTCAACAATCTGATAGGGCTTAATAATAATGGATGGGCTTACCCCAATCGTGATGGCATTTCGGAAGATTAATTTATCTTTATCTGGGGTTGTAGTATTTTTTACGTTTACGTGTGGTGCCCTCTGACGGAGAGAACGCTAAGAGGACAATTCCTCTGACTTTTTGGAATGATCACGATATCATCTCAGTCACAATTTGTCAAAAAATACTTTGATTAACCTAAATTCTTTGAATATAAATTAGGTACTAACCTAAACACAAAACCTAAGAATAATAATAAAATTATAAAGTATGTACTTACCTACAATTTATAAAAAAGAAAGAAAGTAGGAATAATAAAGGGCATCATCAAAAAAAGAATTAATAACATTGATAATTACTGAAATAAGATTGTGACTAGATTTTTACTCATTTAATTCATGAGGTTGGAGGTGACAAATGTGGCTTTCTCAATTCGTATGCATTTTCTAACTTGGACATCACTGGCATCGAAAAGAAGGAAAACAACGCGGGGAAACCCGGTCTTCTAAATATAATTTTAAAATAACTAAACCGCCTTAAGCAAGCGTGGTGAAAATTATTATTAAATGCGTTCTCTGTAGGTGTCCTTTGTCCTGCAGTGGGACAATATTAGGCAGATTTTACTATAAACATTAATAAGACACTAAATATGTCATGTTAACAAATATTTCATATCAAAACAGAAGTTCTAATTTAAGTCAAGTTGTTAATCAATCTCAATCAACACTTACTATTTTGACAGACGTCAAAAATCGTGCGTAAACGTCAAATTGAAACAAACACAACTCTAATTTACTATTATTTTAAAACAACCCAATCAAATAAAGAAAGGTCTAGTAAGTATGTCATTGATTGAACCATAAAAACGCAACCTTACTCCGTCATTTCCTTACCTTTCCATCAATAAACTGGCAACACTAAGACGTATTTAACTACCCGCCCCGGTTAACAGCGGTTAAAGTAAAAGGTACAGTTAAAATAGCCGTAAAACGTTGTCAACAAGACAATAAAATTGACTGAAGTACAGTTAAATATATGCAGTCCACTTTAGTTAGATAGTAGTTAAGTTTACTGCTGGATTATGTGAAGATGCAGGCTGCATTACCCGTTGAGTAGCTTAGAAAAAGAGTACCTATACTTAAAAAGGGTGTGTTTGTAAGTACGCGTACTTAAAGCACGACCTTTTCTTGACCAAAGTCAAAGCATTTATTTATTTAAAATTTGTGCAATAAAAAAGTACAAAGGCGGAATTAATGTCTTAGGCATCCTCTATCAGTCAACCAAAGGTGGTGAAGAGATAACATGGTAGGTTCAAATTATTGTCTTATAGCGTAAAACCACAAAATTAGAGATTAAAAACTATAGATAAAAACTAAACTAAAAACTATACGAAACTATAAGTACCGTAGTAACTGTCAAGGAGTCGGTCAGTTAGTCAGAAAGTTGAATCTAGTTGTTCTTCCTATAAAGTACGAACGAACGAGAAACTATACAAACACTCTTTTCAATTAAGTTTTACAAAACCATGGTTCCATTATTCTTGTTGCTTTTATGTGAAAACAATATACTTGAAGAGAAATTTAGAATAAAAAAATAAAAAAGACATAAGCCATTGCAGTTAGGAAATGGCCAATCCCAACTGACAGCGCCTGTTCACGAACGTGACACGTGCATCAACATCATTTAGTTTAACCATCTCGAAGGGGTAGGTATAATAGATCCAATTTAGGCTATCCCCTTGCTGTCTTCCCCCAGCGACGCCCTAAGCTGTCGTCTGTACTCTGCAAGTGGAGCCCTTAGCGTGTAGTCGCTTAGTTTATAATCATAGTATAGTACAGTCGTGGGCATAAGTCCACTTGTACATGGTAAGAAAACTGGCCAGGCCTATGCAAGAATTCGTGACGTTTTTAGACACGAACTCTGTACACTGTTTCGGCATTGACCAAGAAAATAATCTTGTCTGCGCTCGACCTGACGCGCGAAGTTGCTGTGGTATTCTTTTTTCGTGCCTAGATCCGACAAAATTCTTGTCGTGTACATGATGAATTGGTCCTATCTGCTGCAGACACGGTGAAATTTCTTAGCGTGTACAAGCGGCCTTAAAGTGACACAACCGTGAAAAAGATTGTCGAATCATAAAGAACAAGTACTTGCATTTCATCTTTCTCCCACTAAGTGTATGTTAAGGCTAACTTTCCTCCCGGGTGTAATAAAAGAAGATGGACAGTAAAACTCTTTAGTTTTTAACAAAATACTGTTATTCAGCGAACTTGTGTACGAATTTGCCAAACGTGGATATGAGATTTACTTGAAACTGCAGTAAGCGGAGAACAAGTTGTCGGTGGCTATGATAGAATCGTATCATAGTAGCATCACTAAACCGCTAATCAGACACAGCAACTTTGATCTAGCTGTTTAAATTATAACATAAAGAAACTTCACAGACATAGCAACTCTCGTTGCAAGTTCCTACAATCGACAGTCGTTTTCAGTTGCTGCACTCGATGACAGATTCAGTATCAAATTGACGCAACCAGCAACAGTCTTTGTACTAGTTTTGTCAAGTTGTTGGTTTAGAAAATTGAATCTAATTGCCCCTTCTAAAAGGTATGAAGAAGAACGGGTAAGAAACTTCATATTACTCTTAATTACTCAAGTCCCACGTAATGAGACACAATTGATTTTCAATTGCTCTGACTTACCGGTAAGTCAGCCGGGGCTTGACCGGTTAAAACCAATATTAAAAAAAAATACAGATTTATACGTAAATGCAATGTAGGTACCTTGCAAAAAATCTACTATATCATAATTCCTATCCTACTTAAAGAGTATTACAAATTAAGAATTGACTGTTAAATATATGTAAAAAAATACATAGTATACTGACTGCCTCGTTGGTCTAGTGGTCACAAACGTGACTGCTGTGCACGAGGTCTTGGGTTGGATTCCCAGGTCGGGCAAAGTGTTATTGGGTTTTTCCATCAGGAATTTCTCATTAGCAGCCTCGGAGTCCGGATTTGTGCCCGGTTGATGGCAATAGACTGGCCCCCTATTACATGGGACTAAAAACATAACTGGCGAAATGTGGGTGTACTAATGGGTACACCTCTGCCTAACCCTTCGGGGATTACAGGCGTGATGTTATGTATGTATGAAAAAAAAAGAATTGAATCTGGTTGCCCCCTCTAAAAGGCATGAAGAAGAATGGGTAAGAAACTCCATATACCTCCATTTATATACCTACAGAATCACACGTGAATGCAATGTATCTTGCATAAAAACTACTATATAATAATACCTACATAAAGAGTATTACAAATTAAGAATTGACTATTAAAAATATGTAATAAAATACATAGTATCCTTTGATGTTACCCCTTCAAGTTCAAAAAGTATTTTAATACATAATTCCCTGATATGATTACCTAGCATATCATTTTACCGCAAGTAAACATAAAGCAAAGATAAGTAATAGCTATTTCATCTAACATGCAAGAGCAAAGAGCATTTTAAAAATTAATGTACAATGCACGAGTCTTGTTCAGTGAGGTTTTAAGGGTTATACACACAAGACGGGATTCATCTGCTGGTTCAAAAGAACTGTAGAGGGTGGGTAGAGCTGTAGGTGTTTTTTTATTTATTCTACATGTATTGTCCCACCTCTGGGCAAAGTGCCCAAAGCCCTCCACTCTTTCCTGTGTGGTCTTCTCTGACTAATCGTTACTAATATAATAAATGCGATAATTACTCTGTTTGTCTGTCTATTACGCTTTCAGGACTAAATCACGGAACCGATTTTGATGAAATTTGGTAAGGGTAAGTTTGAACCCCAAGGAAGGATAATTATAAGCTACTTTTTATTCCGCAGCTTCGTCTGCGTCCGCGATAACCGACATTTATGCGTATGAAGTCGCTGGCAAAAGCTTTTTTTATTCTCTTTTGAATTTCTTATTTAATTTTATCATGGCCACTCTATAAGTACTAGAATCTATGTAGGTATTACCTAATCTATACTCATGTCTTGTTATATTTTAATTAAAGATCAATTTGATTAAGGGCAAATTTATCAATCTTCAGATAACTCTCAACGGAGTAATAAATATGGCGGTTTAACAGCTTTTGTACAGAAAATATGTCAAACTGTCATATTTATTCTTTGGATAAAAGTTAATAGACTATTGAAAAATCATCTCTAAGTTTCACTATTTACATCACATTAAAAAACAGCGACCAGAACAGAACAGATAACAAACACACGCAGACCGCAGTTAACGCAGTTTTTCTTTCTTTCTTGATACAGATAAGTGTGTGTACACCTTTAGGTACGCTGGATCGGTTCCCCGTACAGCTCAATCAAGTACCTGTTTAAACTTGTTAGTCGGTTCAACGGCTTTTCAATGTTAACGCACAGGTGCAATTGAAGCACTGAGATTTACCGAGAACGACTGAGTCATTGTAGACTCGCTAACAAGACTAACAAGTCGAGTAAAAGTAACAGTTTACGAAGAAAAACGTTTGGAAAAAACATGCTTGTTAAAAACTTAATCATTTCAATCTGCCTAGCCTTTTCCCGACTATGTTGGGATCATCTGAGTACCAGTATTTTACATGGAGCGACTGCCTATCTGAACTCCACAACCCAGTAACTGGGTAATACGATATCCCCTGGTAAGACTGGTTATCAAACTGTTAGGCTTCTGTCAAAGTTCCACGTATGACAGCCGGGACCAACGGCTTAACGTACCTACTTTACGAGTCATGGAAGAGACTCGGTGTGTAAAGATGGTCACCCATCCAAGGACCACTATACTTTTTTGTTCCGACCATACCAGGGAATGTTTTGGTTATAAAAGTTGAAACTTTTTGCTCAATGTTTTTTTTTTACGAATTCCAGTTTATTGCTCTAACTTAACTTTAAATACTTTCACGAACCTTGCAATCTGATATGCACCTGAAAGTAGAAAGTTTATCGTGCTTTACACTGCTTATACCCCAAAAATAAAACTCCTATTTCAGAAATATTTTTTGCTCAAACTTACTCAGTTTGATAGACGCCATGTAATAATGCTTATGCCACATAATAATGCTTCCTTTAAAGACACCCAAATTAAATAAGCAGACAGAGTAAAGAATGCAAATTATTTCAGCGATTTTCACAAAAACCTTATCTTCAAAGAAAATATTTATTTGTCGTAATTTGACCAACAAAATATATTGTAATAAGGGTACAATACTAGTACAATAGACCTCCGTCTGTCTGGTGGACCTATGTATAGACTCTATTCATCAGATATATTAAAGACTAGCACTCTCCGGCTGTCATACGTGGATCTTTGACAGTCGTTACGGGTCGTCAGAAGCCCGAAAGTCTGACAACCAGTCTTACCTAGGGGTATCATATTACCCAGTTACTGGGTTGTGGAGGTCAGATAGGCAGTCGCTCCATGTAAAATACTGGTATTCAGCTGCATCCGGTTAGACTGGAGGCCGACCCCAACATAGTTGGGAAAAGGCTAGGCAGATGATGACTCTCCCCGCGACATCGTTCGGATTTTCTCCCTAATTTTTTTAATAGTAAAATATAGCTTATAGCATTTAGTGATAGGGGGTAATCTCTGAATCTACTGAACCGATTTTGAGAATTCTTTCGCTAATTGGAAGCTACGTTATCATTGAGTGCTCTTGGCTATATTTTATTATCAAAAAATTAGGGATCCGTAAGAAATATCACATAATCGAAGGCGCGAGGAGAATGCTAGTCTTTAATATTATTAATTATTGACTTTCTATATGTATTCGTGGTTACTATAAGTGTAGAAAGTAATTTAAATAAAAATACTAAATAAATAAATAATAAAAAAGCTAACACTGGCCCATTATTTAGGTATATCATTTTATAATTCCACCTAAAAGTCAATGTCAAAGCATTTACTTCAATTAAACCATTTACAGACAATTTTGAAATGTCAAGGAGTCGGCCTCATGTTATCAATTGACTCTGAGACAAGTTTTTAGCCTAAGTTAGCCTTAATAATAATACCAACCTAATACAGTACTATTCACTGCAGGGCAGAGGCCTCTTCTTATACAGAGATGGCACGAGCATTGATCATCACGCTTGCTCAAGGCGGATTGGAGATTTCAGACCTATATTTATTACAATTTCAGGTTTTCTCACGATGTTTTCCGTTACTGATGTCAGTGATGTCCAAGTTAACATTTAGAAAGTACATATTTAGAAAGTACATAACATTTAGAAATTACATATGAATTGAAAATGTCACATTGGCACTTGGGTTCGAACCCACATGCATGAGAAGCGGGCCCCATAACCACTGGGTCATCACCCTTACAGTTTTTATTTTAGATCGAATGGTTTTGATATCTAATTTTCCATAGACAGCTAGTCTATATTGTCTTTGATAAATTATCAATAGAGTAGTAAATAATTGAAATAAAACATACCTTTCACTTGTAATTTAAATGAAAATTGTTTATCATGAAAACCAGTGTTTAGTATTGGCTAGTATTTTTAAAGTCTTATGTAATACTGTGAGAGCCTATTGCTGTCAACCGGGTACAAGCTAATGAGAAATTCCTGATGGAAAAATCCGACAACACTTTGCTCGATCTGGGAATCGAGCCCAAGACCTTATGCTCAGCAGTCGCGCTTTGCGACTACTAGACCAACGAGGCAGGCTTCACAAATATTTCTTCTACTTATTTTGAAATAGCAGGGACAGAATGAGTAAGTATAGTAATTAATGCTCGTTTGTCTTCTTTGTATAAGAAGGAGCCTTTCTATTACCCTATAAAGGGTCAGTTATTATGGCGACTTGATTGGCCAATTATTGGTTATTATGGCGGCAGATTGATACCTTGCTTGAGCGTATGTTTTTGTACGTTCGAACAAGCTAATTGGTTTACAGATAACAATAATTTTCTCTTTCTACTACATTGCCATTCATTGTAATTTTGTGTTCACATTTTACAATTAACAGCATGCCTATGGTAAAAATTTTACTTTGACAAAATTTTGTTGGGTAGGACATGTTTATAATTACATGAGGTGATTATATTGACATTAAGCAAACAAGTACTATCGTAAATATTTCGTTACCATCATTTGATCGCGACTTATTTCGGGTAAATGTCAGTTTTCGCGGATACCTGCTTCGCATGGGGTTTAACCTTGGACACTTAAGTAAGGACCGATTTTGATGAAACTTGGCTCAGGTTAGTGCCAAACATCAAAATCGGTTCAGTGATTTAGCTGTAAACTCAAATTCTCCGTAAAACTCACATTTATAAAATTAGTATAGATAATCGACCTCATTTATAACAAAAATTTACATATGCAATACTTATATCAATATTATACTATGTACCTACCTACAAAATGTTTTTAAAATTAGGGGGGGAGAAACTCACAGTTCATCAAATACGTCCACATCACTGTCAATAGGACAAGTGCCTAAAAGACTGGCAGCATTGCCACGTTGTATGGCATTGCTAGATTTGTAAATATTACATTCTGGATTGAAATTGAATTAAAGCCTTTTATTTTTACATTGACTTTGACTGCCTCGTTGGTCTAGTGGTCGCAAGCACGACTGCTGTGCATGAGGTCTTGGGTTCGATTCCCAGGTCGGGCAAAGTGTTATTGGGTTTTTCCATCAGGAATTTCTCAGTAGCAGCCTCGGAGTCTGGATTTGTGCCCGGTTGATGGCAATAGGCTCGCCCCCTATTACATGGGACTAAAAACATAACTGGCGAAATGTGGGTGTACTAATGGGTACACCTCTGCCTAACCTTTCGGGGATTACAGGCGTGATGTTATGTTATGTTATGTTATGTTTTTACATTAATATGAATTACATAATAACCAACTGTACTTGTACTTACTGTACATTTCAGGTGCCCAACTTTTGTAAACCCAACGTAATATATCCTAAAACTCTGTACCTCAAAAGGTAGTCAATACATTCATCACTCGCTTACATTTCAATTGAACAAGATCGTATCTAAGCTCTTTCATATTTCAAAGGTACCGCGTCTGTAATACAGGTTTGAATTTGTATGCGACGCCATTTTTCAGTGTCGCGTTCGTAACTGGTATGGTAACGAAGTGATTTAGGACTCTGAACGATTGCTGTTAGAATTCATTTTTCTATATTGTGTACTAGCGACCCGCCTTAGATTCGCACGTGTTAATATAAATACTAACTATTTGTATTAATATGTTCTGTAATATTGTAAAACATATTTTTGTTTTATCATCAATAGGAGAAGTTCCGCTTTGCCCCATCAAGGCCCCACCCTGCTGTGGCAAAGAAGACTTTTTTTTTATTGGGACAAGCCCGCCACACTTTTCCCACCCACTCCTGAAAGCCAGAATCAACAGTGGAGGCCACCAGAAAAGCGTCGAGGCAATGAAGCTCGACGAGTCCCAGAAAAACGATTAACTGTCTTGGGTCCCGCAACGAAATTAATCAGAAAAGAATAGCGGAGGAGTAAGAAAAAAAGACTGCCTAAAATTTTGCAGTGAAATATGCCCCACTAATTTGATTTGATGGGGCAGATTCTACTTGCATAAAATCTCGGTGAATTCTGCCCCATCAAGCTTGGTTGTATTCTGTAAATATATCCCTCGGTAAACTTAGGTGAAGTGAGCTTCAGGTGAGCTATAAGCCCTCCTAGGAGTTTCTTGGAGTTTCTTGCCCATTCTTCTCCATACAAAACTACCTTTTGGAAGGGGCAACTAGATTCAATTCTATTTTGTTTTGTGTATGACGTTCAAAAGTGCCTTATTGGCCTAATTGAAATAAATGATTTGACTTTGACTTTAATATTAGGGATTGACAACTCTCCTCAAGTTCACTTCCCCTAAATCTCACCGAAAATATTTACAGAACACACTGCAAGTAAAGCAAACGAGATTACCACGAAACTTAAATGATAAATAAAGCCTCGTGTACCTCATCAAGCGAAAGTTCTGTCGTGTTGATAAACGGTATCTTACTTCATGTAATTTCATCGAGAGAGATTATTACAGAATTAGGCCCACGAAGTAAAAAAGAAACCTTCCTCAGTGTGTGGGTTGAAACCCATCAGGACTAACATTTTGTAGTTCCCTCCTAAGGCATACAAATTAACATCTCGTTTGCAAAGAAATATCAGCACCGATCCAGTTAAATCCAGATCTAAAATCCGGTTATAACCGCCGCAAACTGGACGATGCCCGCCATTGGTGGCAAATGTAGCAGAAATGCATTCATATATCCTATTTGTAATAAAATTTGAATTGAGGTTCGATAGTAAAATTGTTATTGATACTAATATTTATTCGATGTTTGCATTTATTTTAATGTTTAGATTTAAGTGTTGCAAACACATGTGGTTTTATTTAATCTTATTGGCGCTAATACATCTTATTCATACAACATAGGAATCATGGGAGTATTTAAAGATTAGCTGTTGTGACATTTAAAACTTCTTTTCAACCGACTTCAAAAAGGAGGAGGTTCTCAATTCGACGCGTATGTTTTTTTTTTTTTTTTGTTTTTTTTTTGTGTGTTTGTTCAACGATTACTCCGCCAATTATGAATCGATTTGGATGATTCTTTTTATGTTTGAAAGAGTATGGTTCCGAATAGGTCCCATAGGAATATTGTCATGATCTGATGATGAACTTTGGAGATATGGAACGGAACTCCTTATAAAATCACAGCAGAACCGCCGTAACAAGAAAAATTGCTTTGTATAAACGTGTAATCGATGACTGACTGAAGGAAGTGGGGAGGGGGTACGTCAACCTCCCTCTTACCACTTTCCAAAATTAAATATATCGTGTGAGGTATTGTTTGAAAGGGCTTTATGTAAGGATTTCAAAGAGTGTGAAACGTTTCGCCAACAGTCGGTTGGCCCATGAACTATTGGTCAACAGAATCTTTCAACCACGAACTTTTCACCCAAAGCACTTTTCACCCACGAACGTTTCGCCAACATGATTTTTCGCCAATGAATGTTTCACCAACAGAACGTTTCGCCCATTCACTTTTCACCCAAAGCACGTTTGGCCCATGCACTGTTCTCCAACAGAACGGTACGTCAGTGATTGTTTAACCAACAGATTTTTTTTTGTCCCCATGAACTTGTTTGAAAAGTTATATTTCAACCTTTGCATTTCCTACCGAATACCTACAATATCCATTGACTTGTTTAATAATGCTGCTTAGTTTATGTTTACTTATATTATTACTGTTGTTGTTAGGTACCTTCTTAATCTATTAATTACATTTTTTTTATATAGGTACCAAAGATATTGTTAGGGCTGTTCTATTTTAAGTCTCAATAATACCACCAAGGGAAAAACGCCACTAAGCATTTTACTAAAGAAAATAATATTAATAAAAAAAAAGTATTAGGGAGAATAATCAAGAAAATAATACTAATATCAATCGATTATATCTAACAACAGCAATAATATAAGTAAACATAAACTAAGTCAATGAATATTGTAGGTATTCGGTAAGAAATGCAAAGGTTGAAATATAACTTTTCAAACAAGTTCATGGGGACAAAAAAAAATCTGTTGGTTAAACAATCACTGACGTACCGTTCTGTTGGAGAACAGTGCATGGGCCAAACGTGCTTTGGGTGAAAAGTGAATGGGCGAAACGTTCTGTTGGTGAAACATTCATTGGCGAAAAATCATGTTGGCGAAACGTTCGTGGGTGAAAAGTGCTTTGGGTGAAAAGTTCGTGGTTGAAAGATTCTGTTGACCAATAGTTCATGGGCCAACCGACTGTTGGCGAAACGTTTCACACTCGATTTCAAACATTAACACACAAGCACTAAAAAGTGAAAAATAAAAAGCTATTTTACAAAAAAAAGATCACC
Source organism: Hoplodrina ambigua (assembly GCA_949774945.1). Taxonomy (NCBI): domain Eukaryota; kingdom Metazoa; phylum Arthropoda; class Insecta; order Lepidoptera; family Noctuidae; genus Hoplodrina; species Hoplodrina ambigua. The sequence goes on from OX458983.1 coordinate 11,050,657, forward strand.
GCCTTCAAAAACCACAAAATAAAAAATAACTTTAGCTTGGAAGTCGGTGGCAATACCTACATAACAAGAAATAAAACCAAAGCCGCCGACTTCCTAGCTAAAGTTATTTTTTATTTTGTGGTTTTTGAAGGCGGTGATCTTTTTTTTGTAAAAAAAGCTTTTCGTAATACAAAACAAAAAAGGTTGGAACTTTGATTAAATATCCCCGTATCCAGAAGACAAAGACACCAAATTAAACATAACATCACGCCTGTAATCCCCGAAGAGTTAGGCAGAGGTGTACCCATCAGTACACCCACATTTCGCCAGTTATGTTTAAGTCCCATGTAATAGGGGGCGAGCCTATTGCTATGAACCGGGCACAAATCCAGACTTCGAGGCTGAATTACGGTCCAAAAAAAAACAACATGCATTGTAGAAAAGAATATTATGTACCTACTTTTCTTTATGGCTTCATGAAGAGTCTTTTCACATCTATCATAATAGGCCATAATTATGATAATTTAAAAAAAACGATTATTTACACCGAAAAGTTAAAAAACATAAACGCCTACGCCTTTTTCTCATAGGGGTACGATCGATACATACTCCTTTCGCCTCATCCACGTTCATACATCTCGTCATACAAGCACAACGGTTACAAGTACTGCGCACCTGACCTTACTGAAGAACCTCACCAATAAGGTCAGTGTAGGTAGTCCTAGGGCGACCCCTCCCTGCGTTGCCACTCACCTCTGCCATATAAATATTTTTTGTTAATCGTCTTTCACTCATCCTCTCAACATGACCGAACCATCTAAGTGTACCCTTTTCTATCTTTGTCACTACATCCTCACAAGATAACAAGCAAACAAGTGGAGAGGTTAGGTTGAAGAATTATTGTGTCTATGTCAAAAATAAGAGATATTGACATTGCTGTCATAAACTTTTACGTCATATCCGCTTTGACCAATGGCGTCGCGTTTCAAATACGTATTCACTTAATCCCCTCGGCAATATCGCATAATTTTTTTTTTTTATCAAAACTGTTGATGAAGGCACAATTCTGAAATAATAAAGATTTAAAAAAAGATATAAGACTGACGTTGGTCTAGTGGTCGCAAGCGCGACTGCTGTGCATGAGGTCTTGGGCTCGATTCCTAGGTCGGGCAAAGTGTTATTGGGTTTTTCCATCAAGAATTTCTCAGTAGCAGCCTCGGAGTCTGGATTTGTGCCCGGTTAATGGCAATAGGCTCGCCCCCTATTACATGGGACTAAAAACATAACTTGCGAAATGTGGGTGTGTACTACTTAATGGGTACACCTCTGCCTAACCCTTTGGGGATTACAGGCGTGATGTTATGTTTATGTTATATTTGACTCTTATTTTAATCACATGCTTATTTCCAATTGGCCCGAATAAACTGTTAATTCGTAAACTCAACCCTAGCTGCTACAAACGGGCCTTAATCTTTAAATTTTCAAAGGCACGTGGCGTTGCCTTTGTACTTTCGCCGGAAACGGTTAAAAAGAAACATATAAATCCTCTTATAACATATTCTTAACCCTCCACAGGGGTGTCAAAAACCTCAATTAATAACAGCCTTAAGCGATAACCTTTAATTTTTTATGTCATTCACGCCTTCTCCCTTAAAACCCAAATAAATGTACGTCCGGAGCAACAGACAAAGATTTCTTCAGCCCTTTCAGATTTTATATGAAGGTTTAGATTTCATTAAATGGCCGTATGAGTTTAATACAATTAGTGACAGCCCTAAATCTCGGTGACAACCCTGTCCGTATTTAATAATGTAACGTGACCTTTCTATAATGTGTTGTGAATTAAAATTTTGTAGATGGATTCTTTTGGGAAGAGAAAAAAAAATTTGGACAAAAATATTCTTGAAGCATAGACTATTATATATAGGTACTTATTAAGGTCATAAAAGAGGTTGTCTATGACCGAGGCAAATTATGGGAAGAAAAAATGGTTTTAATGACCACCTTTGGTTGACAAAGTGATTGAATTTTTTTGACTGCCTCTTTGGTCTAGTTGTTGCAAAGCAAGACTGCTGAGCTGAGGTCTTGTGTTCGATTCCCAGCTCAGTCAGGGTTTGTCCAGGTATTACTCAGTAGCAGCCTCGGAGTCTGGATTTGTAGCCAGTTGATGGCAATAGGCTCGCCCCTGATTAGGGGGGGCTTATATTGTTAGTGTACCTCTGCCTAACCCTTCACGAATTACAGGCGTTAAGTTACGTCATTCTTTTTTTTCATGTGTGCACGTGGTCAATTAACATTTTTTCTTTCTTTCTATGAATACACAAACAAAATACGTGATATCAAACTAGCGTATTATTCTGCTTATGCTACAACTGATAGCAAGGATGAACGACCACTTTACAACATCGCACGAGTGGCATTACATAGTAATGAAGTACTCAAACTAACACGGTTATGAAGGTGCCGCCAACTTTTTAACATAAATTATGATAATTAATTATCTTAGTGGGTATGCCTCATGGTCACATACTCGACTAATGAACGTGGGGTCCTAGGTCTGATTCCCAGCTAGGTTTTGGACGGACCTGTTGGTCTAGTGGTTAGCGGCCCTGACTGCTAAGCCGGAGGTCGTGGGTTCGATTCCCACCCAGGAGAAACTTTGTGTTATGAGCATGATTGTTAGTTCTGTGTCTGGGTGTGATTTATTTATAATATGTAAATATATGTATGTATTTATAAATTATATAAGTATGTATATCAGTTGTCTGGTTACCATAACACAAGCTCTGCTTAGCTTGGGATCAGATAGCCATGTGTGAGTTGTCCCAAGATATTTATTTATTTATTTATTTTTTATTAGGAAATATTATAGTTGACATCTTAAAACGTATGGATTAAAAATACGGAAAAGTTTAAGGCAAAACTAATTTGACATCGCTAGCTTAATTCTTTAATGTCACGGAATGTCACCGTCCTTTTCCTTCCGCTGTATGTTAGTAAGACATGTCAATTCTCTAAATTTAGTCTAGTTTGTGAACAAGGGAATCGGCACCATTGTACTTCATTTTTCTCAATGCATGTGTTCACTGTTAGTGTGCCTACTTATTAAATAAATAAAACCGTTGGTCGCGGCTGTCATTTGCAAGATCTTTGACAGTCAGTATTATTACTTGTTTGCAGTGTGCTAATAGGTATACTTTGTCGAATTACCACCCTTGAAGGTTCGGTACATCTGTATGATCACCATTTTAGACCAGCTTGGTGAATACTGGCTTTCCTCGAGGCGATTGTATGAGTACTCAGAAGTCTGTCTGACAACTGGGTTATTGAGGTCAGATAGGCAGTTGCTGGTATTCAGCTGCAGGAGTGGAAGCCGACAATTCCAAATTACTTGAATGACCGACGATACAGTGTGACATTAGCAATTTTTATAAAAATAAATAATACCAATTAAAATAACTGACTGCCTCGTTGGTCTAGTGGTCGCAAGCGCGACAGCTGTGCATGAGGTCTTGGGTTCGATTCCCAGGTCGGGCAAAGTGTTATTGGGTTTTTCCATCAGGAATTTCTCAATAGCAGCCTCGGAGTCTGGATTTGTGCCCGGTTGATGGCAATAGGCTCGCCCCCTATTACATGGGACTAAAAACATAACTGGCGAAATGTGGGTGTACTGATTTGTACACCTCTGCCTAACCCTTTGGGGATTACAGGCGTGATGTTATGTATGATGTTATGTGTAAAATAATAATTAGATAGGTTTAGGATTCACAACTACCAACATAAGTTCTAGCAAAACTGCCATGTAATAACCTATTTTCAATCAAATACAGATATAACTCATTCATTCATTTATTTACTCAATCAGTCATTCAGCCACTCATTCACTCACTCACTCATTCACTTATTCACTATTATCACTTTTAAACATAAAAAAGCACGACGTTCGTGTATTCTCAATTCAGCCGGAATATCCCAATCAAAATTTTAATAACTTGTAAATTGAACGTTAGGCTCTGGTTACTTTAACATCGGCGATTCATGAAAGCCTGTAATAAGATAACCTTATATAACAAACACAGCGGGACATTGTAGCCTAATTTTTAAAGGAGCCGTGTTAAAATATTCCTAAAAAATAGCCCCGATTTGTAGGGAAATATAAAATTAGTATGTAAAAAGAAAAATGAAGAGGAAACTCCTCAACTGCAAATCGCACTCGCATACTAATCTTTTATCTATCTAAATGTATAACAGAAGTGTTTCCATTAAGGCACCTAGAGCACCAATCAATATTTTAATGTGGTACTCTAAAGGCAACAACCTTTGGTGCTCAATGCATAGGTGCTCAAACGGGAGTACTTCATGTAAAAGACCCCCATTGGACCCCCCTTTCATCCTATGTGTATTTTGAAAAATCCGTTCTTAACGGACGTCTACTAAAGATATAAACTAGCTGCCTGCCAAATTTCATCTTTATACGTCAAGCGGTTTTCGATATTTCGTGATGACCGTTAAGGGACAGGCCCCCTTAAAGGTCATTCCTTACTCAGGAGTAAGGGACCTTTCGCTTTTATATTTTAATAGATTATAATTATGTCGTTGGTCTTTGGTTCGATTCCCAAGTCGGGCAAAGTGCTGTTAGGTTTTTCCATTAGGAATTTATCATGGCAATTGGGCCACTATTACGGCGGACTTAGTCATAACTGGCGAAATGTGGGTGTACTGATAGGTACTCCTCTGCCTAACCCTCCGGGGTTTACAGGCGTGATGTTATAATAACATTAAATAATTCATTCACTTAATATTCAGTAAAAACAAATCAAACATTGATGGAAGCTCGGGTTATCAGTTTATAAACAAATTGCTCATGTAATACTAAAAGTTATTTTATTTTTTAATAATGTTTACTTTACCCGGTTGAAGCGAGCGGTTAGTTCGAGAACTGGCTAAAGTTTGTGAGCAACTAATTTGAATGATTTATGTGAATATTTATTGTTATGGGAAAATAATATTTGAAGCACGGGTTGGAATTTTAAATTGGCATGAATAGCGCAGGGGTTAAGCGATTGACTGCTGTACTACGAGTAGCCGGTTCGATTATTGTTTAGAAATAGTATTTGTATGTAGTTACAGTTGACAAATGACAATTATGTATTTAAACGATATTTACTACTAGATATATTTTATTGCGCGACTGCTGACCATGAGGTCTTGGGTCCAATTCCAAGGTCGGGCAAAGTATTTTTGGGTTTTTCCGTCAGGAATTTCTCATTAACAGCCTCGGAGTCTGGATTTGTGCCCGGTTGATGGCAATAGGCTCGCCCCCTATTACATGGGACTTAAACATAACTACGTGATATTATGTATGTATGTATGTTTTTATTTTTTATTGTAATAATCGTCTACATTCTATTCTATAGGTAAATAATTATAGTTAAGTGACTATTATTTTTTATCTTTTGACATTATATATTTCTTTTATTAAATCCAATTAACTATCTTCTTTAAAAAAAATAGTCATTGTTCATTGTTTTCTTTTGTTTTTATTTTTACTATCTAATTATTATTAGTCTAATTTTAAGTAATTTAAAAAGGAATACTTTTCTACACAATGAATATTTTTACGAAATAAATGACTTTTGACTACATTACATTAACTACTTGTGGAGTCATATTTGTATGTCACTAATAGATTAAAAGCCGCTCAATATACATAAGCTAAATTTTGCCCGCGATTTTGTCTGCGTGAATTCTTTCGCGGATCCTTATATTTTTAGAATAAAATATAGCATAAAGCACTCAAAAATAAAGTGGCTTTCTATTAAAGAAAGAAAAATCAGAATCGGACAAGTAGTTTCGGAGATAACCTTGTTTAAACAAACTACTAGGAAAACAAAAATTAACCCCAGTTATCACTGAAATTATTTTGAAGTAATTTTCATAAAACAAGCTCGACGATTGCTTCAACGTTTCTAATGAGAGGGTAAGTAAAAATTTAAGTTATTAACACAGTAATCTAACGACTGGCGACATAACTCAATCGGCTAGCAGATTGCAGCCAGGAAAGATGCGCGAAATTGAACCTTCGGAACAGGGTTCATTTAGTTATTTGCTGGGACTGTGAGGGGAGTGCGCTGTAACTCACCACGTGGACTCAAAGCTATTTAGTTGTTACATGTTTGTAATAAACAATTTTGCTTGACAATTTATCACGTATTTTTTGTTTTTTGGTATTAACGCAAATATTTTGTGACTAATTCACACATAACATAACATCACGCCTGTAATCCCCGACCACATTTCGCCAGTTATGTTCAAGTCCCACGTAATAGGGGGCGAGCCTATAGGTATCAACCGGGCACATTAATTCAACAAATAACTCATTGATTATTAATTCAGATAACAAAGATTCATTTTTTATAGTTTACTCAAAACTCAATACGTAATTTTTATTGCAGTCGATATATACCTATTACATTATATAACATAGTTATAGTTTACATATAGTATATACCTATACAATATATTTATTATATATATTTGGCATAAGTTTCGCAGTGGATAGCTAATATGATAATTTCTATAAATAATGGTAGGATATTAAAATTATGTATCCAAATTGTGTTATTTTTCTCTTTACCAGTTTTAAGTGTCTTTAAGTCTTAAATTATTTTATTGCTGTTTTTATTTATTTTTTAATTATTACTGTTGCAGTTGTATAATTCAAAAATAAATAAAAACAGCAAACGCATAAAAATAGAAAGAGATAGAAATATAAAAAGCAACTCAAACACAAACCTCAATTGGAACCGACGTGGTTTCTTATGAGAAAACTTGCAAACGTCTTAAGAGCATTCTTAAGTAAATGTTTGAAGACTAGAACCGGGATAGAGGACAGAATGTTATTGTTAGAAAGTGTACGGAACGGACGGAGGCGGACTTTTTGTTTATTGAATTTGGTGACTAACAATATGGGGTGGTAGGGACCTCGTAACAACACTTTTACCATGTATTCAGTAGATACACTAAAGAAAGAAACAAAATGTGTTTCTTGACACAGACCATGTGCATTTAAAATAATAATAAAAAGGCAATAAAAAATAAAACAAAAAATAAGAAACGACCCGTAACAACTGTCAAAGAATCACGTATGACTGCCGGGACCAACAGCTTAACGTGCTTTCCTAGGCACGGAACGATGTCAGTGATGTCTCAGATAAACTTGGAAAGTACATATGACTTGAAAAAATCACATTGGTACTTGCTCGGATTTGAACTCTCAACCGCAGACCCATCACGACATCTCGTGCTTCAAGGGTACAAAAGGGTAAAAATGCAGTAATGTATGCACGCAAGCGTCTGGAAAAGTATTGTGACATTAATTGAATATATTTCGTTGAATATTTAAATAACATGGAGAACCTTTGTCAAAGAGACTGACATGTATCTAAAAGTCTTATTTCGTTTATTTAATTATTTGGTAGATACGCCATTGTCCGTGGATTTTTTGTGTTATATTTCTCATGAAATTAAAATGGAAAAGCTTGACCTTAGCTAAAAGGCCTTTTTCGTCTTTAGAAATACTTGAAACGTGGATCTAAGTTTACAATTATGACTAAAAAGGCTAAATTCTGACGAAAATTTTCGTCTTCAGCGTAAAATTAATCGTTTTAAGTCTATTCTCTAATTGGAAATACGACTATCCTATAACATTTTGGTTTATTTTTGGAAGCTTTTAATTAACTTGCTTGTATGTTTGTTCGGGTCAAATCTTGCAACTGAATTTTAAAGCAGTTGTCCTCAATGGATTGACTGATATTTTGCATACACGTTTAGTTTGGATGACAATGCATGGTGAAAAAGTGACGTCATTCTAAATCCAATATGGCGGACCAGCCAAGATGGCGCACAAGTTATTTTGTGCACTCCCATGACATGAGTATCAAATGAAAGGATTTGCTGAGAAGCATAAGTACTTCACACGAAATAATGCTTTTAATATATTTTTTTTATTTAAACTTATTATGTGACAAGCAAAATAAAATTAGTATTGGTCTTTATACTACTCAATAACTTAATAAATATTATGTGCGTAAAGGGAATTTCCAATTTAAAATCCATAGATTATTTTTTGTCATTGGATGGCAAGCAAGCCTACGGCCTATGTTAGGTAGTCACCGTTACCTATAGACATCTGCAATACCAGAAACCTTGCAGAAACGTTAACAGAGACAAAGTTAAAATGTCTCATGTGTTTACTTAAACTTTAACATATCGGCTAGTTACCATAGTTTAGTGACCCTCGTTTTAGGATATGGCAATAGACTCACGAACGATATAAAACATCGTAATACTAAACCTGTGCGCTTTTAAAATCAAATAAGATGTAACACCGCGACTTTGGGCGGGGTTACAGTGTCAGCGGCGAAGACTAAAATGAGATGAACGAATTTTAATGGTCATTAATTATTATTGATACAAATCCTGTATTAGTGAAGTGTTAGTGTTACAATCAACTTAAAATCATTAGCATTTGGTTGGAGTAATAAAATATTGAATTTATTAATCATTATGTACAGTAACGCACCAGAATGAAATGTAATAAAAACTTTTTTAATGTAACAGTAATTATTTATAATAAAATACACTTTTAAACTTCATTTACAAAAGAAAATAAATCTAGGTGCCTTACTTAGGTAGTTTCTGAAAAAGAATGGCAAGACGCTCCATACTTACTCCTAAAGTAAATGTTATATAAAATTTATTTGATTTCACTTAGCACATAACATAACATCACGCCTGTAATCCCCGAAGGGTTAGGCAGAGGTGTACCCATCAGTACACCCACATTTCGCCAGTTTTAGTCCCATGTAATAGGGGGCGAGCCTATTGCCATCAACCGGGCACAAATCCTGACTCCGACTGACTTAAATGGCGTACTTTCGTTATTGTGCGCATACTTTTTTATATGATGTTATTATCTGTAAATAATCACCACTAGGTTTAATCACTACCACCTAAAAATATCCTCAATCTTTTTACCAAACTACCCTGTCAGCGCATTTGCACCCCTGCCTTACAGCGATAAAACAAAACGCGGTATGTAACGAGACCCTGGTTTACTGACGGTTTACAGTCTGTACGCAAGTTTATTGCGTTTCACCTCCGTTACTTCACAAAATATTTATTGGCATTAATACAAGGTTGAAAGCTGACAGCGGGGTGAGATGTGTCAACGACTTTACGGAGGACAGTAATTTTGTATATAAACTTGAGGACCATTTATATTTATTACTAGCTGTTGCTCGCGGCTGCGCTCGCGTTAAATTCGGGTAATTTAGACTCCTAGATTTCTCCTAAGTTTTTCTATACAAACTTTGGACCCTCATTTCAACCCCTTAAGGGGTGAATTTAAAAAAAAAACATTTTTCAGCCGACGTCTACTAACTATAAACTCTCCCTGTTTAGCGTATAGTTTAAAGATGAAGCAGATAGTCAATGTAGTCATTAGCCCCAGGATTTTTATAAAAATTGGACTCTATGGACGACATAACAAGATGCTAACCTAATATGGACATTCACAGTCTGAAATAAATGATTTAATTAATAATTAATAGGAAGCGGTGTGTAAGAAGATTTAATAACAAGATCAAATTAAATTGGCTATTTCCATCAGGAATTTCTCAGTAGCAGCCTCGGAGTCCAGATTTGTGCCCGGTTGATGGCAATAGGCTCGCCCCCTAACATAGGACTTTAACATAGATGGCGAAATGTGGGTAGGTACACCTCTGCCTAGCCCTTGGGGGATTACAGGTGTGATGTTATGTTAAATCAAATTAACTTGAGAAACTTTACAGTCAGGATAGGGAAGCCAAAAAAACAATAAACTCATAATTTCAAGTAATTACATTACCCACGACTGTCAGTTATCCATGTAATCCTTATACTATTTATAAACGCGAAAGTTTGTAAAGATGGATGGATGTTTGTTATTCTTTACATCATTTAAAAAAGTTTTTGTTTTCTGTGAAATGATTTAGGATTTTGGTTTCATTCTGAAACTAAAGCAGATGAAATCGTGGACAGAAAACGATCATAATTAATAGAAATTCTGAGTTTTTTTTTATATATTTATATAAATGTCTATTCCCAACACATCTGTGAAGTATCACCAACTAATAGGTATATTATTAGCCTTCGTAGCAGTCAGTGCACGAGTGACGAAATTAATCGTAAAAAATAATGCGGTCGGGTCCCTGACACTCCTATAACTACTATAGAAAGAGAAAAGAAGATAAGGTCGCCTGGGGGGGCATAACGCCTTTTCCTTACGTGACGATTTCTGCCACTTAACTCCTACCGCATAAATTAACTTAATACCAAACTTCAAATCAAACCCAATATTGCATTTGTTATTTCACAAAAAGAACCGCATCAACCCTAAAATGCGACGCATTAAATATCTTTCGATACTTGCCCCGTTTCGTTCAATTACCCGAAATGTACCGCTAAAATACCTTGACAGTTGTTCAATTACCGAGAATTTATGACGCGATTTCAAAATGGGAGTCATGGTCTGTAGTTAAATTGGTGGACGTTAAATTTTGATTTATTTAGTGATGTTTGATGTAACGAAGAACTTAGTGTGTTTGGGTTTCGGTAGTAAAATATTTTATACCTACTTATAATTTTATTTCTTTAATTTAAAATACTGACATGGATTGTTGTATATTTATAATTAACTAGCGACACGTCCTGGATTTACAAGGGTGTAATGTAGATACATAAACATTCCTTTTGAATCACTATACCTATTTATGAAAACCACATGGAAATTCGTTGCGTAGTTTAAAAGATCTAAGCGTACAGGCAGCGGGAAGCGACTTTGTTTTTTATAGTATGTAGAGATACAATTATTATTACTTAAATAGTTTTGTAAATGAATTATGGATTTAGAATTAAGTGGCATAAATGTTTATAATTCTGACATAACTACGAGTTACTGTTCATATCTATCTTCAATTGTTATTTAATTTCGATTTTATTTATTTTTTCTCTATTCTACAGTGTCCCACTGCTGGGCAACGAACTCCCCCAAATGCTTTTATAACGCGTCTCTTTTTGGTCCAGTATACATTATTTCAAAGAAAATGATAGACCTAACTATCGCCATCATTGAACGAAACTAACTATGTTTAAGACTAAAATTGTAATACTTGACTAATAATTTATTTTGACATTATGCTTGTATTGTGTGTCTGTGTTTAAGTATGCCTGTATTTGTATTTGTTAAACTGTTTTGCATGCCTTAGTGAAGGCAGAAAGTATAGGGATCACTCAATCTGTTACATCTCAATAATGTACCTACTTTCTGTGCAAATAAACAATTATTCTATTCTATTCTATCCCAACCTATTGCTATGTAATTGTACTTCGTAAACATGACCTATTTATGAATTACCTGTCTTAATAACTTACGACCACAGATCACCAAAACAGGCAAGCAAATCAAAGTCAAACTTACCTGACTAGAACTAAGGTTTAAACTTCAACTTTGAGTCCCTAACTACCTTTATTAGGTGATATAAATCTGAAGTTCATCCCCTTAACTTTTAAGGCACATTAAAGAAGTAACCCTTTGAATAAACTTTTGTTAAAAGATTTAATAGTTAATGTGTACATATTCCAAGTTTGTGAAATGTGATAGGCGGAGTTTGTGGAGTTACCGGTCAGTTTCGAGTTTGGCCAAGTTTTGTAAAGCAACAAGTGACGAATGAAATTGTAAGGGACAAAGTTTTGGGTAATTCTACTATCTAATATAATTCGTTTTATCTTTTATACTTATTCTGCTCGTAAAACCCTCGTATTTATTTAGAGAATTTCTGAATGAAGACATCATTTTGTTTATTATAATTATTTTGTAAAAACATTACATAAAATTATATCACGCCTGTAATCCCCGAAGGGTTAAGCAGAGGTGTACAGGTGCATAATATCTTCAGTTATGTTTAAGTCCCATGTAATAGGAGGCGAGCCTATTGCCATTAACCGGCCACAAATCCAAACTCCAAGCTGTTACTCGGAAATTCCTGATGACAAAACCCAATAACATTTTGCCCGACCTGGGAATCGAACCCAAGACCTCATGCTCAGCAGTCGCTCTTTGCGACCACTTGACCAGTCAACCTACAATTTATAAACATCCTTCGGAGGATACCTATGCTGGAAAAAAGTTACCAACGCGATTATCCAATTAATCCACACACACATATAGGTACTTATCCCAGTTACATATATTCCTATAGATTTAAACCCTCTTATCCCATGTGAATAATGTATCACCTGCAAGCCAGGCTTTTAGTCAAATGCAGTGTGACGTGTTACCGAGAATGCGCCGCCGCCGTCACTTTGGTAACCTTACTAATACATTAACTGTGATTAACTTGAATTAATCGGGGCAGATTTATTCGACGTCAAAAAAGTCGTACGCCCCAAAAATGTTGCATAGTCTCAAAGTCAAAGTCAAAAAGTTTATTTGTGAAGCTGTAGCTATACAAAAGGTCATATAAATTATATAGTACGCTATGTTTTGTCTTAAGACCCACAAATATTATACTCGTAACATGCCCAATAAATCCGCTAAAAACAAAAAATCTGTCAAAAAAATAATTATAATATTAATGAAAAACACAATTCAATTCAATTTATTAGTACAGAATAGTATCTATTGGATAGATACCTGGAAATAAACTATAATTTCATTTTACAAACATTAATGGTTTTTCGTAAAAAGTATGCTTAAGTATGCAATCTGTCTAGCCTTTTCCCAAAATCCTGACTATACTCGTGTCAACCTCCAGTCTAACCGAATGCAGCTGAATACCAGTATTTTACATGGAGCGATTGCTTATCTGACCTCCACAACCCGGTAACTGGGTAAACGGGCACCTCCCTCAAACAAGTATGCTATACGAAGATAAAGTATTCACTGCTGGTTGCCGATTTCTAGCGACAGAGACAAGAATGTCGGCGTTTGCGCAATGCCTTATTTAAAATGACGTCTTTTAGATGCATGTGGGCATAATCTGTAGACATTGTGCACAAAAATAGTTGAAAGTCGAACATAAATGTATGCAATGTCAAATTTATTATAAGAAAAAAGTGCAGTGGGAAGCGTCTACAACTGTGGGTATACCTATGACACGTACTTTATACTGGGCTAGGTACCAACAGACAAAGTCAAAGTCGAAACAATTATTTCAATTCAGCAATTATTTTAATTTACAAGCACTTTTGAATTGTCAATGTGTCGGTCAGTTAGAAGGTTGAAACTATTTGCTCGTTCCAAAACGTAGGTAGGTCTCTATAGAGAAGACCAAAAAAAAAGATTTTTTATCTAGTAGGTAGGTAATAGCCTAAACTCATATTTTCTAATGTAACTACATAAAAGCGAAAGGTCACTTCTCACTCACTCATCACGAAATATCGAAAACCGCTTGACGTATTAAGATGAAATATGGCAGGGAAGTAGATTATATAGTTACTCGCGCAAAAAAAAAAACTGATTTTCCAAAATTCACCCCCTAAGGGATACGGGGATCCAACATTTACGCGGACGAAGTCGCGGGCAAAAGCTAGTATGTTCCAAAATCATAACAATTACTTCTAAAAACGGAAGTTTGCGTGGTTTGGTTCGTTTTCCTAGACTTACACCCAGTTGGTATCATTGTGAAAGTTATTCATATCTCTCAAGAGACTTCCTTCCCCCAATTTCCAGGAACATCTAACTACCATAAATATTCCATTTTATAAATATTCACACGACCTTGCTTTGTGCCAATTACATCGCAATACTTCCCACACATTCTCATTAAATTCATTCATCTTTCACAAAAAATATGTACTTTTTTTATCAGAAACTTCCACAGTATACATTTCCTATACATTTTTATATAAATCCCGGATGATTGATATTGTGAAAATGATTGAAAACACAAGTGATTGACAGTTGAATCGTGACGAACCCCTGTTAATACTGATTTATGTATTTGCATTGAAATATATAATCAGTAACGGCTCGATTAAAATGAAAATTTCAATGAAAGGATTTGCACTGTGTTTTTCTTTTCATTGAACTCTAAATTTTGTGAGAGTTTATATCTACACTAATCTTATCATCATCATCATCTGCCTAGCCTTTTCCCAACTATGTTGGGGTCGGCTTCCAGTCTAACCGGATGCAGCTGAATACCAGTATTTTCTACACTAATCTTATAAAGAGGGAATATTTGTTTGTTTGTAATGGATAAACTCAAAAACTACTGGACCGATTTTAAAAATTCTTTCACCATTATACAGCTACATTATCTGCGAGTAACATAGGCTATATCTTTTTTTTTTCCGACGAAGTCGCGGTTAAAAGCTAGTACTACATAAATGCGAAATTTTGGATGGATGTTTGTTTCTCAATTACGCCAGAACGGCTAAATGGACCTGAATGAAATTTGGTACAGATATAGATTATAATCTCGAATAGGACATAGGTTACTTCAAATATTGGCGCCTACCGTCATCTCTTAAAAAAATATTATTTTAATATTATTTTGTAATTTCTGTTGTTGCATTTTCAACTTTCGGCGCTGAGCCGAGCGTTGAAAATCCAACAGTGCTAAAGGCAAAGTAGGTAATATTAAAATGATATTGTTATAAGAGGTGGTGGTTGGCCCCCTGGAAGAATTTTGACGTGGACGAAGTCGCAGGAGCCATTTGAGAATAATAGGTACCTACTTACATGTTAGAAAGTCTCGTGTGTAAAGATGAGCACCCATCCGCGGACTAACCCCGGCAAGCGTAGCTTAACCTGATGGATCGACCCGTGCGGCTGTTATGACTTAGCTATGAGAAATTTTAATAAATCGAAACATAATTTGTTCTATTTTCAACCGACTTCAAAAAGGAGGAGGTTCTCAATTCGACGCGTATGTTTTTTTTTTTTTTGTTTATTTGTTCTACGATTACTCCGCCAATTATGAATCGATTTGGATGATTCTTTTTTTGTTTGAAAGAGTATAGTTCCGAATAGGTTTCATAGGAATATTGTCATGATCTGATGATTAAATTTGGAGATATGGAACGGAACTCCTTATAAAATCCCAGCAGAACCGCCGTAACAAGAAAAATTGCTTTGTTTATACGTGTAGTCGATGACTGACTGAAAGAAGTGGGGAGGGGGTACGTCAACCCCCCTCCTACCACTTTCCAAAATTAAATATATCGTGTGAGGTATTCTTTGAAAGGGCTTTATGTAAGGATTTCAAACATTAACACACAAGTACTAAAAAGTGAAAAATAAAAAGGTTTTTTTACAAAAAAATATGACCGCCTTCAAAAACTACAAAATAAAAAATAACTTTATAAACTATATGGTAAAAGATTTCTTTACGATATACCTCATCACCTGCCTAGCCTTTCCCAACTATGATGGGGTCGGCTTCCAGTCTAACCGGATGCAGCTGAATACCCAGTATTTTACATGGAGCGACTGCCTATCTGACCTCCACAACCCAGTAACTTGGTAATAAGATACCCCTAGGACAGACTGGTTGTGAGACTTTCAAGCATCTGACGTCTCGTAACGACTGTCAAAGATCGACGTATGACAGCCGGGACCAACAGCTATAACGTGCTTTCCGAGGCACGGAATGATGTCAGTAATGTCTAAGATAAACTTTAGAAAGTACACATGAATTGAAAACGACGATACCTACTTGACTTGACTGCCTCGTTGGTCTAGTGGTCGCAAGCGCGGCTGCTGTGCATGAGGTCTTGGGTTCGATTCCCAGGTCGGGCAAAGTGTTATTGTGTTTTTCCATCAGGAATTTCTCAGTAGCAGCCTCGGAGTCTGGTTTTGTGCCCGGTTGATGGCAATAGGCTCGCCCCCTATTACATGGGACTAAAAACATAACTGGCGAAATGTGGGTGTACTAATGGGTACACCTCTGCCTAACCCTTGGGGGATTACAGGCGTGATGTTATGTTATGTGATACCTACTTGATTATAACGATATACCTAACACACGCATAAACATTGAAATGCAAAATAGATTAGTTAGTGTTAACTCCGAATGTTAACCAATTCGATGAACCGTTACGGCTGACTTACGAGCCGTAACCTGTAGTGTCGGATTAATGTTAGGCTTTGCATTAAGGACTTGCAAAGCCAGACAATTCGATTGAAAATTCCCGACTACTGAAATTATGGACTTGAATACACGGTGGATTCAGTTCATGATTCAAAACTACACAGCGTCAATATTTTTCGGTAAAAATTACAAAAAAAAAACTGCTGTTTCATTTATTTTTATAGTTCACTGATAGAAAATTGTAATATAAACAATATTTTGTGTTTTTCTATGTCAATAAAGTTTTATTTTTTATTAAAAATTATATACTCACTCATTCACTCATCACGAAATATCGAAAAGCGTTTATATATACATAAAATACATAACAGAACGCCTGTTATCCCCGTAGGGTTAAGCAGAGGTGCATCCATTGTACACCCACATTTCGCCAGTTATGTTCAAGCCCCATGTAATAGAGGGCGAGCCTATTGCCATCAACCGGGCACAAATCCAGACTCCGAGGCTGCTACTGAGAAATTCCTGATGGAAAAACCCAATATCACTTTGCTCAACGTGGATATCGAACCTAAGACCTTACCACCTCACGACCTCTACTAGTTAACATAGTTGCAACTTAACTTCCTTTGTCATTAGAAGTGCATCTACATCGTGTAACGGAAAGGGTGCTTGGTATACATACCAAGAGCAAGGCTTGTTTGGATGATTAACAAACGATATGGCAAGGATTTTTTAATCCTATCTCTACATGTTCGGACATTATGATCAACAAAGAACACCGCCTGCAGTAGGTTATTATGCGGTACTAGGCGCGCAGAATTACGGAAGAGATTTATCGTGATATTAGGCAAGTAACGTGGAAAGTTTTTGACCCACGTAGTGCGGTTTGACACGTTTCCTATGATTTGAATTTAAGAAACATATGAAACCGAAAATTTGGTATCAATTCTTAGAGTATTCTATATTGAGCTGAAACCCTTACCTTATCGTTAGTTATCATCCAAAGAAGCCTTACTCTTTGCATGTATATACCCCTTCCGTTACACGTTGTATAAGTACTTACCTACTTGTAAACTATACGTGAGCTAATTACATCACTATAAGATAAGATATAATCTTAATACTTAGTAAAGTAGTACAAACTTCGTGTGGAGATGCAAGTTTATGACTAAATTATACTAAGCTGAGTATAACGGATTGTAATTTAATTTTATAAGTATTATCATAAGTGAAACTGATATTTACTTTAATAATTGGAGTTATTCTGTTAAAATGAACCAACCCACGCCATTTCTTCTATTAGAAGTAATTAATTTTGGATGTTTAACATTGATTTTAGAATCTTTTTAAAGCTTTATTTTGGGATGTAGATTGAACGTAGCTGAATAGTTTACAGTTTTAGTTACACTTTTGGGATCATTTAGTTTAACAAACATAACTATTGAAATTACTAAAAGATTGTGGGTTGGCTGGTTTTGGCAGAATTAAGCCCAATTTAATTAATCTATATTTTAGCAAATTAAGTTAGTAATAAATGTATAATGTTCCAAATAAATCTATTGTTGCAATATATAGCACATTTTATTCTGTTAAATCTTACCAAACATTGAATTGTAAATTTAAAAAATGTTTATTACCTCTGCAATTCTGACGTCAGATGTAATAAACATTTTTAAGCTTTAAAATAATGTGTATAACATAAGTTCCGAAGTTCAGTGAAGAAAAACCAATATAACCACATCTACATCTTTTCAGTTGAAAACTTTTGTAATAACGACTATTATCTAGATCTTTAATCAAAAACAAAAACGAAGTAACTAAATCTTACTCAATTAGATAATAAATTCAAGTTAACCCCATTCGACAGTAAATCCGTTCTGATCATTAATTTTCTTAAAGGGCTAAACTTGAAAGGCTAAACATTTCACATAAAAACTTAACTTTCATAGATTGATGAGTACCTACCAATGAGGTTTTCATTTCCTTACTGATAAAGTTATAAATGAAAGAACTAGGTAAAGCCTACACCACAATCAGACAACAAGGTTATTTCCATTTTTAATCCATATTTTACTTAAAATATAGATTAAAAAAGAAAATAGCTAAAACAATACCATTCCGGAAATTATTTTTGTGAAAAAACACATTCGTCAATTTTCAACACACATTAGAAAAGGTTGGCGCTACATGTCTTAATGAAAACACTTCATCAATTGTTCAGTTAATGAGCACACCGTTATTTTTCGCACAACTTACATTCGTTTTATATTAGAAAACATTTATTTAATGAAACCATAATAAACATATTATATATTTTTTTGATTAAACCTAATAGCCAATCAATTTTGATAAGCTCTAGATTACTTGGTACTTGAAATAGAGTAAGAGTAAATCACTGAAAATCAATACCAAAATCTCTGATCTTTCAACATAAGACCCAAAAAAACACAGATCAATTTCGTCACCGACAATTTTTCAATTAAACCGAATAAAGATCTAACAGAATTCTTAGATAATAATATTTGTACAGGACCACGGTTTAAATTAGCGTCCTAAATAAAGATTTAGATTGTTAGGAAAATGTTGAGCGCCCCTGATTTGGAGGAACATTACAATGGGACAATCTGAGGCGCAAACATTGAGACGTAGAGTGTTGACTGAGCTCTAAAAGGCACAATGTTTTGTACCCCTGAACTGAAACCATTTTACCTGAGCCAATATTCGAGGTGAGGCTTGTGTGATATGCCTGAATGGAACCGGTATACATTTTAGATCATTACGCATTCCTTATTCATAGGCGTGTCGTAATATCTGACTAAAAATAACTGTTATTAGAGCCAAAACGATCCAATCCACACTCAATTACATTTATACATTATTGGGTAGGTATTTATTTGTCAATATATTTTTGTAGTTCTTTTCATAAAATACCTACAATAATGAGCTGGTATATCTTTGTTCAAGATCCTTTATTTCCAAATCTACGTCATTCAGGTTGAAATTGTGAGAATATATCTAGTATTCTTTAAAACATAACATAACATCACGCGTGTAATCCCCGAAGGGTTAGGCAGAGGTGTACCTATTAGTACACCCACATTTCGCCAGTTATGTTTTTAGTCCCATGTAGGTAATAGATATAATAGGCAATAGGGGCGAGCCTATTGCCATCAACCGGGCACAAATCCAGACACCGAGGCTGCTACTGAGAAATTCCTGATGGAAAAACCCAATAACACTTTGCCCGACCAGGGAATCGAACCCAAGACCTCTTGTACAGCAGTCGCGCTTGCGACCACTAGACCAACGAGGCAGTAAGTCTAGTATTCTTTAAAGATCCTAAATATTCCTCTATCTATCCTAAATATTTCAGCCATATTAAAATGATATAAGTCTGGCGAATCTGGACACTTAGTCCATCTAGAGCTAAACTATTTATACTGAAAACAAATAAAAAATAAAACGCACCAATTTTCATTAAACGGGGTACTTTTGTACCCCAAGCGCAATTATTCTGTCAACTACTATTGTTGGTGGTGTTAAGTTGAGCATTTAATTGAGTGATTAACCCTGTAATGAAGTTTGACATTTGAGAAAAACGTTTTATTATTAATCATTTGTGAAATGGGGCAAGTGTGTACAATTTGGGTTGTGGGTGAGAAAGTACAAGCAGTTCTTCGCACTCACTCACCGCCTTCTCTTAAAGCAGCGCCATTTTAAAAAAAATATGTAATTTCTGCTATTGGATGTTCTACTCTGGACGCTAAGCCAAGCGTTTGAAATCCAACAGTGCGCAAGGCAAAGTAAAACAAGCTAAAATAATTAAAAAAATTAAAAAAACACGACTGCAAAAATTGCACATATTTGTTCTTTGTTTACTAGTCAGTTTTTTTTACAACGTTTTTTATTTACAGTGTTATTATATATTTTTTAAATCTACTTGTCAAATTCTAGACGATAAACATAGACAAGAACAGAATCATTAAAAAAAAAATTGAGGCTGGTATTAATTTACGTTTTGAAGTGACCACACAGGATTTTTTTTATTTTTAACTAGCCTATGTTACTCGGAATGATGTAAGGATTTTAACGATACCCCAAAAATCTAAATCCGTTCAGGCGTTTAAAAGTTATGGTGGAATAAAGAATCTCACATACATACATACATTAACCCTGAACACATAACACTCTTTTTTTTTGGGGCAGTCGTGTAATTATACTGTTTTAGGAGATGGGGGTGTATAACGGGTGCTGTTTAACTAATAAAAATGAAAAAGAAATTCAATCCAAATCCAAAGAAAAATTGTTATTACACAAGCTACTATAATTTTAAAAATTAAAAAACACGACTGCCAATTTGCACATATTTGTACTTTGTTTACTCGTCAGTTTTTTTTACGACGTTTTTTATTTACAGTGTTATATATTTTTTAGATCTACTTGTCAAATTCTAGACGATAAACAGAGACACGGCCAGATTCATTAAAAAAAAAAAATTGAGGCTGGTATAAATTTACGTTTTAAAGTGACCACAAAGGATTCTTTTTATTTTTAACTAGCCTATGTTACTCGGAACAATGCAAGGATTGTAACGATACCCCATACATCTAAATCGGTTCAGGCGTTTAAAAGTTATGGTGGAATAAAGAATCTCACATACATACATACATATATACATACATACATACATTAACCCTGAACACATAACACTCCTTTTTTGGGGCAGTCGTGTAATAAAAAAACATGGTGATTTTATACGTGAGATAATTAGCTATGATACGTTTTCTTAAGCCAATGCTATCTCGGAAGGTGGCAAAATATACTTTATGAGTAGTAATTAAGGTTATATGTGTCTATTCATATTTAAACTAAGCTTCATTATGTATTATATTACATTAGTTCAGACTGGAATACATAGAGATGTTATTATGACACGTTGATCGTATTTGGGTCACATAAAATAACCGGCAGTAAGTATGGGTCACATTAAATAACCGGAGTACCTAAGAAAGAAAGAATGAAAGAAAAACTGTTTATTCACATGAAACTGACGCACATTATTAAAAATGTTGTTTACAAAAGCCTAAAACAAAAACGTAAGTACGCTAATATAATGTACGGTAACGGAAATATGTGCCACTACTGCACGAAACAGCTAACGCTCCGTATAATCCCGTGGCCCGTGCACGAAGACACGAAACCTTAGGGCTGGTTTTCAGCGTAAGCCGGCAAGTATTTGGTTTTCGATTGGGTTTTTATTTTCGAAAAGTCTTGAGTGGTTTAATAATGTGAGCCTTACGGCTAGATAATTAGTTAAGATTAACAAACGACCATCCTCAAAAAGTTTCACGTTCACCAACAGACGCATGGATTAATGCCATCCAGCTTAACCATCTTGAAGGTAACCAAATGTTCTAACGCATGAGCCACCATCAGCAAGCCAACTGTTTACCTACACTATACACTCACACACACTTATATATCGTATAAATGAGTTTATGTACTTATGTACGTTTTAACCTAAATAGTTATTTGTTTTTAATGATTTTAAAAATCTCATATTAATTTGATTATTTCCTTATGAACAATTTTTCAAATTTTTTTTGACTGCCTCGTTGGTCTAGTGGTCGCAAGCGCTACTGCTGTGCATGACGTCTTGGGTTCGATTCCCAGGTCGGGCATAGTGATATTGGGTTTTTCCATCAGGAATTTCTCAGTAGCAGCCTCGGAGTCTGGATTTGTGCCCGGTTGATGGCAATAGACTCGCCCCCTATTACATGGGAGTAAAAACATAACTGGCGAAATGTGGGTGTACTAATGGATACACCTCTGCCTAACCCTTCGGAGATTACAGGCGTGATGTTATGTATGTTATGTATGAACAATTTTTTTCACCTGCTTTGTTATCTCTTCACCACCTTTGGTTGACTTGTGGATAATGCTTAAGGCATTAAGTTCGCCTTTGTAGTTTTATGTTGCATAATGTTTAAATAAATAAATATAAACAATTCCCATGTGGATCTTCAGACCCCCAATCTACAGAATTGTATCACACGTAAGAAGCTGCCAGCACACTTTAATCCTAAAAGCGTACAAACTAATCCTTAATCTACTGACCAATGGTCCATTTTGTGCACAAATCGGTTTATATCACACGAGGTTGGGGGCCTGGGGTATCTATTAGGCCCCAGTCCCCGGGGACGTGGCGGCCCCCGTGTTACCTGTCGGATATTATTATTTTTTTACTTACTTTTGATCGGCATTTTAGGGTTGTATACCGAGAGGTGGCAACGAGAGTTTTGGCGACTGATTTTGTAAACGTTGCTTTAGTGTATGAAAACTAAAAATCTGTTATATGAAAAAAAAAATGATTCAATAAGCACTGGTGTTAATAAATCTAAAATGACGTTCAAAAGTGCCTTATTGGCCTAATTGAAATAAATGATTTGACTTTGACTTTGACTTTGTATGAAAATTATGAAATTATTGAATGTAAAAAAAATATTGCCAATTTACACAAAGTCAAGTTATTTGAAATCCCTGAACCTTGTGCTAGTTTTAAACTGAATTACAGAGGTCAGTGCATTCCCTTAGGTTGATTGTGTAATTTTAAAATAACCACATCATTCTTCTCTATATTACTCACTCATTCGCTCATCACGAAATATCGAAAAGCGTTTATATTTAGTTAGAAGAATTTACGTTACTCTCTTAGCGAAGAACGCTACGAGAACTTCATTAGAACGTCGTGATGGCCCAGTGGTTAAGGCGCCCGCCTCTCATGCATGAGGTTGTGAGTTCAAATCCGGGCAAGTTCCAATGTGAATTTTTAATTCTATGTACTTTCTTAAGTTTATCTTGGACATCACTGGCATCGGTGAAGGAAAACATCGTGAGGAAACCTGGACTTACTGTTCCATTCAAACCATGTCAGAGGCCCATGAGGCGGTTTAGAAACTCTGACACTAGGGTGTGTAGGATCGTAAGGACTTACTACCCACACGATAAGAAGAAGAAGCGAAGAACGCTTAGGTAGGATTCTTGAACAAGCGTTGTGATTAATGCTCTAGCCTTCTCTATATGAGAAGAGGCCTTTGCGCTGCAGAGGGATAATAATAGGCTGGTATTATTAAATAAATACGTCACCCTTACACCCAAGACAGCGGGAGGCCAATCCTTCCCCAACCACACCGTAATTACGTAATAGGTACGTGTTACTTACACACCTCTTAAAACAGCTGTTATAAGAGGTGTGCCATATTTAGATATCGGCCACCTTAGGAGGACCAAATTAGACTTGTACGTCAAATGAAACCACCTGTGGTTACGGGCATCGTGCGTACGTAGGTATTACTTTAAAATTAAGTTACGTTTTAGGTAATACAGCTTTTCAGGTACGTCATAGATTTTTCTTGAATAAGGTTTTAACTTGATACCAGCTGAATGAACAGAACGTGTGAAGGTAATCTTAAGTAAGAAGAGTGCTAGTAGTATATAAAACGAAGTCGCTTTCCGACGTCTGTATGCATAGATCTTTAAACAACGCAACGGATTTTAATGCGGTTTTCATCAATAGATAGAGTGATTTAGGAGAACGTTTATGTATCAACATTGCAATCGAAAGAAGCCGGGGCGGTCGCTAGTTAAAAAAATAAACAAAAATATACAGTCTTAGGGACAGCCGATATAAGTTTAGTCTGAAAACTTTGGAATAACTGTCACCAGTCTGGCACAACGCGTCACATTAGCATGTCGGTGATGCCATCTATAAGTTTTGCCCCTACTAAAAATCGCTTAGGTGGGCTAAAGAAGTTTTCATTAAAAAAAAATAAAAGTAAGCCTTACGGGACGCCCGGCAGATGTGAAACATCACAGTGAATATTCATGTTTCTGATTGATTAAATTGGAGTAAAATAATAAAAAAGAATACAGTTTCGTTAACAAAATCAAAAAAATATATTTTTAAAACATAACATCACGCCTGTAATCACCGAAGAGTTAGGCAGAGGTGTAGGTACCCATTCGTACACCCACACTTCGCCAAATAAGTTTTTTTTTTAAAGTCCCATGTTATAGGGGGCAAGCCGATTGCCATCAACCGGACACAAATCCAGACTCCGAGAAATTCCTGAAGAAAACACCCAATAATACTTTGACCGACGTGAAAATCAAACCCAAAACCTCATGCTCAGCAGTCGCGTATTGCGATCACGTATCGATATCGTCGTATCCATACTTTCGTTGCGAAAAATTTCCTTTACCTAAATGTAGGTTTGGGATCGTAGAAATAAAATAAATGCGTTGCACAAAAATAGAACTTAACAGTAATTTATACTTTTTTACAAATGTTATCATATACCTTCAATCTTTCATATCTCCTGCCTCAAACACACCGCACATTCCATCGTCTTCGTCATCATTCCCTTCCTTATTCTCTTTCCCTCTCACTCACACCTTTACACACCATTCATACGTTCCCTTTCACTCTCATCCTACATAAACATTCTTTCGATTATCCGATACCTACTTATCAAGCACAAATCCAGACCGCAGCAGAAAACGTTTTGTCAAAAACGTGTCGCCTCGTTGACTGCGGGAAAACACACACGTTGTGTTTCGATTAAAAACGCAAGTGCGGCGCACACACACCGTATGTGTTTTTCTGGTAGCTAGCCGCACTTGCGTTTGGCGTAGCGAATGTTCGTCCGCAGTCAAAAGGTTAAGAACATCAGAACCAAACCTCTACCCTCACATTTTAATAACGTTCAGCAGCATAGCAACAGTTTATTTTTGCTAACGTCATTATATAATTCATAAGTATTGAACGCCGGTCATTGTCTGCCTCAAAATAAAGTCGATTTTGTATAATTTTAGCTTCATATCAGCGACGCGATGCAAAGGGTACATCCCTCATGGATCACTAGATTTGTGGGCTAATCTATTCTTCTGCAAAAGTCGGCTACCATGAAAATTTGATGATCTGGACATTGAAGTGTGAAGTAGGAAGGCTGCGGAGACGTTTTTTTTACATAAAGGAAAAGTGTAAATAAATGATAACGCAGTTTATAGGTACTTCTTTTTTATTTACCTTGTGCACAAGCAAAAACTACCAAAATAGAACAGTTTACGTTACACACTATCCCTACCATTCTACAGCTTATAGAAAAATGAATTATACGTGACTGCCTCGTTGGTCTAGCGGACGTAGTAGTGCGACTACTGAGCATGAGGTCTTGGTCGATTCCCAGGTCAGCCAAAGTGATAATGGATTTTTCCATTAGGAATTTCTCTGTCAGCAGCCTCGGAGATAGATGGAGCTAGATTTGTGCCCGGTTGATGGCAACAGGCCTCCCCCCCGGGCTATTACATGGGACTTCAAACATACCTGACGAAATGTGGGTGTATTAATGGTTACACCTCTGCCTAACCTTTCGGGAATTACATAGCTACGTTGTATGGCATTACCGACTCCTTAGCTCGAAAAAAAAATACAATTTTAATAACCTCTTTATGAGTTCCTACTATTTCTTCTGCTAACCCTCATCACACTCGAAGACAGTTTAAACTATTAATTGGCAATCGGCACTAAACTGTACTACAGCTCGTTAAACTGGTGCGCATCATTTCCTAGTACATCGTTGACTAACGACAACACTTCCTCACCGTGTCGGCTGTTGAGAGGAATCTTTGACACGTAGGCGGTATCAAGAAAACATTGCCAACAGTAAAAATAGATTCGACAATTGGGTAGTTCACACCATTAATCAACAAATCCAAGACATAACTTCTGTAAAAAAATACTTTATTTTAGCCTGATTAAATTTTGCATAACATCACGCCTGTAACTCCCGAAGGGTTAGGCAGAGATGTACCCATTAGTACACCCACATTTCGCCAGTTATGTTTTTAGTCCCATGTAATAGGGGGCGAGCCTATTGCCATCAACCGGGCACAAATCTAGACTCCGAGGCTGCTACGGAGAAATTCCTGATGGAAAAGCCCAATAACACTTTGCCCGACCTCGGAATCGAACTCAAGACCTCATGCACAGCAGTCGCGCTTGCGACCACTAGACCAAAGAGGCAGTCTAGCAGATTATATTTTAATTGACAGTAAAATTTGATTTTTAATTGCTTTCAAATTAATATACAGTTAGTGAATTGAGTCGGCACGAAAGTGACGTCACAGCTGTATTTTGTCATACAAAATCTTAGGGAGAATCGCATTTTGACAAGTTATGAAAAGTATGAAAATAACAGTAGCAATGTAACAAAGAAAAGTGGGTACTTGAATATCACCATTATTGACGTACTTTTTTTAAGCTACCAAAACGAAAATTTCAAAAAGTAATAAAAATCTATGACTTCACTAATCTTATAACTCAATTGACTAACTATTTATTGATTTCTAAGCAACTAAAAATAATTTATTTCTGGTCTTGAAATTATTAATTAATTTTGTCAAGCAACCATTGTAATTTTATTCAATTTTGTCCAAAGAGATTATTATTATATAATAAACAACAAATTAAAAAAAAAAAAGCAAGCTTAATTTTGTAATTATCACAATATTGTGTATTGGAAGGTGGCCCGTGTAGCTCTATGAGTATTGGACTTTCAAAATTTCAGCTCAATCGGATACCCACAAATAGTCGAAAAATGGTTTGCAATTTTAAATGGACAACTTACTTACATACGAACAGTGCAAGCTAAATAATAAAAGCATGTAATTAAAACGCATCTAATAAGGAAAAACTTCGTATCCCATAGGAGAGACCCGTTCTTTTGCGTTTTCTTTTATGTTTTGTTAAAAAATATTGTATGATGGTAACCCTTTGTGTGCGAGTCCAACTCGCAATAAATTGTTTAAATATCTAATGTTTTATACAATCAATGCAAATGTAATTTTTGTTATTCTTTTCTATTTTAATGCTGCAATTACTCGTAGATATTTGGCAGTAGGCGTTTACAGGCCACTGATATCCAAGAAACTGGGCGTGGGTAAGTTAGGTAAGAAGGTAAGGAAGATTTTCATAGGAAACTCAATCAATATCACAAATATAACTTCTTCAATTGTTACGCTACCCAAACGTGGGTTAAATAAATGATAAGAGTTTTATACGAAAAAAAAACAACCTACATTCGAATTATATGAATGTAAAGATTTTGTAAATACAAAAATAGATATACAAAAGCTTCTGATGAAATACAATAGGAATCAGTAAACAATAAAAAAAATGAAACATCTTAATAATGATTGTGTGTGTGAGGCATACGAAAACATTCCCATTGATGTATGATATACATACCTACCTACTTATTCTAAAATTAGAATTGCTTTAGAAAAATTACCATAAAATGTATTTCTTTTATTAAGACGCATTACAATAGGCTACTTATTTGAAGGTTTCTGTGTAACAGATCAATGTTACAGACAACATAGATTTTAATATATGGAGGTAGTGTATTCTTAAGAGCGTTTATGCCTTACGACATTTCTTACAATCTTTACGGTCCTTGTTTTTCGTAAAAAATAAATAAAATAAATAAATAAATATCTTAGGACAACTCACACACGGCTATCTGATTCCAAGCTAGGCAGAGCTTGTGTAACAACTGATATACATACTTATATAATTTATAAATACATACATATTATAGATAAATCACACCCAGACACAGAACTAACAATCATGCTCATCACACAAAGTTTGTCCTGGGTGGGAATCGAACCCACGACCTCCGGCTTAGCAATCAGGTCCACTAACCACTAGACCAACAGGCCCGTCAAAGCGTAACGTATGAACCGATTTTTATGAAATTTCTTAGCCTTACAGCATTTTTTTTAATATCGTGGTCCCGGAACGTAGAGGGCAACAGAAGGTGGATTTTTAGTCAGTAAAAGTCTGACAGTCCCTTCCGGATGCAGGACAAATTCTCCTGGGTGGGGACCCAAGTTGGAAGGAGTCATTTGATGACTTTAACCAACACAAAAAAAACAGCAATTCATACAAGCTTTCCAGTCCTTGTTTTTCGAAATGAATGAATCGATTTTTTTTGAAATTTCTTATTGATAAGCAGGATACATAGGTCTAAGAAGTTAGTTGCGAACATTTTCGAAATGTCTTATTTAAAATAAGAAAATTGGAAATCTCTTTTCTTATAGAAAACTTAAATTCGCTTGAATTTATAATATATTACTATAACAAATTACTCTCTTAAAGAAACGATATTTTTTTAGTTGAGATTGGTCATCTCTTAACTGCCATAGCTCACATCTTTATTGTAATTATTTTATTGTTTTATATTTCATCTTCATTATTTTCACATATAATAAACGCAACAAGAATATTGTAACCAGGATTTTGTAAAAACCTAATTCAAAAGAGTGTGTGGAGTTTTTTTGCCCGTTCTTCTCCATAGAGCCCTACCTCCGTTTTGGAACGAGAAACTAGCTTCAACTTTCGGACTAACTGACCGACTCCTTGACTATTCAAAAGTGTCTGTAAATGGTCAAAATGGCAAATTTGAAATACACACTATAATCACATTACATAAGTTTCTTTTTTACAGTCTAGACCTAGATTCTTAAATAATATGTTTCACAGTAAATGGACATAGACTTGCCTTCTATTACAAGGGATCTAATTCACAATCAGCAAAATGCGGGCGCGAAACATTATTCTCTCCCTTGGGAGTTACCACTACTGTGATATTCAACTATATCAGAGATGGTAAACCTTTTTTGGTGAACGTGGCTTTTTTTATGAAAAATATATTAACGTTAATCTTAATTAATCTTGACTTAGCGGTAGGTATTTTGGCAAAATAAAACTAAATGCTTAACTGCGACGACACGACTGCTGAATATGTAGTCTTGGGTTCAATGCCCAGGTCGGGAAAAAGTTATTGGGCTTTTCCATCAGGAATTTCTTAGTAGCAGCCTCAGAGTCTGGATTTGTACCCGGTCAATGGCATAAACTCGCCCTTCTATTACATGGATTTTAAAAATTACTGGTAAAATGTGGGTGTACTAATGGGTAGACCTCTACTACCCTTTGGGGATTACAGGCGTGATATTATGATATTTTATGTTATGCTTAACTTTAAACTCTACAGAAACACACAATCACATACTCGTTATCAAACTTTTAAGAGAAAAAAGTTTTTCAATTATTAACGTGGCCAAATTATTTGTCACGAGCCACCACTGGCACGCCTGTCTTTGGTTTGCCATCCCTGAACCATATGGTGTACATATGTACGTACAAAGTTGGTAGGTATGTACACCATTGTTAATTGTACGATGGTGGAACTGCCACTAAACGTTGAACAAAGCGCAAGTTGGACATTCAACTCGAATTAGTTTCACACGGCTGCAGGAAAAATTGTGTTGCGAACGTATTTTTTAGAAATGAATGCAATTTTGTAAAGTTTGCGTTTCGGACTAGGATTAATATTTTTGTAGTTGCATTACAAACTATCCGTCTGCTAATTGGTTGCGATGTTGACGTAGAGAATAATAAAAGAAAAACTAAAACTCGCGCTTAGAAGCCATGCATTTTATTGTAGAACAGAAAACAATATTGGTACGTAAAAAAAGTTTATAATAAAAACACTTTTCTTCTCGCTTAATGTTGTGGGAACATTTTAGGTCAATCCATCGACAAACTTCAAAGCTTCGCGGACATTTTTTTTAAGATATAATATACTCTATATGTACACATAAGTATAGGTATGTAAATATAAAGTTTTAATTATTTTGTACTCGTTTATACACATTTATTTCAATCTTTTTTTTAGGTATTTGTTTAGTTTTTTTTTAAATCTGTAACTTAACTGTTTTTCTCTCGTACAATAATTTCACCTGCCATATTATCTCTTCACTACCTTTAGTTGACTGGTAGAGAATGCATAATGCTTTAAATCCGCCTTTGTACTTACATACTTTTTGTTGCATAAAGTTTAAATAAATAAAAAAATACAAACACCCGCTCAACTTGTAATCAGATTGAGCCACAACGAAGCACGGACGGGTTTAGATACTATAAATAAAATTGGTCATTAAAATCCATAACATACCTATTCGCAATAAAGAATACAAAATTGGGAACCTATACAAAAAACCGGATAAAGTGAACGCAACGCACATGAAAGTCAATATAGCTATGTTGTTAGGGAACAACGCATACCCACAGGTGTGTAGGCACAGAATGTTGATTGATACCAAACAAACAAGAGTGATTAACTCTCTGTGTGATTATAATAAAAAAAACTCGTTTGATCTGTAAAATTATTTGCTCAGTACTATGTGATTCAGATAATCTATTTGATTCAAAGTATTTGTGCCCGGTTGATGGCAATAGGCTCGCCCCCTATTACATGGGACTCAAACATAACTGGCGAAATGTGGGTGTACTATTAATTCACCTCTGCCTAACCCTTTGGGGATTATATGCGTGATGTTATGTGTTAATGTCATTATGACTAGCTGTTTGTGTGTGAGTTTTTTTTTTTGTTAACGTTAGGACATCGATTTGCATCTACCATGTTATCTCTTCACCACCTTTGGTTGACTGTTTGAGAATGCCTAAGACATTAAGTCCGCCTTTGTACTTTTTTTTGCATATAGTAATGTAATATGTTTGTAAACACACCCACGATATAAGAGAAATTCTAAATGTGGAGCAACGTTAAAAAAAACCAATTAGTTTTTGAATGAATTCCCTTTTCATTTTTCTTAATATTCGTACTTTCATTACAAATAGATAAGCTGGATCAAAGGCTGAATTAAAAAAATGAATGAAAAAAAAACTTTAAAGTTAACTACCACTTAAATGGGTAATTTATCTTTTAACTTTTGCTGCTAACCAGTAATTGGTTACAAGAACGAAGTTTTTAGTTTTTACTTAATATTCTTTAGTTAAGTAATTAAGCTACACATAGCCTTTTTATTTTATAGTACGACTAGCTTCGTGTTAAGTTACGTTAAAGAACGAAAGAAAGAAAACTGTTTGTTCACGCGAAAATATATATAAACATAATATCAAAATAAAAACAAGTTGGTATTAAATAAAGTAAGTAAGTAGTAAGTTGGGTTTTGTGCCCGGTTGATGGCAAGAGGCTCGCCCCCTATTACATGGGACTAAAAACATAACTGGCGAATTGTGGGTGTACTAATGGGTACACCTCTGCCTAACCCTTCGGGGATTACAAGCGTTTTATGTGTTATGTATTAAATAAAATAAAAAATACAAAGTAATTAGAAATATGAGTCACTACATCGCGAATCGGATGACGCTCAGCATAATGCTGTGGCCCGTGCACGAAGGCACGAAAATCACGGCACTGGTTTTCAGGGTAGCCGGCGGCGTGTCGCTTTCTCGGACTATAGGTACAATGTCATCCACCTATAGTTCCGACGCACACGACAGATGACTTCTTTGATTACTCCGCCCCTGTGTCATTTTCATCTTCCTGCCCTTGTCCCATGTTACTTGGGGTCGGCGCAACACGTGTTCTTCTTTCATTCTGTCCTGTCAGCCGTCATGCAATCACTGACTCTGTTTTCTTTCAAATCATTATTCACGCAATCCATCCATCTTTTCTTTGGACTTCCTCTTGCTCTCCATCCATCCACATTCATATTCATACTCTGCTTCCGTGTGTTGATGTGTAATGTTATATAACTGATACTATTTTTCGTAAATAACATAACATAACATCGCGCCTATAATCCCGAAGGGTTAGGCAGAGGTGTACCTATTAGTACACCCACATTTCGCCAGGTATGTTTTTAGTCCCATGTAATAGGGGGCGAGCCTATTGCCATCAACCGGGCACAAATCCAGACTCCGAGGCTGTTACTGAGAAATTCCTGATGGAAAAACCCAATAACACTTTGCCCGACCTGGGAATCGAACCCAAGACCTCATGCACAGCAGTCGCGCTTGCGACCACTAGACCAACGAGGCAGTCGTAAATCTGGCTATTATTAAGAAAGGATTTGAAGAAAAGAAGAAAGGATTGGTGAATTTGAACCCCATGAACCGCCACTTCGTCCGCGGTAAGCGAAAATTACGCAGACAAAGTCGCCGGCAAAACCTAGATGA
The DNA here is from genome assembly GCA_949774945.1 of Hoplodrina ambigua. Taxonomy (NCBI): domain Eukaryota; kingdom Metazoa; phylum Arthropoda; class Insecta; order Lepidoptera; family Noctuidae; genus Hoplodrina; species Hoplodrina ambigua. Next base: position 11,082,886 of record OX458983.1, read on the forward strand.
ATATAATGCCTCCTACCTTTATAACAATCATCATTCATTAAAATCTATTCCAGCATTAAATTCCTGCGTGTCCAAGTGCCACAAAGTACCAATGTCGGTGCCGGTAGAGCCGCATATAAATTACCTAGCTATCTGATTGTTAGTGAGCAACTTTGACAATGTCTGAGACCCCACCGTTCCTTAAACTTAGCATTAGAATTGGTAGGATGGTTTATTACGTTTGATTTTATGAATTTATGGCACTGGGGTAGTGTAGCTATAGAAAATCTTTCCTAGTAATATTGTAGACGTGAAAAATTTGTGAGAATTGATGAAAAAAAAAATGTTTATTGACACAGACCATGTGCACACAAAACAAAAGCTACATACATAACATAACATCACGCTTGTAATCCCTGAGGAGTTAGGCATAGGTGTACCCATTAGTACACCCACATTCCGCCAGTTATGTTTAAGTCCCATTCAATAGTTGTTTACACTTTGCCCGACCTGCCAAAACCTCATGCTCGGCAGTCGCTCTTTGCGACTGCTGAAAATTAAAAGATAACAACAAGATGGATGTTTGTTTCTCATTAACGATAAAGATCGGTTCAGTGGTTTAGTAGTGAAAGCGTAACAGACAGGCATACAGAGTTACTTTCACATTTATAATATTAGTATGGATGGCAACACTGCACATACTGTTTTCCGATTTACGAATTTTCGAAAGGTGTAACTTATCCGGAACTAATACAATGTAAAGTACATAGACTGCATTGCACTTTAATTCCCAAATCGTAAACTTCAAAACTTTTCAACGAACATCAGTTTCATACAATGTAATCGAGAACTACTCCTCACAACCTCGCAACTATATCGCCCCTGATAATGGAGTTTCAGAACTTCATTCTATGACCCAACGTGACATAATCACTGCGAGATTGGTGGGCAGGAGTTACCTGGGAACACTCTCATGGGAGGACAAAGGAGGGGGGGAGGAATGTATAGCAGAGAAGGGGGTCAGCCACGCAGAAACTTATTACAACGTAGGCACGCGCTAGAATGGATTTTCCATAATTCTCTTCCTAAGAGGATGGAACGCCAGGGTTGCGGACTTTGTTCAAAAGAGTTAACGCATATATAAAAGTCTGACACTTCGTTCCGCTCCGCCCAGAGCAGAAGAAGTCATTTGATGATTTCCCGTACTTCGAAAAAAACGAGGATGAAACGCGTCCAAAGTTTGTACGGAGATACAAGATTAGATGGCCAATAACCGACGTTTATGCGGGCATAGTCGCGAGTGAAGCTAGTATTCAATCCCAGTCCAAGATCCCAGAGTTGCCAATTCCAGGGGGGGTACGCCCTTCTTAAAACAGTATTATTTTAATATTACTTTGCAGAACTTATAAAGTAATATTAAAATAATGCTGTTTTAAAAGATTGTGTTGGATTGCCTCGTTGGTCTAGTGGTCGCAAGCACGACTGCTGTGCATGAGGTCTTGAGTTCGATTCCCAGGTCGGGCAAAGTGTTTTCGGATTTTTCCATCAGGAATTTCTCAGTAGCAGCCTCGGAGTCTGGATTCGTGCCCGGTTGATGGCAATAGGCTCGCCCCCTATTACATGGAACTAAAAATATAACTGGCGAAATGTGGGTGTACTAATGGGTACACCTCTGCCTAACCCTTCGGAGATTACAGGCGTGATGTTATGTTATGTTATGTGGTAGACGCCCGCCCCCCCAAGGCGGTGAATTCACCACACGTCGGTACATGATGATTTCACCACGGAAAAAAATAAAAGTAACTTAGAACATATTGCTCTATTCTCAAAATTTCAGCCATGTTAATATGACGTGGGTCTGCCTACTCTCGGATCTCAGTTGAATAGGTACCTACCTACGTTGAAAGGATTTGCAAGAAACTTATCGCCGAAGTCAGAAGGTTGTGAGGGCTTCAGAGATCGTTTTCAGAGATATAATGCATTCAAAGTGATTGAAATTCCACTAGTGTGGAGTTACATATTTCTAGTTTTAACAAATTTTTATTTACTTATTACATTGGACGAAAACCATAACTGGCGAAATGTGGGTGTACTAATGGGTACACCTCTGCCTAACCCTTCGGAGATTACAGGCGTGATGTTATGTTATGTTATGTTTTATTTACTTTCACCTATCTCGGTGTCTGTGGTTAAAATCTTATAAGTTCATTTTGAGCCACTTCCCGATGTTCGGTTGAGCTGAAATTTTGCATAAATGTGTAATTTGCATGACAATGCAATATAATCTGGTCCGGAGCCGAAAAGTGGCCATATATTACATCAAGCCTGTAATCATAAGGTGTAGGTACCCATTAATACACCCACATTTCGCCAATTATATTTTAAGTCCCATGTAATAGGCGGCCTATTACATGTCTATTGCCATCAAACGGGCACAAATCCAGACTCCGAGACTGTTACTTAGAAATTACTGATGGAAAAAACCAATAGCACTTTGCCCGACCTGGGAACCCAAGACCTCCTGCTCAGCAGTGGCGCCTCGTGACCACTAGACCAACGAGCCAGTCAAAGGAGTACTAACACCTATGTCCAGAGCAACGAAGAAGAAAATTCGCTACGGAATAAAACAGTAGATGATTTAAATTTTTAAAGTAAAATTCCCTGTTCCTATTCTTTTTTACTCAAATAATAAAATTGCATTCATGCCCCGACTATTACCCAAATAATGAAATGGTAGTGTTGCATCCAGAGTAACGGCATCAATACGAAGTCGATGACAAATTACATTTACTTGAAGTCGTTTGAAAAGTAAAGCCGATTCAGGGTTCATGTACACGAGCGTTAGAGGCATCTGCAGCCGTTGACGGCAGCAAACTATAAGAAGACAACTACAGTAAAGTTGTTTCGCTAGTGATTTTAGATTTCTTTAATATAACATAACATAACATCACGCCTGTAATCCCTGAAAGGTTAGGCATAGGTGTACCCATTAGTACACCCACATTTCGCCAGTTATGTTTTTAATCCCATGTAATAGGGGGCGAGTCTATTGCCATCAACCGGGCACGAATCCAGACTCCGAGGCTGCTACTGAGAAATTCCTGATGGAAAACCCCAATAACACTTTGCCCAACCTGGGCATCGAACCCGAGACCTCATGCACAGCAGTCGCGCTTGCGACCACTAGACCAACGAGGCAGTGTATGTGTTTGTGTGTGTGTATGTGTGTGTGTTTATTATAATAAATAAAGGAATAAGAACACATTCGTAGCAGGTGGCGATCTGTAGTTTCTGCCTACCCCCATTAGAAAAAGGCGTGAGTTTATGATGTATGTTTGTATGAAATAATTAATGAAGTAACGTTTAAATGACAACACAGACTAACATATATTTTTTAATATTATTCATTATTTTCATTCACGGAATTTTCATGGCAAAGACTATATTTTTTATTTTATTTTGAAAAATAAAATATAACGGTTTTTTTCAAATACATACATATATCTCAATTTATTATTTTTTATCATATTTCCTAAACCAGTAACAAAATGATCATGACGGTATTGTCTTGCATCATTTTATTGTACTACTTTCCTGAAACTATTTTTGCACTGACATGCAGTAGATTTGAAACATTTCTCTCTTTATAATCTTTTCGTTTTTGGGGGGGTCACAGTATTAACCTAACCTAACCAAACCTTTTTTTAAATAAAGGCCTGTCTACAGTCAACGTTCGACTGTGTCTGCCAGTCGCTTTTAGAATCGACACGGTAATGTCTTAAACAGATTTTTATTGTGTATCCTGCTTATGAGTAGTAATTTCTATTAAAATTATTTAATTAATTTCGAAAAATAAGGACTTAAATGTTTGTATAAAGGTGCTCCCTCACCGGGAGCATTCGCGTGTAATGTAACGTTACAGATTTGAGCATTACATCAGTGAAGGAGGAGAACCGAGCATTACAACGCGCAATGTGTAATATCTTGATACAACTTGTAACATCAATGCGCTCCACTTCCAATGTAATGCTCAAAGTCGAATCTATAAGCTACATTACACGTAAATGCTCGTTAGTCAGGGAGGTATTATTGTAATGTAATGCTCAAAGTTGAATCTATAATGTTTCAATACACGTGAATGCTCCCGGTGAGGGAGCACCTTAAAATGCCGTACGGTATAAACGCTCTTAAAGCAAAATTATGCATGTACATAATATTATTTGTAACATTTAATTATCATGTACATTCATAATAAAACCGCATTGCATTTCATATATTATTTATGCAAACTCTCACGCTTTTATATTCATAATATGTAAGTGCTCTGATTGGTTAAATATTTTATTATAAATATGGATGTGTTTATTCGAAGCCCAGCTTTTATTTATACAACAACGTTATTGGGTCAGATTGTAAGAGAATATTTTATTATAAAATTTTGAGGTTGCACACTAATTGGGGAAATATATTAATGAAAACTGCTGGTTAAAAGTTTTGTGTTTTTCATCATAAACTGGAAAAATAAGTAACTTCTATCCAACATGGCAATGCGATCAATCTTTTGGGCACATTTCCAGTTAACGGCGATGTGGATAAAATTTTTGATGGCTGCTAGTAGTCTGGACTGTACCACTGCTGGGCAAAGGCCTCCCTCCATTTTTCATCCATCGCTAGTTTGCGCTATATCTTTACAATTCACGAGGAATCAATCTCCTTCTTGGTCATTTAGTTTATTCTAGTTGTTTTTTTTATCATCATTAAGTCTAAAAATATTGTACATATTACTTATATCTTCAAGGTAATCAAAAGATATGTTAACTATTTGTCTGCAAAACAAAGTGTCAATCAGTGAAGGGTACGAATACAAACATGAACGAAGACGGTTAATTGACATAAATTAAATTAACACATATTAATACAGTGACGTGTGTACTATTTATAACCCTTTCTTAGTAAATTCATCATAAATAATAATAATACCAGCCTATTATTTCCCCACTGCAGGGTAAAGGCCTCTTCTCATATAGAGATGGCACGAGCATTGATCACCACGCTTGCTCAAGGCGGATTAGCGATTTCAGACTTATGCTAATTAATTATAAGTGCAGATTTCCTCACGATGTTTTCCTTTTACCGATGTCAGTGATGTCAAAGATAAACTTAGAAAGCACTTAGAGATAAACTATTATAACCTGGCGCTCCCCTCCATATTACCATTTGACTGTGTGTAGTCATATCCGTATGAGAGAGTTTGTATGTAGTTGTGAGTAATCTTCAGTAGCAGACCGGCAAATTTGTTTGACAACTAATCATAAATAGCTGACCGCGCAAGACAACGCACCTGTCATTTCCATAGAATATGTCAGTGCAACGCCGTACTAATAATAATGAGTGATAAATGATGCTGCTAGTCGAGCAACAAATCGCTCATTTGTTTTAGTTTCGAGAGCCGTCTCAGTACGCACACATGCGTTGTGAATCTTTTCAATACTTTTACATACACTTCAAGCGTTTTGAACTGTGGAAGGGCGCGCCATGGTATTGTAGTTTATCTCTACATATGAATTGAAATAATCACATTGACTCATCATGATACACAACAATACAATTTTGAAATAAAAGCCAAAAATAGACACAAGATGAAAATAGTCTCATCGTTCGCTAAAACCGATAAACTGTAAATTACAAACACAAATACATCACAAATTAATCTATTAATCTGTTATTACTGGCTAGCCCTAATCCGCCGCAAACCAGATCGAACCAGTTTCAACTTGACCGCGGTCACTCAGACCGCTACAAGAATTTATGTTCGAACTCCGAATGTGGCATTCACAGGGTTGAAATCTCATGAATATTTTGAATAACGACAGCAGTTTGGGGTTATGTCGTTTATTCCTCTGTTTATATGAGGTTTTTATTGGCGTCTCGTTTGATTTTCTAAGAATTACGGAAAGTTATTTTGTCTTGAACGACACCGGTTTCTGAATTGGCTTCGTTAGAATAGGTCAGGGATGGCAAACCTTTTTTCAATGACAAAATTATAATGTGATTATGACGTCACATCAAGGTATCTTGACTTAAATTAAATAATTATAGAGAAAAATAAAATTAGATGCTAATAACTATAAACTCTTTTATTGCAACTCGATATTTGCACAACAATCTTAATGTTTACTTTTATGTTTATTTACATAAAAGATTGCCTCGTTGTACTAGTGGTCGCAAAGCGCAACTGCTGAGCTAGAGGTCTTGGGTTGTATTTCCAGGTCTGGCAAAGTGTCATTGGGTTTTTTCATCAGGAATTTCTCAGTAGCAGCCTCGGAGACTCGATTTGTGCCTGGTTGATGGCAATAGGCTCGCCCCACATGACACTTAAATATTACTGGCGAAATGTGGGTGTACTGATGGGCACACCTCTGCCTAATCTTTCGGGGATTACAAGCGTAACATTAGGTTGAAATAGAAGAAAAGGTTGGTGTAATTTTGCTGTAGCAAATTCGATTCGATCAAATAGGTACATAGATTTGTCAATTGTCAATAATTATTTGAATGTCATTGGTTTACCATCCCTGGAATAGTTTATTTATATGTTTGCTTTTGAAAGCGAAAGTTATTGATGGTGTACAGCCATTGAAAAACATGTAGGTCAAACTATTTGTTGAAAAAACGGTGCAGTATTAATCAACAAGACAGGGGTATTTGTTAAGGTTTTCCGAAATGGGAAGTAATTTTACTGTAGTATGTAGCTCAACATTTTAACTAGAATTCAGCAGTTTTTTTTTTTTTTAACTTTATGCAACATAAGTACAAAGGCGGACTTAATGCCTTAGGCATTCTCTAACAGTCAACCAAAGGTGGTGAAGAGATAACATGGTAGGTGCAAATTAAAGTACGAGCGCTAAACAGCAAAAATTAATTTGAAAAAAAAAATTAAACACAAAGTATTTAACTTAATCAAATAAAGTGTACAAAATACTTAAAATATTACATATTTACTATAAAAATACCATAGAATAAACGTATATACATACATATTTTATTTACCTATATACATAGTATAGTATTAAACATTGCTTTTGTCTTAACAGCTTAGAATAGCGCACTGTTAGATATAACATTTGTTATGTCGTGGAAAATATCGTAGATTATACATTTATAACACTTGTATATTTATAACTTACAAGCTTTTGCCGCGAATTCGTCCGCGCAAAAATAAAATAATATATAGCCTATGTTACTCGCAGATAATGTAGCTTTCTAATGGTGAAAGAATTTCTAAAATCGGTCCAGTAGTTTTTGAGTTTATCCATTACAAACAAACAAACAAAAATTCAATTTTTTCCTCTTTATAATATTTGTGTAGAAGTAGACTTAAATAAAACGTTAATAACTTAAATAAAATTAAATTGTTAACTTAAGTATCGCAACTTAACTTATTTCAGGAAAAATATGAACCAATATTATAAAATATTTTTTGTAATTCTTTTATTACCGTCAATTTAGCAACATTGGATTAACCTTAACTTCATTGAACCCAAGGAATATCTGCCGGATGTAATTTACAGTGGCCTTTATGGAAACCGCCGACCGAAAATAGACTGTGACATGTAGGCCGCTGCAAAATAAAAACCAAGCAAATAGATTTTAGATCCCACCGACACTCAGTGCAAGTGCGGTGCTCTACGCCTGTCGGATACAGTGGCCCCGGAACGTAAAGGGCAACAGAAGGAACAGGGTGGTTTTTTAGTCAGTAAAACTCTGACAGTCCCTTCCGCCCTGGGTGGGGCGGAATTATTTGATGATTTTTACCACTTCAAAAAATAAAAAAGTGCGGTGCTCTGGACCAGACAATGGCTTACTTACTACAGTGCCCAAAATTCACTGCACACCTGCACTTTAAAGGATATAAAAACGCCACTGATGCCGCGATAAACGTAGCCACTTACTAGGTCCGAGAATAGTAACAAACAAAAAAAACTCCCGACGGCGGCCATCTTGGATCAATTTTTATCAAAAACAGCTAAGAACACTCTCGACTAAATTACCTTTCAAACAAAAAAAAAAACAGAACCAAAATCGGTTTAACCGTTCGGCAGCTACGATGCCACAGACAGACACACACACAGACACGTCAAACTTATAACACCCCTTCAAATCAGAAGCGGCACCACACACGCTGTCCGTAGACAAAATTACCGTAATTACAAATCTCCAAATAGAAGAAATACTATTTGACAGCTGTCAGATTATAATTTATATGAATCTGACAGCTGTCAAAATAATGGTATTTATTGATTTGAAGGGCTGTTGTATTGGAAATAAATACTGGCAGGTTAATTGGGGCGATGGTAGCAATGGGGTACTAAACACTACCAATCGACAGACTATTTATAAGCTGTCAAAACGCGATATATATAGATTTTGTACGGCAATAGTAAATTGTGGCATAGCAATGGCAAACTGTTACGTCATTTATTATCAACTCAATTGATTATCTACTACTATAACTATTTATATTCTTTATTGATTTCAAAGCCTAACTGCCTCGTCGGTCTAGTAGTCGCAAAGCGCAACTGCAGAGCTTGAGGTCTTGGGTTCGATTCCCAGGTCGGCAAAGTGTTATTAGGTTATTTCAGTTGGATTTTCTTAGTAGCAGTCTCGTAGTCTGGCTTTGTGTCCGGTTGATAGAGATAAGCTCGCCCCCTATTACATGGGACTTAAACATAACTGGCGAAATGTGGGTGTACTAATGTGTACACCTCTGCCTAACCCTTCGGGGATTACAGACGCGATATTTAGTGTGTTGATTTCAAAGCATCTAAATAACTATTTTTACAGTTACTGTTGAGCCTATCATAGTGTTGGTTACCCTGATAGGCCTAGTTTTAGCTGAAACTTTTCCCAATTAATTTCTTCAATTTTGCTGTTAATTGAAAATTAATCGGGTTTTCAGGGCTCAAAGAAAGTGTTTTTTTAAAGAAATTGCGTCTTGAAATTAACAGTGTCAATTTCACAATTCTCTAAGTCACATAACATTACGCCTGTAATTCCTGAAGGGTTAGGCAGAGATTTCTTATTATACCCATTAGAACACCTAAATTTCGCCAGTTATGTTTAAGTCCCATGTATTAGGGGGCGAGCTTATTGCCATCAACCGGGTACGAATCCAGACCCCGAGGCTGCTCTGAGAAACTCCTTATGGAAAAACCTAATAACACTTTGCCCGTCCTGGGAATCGAAACCAACACTTCAAGCTCAACAGTTTCACTTTGCGACAGCTAGACCAACGAGGCAGTCAGCTCAAGTCGACCTTTTAAATTGAAGAGTATGTCTGATAAGACATTGTACAGACCTTGAAGCAACTTGTTATTATAAAGCAATGTTACAAGCTGCTCGTTACGATCTAGTAGCTAGTCCACTTGTCCAACTAAAAAGAAATAAAACAACACGTCTTGTTACTGAAAATGATTATCGAAATAATTTACTTGTTTAACATCTAGGTCAAATGTTTTTGTTTTATCAAATTGTTAAGAAAACCGTAGGTAGGTAATTTATAAGAAAGAAAAAAAAACCAATTAGTTATAAGATTAAAGCTGGTAGCTGGAAAATATACAAATAAATATATGTATAACTCCAAACTAATAACAATAATAAAAAAAAAACAAACTAATTAAAAAAGTAAGCATTGCAAAACAATTTGCCAAATGAATTTCAATTCTAGCCAACAATAACAGTTTATTGTACATCCAAAACGTATGCTTATAACACATTTAAAATTAATCTTACTATAATCCTAATAATTATATATAAATTACGCGTCACGTTGTTTGTCCGGGATGGACTTCTAAACTACTGAACCATTTTTTATGAAATATGGCTTACTGTGTGTAATTTGGTCAAACTTGAAAGATAAGACAGTTTTATTGGTCTTAATTTTTTTTTATTGCAAACCTGAGCCACTGCGACGCGTGGGGCGGTCAGCTAGTCAATGTATATACGAAAGTTGGATGAATATTTACTACTCAATGACGTAAGAACGGCTGAACGGATCTCGATGAAATTTAAAACAGAGATAGATTATAGTTTCGAATAGGACATAAGCTGCCCGGCATTCCGGTAAAATGTATGGTTCCCGTCAGATAACATATTATATTTGACAAAGATGAAGTCGCGCGCGGAAGTTTGTCATTGATAAAATTCAGATTAATTATAGTGTTGCGAAAAAAAAGTCCTTCTTTGGTTCATATTGGCAAACCTATGGGTATACCCAATCATATATGTTTAGTAAGTAATTCGTATATAAGAAACCTGGAGCCTAGTCTTGTGCACAGTTAGTGCCAATAGGCTCTTCTTATGACCTAGACACGACACTAGCGAGGTTTAATATACAGTTTACAGCCCACAGCTATAAAACTACCATTTACTAGGTACGTCTTTCATTGACTTGAATATGTCGTGGTTGTGGCGCTCGCCTCTCATGCCTGAAGTTGTGGGTACGAATCCTGGCAAGTACCAATGTGACATTTTCAGATTCGCTGTCTATTCTGTAAGTGAAACCAGCGAAATGATTTTTTTTTCATTTAAAATCCCACTTTTTTCATATCTTTCCTCCATAGTCTCACATTGTCCATTTTGTTGAAAGATAAAAAAAAATCTCCTTCTGATATTTTTGTTTTAATGAAGAAAGAGGTAATTAATTAGTGTCTCAAAAAATGTCTGCATTTTAAAATCCTTTCAAAGTTGTTTTAAAGAGAAAAATTAAATCAACAGACACCACTTTGCGGATTAAAGATTTTTATTTTTTCGTTCTGGTAAGACTGTCTTTGTCTTACTAAGATTTCAGAATGGGTTTGGATAGTAAACGAAGTGTGACTGCCTCATTGATCTAGTGGCCGAGGCCTTGGGTTCGATTCCCAGGTCGGGTAAAGTGTTATTGGGTCTTTCCATCAATAATTTTCAGTAGCAGCCTTGGAGTCTTAATTTGTGCCCGGTTGATGGCAATAGACTCGCCCTTTATTACATGGGACTTAAACATAACTGGCGAAATGTGGGTACACCTCTGCTAAACCCTTCGGGGATTAAAGGCGTGATGTTATGTGTGTATTCAGGGATATTTCGATGACATTTAAATTAAAATTCTTAACAAATCTATAATATTCATTACGAAATAATAAAGTTTCTGTGCAGTGTCAACTCTCATCTTTCGTGGCGCATATTTTAATTGATTTTTGTCACTGAATGTACCTGCACTGCCTGTGTTAAACAACACGTTTACAATAGATGACTGGTGCTGACTAAATAATTACGTGTTGTTTCACAACAAAACACTAAACACAATAAGGCTGTTCATAACATTATGACACACGGAGTGACATCATTATAATTTTGTGATTTACTATTACTAGTGATGCTTAATTGTTTTATTCAATTTAAAGTTTTCGCCAATACCTAGTGATTGAATAGAATGTTATTTTATTTAATCTTGTAAACATTTGGGTATTTGAACTTTTTGTTGTGATAAATGGAAAAATCATAATTATTATAAGTTTTGTAACAAAACTGGGCCGCCTCAGTGTTATTGGGTTTTTCCATCAGGAATTACTCAGTAGCAGCCTCGGAGTCTGGATTTGTGCCCGGTTGATGGCAATAGGCTCGCCCCCTATTACATGGGACTTAAACATAACTGGCGAAATGTGGGTGTACTAAACACCTCTGCCTAACCCTTCGGGGATTATAGGCGTGATGTTGTGTGTATGTATGTTATGTTGTAACAAAACTATTTTTTAATTTTTAATTTTCGCAGTAGTTCAAAAGTTATTTCAAAATAAAAATTTACTTTTGAATTCAGTACCTACCGAAAACACCCGAATAAACACGAGCGCGTGTGACATCATAATAATAATAATATCCGATGACGTAACTAAACATTATGACGTCACAACTGGTCATTTATCTGGTCATTGCGCACCATAGTTATGTATGTAGCGCGTTTATAATTTTTGAAAAAAAAAATTTTTTTTTCTTTGAATATCAAGATTTTAAATACACAAAAAAAACTTTTTTCTTTCCATATTCCCAATTGCGTACGCGTTTTGTTACATTCCGTATTATAAATATGTATTGAAATTAGTTATGCATGTGTCATGTTTGCGAAAGTGTGTCGACGTTTGGGACTGATTATTTTTCAACCGCCACGGTTGATTTATTTTGAATTGTTTGATATTTTTGTCCATCTGTCCTAGACAATAAAATAACATATCATCACGCCTGTAATCCCCGAACCCCGCACAGGTGTACCCATTAGTACATCCATATTTCGCCAGTCATGTTTAATTCCCATGTAATAGGAGGCGAGCCTATTCAAAACCTGGTCAATAATTATAATGAAAGCTATTTTTTTTAGTCGACTGCTTTAGAAAAAGGATAAGGTTTTCACGCAAAAATATAAAACCCCGTAAAAACTATGCAAACGAAGTCGCGAGCAGAAGCTAGTTAACTTTAAACCTACAACTTTAAACAGTACTTGTAGTCTAGGATTATTTTGTTGTTCAACAGACAATGGAGCGAAACTTATAAGTTTTAATTACTTACTTGGACAATATTGCGTCATTTAAATGTTAGTTGATATTGCTCCTACAAGAATGGCTAGATGGTTCTTGAATTCTCTAAACTCTTTAGATTCTGTACGTGTAATTTTGGCATAATATAGCATTGTATATATGCTCACAAGTCACAAGCAAAAACAAGTAAACACTAAGCCAAGTTTAAAAGCGATTTTCGTGTTAAATAATGGTTGCAACTTAAATATAAGACGTATTTTATAGTAGTATTGAATTCAAAACTATTTTGCTCGTGACTGTACAGTCAAAGAAGCTGTACGGTATCAGCTAGCAGCTAATTGCAGCTAACTTTTAAATATTTTTAAACAACGTCTTGAGTGCACACTCGCTTGAAAAAAGCAAGCGCTTAAGCCGTTGGTCCCGGCTGTCGTACGTGGATCTTTGACAGTCGCTACGGGTCGTCAAAAGCCCGAAATTCTGACAATCAGTCTATCGGTATCGTATTACTCAGTTACTGGGCTGTGGAGGTCCGATAGACAGTCGCTACATGCAAAATACTGGTATTCAGCTGCATCCTGTTAGACTGGAAGCCGACCCCAACATGGTCGGCAAAAGGCTAGGCAGATTGATTGATTGTGCCTTATGTGCGATTTTTTTACACCCTTTTTTACAGACCTTTAGATTACCACCTTTCAATATAAAAATTATGTCCAAATTATCAAACATAGTGTTACTAGTAAACATAACATCACGCCTGTAATCCCCGAAGGGTTAGGTAGAGGTGCACCCACATTTGGCCAGTTATGTTACTGGCAGTAAAAGATATAATGATCCCATTACACAGTCTTAAATGGACCATTAACAAACAAATAATTACTCGTAAGGGTCACCAGGAATGTCTTTAAAGTCCAAAGTCCTATAGCATAGTTTACAAATTCAATTTAGAGTCAATGTAGCACAAGTACATTAATTTTATTTTATTTTTATTTATTAAGGGATAGTAAACAGCTATAAGATGGTATATAAAACACGTGGGGTATTAAAAGACACATTATATAGCCCTTAACTAGGAATACTGCTCGTGAAACTAACTAACCTTGAGCAAATATTGCTTGGATACAATTTTTATTCTTGGTTTGAAAAGTCACTGTAGTGACTGCCTCCTTGGTCTGGTGGTCGCAAGCGCGACTGCTGTGCATGAGGGCTTGGGTTCGATTCCCAGGTCGGGCAAAGTGTTATTGGGTTTTTCCATCAGGAATTTCTCAGTAGCAGCGTCGGAGTCTGGATTTGTGCCCGGTTGATGGCAATAGGCTTGCCCCCTATTACATGGGACTAAAAACATAACTGGCGAAATGTGGGTGTACCCATGATGTTATGTTATGAAAAGTCACTGTTTATTTATGCAATCTTTCTTTATCGTGTGGGCAGTAAGGTCTTACGACCCCACACTCCCTACACCCTAGTGTCAGAGTTTCTAAACCGCCTCAAGAGCCTCTGACATCCGGGGTTGCGGGACGTCTTAACAGGATACCGTGGCCCCGGAACGTAAAGGGCAACAGAAGGAACAGGGTGGTTTTTTAGTCAGTAAAAGTCTGACAGTCCCTTCCGCCCCACCCAGGGCGGAAGGAGTCATTTGATGATTTTTACCACCTAAAAAAAAAGGGCCTCTGACATGGTTTTGAGTGGAACAGTACCTAAGTCCAGGTTTCCTCACGATGTAATAATAAAATACTGACTGCCTCGTTTGTCTAGTGGTCGCAAGAGCGACTGCTGTGCATGAGGTGTTGGGTTCGATTCCCAGGTCGGGCAAAGTGTTATTGGGTTTTTCCATCAGGAATTTCTCAGTAGCAGCCTCGGAGTTTGGATTTGTGCCCGGTTAATGGCAATAAGCCCGCCCCCTATTACATGGGACTAAAAATATAACTGGCGAAATGTGAGTGTACTAATGGGTACACCTCTGCCTAACCCTTCGGGGATTACAGGCGTGATGTTATGTTATTATGTAATAATAAAATTGAAATAATATTTTTTTATTTTTTGAATAACATTCTTTAACTTCTTTTTTATTAAGGGCTAACTTAATGAAAAAGAAGTTAAAGAATGTTATATATAGGTACAGTTAACGTTTGCTAACAGACAGTGAAATGTCATTTAAGAAAAAGAGATTTTTTTAATACCGGATTCTTAATTTAAAAGTAATATTTAAAAAATGTATTTTTAAATATTAAGTTTTTGATTTGACGTAAAAGTAACTAACCACAAGCCTAGTTATTAATACCCTTCAAAACATCGAATTTAACAACTTACTGACAAAAATATGGCGACATTACTTTGTCCTCTTTAAAAGTTAGTATTCCTTTGTAGTTGTTACAATTAACGACTGTCTGTTACAATAGTTGATATATAAATAAAATAATTTTCAAATCAATTCAATTTATAAAAAGCTATAATTGGATTGACACAACCAATCAATTGACATACTTTTTGTGACTGTCAAAACGCGATTCTCCATAGATTTTGTACGGCAATATCAAACTGTGACATCACTTATATGTCGTGATGGCCCAATGTTCACCTAAGGCGCCTCTCATGCATGAGCTTGTGGGTTCAAATCCGAGCAAGTACCAATGTGACGTTTTCAATTCACATGTACTGTCTAAAAGTTTATCTTGGACATCACTCGCATCGGTGAAGGAAAATATCATGAGGGAACCTGGACTTACTGTTCCACTCAAACCATGTCAGGTGCCCTTGAGGCGGTTTATAAACTCTGGCACTAGGGTGTGTGGAGTAGTAAAACCTTACTGCCCACACGATAAAGAAGAGGACTTATTTGCCAACTCAATTGACTTACTATTTATTGATATCAAAGCCACAAATAATTTAATTTTACAATAAAGTGAACAATACTCGGGTTTCTGCTGAAATAATTCTTTTTTTTTTAGAAGTAGTGTGTTGAATTTAAGAGTTTCGACCCAATAATTTTACACGAATAACAAAAAACCTAGAAGAGCCTAATCACAAATAATCACAAAAATTCCTTCTACTGACATACTGGTTAGTTCGGTTCGCACTAATCTTGCCCCATCTAGATGGACTGTCAAACGCACGTTCGGTGGACGGTCAGCTGACTAATCCGACAGCTGAATTGTGGCCAGCTCGGGACTGACGACGTTCAGATTTCTGTGTTATAGGAAAAGTTTGCAGTGAAAACTGTCTGTGGGTCTGTACGTTGGTGACAGAGGTGGTGGGGTAATGAGTTTTATTGATTAACTAGCTTTTACCGGCGACTTCGTCCGCGTAAATGTAGGTAGGCACCCTAAAGTAGACTGGTAGAAAATGCCCACGGCATTAAATAATAAATAAAATTCTTTATTTCGGACAAAGAAATATTTGGTTAGTACTTACAACACACAACTTAGAAACTAGTGTTAGTTACATCTGCCAGAAAAACAAAAGCAAAACAATTATTAATTATACGCCACAGTGGCATGTAGGCGTCTCCAATGCCCCAGTATGGGACTGTCCCACCTGTCTGCTATAGTGCTCAGGATGCTGTTGGGGCGGCCTTGTACCCTGCGCATGATGGAGGCGCATGATGGCGTGAAAGCCATCTAGGCCCACTTCTGCGAACATAACTAAAGCGCTGCAGTAGCGCGGCAACCCCATCAACACCCTGAATGCATTGTTATTTTGAACGCGCATAGTGCTGTCTGCCTTTGTACAATGTATTTTTTTACATAATTGTGCATAAAGTTAAATAAATAGATAAATGTCGGTTATTAGATTAATAGGTCGGGCAAAGTGTTTTTGTTTTTCCATCAGGAATTTCTCAGTAGCAGCTTCAGAGTCTGGATTTGTGCCCAGTTGATTACAGGCGTGATGTTATGTTATGTTTATAAATAATTATGGGAATTTATGTAACTGTTAATAAACTGGACCTATGATATCAATCCGCGACAATTTCTTCCTTAAACCGGCTACTAAATGGCTACTTATCCTAACTTGAAGTATAAAAGGGTGTTACGTGCTTCAAAAACAGCCATTTTATGAACATTTCGCATTAAGTGACCTTTAAAGAAAACTTTGTGGTTATCACATTTAATTATTCAAACTGTTATGATATTCTTTCATCTTGTTTCGAAAGTGTTTTTTACCGATTTTACATAGGTACAAGTTGGACATGCAGAAGGGCTAATGGAGGTCAAATACCCAGTCGGGGGCGCGGAACATACGTCAAAAGAATACCGGACTTCTGACTCATGATACCTAGCAGGAGAAGCTGTGAGGTTTTAATCGGTAAGAATCCAACATAAGTTTTCGCCCGTACTATGATTTGCACCTACCATGTTATCTCTTCACCACCTTTGGTTGACTATTAGAGAATGCCTAAGGCATTAAGTCCGCCTTTGTACTTTTGTTGCATAAAGTTTAAATAAATAACTAACCATGAGGACTGCCTCGTTGGTCTAGTGGTCGCAAAGCGCGACTGCTGAGCATGAAGTCTTGGGTTCGATTCCCAGGTCGGGCAAAGTGTTATTGGGTTTTTCGGCCTCGAAGTTTAGATTTGTGCCCGGTTGATGGCAATAGGCTCGCCCCCTATTACCTACAATAAGGGACTTAAACATAACTGGCGAAATGTGGGTGTACTAATGGTTAGGTACACTACTGCCTAATCCTTCGGAAATTATAGGCCTGATGTTATGATGTAATGTCAATCTTTCCCACACAAATAATATTGAGCAAGAGCAAAGCTTTTTATCTTGTAAATACATTATAACGACTTTATTCAACACTAAAAGGTTTTAACGGTGTTTTTATTTATTTTATTTTATCTGATACAGGACTGCCGTATCTGTTATCATGTTTTATTACTATACAACCATCCGACGGCTGGGGCTTACTTTTTAAGCGACTACAACCAAAAAGAATGTTATGATTTTAGCTGACTATTTTGTTATTTTCCTTTTAAAATTGACTGGCCTGTTGGTCTAGTAGTTAGTGTACCTGACTGCTAGGACGGAGGTCGTGGGTTCGATTTCTACCCAGGACAAATCTTTGTGTGATGAGCACGATAATTTTGGGTCAACGAGGCAGTCCACAACAAACATAAAAAAAAGACTCCGACGAATTGAGAAACTCCTAATTTTTTCGAAGTCGATTAAAAACAATCATTATTTCATAACTTATTCGAGTTGAATCACTAGTAGTTACCTCCTTGAATTTAACAAGGTTTCTACAATGCACCTTGTATAAGCCTATTTACATCTTAGACACCTGCCTAACGCAAGCATAATTGGCGCATATCGGCAACATGTCAATATGCTTCAATAATGCTATCGCCATCTTAGGTATTCTCAAGTGCATTGTGGTTAGCTTGAAACCTAACCATGCGTTGCAACGATCAGTGTGCAAAGTGCTTCAGAGGTTGACACTGGTGCCGATTCCCTTGTTCACAAACTAGACTAAATTTAGAGAATTGACATCTCTTACTAACATGCAGCAAACGAAAAGGACGGTGACATTAAAGAACTAAGTTAGCGATGTCAAATTAGTTTCGCCTTGAACTTTTCCGTATTTTTAATCCATACGTTTTAAGATGTCAACTATAATTATTGCATGGATGTGTCAGATTGACTAAATTTGACAGCTCTTATTTACATTAGTCTCTTTCTTGTTTTATTGAACAGAAAAAGATGGAAATAGTCTAATTTAAGTTAAGTTTGTGACCAAGAGAATCGGCACCAATGTTTACAATGAGGTACCCTCGTTTACTCACAATAAACTAAACGAATTATAGATTAAACATTTTAAAACAATATAGATACAATTATTGACCTTAACATAAAACCTAAGAATAACCATAAAGTTATAGAATATGTACAATTTATGAAAAAGACATAAAGGAAGAACCTCATAGGGCATCAAGAAATTCGTCAGCGTCGCTGTCAATGGGGCAAGTGCCCGAAAGGCTATAAATAAATAAAACTGAGGTGTCTGTAGGTATGTAATGTCAAAATAACAGCATTTTACTAAATGAATAGAAATAAATTAGAAATTATTATGTCAATTAATCAAATAATCACATAACTAATAAAACAATTATAAAACCGATTAACAAAATAAAATGTCAGTATTGTCCAGTCGCGTGAGTTGAGAATGAGTGAGAATTAATGAATAAGTTTACATTAAAACTTTATTTTTGTCTCTTTTTTGTTCTATTTAATCTTCGAAACGCCTGGGCCGATTTTGACGGGACACCATCTTATGTCATAAAGCAAAAAAAAAGCATTAGGGTCCCGCGCTAAAACTTAAAACCTCACAGACGAAATCGCGGGCAGAAACTAGAAAATTAATAAATGTAATACTACTCAAACATATCGCCACTGACCCCATACCCTTTGATCTACATCCGTAACGTAACCCATCATTTACAAGGCACTGATAAAACCGTTACACTTTGAAATTGTTATTTCAAGCAAGGGTAATGAGAAAATGAGAATTACACAAAAGATTTCAAATTGTCGGCGAGTTTTTGACGTCACTTTGAACATTGTGATACTTTGTGCCATTTTATACCACTTCCTAACATTTGTGGCAATTTGTAGGTAAGATTAGTTCCAGTAATGGTTGAGACGATAGGGGATAAAAAATAATTGTGTGGACAAAATGGACTAGGTGGGTGTTTACTGAAGATTTCTTTACGTAACAAAAAAAAAATGGGGAAATAAATGTTTTTACAAAAATGTTTGTTTTTTTTTTACTGCCTCGTTGGTATAGTGGTCGCAAAGCATGACTGCTGAAGTCGGGTAAAGTGTTATTGGGTTTTTCCATCAGGAATTTTTCGGTAACAGCCTCGGAGTCTGGATTTGTGCCCGGTTGATGGTAATATTCTCGCCCCGGACTTAAACATAACTGGCGAAATGAGGGTGTACTAATGGGTACACCGCTGCGTAACCCATCGGGGATTATCGGCGTGATGATGTGTGTTGATTTCAACAACACAACTATATTTACAGTCACCATTAAGCCTGTCAAAGTTTTAGTGATCCTGATAGGGCTAGTTTTAGCTGAAGCTTTGTCCAATTAATTTCTTCCATTTTGATGTTAATTGAAAATTAATCGGATTTTCACTTTTGTATGAAACAGTAGATTTTTTGTCGTGTCGAGATGTATGAACTTAGATGAGGCAAAAGGAGTATGTAAGGATCGTAGCACTAGCAGGTGGCGTTCTGTGGTTTCTGCCTACCCCCATGGGAAAAAAGCGTGAGTTTATGTATGTATGTGTTTACTAAAATAAAAATGACACATACACAACGCTCATCCAAGCGAACAAACATCCACGTCGTCACACTTCAGGGAAAGCAGTGCTTTTCTCATAATTGGCAAAGCCAATCAGCAACGAGCGTCAAACTCAACTGATGACGTCACGGTAATTTGATAAGGGTTACCCCACAGGGGGTTTTCACACATTGAATTGTATTAAGAGTGCTGGACATACGACTTTTTTTTCAAATTATTTATACTCCAGCTATGATTAAATAGGATTCCATTAATGTCATTGGTTCTTATATCATAATAGATAATATGATAATACCAGCCTATGTGACTGTCTCGCTGGATTCGATTCCCAGGTTGGACTAAGTGTTATTAGGTTTTTCTATCAGGAATTTCGTCGAATATTTTCATCTATAATAATTTCGTCGGAATTTGTCGTGATGGCCCAGTGGTTAAGGCGCCCGCCTCTCATGCATGAGGTTGTGGGTTCAAATCCGGGCAAGTACCAATGTGAATTTTTCAATTTATATGTACTTTCTTAAGTTTATCTTGGACATCATTGGCATCGGTGAAGGAAAACATCGTGAGGAAACCTGGACTTACTGTTCCACTCAAACCATGTCAGAGGCCCTTGAGGCGGTTTAGAAACTCTGACACTAGGGAGTGTAGAGTCTTAACTTAAGGCCTTACTACCCACACGATTAGAAGAAGAAGAAGAAGATCAGGAATTTCTCAGTAGCAGCCTCGCAGTTTGAATTTGTACACGATTGATAATATATAATAATAATCGTTTATTTATAAAAAGAGGCACAATTACAATTAAATTTATCTTAAAAATTAGAATAGAGCACTATTTCTTAATTGCCTGAACTAGGTTGAACCTGTGTTTCAGGCTACAAGACGCATACGTATCTACTTAAAATAAATAAATTAACATTAAGAAAGCAGTAAAGTACTAAAATTAAGTGTTACACAGAAACAAGGCAGCGTGGTTGCGATTTACTTGCATACAACAAGTAAATCTTCTGTCTGTGCATAAGACATGGGTTGTAAGAAACTAATTACAGATTTTTTACAGCTAAAATAGTTTAACTTATATATACTTAGTTTTCTATTTAATCTATTGTACAAAAATGGGCCTAAAAATGAAAAGAATCTTTCCACAAATACATGTTTCGAGGTTTCGTTTGAATTACATACAATATCATTCCGTCTCTTGTTAGTATTGTCAGCATTGTACGTAAGCATTGTGTGCTGTTTTAATACTAAGTGCATAATGAAAAGCTGGCGCACAGTCAGCACTTTGCAGGATCGATATAGTTCATCTGTAGGAAAGAAAAAGGGATGGAAATTTGCTACCTTTAAAATTGCTCTTTGAGCTCTTTCAAGAGGAAGCAAGATAGTCTTTTGTGCGCCTCCCCATGAGGTGATACAGTAGTGTATTATGGATTGACATAGTGCGAAGTAAACTTGTGTGATTAATTTTGAATCTGCAAAAGTTCGTATTTTTTTAAATACATATATTAATTTGCGCACTCTCTTAACCAGACTTTCAATATGATGTTTAAAAGTAAGTGTGTCGTCTATTATAACGCCAAGGTATTTAATATTACGGGTCTTCAGGATAGACGGACAATTGCACATGTTGACTAATAGGTTGTCACATTGATGGGCACGTATATGAAAGTTAGCAGGGTTAAGTTGAGGCTTGCGCATGGAGAAGTGAATATATTTAGTTTTGTCAGCATTTAGTGTTAGTAAATTGCTTTGAAGCCAGTTAGTCACAGTGTTAAAACCGAGTTGGGCGTTTTCTAACAGTTCGCTACTGTCTTTTGCAGTAAATATTAGTGCGGTGTCGTCAGCATATGATATGATTTTGCTGTGCTTGATATTTAGGTTACACAGGTCGTTAATATAAACCAGGAAAAGGGTAGGGCCCAAAATACTCCCCTGGGGCACACCATGTCCAGTATTTTTCTGCTCTTCGCTCGTAACGTTATCAATCCTGACACATTGGTATCGGTCGCCTAAGTAGTCAGCAAGTAATGTCAGCGTCGTTCCCCTTATTCCTATGGCCTCTAATTTGTTAATAAGCTCAGAAACAGAGACAGTGTCAAAGGCTTTCGCTAAATCAAGAAAGACTCCCAGGACCTGGTTACCCTTACCTAGCTCCTCTGAAACAAATTCGGTAAGGCTATGCACTGCATCGGCTGTGGATAATTTGGCTCTGAAGCCAAATTGCGCAGGTGACAAGAGGTTGTTTTTTTCTAGGTAGTTAACTAGCCTGCTGTTTATAATTTTTTCTAGAATTTTTGAGATTGAGGAGAGTAATGATATTGGCCTATAGTTATTGACTAAGTCCCTGTCTCCAGATTTATAGATAGGGATAACAACTGCCTTCTTTAGACAATTGGGGAATATTCCTTTGGAAAGACAGATTCGAAACACATGTGTTAAGGGAGGTACCAATACATGTTTGTAGAGTTTAAGGATCTTATTGCTTATATTATCCCAACCAACTGCACAGTCATCTTTAAAGCCAGAGATTATTCGCGATATTTCCATTTCGTCAGTATCCAGCATAACAAAAGTTTTCAGGTTACAGTTGTTGTTTGATTTTTGAAAAGATGGTTGGCCGCAATGTTTTGGAATCTGTTCGGCCAAAGTTTTCCCAACATTGACAAAAAAGTTATTCACTTTGTTAGCGGCTATGAGAGGTGAAGGATTAGTATGCAGTAACCTCGAATTTGATTCACGTTGTTTAGTCAAGTAAGTGACGTTTTTAATATGCTTCCAGATTTGCTTGCTATTATTACCTGCTTTATTTAATTCATTATTATCATAATTATTTTTAAGCTTCTTTAAGAGAGTGTTGCAGAAATTCCTGTATCTTTTATAGGTGCTTAGAAAGATTAAGTTATCAGGGTATTTTTTGGTTCTCTGATGAAGTTTATCCCTGTGTCTTATACATCGAATAAGTCCAGGAGTAATCCAAGGTTTAATAATATGCTGACGATTATTTACCGTCACAGCTGATGTGTTACGCAATATGGCTTGTTGGACATATTTTATAAAGTACGATAAAGCGGAATTAGCGTCAGCAGAATTGTAAACTGGGCTATAATCAATGTTGCGTAAATCATATTCGAGTTTGTTTATATTTAATTTAGTCTTTGTCTGGGGACGATTTTGCTTAGGTAGCGTTAAATTTACGGTTAGTAGGACAGAGTGATGATCGGTTATTGTTGAGTTAGTAACAAGCGTAATATATGAATAGCTGGTTTTAATAATCATATGATCGAGGCAAGATCCGCTCTGATGAGTAGGCAATGTGTGAGCAGGAAGGAAACCATGAGATGAGCAGATATTTAGGTAATCTTGTGTCCCTGCGTCACTGGTTTCAGAGCCGATGTTAATGTTAATATCTCCCGTTAGTATTACATTCTTAAAAGGGCTAAGTGCTTGAAATATTTGGTTTAGGGAACTGAGGAAAGGGGCAATATTTCTTGCGGAAGGGGATCTATACAAAGCAATTATCGCCGTGGTTGTACCAATTTTGATGATAAGGCAGTTACTCATACAATCTTGTAGGTCAGGTTCTTCGACTTTGATCTTTAATGAATCTTTGGCAAAGACAACGACACCATCATTTTGATTGTGGCTAATTTTAGTGTACAGTAAGTTGTATCCTGGTATTGCTGGCAGATTATCGTGCCGCTTTGATAACCAGCACTCTGTTAGAACCATGACATCACAATTAAAGTTAAGTCTATGAAGAAAAATGTTAAAGCTGTCTATGTTCTTGTAAACACTGCGTATGTTTTGGGTTAGTACGGTTAGTGACTTTTGATACTGGGAAAGATATTGTTTGCAGTCCTCAACCTCACATGACTTTGACTCGGTTAAAAATGAGTTATCTATGTCGGTAATTATATTAATATCCATTCTATTTAAGGCTAACAACAATGAATTACGTCTAAGATTTAAACAAATAAGGGGCGCTCTTAGGCGCCTTCATAGTTAATTGAATTAATGTACCTGTATTCGGCAGCTAGTTTAGCTGGGCAAGCTGCGTCTCCCGTCTTATGGTTCGCTTGTTTTTTAAAGCGCAAACATGTAGCACATTTTGGGTCTTCGGCTTTCTTCGCGCAGTCTTGGCTAGAGTGTCCTTCTTCACCGCAGTGTCCGCAAGTCGGGACAGCGGTTTTGCATGTTTTAGATGCATGACCGTACTGCTGGCACTTAAAACATCTCGTTACCAAAGTAAAGTCTCGTACCGGGCAGGACGTCCAATTTATAAATAATCTGTCCTGTGTGATGAGGGCCTTGCGAATGACGGCTGAAACTTCTATGATGTAGTTACAATTTTCAGCTTCCTTTCTACCAGATTTGTGGCTAAGTTTGATCGATGTCAAGAATGTTTCTAAGGTCATACTCGGTAGCTTTTCCGTTATGTTTTGGTCATAAATGCATTTATAAACTTCGTTTTCGGCCATTGACGCGGGAACTCCTATTACAATAATGCGAGGTTTGCGCTTTCGAGGTTCGTCAACAGTAAGGCCCGACGAGGCGATTTGGACTGTTTGTTTGAGCTTATCTAGGTCATCCTTGGTCTCAGTGCTGATGATGAGTCCTCCTTTCCCAATCTTGCGGACACCCCGTACCTTCAGCTTCATTTCACCAGGGCATATGATTTTTTGTACCATGTTCTTGGTTTCATCGCTGGTTTTTGACTCGTCGCATGGAAAGATTGCCACGGAACTGAGATTATTGGGTCGAATAAAATTGCTGGACCCCTTCTTCACCATATCGGCAAACGATGTAGAGGTTGCATCCTGCTTCTTACAGGTCTCCTGGATTGTGCGGTTCATTTCTGTAAGACAGTCCGCAAGGTCTCGAGCTTCGGTCATGGTTTTCAGGGCGGTATGTGTTTGGAGGGCTCTTGATTTCAGCGACTGGTATTGAACAGCCAATTGCGAAACGCCATGTCCAACTTTACGGCAGAGAGTGCTAATTCTTAGCTTCTGGTCAGAGTTCAATTTTCCCTCAGACGAAATAATACAGACCTCATTCAGGTGCTGCTCGATAGCCCCCAACCAGTTCTGAATCTCCGGAGTAGAAATTGTTTCAACGGCTTCTTCTTGGCAGTGCTTGGGTTGATGAGGTGGTCTCGGTGTTGGTGTCGACGGAGGGCTGCGTGGCGTCATCCCACTCCGACTAAAGGGGCTGCTGTCCATTTTTGGGATGAAAACAACTAACTGTTTATAATCCAGTTACTCCATTTTTATTAAAACCACTTAGAACGTTGATTTGTATTGTATATCAAGCCAATATACTTAAACTGGGTCAGAATTTAATTTCGCAAGCGTTAATTTATTTATTTTTATACTGCATTGAAATGCACGTCTGTATGTGATCAGCGCAAACGATACAATCCTGATGGCATTAGGCTTGCCCCCTATTACATGGGACTTAAACATAATTGGCGAAATGTGGGTATACTAATGGGTACACCTCTATCTAAGTCTTCGGGGATTACAAGCGTAGTTTCAATACCAGCCTATTATTGTTCTGCTGCAGGGCATGGCCTCTTCTCATACAGAGAAGGCACGAGCATTGATCGCCGCTTGCTCAAAGTAGATTGGCGATTTCAGACTAATAATTTTTACATCTCATCAGTATAAAACAAAGTCGCTTCCCGCCGTCTGTGCGCTTAGATCTTTTAAACAATGCAACGGATTTTTAATGCGGTTTTCATTAATAGATAGAGTGATTGAAGCTGAAGGTTTATATGTACAGCATCTACATTGCACGAGGCGGGTCGCTACTTAAGTTTAGCCATATTTATTTATTTAGCCATATTTAAACTATCTTTACAGGTAACCCAAGACGATAGTTAAACATACACACTCACATATAATATAACACATTTCAAGTAAGGTTTTTGTTATTAATAACATAAAACATAACATCACGCCTGTAATCCCCGAAGAGTTAGGCAGAGGTGTACCCATTAGTACACCCACAATTCCTGATGGAAAAACCCAATAACACTTTGCCCGACCTGGGAATCGAACCCAAGACCTCGCGCTCAGCAGTCGCGCTTTGCGACCACTAGATCAACGAGGCAGTCATTAATATTCCTTTTAAGAGTAGCATTTCTCGAAGGTATAATAATATAACCTTTTACAGTGAACTTTGAACGCTATTTATTTATTTAATACAATTTTATTTCAAAAATCTTTTAACCACTTCAAAGTAACCGGTAAATTAATTATCGAAAGCCTATTGTTTGTTAAAAAAAAAATGAAAATAAACATAAATATTTAGACATTTC
This sequence comes from Hoplodrina ambigua, assembly GCA_949774945.1. Taxonomy (NCBI): domain Eukaryota; kingdom Metazoa; phylum Arthropoda; class Insecta; order Lepidoptera; family Noctuidae; genus Hoplodrina; species Hoplodrina ambigua. The sequence continues at coordinate 11,109,043 of OX458983.1, forward strand.
CTTTTTAACATTAAATAGATTAAAACTGAAGAGATTTTTAGGAAAAAAAAGAGCATTTCATTTTCCTAAACATTTTATTCTTTTTTCAAAAATAATTACTAAGTACAATTCAATAAAACAATTTTAAGTAGTACTACAGTAGCATCTATAGTTTGTCTCTGCATCACCCTTAAGTGAACTAGTAGAAAATGTCCAAGGCATTAAGGCCGCCTTTGTACAATGTATTTTTATTACATGTACGTAAAGTAAAATTTATAATAGACGATAGATATATGCTTGTCGAACTGCATGGCGAGCATTTTTCCCACTAGTTCGATATTTAATAGGAAGCTCATATTTATTAAACAAAAATTAAAGTGCCAAATAGTTACACAAAATTTTAAATTATAAAAGTTTGTCAATCAATTTTGTTCATCGTTCTAAACTAGCGTAGCCGCGTAGCAGCGTAGCACCGTAGCGCCTTAGCAAACTTCGTAGAGGGATCTACGAATTTCTCGCGCAACAAATCACTGAGTTATTATAAACTGAATTTTAAATACAACATGTAAAGACTGAAATTTATCTACAAGTATTTAGTTGAACGCTGAACTTCGTTGAAACTGAGACGGCCGTAATGAACGAAGGAAAACCTATTAAAATATAATTTAATATCATTTCCTACCTGCCTTCCGTCAAAATATTGAGTTACTTTTATAGTGAGTACTTCGGTCGATGAGATTTCATGTCGCGTTTTTATTCAGGCCAAATGTTAATTTAAAATTATGACTTGTGAATGATTACTAAGTACTTTCATGAAAAAAGCAAGTACGGAGTTACTAAGTAAGTACCTACTTCTGAACTACCTACCTTTTGAACGGCAACTAGATTGATTTTAAAAATGAAGATCCTTAAAGCGGCTTGCGATAGGAATTAACTGGCAGAAATCGTCACGTAAGGGAAAAACGTTATGCCCCCTATTATATAGCCTACCTTCCCTCTTTATCCTTTTTCATTCCATCTTTCTATTTAATCTTTTTAATTTGTTAGAAAGATCACCGCGGCTCTAGAACACAAAATGCATTAGGAGGAACATGAATCGGTTTTATTCCCTAACAGTCTGACATTCGTACCGATTCCCTTGGTCACAAACTAAACTAAAATTAGACTATTTCCATCTTTTTCTGTCCAGTAAAACAAGAAAGAGACTAATGTAAATAAGAGCTGTCAAATTTAGTCAATCTGACACATCCATACAGTTATAGTTGACATCTTAACACGTCAAAAAAAAACAACGAAGAAGAGAATTCAGAATTTCTCAGTAACAGCCTCGGAGTCTGGATTTGTGCCCGGTTGGTGGCAATAGGCTCGCCCCCTATTACATAGGACTAAAAACATAACTGGCGAAATGTGGGTGTACTAATGGGTACACCTCTGCCTAACCCTTCGGGGATTACAGGCGTGATGTTATGATGATGGGAATTCATCAAATGCCTTGTACCCCTCTAGGCGGAGTGGAAGGGAGTGTCAGACTCTTACTAACTAAAACTCATCCGTGTTCCTCCTAATGCCCTTTGCGTTTAAGGGTCGCAGTGACTCTTCCGAACAAATTCCGCAACCCTGGCAGGGTAGTACTTCCCTGGAGGAAGTTCTCCTCCTCTTCCATGTTTTTATAACTCACTAGGGACCGTCGTAATGATACCTAATTAACAGTTAGAGAAAGTTAAATGTTTATTAATGAGTACTCAGTTTCTTTAATCTGGGAGAGCCTTATTAATACTGACTTTTTTTAAATAAACATCAAGTCTAATGGATGTTTCATATTGCTTAATTTGTTGTGGGTAGTCGTTAAGGGTAGTCAGAAGTCCGAAAGTCTGACAACCGGAGCTCAGGTGGGCAATTCTACTATACTAACTTTTACTTTTTAATCTGACAAAAATTGCTCTAAATCTTACATAATAAGTAGGTACTGACAGTGACTGCCTCGTTGGTCTAGTGGTCGCAATCGCACTGCTGTGCATGAGGTCTTGGGTTCGATTCCCGGGTCGGGCAGTGTTATTGGGTTTATCCATCAGAAATTTCTCAGAAGTCGGAGTCTGGATTTGTGCCCGGTTGATGGCAATAGGCTCGCCCCCTATTACATGGAACTAAAAACATAACTGGCGAAATGTGGGTACACTAATGGGTACATCTCTGCCTAACCCTTCGGGGATTACAGGCGTGATGTTATGATGTTATGTACTGACAGTGACAATTATTTTGTACCATAGATTGCAGAATCACATGTTATTGTGTTTTATTCATAATATTATACCTAAACATAAAACCTTAAAGTAAATGTAAAATATGTACAATTTAAAAATAAAACGGCAGAAAGGAGAAACCTCATAGGGCATCGAAATAAATAAATAAATAAATCTTATATAAATAAATTACGCGTCACGTTGTTTGTAAGGGATGAACTCCGAAATTACTCAACCATTTATTTTTTTAATTATGAATCACTGTGTGTAATTTGGTCAAACTTCAAAATAGGATAGGTTTTTATCTCGATTATTGGTCTTAATATTTTTTGATTGGAAACCTGAGCCACAGCGACGCGTGGGCCAGTCAGCTTCCTACAGTTCAGTTCAGTTACCTACATATATTTTGACATGACATTTATCGCTGAGGTGAGATTGTGACTACATTTTGAATATTTTTATTTAGTAGATTTGGCCCTCTGGTAGGCATTCGGTCAGACTGGAAGCCGACCTCAACATAGTTGGGAAAAAGGTAGGTAGATAAGTACTTATAGTGTTTTTTGTTGAGGTATATGGCCTATATCATATCAGCCGAATTGTAAAATGGCCGGATCAGATTGCCATAATGACCAGCATCGACATGGTGACCATGGTCTTCACATTCATACATATAATTAATTAGAACTCTCCCCGCGACTTCGTTTGCGTGTGTTTTTTCTCACGGATCCCTAACTTTTTTGAAAATATAATTTAGCCTATGTCTCCCGGGGATAGTATAGCTTCCCAACAGCGAAAGAAATTTTCAAATCGGTTCAATAGTTTCGGAGCCTATTCAATGCAAACAAACAATCAAATCTTTCCTCTTTATAATTTGAGTATAGAAGTATAGAAATAGATACAGAAATAGATGTTTTATAAAAAATAAATAAAATTAAAAAATATATATATTTATAAAAAAAACTATAACTCTGGAGTTTAATTTCTTTTTGAAAGAGGCAACCAAATTCAATATCTTACTATCATGTAAAAGATTTTCAATACTTCCTTTTAATGGTAATTAAAATAATTAATTTAACTTTCCTGTCAGCATTTCCTTCTTTTTTCCCAATGTCTAGAATTTCAACCTACTACCTCTTGTTTGCAAATAAGGCTCGTTTACACCAACCAGGGTTATTTTTTTAACTCCGTGTTAGTTGCTAACACGAACCCGTAATTTATTACAATATTTTATTAAACTCTTCTTAACAACTAACTCTAAATTCAGATTTTTTTGGTGACAGTGTGCTTTATTCACCTAAACGGATTATGTAAAATTGAAAATCAAACTTTCGGTAGCTTTCAATGAATATTTTAACGAGTCAATTGAACATGACACGGAAGTGAACTTAAAAATAGAAGAATGTTTTAAAAGAGTTAAATTTTTGTCTTAATTCTATTTTTCATGTACACATTTGTATAAAATGTTCGAGTTTTTGAGCATTACATAAGTACTGAATTCTTGATTACTATGTTAAAAAAATATACTTAGATAAGTACCAGCTTCTGACTGCGACTTTGTCTGCGTCAAAATTGAAAATATAAACGGTAACGGTACATTTTTCCGTGAGTACAATTTATAAAAAATACAGAAAGGAGGAATCTTGTAGGGCATTTTTACGTTTAGGTTATTAATGTATATTGTTTTAAAATGAATAAAAAAAGTATTATAATACTAAGATACGTGATAAAAAGAAGTACAATTATCCGTTTTACAAAATTTCATCCAAATCCGTTCAGATGTTCTGACGTGAAAGAATAACAAATCAATCCATTTTTTTAGTTACAACACAGAATAATTACTTTTTTTGCGATCATAAACTTATTATTTTGTATTTCGTGTCAAATATTGTATGGTATATTAGCACCTAGCCGATTTTTTTTAACGTAAATGAGAAATAGATCACACTGCTTTGTATTTACGGAGAAATTATGAAGGTAACAGACTAACATAAATATTACATAACTGAAGGTATCTTTTGTTATAATGAATCTATACTAATATGATAAAGAGGTAAAGTTTGTGAGTCTGTGAGGTTGTAATCTCTGGATCTACTGAACCGATTTTGACAATTCTCTCTCAAATTGGAAGCTACGTTATCACTGAGTGCTATGGGCTATTTTGTTATCAATAAATAAGGGGATCTATAAGAAAAATAACGTGAGCGAAGTTGCGGGCAGAGTGCTAGAAGAGTATAAATAACATTGACAAAAAAATATTGGTAGGACAATGAATTCTAATTTTAGTGCGAAAAATAACTTTTTATAGTAGAGCGCAAAAAACGCACGGAAAACATTTTTACGTCCATCAAACAGTACACGGGTCGTAAACTATTTAAAAGTTTAGTTAAAACATTTAAAATTTATTTTCGTAAAAAACGTAAATAAGTTGGAACTTTAACTTTCAATATCTTCGTAACCAAAAGGCGCCCAGGTATAGTCGTAATATAAAACTTAATTTGCCTATAAAAGGCATTATTTTAATCCAGTACTTAAATTAAAAAAACAAATCATCTGACGCTTGTACAATAGAATATTTTTGACGTTATTATAAAACCACCATTAAATCATTCCATTTTTAAAACGGCTGTCTTAAAATTTAGTTTTTAATTTTTAAACGCTTGTTACTTTCATTGTTGAAAATGTTACAGATAATTAAATCAAACGAGGGTGACAGGAACTTTTGTTGACACTTAATTAATAATTAATTTAGGAAATATTGACGAATTTTACTGGCGTAATAATGAAAAGATGTGATCAAAGAATTTTATTTACTAAGTAACTGGGAAACGTAGAAAATTTTATTTAAATAAATGATTTTTTGACCGTTTATAAAAATTATGTAATGTAAATAAATATAACAATGTGATTTATAAATTTAATGTAGTGTATCTACTTATATCGCTAAAATAAAATTATCTATTGGTAAGCATTTATCACATACTTATTATAGGTATTAGCTTTATCTAACACCATTTTCGACTATTTTAAAACTCAAGGGTCCTATTATCACGATCCTTCTAAAAATAAACATGGCAGTCAACGTTGCTCGATCCTATTTAAAAAGGCAAATAAGAAGAAAAAATCACTTTATTTTTTTATATTCAAACCGTACCTAAATTTACGTTTATCATTAAATTCTATTTTTCAATTTACGAAAATAGAACAACGAAAACCAATCACGTTCCGACGGCAAATTCGAAAAATAAAATTCAAATTCATGTCGAAAAATCCTGATTTTAAAAAAGAATAATAAATACACGTCACCTACCTTGAATCGCAGTAGAAGGAACACGTTCACCAACTGTCGCTAGACACTCATAACTTCGGAACGTAACTTTAACACGAAGCTGTGTAACGCGCGGGAAAGTTGCCCTCAACTGATGGAAAGCGCGCGAAAACTCCACTACTTACGGGCACACGCAACCAATCACAGCGGCCGTACGCCTCCGCGAATCCCCGCTGACCAATCACTATAAAGGGGAAACACTTAAAAACTTTAATAGGTTTTTCATGTTGACACTTTTGAAATGCTTTCAAATTATTGGAAAAAATATCATTATCGTTAGATAATTGCGTGAATAGCTTTTCACGTGATGCTTTTACGTTAAATATTGGATTTGACTATGTACTGATAATATGATGAAAGGGCCGACTATTTATTAGGCTTTTTGGGGGAGAATCACAAACGCCTACACGTCATATTTATTGTTACACTATGCGTCACCTAATTCAATGTCAATCACTGTAAGTAGGTACGTACAATCGACGACAGTCGTCAACAACAAATGAGAATATTCCATTGTGTTCGAGCGTTTTATCTCAGTCGAAATCTAGATTCTAATTTCAAATACACCAACCTAATAAATTGCGTAACCCACAAATGTCAATGCATTTCATTTTGACAGTAAAAAAATGTTCATTGCGTTTTTTACGGCGTCGAACAAACAAACTTTTCAAACATATAAAGCAATGGTTTATTTATTTCCGTCAAAATCCTTTGCATTGTGATAGCAAGTGTGTTACCTTAATCCCGACTGAAATAACATTACGAGAATAATATAGAAAAGCTAAATTTGTTGAATAATCAGTGTGAAGAGAGAGGCCTTTGCCCTGCAGTAGGACAATAATAGGCTAGTATTATTATTATTAACATAATTAGGTACTTGTAAAAGTCAAAGTCAAAGTCAAATCATTTATTTTAACTATGCCATTAAAAGACACTTTTGAACGTCATATACAAACTTAAAATACTTTTGACATATACATTTTTCAAAACACAATTCCCCCGTAGATTTTGCATGGCTATATTATAATGTGACGTCACTTATTAGCTAACTCAATTGATTGACCTATTTATTGATTTCAAAGCACACAAAATTCTAATTTTACTGTTACTTAAAAATTAATCGAGGTTTCAGAGCTAAAATAAATTGTTTTTTAAAAGTATTGTGTCTAGGAATTATTTGTTACTGATTTCAACTACCAAATTATATGCGATTCAAGAATATTTTGTTGAATAAACAGTGTTTACATTGTGTTACTCGTGTGATCTTAATTTGACACAGTTTACTGGTCTGTGTCTTCCATAAATAAAGGGGTACCTACTACGGGCTACCTGAAGCCACTACGGACCACAAATATGACGTAGTGTGTTTGGGAGGCTGCGTGATATTAATAATCGTCGTTTGATAGAGATTCCTCTCTGGATCACTAACCACTGAGCTCTTAGGTGGTTAGCCACCTCGCTAGTATAGACCACTTTTTTATCGTTATCTTGGTATATACAAGTTTTTGGCTTCGCTCGCGTTAAATTCTGATAACTTAGTATACTTCTACGATTCTCCTATGTTTTTCCATAGAAACTTTGAAACCCCGTTTCATTCACTTAGGGGGGGGGGATTTAAATATCAAATCAGGTTGTTTCTAATAAAAAAAAAAACTAAGCGTTTCTTTTTGTTTTTATTTTTTTACAAGCAAAAGGTTGTTTCTAATTAAAAAAAACTAAGCGTTTCTTTTTGGATTATTTTTTTACAAGCAAAAAGAAGTGATTTAAGAAATAATCGTCACAGTATAACAGTTATTTTTTATTCCTACGATCAACTATTGTAATATTTTCCAAATTACCTTTATCTAGCTACGAAATTATGACACATGACTGCAAAAAGAAATATTCAAATAATATTTTTTCACAAATTTAATTAATAATTATTGTCAAAATTCATAGACAATTAAGGGAGGATCGCCCTAGGAAGACCTGCTCTGACCTTATTGGTGAGGTTCTTCAGAAAGGTTTGGTGCGCAGTATTCGTAACCGGCGTGCTTGTACGACGAGATATATGAACTTGGAAGAGGCGAAAGGAGTATGTAAGGATCGTAGCAGGTGGCGTTCTGTGGTTTCTGCCTTCACCCATGCGAATAACGCTGTTTTTTCTGTATGTATGTATGTAATTTTCAACTCAACTGTACTCAACTTTTTATACCCATAATCCACACCTACTTAAAGCGTGACGTCACTCAAAAACTTATGCTTTAATCTCCACGTTCCCAGAAGTTCCCACGTTTTTATTTATATTATTATCCTGAAAGAAAAACACGAGCGTTCGCTGTTGCTCGTCTCGCAAGTCGCAAAGTCAACTCAAAAAAACTAATATCGTTTGAGAAACTTAAATAAAAGCTCATAAAAATACGGTAATAATATGTTGTTATTAAGGAGACTTGACATTTTATTAGACTCGTGTCTCTTTGCTTTCATAAGAAAATGCAATAAAAGCACACGCGTGCAAGTGTTTGGTTGACTGAAACATGAGAGGCCAATTGATTGGCCATGAGTGGCTGCTGCTGAGAAATTACTGATGGAAAAACCCAATAACACTGCTCGACCTAGAAATCTAGGACCTCATGCATAATAGTAGCGCTTGCGACCACTGGACTTACAAGAGAGCTGGTATAATATGCGCGGCTTCTGGTAGGAGTTCACTGACAGATATCGCCACGTAAAGAAAAAGTGTTTTAAAAAAAAAACCTTTAATTCGAATAAGTAACATCCATAGAGGGTTAGTTAACAGAATTTTTATGACTATGTTAGTAAGGCTTAATATTTTATTTTGTGACCCCTCCCTCTCTTTGTTTCTTTCTATTATAAACGGATGTCACGAGCATTAATTTCTGACCACACAGTCTTTTTAATCTCTACATCTATTTTGTCATTGATTTCGAAAGGTGTAACAACGTTGCATCATAAAATTAAACTTCAGAATGTTTCTACATCATTTCTTAATATTTTTCAAGAAAAACGGAAAGCAAATACACCCTGTTGTCTTGTAGTGTATCAAAATTAATGATACATGATACATGAATGAAAACGTTATACTAAACGAATGAACTGTAACAAAATGTCTGTCGGAAGCGAGCATAAATAATAAAGTTTATGAGAGCATAGTTTGTTCACGTTAGTGTCCATTTTGCCACAAACTATTCATCAGTCACATAGCGGTGCGTTGTTGTTGTTGTCCAAACTTTTAGATAAAAATGTTCCGTTCAACAAAATGCAACAAAAGTTTTGTGTAGTTTTTTATTTTACTTGTTTGATGCATCGTTTTGTTAGATACGACCTTCAATATGGTCTTGTTTGTGCATGTTTGTTGAAGTTTGTTTCATTCATGATTTTATTTTCGGCCAGTAACTATAGCAGCATTTTTCTTTTCTTTTTAGAACAATGAATGATTGAAATGGTGAGGAACGAACAAGAAATGAATGGACTAAATAATTACTTACTTATAAAGACTTAAGGATAATTTTTCAATCGTCAGATAACTCTTAACAGAATTTAAATATGGCGGTTTGACAGTTTTTGTATAGATAATATGTCAAACTGTAATATTTATTCTTTAGATAAAAGTTATCAGACTATTGAAAAATTAGTTGAAAAATTAGTCCTAAATTTTTACTACCTTGCTGGTCTAGTGGTCGCAAAGCGCGACTGCTGAGCGGTCTTTGGTTCGATTCTCAGGTCGGGCAAAATGTTATTGAGTTTTTCCACCCGGATTTTGTAAGTAGCAGCCTCGCAGTCTGGATTTATGCCCGGTTGATGGCAATAGGGTCGCTCCACATTACATGGGACTACGAATTGCAATCTAAAATATCCATGATGCTTTTTGTCTCCGTGTTCTTCTTGTGTCATAAAATATCTCCTTATCGTGGGCCATTACTTTAAAGTTCGTTTAAAGCGTCACGTTTAAACTTAAGCGAGTAAGGTACCCTTTAAAACTGGAACGGTCTAGGTCAGATAACAGTCGCACAGGTCGATCCGTCAGGTAAAGCTACGCTTGCCGGGGTTGGTCCCTGAATGGGTGACCATCTTTGTACACCGAGACTCCTCCGTGCCTCGGAAAGCACGTTAAGCTGTTCGTCCCGGCTATCATACGTGAATCTGTGACAGTCGTCACGTGTCGTCACAAGCCTGAAAATCTTACAACCAGTCTTACCAAGGGGTATTACCTAGTTATTGAGTTGTGGAAGTCAGATAGGCGGACTACTAGACCGATTTTAAAAATTCTTTCACCATTAGAAAGCTACATTATCTGCGAGTAACATAGGCTATATTTAAATTTTATTTTTGCGCGGACGAAGTTGCGGGCAAATGCTAGTTTTCTATAAAAAAGGGAAGACGTTGATACAATTATTATCATTGTGAATAACATATATAAATAATATGTTATTTGTTCCATATAATTGTTATTTGATATAATTATATAAGAAATAAAGCAGTCATTATCTATCTAGATCGTGTTTTACTTCACCCACCACAATCACAATACACTCTCTAACATAATGCATAATAAATTATCATGACAATAGTTTTGTTTGTTGCCCGTCGATCCGAAAGCGTGGCAGTCATCGATGCGCGCTGTGTACACTCGAACAAGCTAAATGGTATGCAGTCCTGAGTTTGGAGGTTGATGGTGTGACGCCCACGTCCCTCGAAAAGGACCGTAAAAGCCGTTGGTCTACCAGTCTACCTTTGGAGACAAAACATAGTAGGTGCACAGGTAGATAAACTTTCAAGAATAAAATATAAAATAATACATACAAACAAACAAATTACACAAAATAGAGAGAGATAAAAAAAAAATACATAGATGGAGAAATACAACAAATTAATTGTGGGACGAGTCTGCCAACTTATGTTAATGTTGGCGAACCGAATAGACATAAGTACCTAAAAAAATTTTTTTTTTTTTCAAAAAGTGTTGTACAGTCTGTTACAGTAACAACAAGTAGTTTTATCATAATTATATAACAAATTCATGTAAGGCTCTGGCGTCCTAGCTAGGGTATTAACCAAACCTTTAAAAAAAAATACCTTAAATTACTTCGCTTAAGTTGTGCCTGGTGGGTTACTCCCCGACTGCGGTCTGGTTTTTGTATACACGCTAATGTCACGGAAAACTTTGATGTTGCAATGTAAGATGTGAATCGATAGATTTCACTACTAACCTAAGAGTTTAATGGAAAAAAAAATTACCCAGCACACTGACAATTTTATTGAAAAGTACATGCAAGTTGGTTGTATACCAAATAGTTTGTTCGACTGTACCTATCGGTTACCGCAGCTGATGATGCGTTGGCTCCAACAAGCGGGAAATCATTCATGTACTTCATAAAGGTGAGAATGCCAATACATAGGATCAATAGCCAGTATTAATATTGGATACTAGCTTCTGTTCGCGGCTTTATCCGCATGGACGACAAGTATAATATTTTAGAAAGACATTTTTTGTAATCGGATTGTCAGCATTTCCAGATTATCGCTCACAAACAAACAGTTTCATTTAAATAAATGATTTGACTTTAACTTTGATATTGACAGCTCACCTCAAACTCACTTCTCCTAAAATTCAGCGAAAGATTTTTAGGCGCTTTACACACAGAGCAACTATTGCAGCAACCGGCAACTGGCAACTAGCTGGCAATTAGCTGTTTACATACATTTCAATTGGACTGCGCACACAGAGCAACTCGAGTTTCGAGTTGCGGCAATCGATGACTAAGTTAATTGCTAATCGCCGCAACTAGCAAAATTTTTTTTACAATCAAAACCCTGTCGACATCAAGATAGGTTACAAAATTAAATGCCGATACCAAACAATAGACAGTCAGGAACAAAAAACTATCATGTTTACCCTTTGAGTCTAAGAGCCTATACCTATGTTGCAATCTCAGACCAGACCAAACAAGCTTCCGAACTATTTGTGGAGTTGAGTCGAGTATACGGCTATGTAAACAGTTACTGTCATTGCTGGGAGATGGGACTTGTTACTGGGCAATACAAGACTTCTTTAAGTAGTGTAAAAAAGTCGCTTCTCGCTTTTTTTTCTTTATCGTGTGGGCAGTACGGTCTTACGACCCCACACACCCTAGTGTCAGAGTTTCTAAACCGCCTCAAGGACCTTTGACATGGTTTGAGTGGGACAGTAATAGGCTGGTTTAAGTTTAGTTTTCCTTACGATGTTTCCTTCACCGATATCAGTGATGTCCAAGATAAACTTTAGAAAGTACATATGAATTGAAAATGTCACATTGGTACTAGCCCGGATTTTAACCCACAACCTCAAGCATGAGAGGCGGGCGCCTTAACCACTAGGCCATCACGACACTATCGCTTCCCGTTGTCTGTACGCTTAGATCTTTTAAACTCTGCAACGGATTTTAATGCGGTTTTTATCAATAGACTATATAGCTGACCCAGCGCAAATCGTACCGCCATATTTTTCTTTCATAAGAACCTTCTCCTTACAATAACGAACACAACAAAAAATAATTACTGAAATTGGTCAAGCCGTTCACGCGTGATGCCGTGACCAAGGGAAATAAAGATTCATTTTCATAGGTATGCATATGGATAAAATAATTCAAGAGGATTCATGTCTCATTGCACCCGTGCAAAGCCGAGGCGGTTGGCTAGTCTATATCTATTATATACTAATAATATTACAAAGCAGAAAAATTTGGTTGTTTGTTTGTTTTCATTGAATAGACTCCGAATCTACTGAACCGATTTGAAAAATTCTTTAACTGTTGGAAAGCTACACTGTCCCTGAGTGACATAGGCTATATATTATTTTAATAAAGTTAGGGATCCGTAAGGAAAATCACGTGAACGAAGTCGCAGGGAGATTGTAGGTTACGAATAAACGTTAGAATATTTTCTATTACTGTATTTTAGACTTTACCTATAAAATTCATTCTGATTCAATTTCTAAAGTCCTCGTGCGATCGTTATTACATTTTATTCTTAGTGGTCGTATTGGAAATGCTTGCTCAAAAATTTTCTTTAATAGTTTAACCATAAATGATTTTTTTTTCATTTTTATTTTCCTAGAAAAGTTAATAATAAGAAAAACTCGTTCGTGACTGTACCCAAACTCTAAGTTCTAAGAGTTTTTAGGTCAAATATATATACAGAACGTAGCACTTTGTCTTCGGTTATTTGTGGCTAGGTAGGTACCTATTAGTAAATCTACTGAACACTACAGTACCTAGCCTTTGTGATACAGAGAACACAAGGGATGCTAACACGATTGTATTGAACCCTCTAGGAAGCGTTTGCACCCTTGACCGATATTCTGGTAGATTTTATGCAATAAGGCACTGCTATTGAGTGGTTTTGGAATACGTTTCAATGTAACCAGGATTTTGTAAAAACCTAATTTAAAAGAGTGCCGTGGAGTTTCTTGCTCGTTCTTCTCCATAGGTAGCTTCAACTTTCGGACTAACTGACCGACTCTTTGACAATTCAAAAGTGCCTGTAAATGGTCTAATTGAAATAAATGTTTTGACTTTGACTTTGTTCCATAATTGGCCTTGGTTCTGACAAAACAAGTCAACATCGCGCAATAAATAAATGAATTACTTAGGTGAACTAAATTAATTACCAAAATCATTACAATTTCGCGACATACACACACACACCCTAACTACGCTGCTGCTTTTACATTGCGCGACTGCCGACCATGAGGTCTTGGTTTGATTCCCAAGTCGCGCAAAGTGTTAGGTTCTTACATCAGGAATTTCTTAGTAGCAGCCTCGGAGTCTGAATTTGTGCCCGGTTGATGGCAATAAGCTCGCCCCCTATTACATGGGACTTAAACATAACCGGCGAATTGTGGGTGTACTAATGGGTATACCTCTGCCTAACCGTCGGTAATTACGGGCGTGATGTTATGTTATGATATGTAGGTAAACTAAATTAATTAGTGATAAATATTCAAAATCATTTATATACGGTCTCTTCTCATACAGAGAAGACGCGAGCATTGATCATCACGCTGGCCCATGACAAATTGGCCATTTCAGACATAAGTCTGAAGTATATAAATACCTACATGGTCATTGAAAGTTTACCCGAAACCTGTAAAGGGGTCATTGTACTCATCATTACGAACAACTTTTACTTTGGGACCAACCTTGAAATCATGAAAAAAATATATACGTTTGTTTTAAGGGAGCTCTCTTAAATATTTATTTTATTCTGTTCTTTTTTATATTTGTTGTTACAGCGGCAACAAAAATAAATTATCTGTAAAAATATCAACTATCTATCTATCACGGTTGATGAGATACAGCCTGGTGACAGACGGACAGATCAAAAGACAGATGGACGAACAGCGGAGTCTTAGTAATAGGGACCCGTTTTACCTTTTGGGTACAGAACTCTAAAAAAGTACAATCATATTTTTTTTTAAGGTGGTAAAAATCATCAAATGACTCCTTCCTCCCTGGTGGGGCGGAAGGGACTGTCAGACTTTTACTGACTAAAAACCACCCTGTTCCTTCTGTTGCCCTTTACGTTCCGGGGCCACGGTATCCTAAGACGTCCCGCAATCCCGGAGTACAATCATATCAATTGAAAAAAGTCCAGCGACAAAATAACAAACTATTTTTTTAAATACGTCAGAAAGCCTTTCACAAAATCAGAATTCGATATTCAAATTGAAATGTACACTACCAATTTCCAGAAAATTGCATGAATGACACAGGTAATGTAGCATACAGCCTACCCGACCAGACACCGCTGAACGAAATCACCTGAAATGAAACGTACACTGTATTCTGCTAATGAATGTCCAATTAATGTTGTCAGCTAACCTGATTGACCGGCGAACCGTCATTGTATGCAACGTTTCATACAAAAGGCTTCGACGCCTCACTGGTTATTACACCTAGAGGCTGCTTTTATGAGTCGTAAAAATAATAGCTTTGCAAATTGAATTTGGCGAAATTATCTTCTATCTATCTAGATAAAAATTATCGCTAAATATTATGTTGCTAAGCGCGAAACTCGAGAACGATTGGACCGATTTGGTAGCACAGTTTCTCTTTTTAACCCACGACGCAAAATCGAAGGGGAGCTATTAAAGGTAAGTTTGACGTATGTGTGTCTGTGAATCTGTGGCACGTAACTACCGAACGGATAAACCGATTTTGATTTTGTTGTTTTTTTTTTGTTTGAAAGGTGAATTAGTCGGGAGTGTTTTTAGCTATGTTTAATGACAGTCGGTCCAAGATGGCCGCCGTCAAAAGTTTTTTTTAAATTTTTGATTTAATTTTTGTTTATGATTTTAGTAAATGTTGGTTATGAAGGTCGGATACGCAGTCGGCTGTGGCCAAACTTATAAGACTAGTCAGGTATGTATAATGCAAAAGTGTGTGTGCAAACACAGGTGCACTCCTTCTTCCCCACTCTTGGACACTACCGGAAAGATCAGGAGCAGGACCAACGGCTTTACGTGATTTCCGATTCAAAGGTGTGACATACCACCAACAACAAACTCAAGGCTGCTACAAAAAAAAATTCTAAAGAAAACCCATTAACACTTCCTGAGAATCAAACCTCCACGCTCTACAATCACGCTGGCGTCCACGATGAGATCAGCGGGGCAGTGGAAAAGGTAAGAACCTACCAATTTTATTGCTGTCTCTGACATGTCCCTGTGTGCTTATAGTTATTCTCTTCATACTAATTTAGAAAATCCATTACAAATTGTAAACTGATAAAGTAGACTGATAACCTACATACAGTAGGTATACATAAACTCAAGCCTTATTTCCCATGCGGATAGGCAGAAACCACAGAACGCTACCTGCTACGATCCTTACATTATACTCCTTTCGCCCTATCCACGATTATTAGGTAAATAAAAGCTTAAAACTTAAAGTTAAGGATTTAAATATCTACAATACCACTTCTAAATAACTCGAAGTCAAAACTAAGTTAGGTAAGTACCTAATTCCGTTTGAATTTTCTATTTGACAAAGCTTTGGGCTTTACCTTTGTCATTATAATAAATACAAAGGAACGCCATCTGTAATTGTTCAAGTTGTAACAATGTAATGTAAACTAATCGATGTGTTTGCTTTCTACTTTTCTTTCATCTGAATACAATGGCCAACGCTTATCAAGACATGGCTCCTATTCGGTACTACAACAATAGATGTCGCCCGATTTGGGTTGGTGCAGGCATCCGATATCATTTATGAATAACTAAAATGGTCATTATCTTATTATTATTCTAGCCACAAAGCGTATTGCAAAATAAAAATATTATTTCCTGCGCCATCTATAATCCTAACAAGGGAATGTATAGCTCAAAAGACTCGATATCAAGTAATTAAAAAATCTTATCTCTGAACAATAGGGATGTTACACACAGTGGTAATAACGAATCCTGCTTCTCTGTTACTGTTATAACGGTTTACCATAACTATGACCGGCTATGTCGATAAAATAGTTTGACTAATTAATGAACAAAATTCCTTATTATTTATTAGATAAACAAAACAATATGCTAAGTTTATTTCAAAACTATCGTGTCGAATGCAAATCAAAAAGGGCTTTCAGATCATTCATTTAGGTCATCCTAAACTGGAAACCATTTTTCTATGTTTTCATACACAAAGTACATAATTATTGCAAAAGTTAATTTATAAGTAAGCATTATAGACAGCAGTGGACGACTTATATGATGATGACTGAAGATATAAAAAGCAAAAGATAGCAAAAATGTCGAATAAATTACTATAGGTACCTACTTCATACTTAGTAACATTAGACAAATATCAAAATTAGGTATGTTAACATTTATAGGCTTTATTATTTCAGGACGAAAACTTAAAGATCTAGTTATTTTAACAATATAATTTATCTGCCTTTTTGGCCATTTTTTGTGTAACATCATAACAAATGGAGTATAGTTATCATCAACGTTGACTGTTTTGGAATTTCAGTAACGGTATTATGATTATTATAACATAATATACACTTACTCTCAGCTAGGTACATCACTTTGCTAATTCTGCTATCTGTCAAAATCGGCGTCCTGTCAAAGTGTCAAAAGAGCGCTTTCGCTAACTGATAATTTGTTATTGTTTTATTCTATTTCCATTGAAAAACAGAGTTTATCAGTTTATTTATCTAACTTGAACCAGTAGCAGATATTTCAGGTAAGTTAAGTGCAATTTTAACATTCCATTTGGCCATTAGCAAAGATTAAATTTCATAGGTTATGTCGCAAGAATTTTGTTTCGAGTTGGCATTTTTAATTGTTATTTTCTTAATTTTATGGTGAACTGAGAATCTATTCTTTATTTTGATGATAATAATTCACTTTATTAACGGTTGTATGAAGGTTTAGCGCCTTAATTTTGTTAATTTCGACCACCATAAGTTCTCTGGACCAGTACTTTTTACAATAAACATTGTCTTGAAATTATTCTGTAAACCGACCAAAAAACTTGCGAAAATTATTCCAGAATGTCAAGTCAGGAGAATGAAGCCCCATTGCCTGAAGGATGGGAGATGAGAACTAGCCGTTCTACTGGAATGACATACTTTCTCAACATGTATACTAAGAAGTCTCAGTGGGAGAGGCCGGAGGCTCCTGCTGACCCCGGTGAGATCCGCTGCAGCCATCTTCTTGTCAAACATGTCGAGAGTAGGCGCCCATCGTCATGGAGGGAAGAAAACATTACTCGTACTAAAGATGAGGCTATGGAACTGCTCAAAGGGTACCGTAAGCAGATCGTGGCGAATGATGCAACATTTGCTGAACTAGCATCTAAGTACTCTGACTGCTCATCAGCTAAGCGCGGTGGAGACTTGGGCATGTTTGGTCGTGGACAGATGCAGGCGCCGTTTGAGGATGAGGCTTTCAAACTGAAGGTTGGGCAGCTCAGCCGGCCCGTGGAGACGGACTCTGGAGTCCACATCATCTTGAGGACGGCTTAGGTTTTAAGTGTTATCATGTTCTTTATATTACTACGGTTCTCAGTTTGCGTAAATATTTAAAACAATATTTAATGGATGCCGAATTATGATACTAATTGATTCAATAGAAGCACTTCTTAACCTGTTGAGTACGGGCAAACATTTGCTATGCCAAGCCCCAAGTGTGGCTGGCTACACAGTTTGTGTGTTCGCCATAGAAAAACGTGAGTTTTTTGTAGAAACACAAAGGGTGTGTTTAACCTCAGTCAACAGGTTAAATTGTTAAAGACTAAAAGATTTCAAAAAGCCCAAAAATACCTAACTGATACTCAACAATATTTCTTATTCCTCAAATTGAATGAAGTACAATATTGGTAACTAAAATTACACTGCAAAAGTTTTTTAAAGTACTGCTCAAATCCATGTAAGTATTATTATGTTCCGCTGTTCTGTAATGTACTGTTGAACAAGCCATTTGGTATACGGGCAGCTAACTTGCAACTACGATATGTCAATTCTTTTAAATCACTAAATAAGTTTCAAAATTATTAGACACCACAAGCTTAAGAGCAAAATAACAATGAGTGGCAATTGCAGAAAGATATAAATAAATAAATAAATAAGTACTTTGAGTCGTTGCTTGACTATGTCAGTCCCATAGAACCTTCACTGGTCCACAATCTCTCATTGACCAGCCTGTCTGTGGCCTGGTAAAGCATCCTAGCCGCACCCGACGTTATAATGATTGTTGTTCTGTAAACCAATTAGCTTGTTTGAAAATACTTTTACACAGCATTATCTGTTATCACTATAGGTTAATATTGTAATGATTTGATAAAAATAATAATACTGCTGACCGAATTTGACTGTAATGCATTTAAGCCTTGTTTTTGAGATAGAAATTTGAACATTATGCAATGTGATTTTATGTCTGAATTTAAATTGTCTCTATAAAGTTTTCAATTGTGACTCTTTTTATATTTGATCCATTAACTGAATTTTGTAAAAGACAATGTTTATTGTAATACATAAAAGGTTCCACATGCTCTACCTGATACTTGTGCCTAATACTAAAAGGGTAATAATAAATATGTTTTCTGATTCACATACTATTTTATTATTTGTTCACCATAAATTTGGGGAGAAATGAGTTCAGACATGTAACTTAATATTTTATATATTCACTAACAAGATGCACAGTTAATAAGAATAACAAAGTCTTAGTATTAATTACATCAGTACTGCGCCGCTGACGAGCCCAGCCAGTCGTCAAGGACGCGGGACCCCCCGAACTTATCTTTTTTTCATTTTTCTAACATCAGTTACAAATATGGCACTAACATAACTATAAAGGTACTTAATTTATATTAGACCGTAACAAATATAAAGTTCGGGAGTAAGATCAGATCCAAATTACAAAGCCTTCGACGTCGGTGCATTTTTATCTTGACTGTTTCTTATTAAGAGTATTGTGTTTAATGTTGTTTCTTTGAGGTTTTGGGGCGCGGGTGTCCAAATGGGGCCGATTATAGGTGGCGACCGCTTTCCCCCCCACGCACTGAACTTCACCTTCCTCTTGCCATCCTTCTTCAAGTTGACATCTAAGTATGGATGTCCAGGCTTGAAGATTTTTGGCAAAGATTCTAGAAAATTCTTGAACGGTAACGCCTCGCGCAATGTCCTCTCATTAGTGTTTGTACTCAGAGCTAAAATCTTGATGGGGTGTCGTTTGTCCAGTGACGGGATAAACTGAAATCCCGCGAAATTAAATCGGTCATTCCCGTCCACCGGTAAGTAGTTAGACACGATTCTTGTCAGTTCCGGTATTGTCGTGGAGAAAATTATTTTAGAATTTTTCGTGCCTGGCTTGTAGATCATCTGGCCGCTGCGTTTGCCACCCCAGGGGCTGAAGCGTACTCGTTTCGGCATGCTCGGCTCTCTGATGTTGCTAGCTCGTTTCCATGTCCACATGTTTTCAACGTTATTTTTGTCTCGTTTTCCGCCCCATGGGCTGAAATATCTCTTTTCTTTGGGGTCTAGGAATTTGGTGGCATTCTCGTCGACTGGCCCGTCAAACTTATCCACGAAAGGACTCCCGTCTTGTTCCTCATTTTGCAAGATCATGTTTTGGTCTATGTCTATCTGGTTGGGTAGCCAGCGCTTCTCACGGGTTTCTTCCTTCTCATCTGTTGTCCGCCGTCTTAGAAGTCTTAGGAGATCAGCCTGGGCGGTTTCCAAAGAGGTTTGGAGATTGTTCTGTGCAGTATCATAGTCGTTCTTTGTCGAGGGTACATTGAAGTAGTAGGGTAGTGGGAACTGGGTGTTTGTATTCAGTGTTTCGAGGACATACTCGCTGCCAGGTCCTGCGCTGTTGACGTACTGTGGCCGCACGGTGCCGAGCCAGGAGAACGCGATGAGTAGCCAGTGGTGCAACATGGTTCTGGAAAGATATAAAGTTTCTGTTAGATATCACGTGACTTTGAATGAAAAAGTATTTGCTTGACACAAAATGTTTTGGATAGGCGACGTTCATGGATGTAAAGACGACATTATGTAGGTAGGTACCGTTAATTATTACAAAATTATCAGCACACAGAGCTGCAATATAGTCTAGCAGTTTTCATTTAACAATAGTTATAACGTAAAATACCACAGTACAAATAGGTACCAATGTGACTTTTTCCAAATCATTTATGTATTATCTAGTTCTATCTTTAATATCACTAACACCGATGAAGGAAACAACGTAAGCGAACCTGAACTATAATGAATATAAGTCCAGATCGCCAATCCGCCTTGATGAACCGTGGTGATCTATGCTTTCCATTATAAGAAGAGGCCTTTGCCCTGCAGTGGGATAGTAATAGGCTGGTGGTGGTGCAAGGCTTAGTGGGACTTCAAAGTCCTAAATAATCCCATGGGAACATAAAAACTGGATCCTATGTAAGAAGCCGATGTTAATGTGCGCCAAACAGCTTGTTCCGTTCAGTACATGCGTGGGAGAGTAACAAGCATACATACATCCTCACGAACTGCCTGCGCCTTCGTTCGTGTCAAAGTCATATATTATCCTCCCACGGGAATCGTAATTTTTTCCGGAATAAAAAGTAGGTATAGCCTATGTGCTATTCCAGACTAAGTAGCTACAGTCTCTCTGTGCCTAATTTCATCCGGTTCCGTTCAGCTGTTCTGACGTGATTGAGCAACAAACATCCATCCAAACTTTCGCATTTATAATAGTGGTAAGATGTTATAAAGGTATTGAACAGGTTTAAATGCCATGGTATGGTATCAGTTACATTCCTGACCCAATTTTAAATTATCTCTTAGCGAGGGGTACGAGCATTCCCTAATTGGGAACCTGATCGATTTCTTGAAGAAGGTATTCAAGAAATCGATGAGGTACCAAATAAATACGGGTATCAAATAATCCGTTAATATTATACGAGTACAATTAATATGAAGAGGACCGCTAAGATAATAAATAATAATAATAAATATCTTGGGACAACTCACACACGGCTATCTGATCCCAAGCTAAGCAGAGCTTGTGTTATGGTAACCAGACAACTGATAAACATACTTATATAATTTATAAATACATATATATTATAGATAAATCACACCCAGACACAGAACTAACAATCATGCTCATCACACAAAGTTTGTCCTGGGTGGGAATCGAACCCACGACCTCCGGCTTAGCAGTCAGGGCCACTAACCACTAGACCAACAGGCCCGTCAGATGTCGTCGTCAGATGATGGAGAAATAAATCTGTGTCCTAAAGTTTTACTTATATTTTAGAAATAAAAGCTACATCTCGTTAGCCTAGGCTAGGCAGACGCCAGGACTGCTGCTTAGCAAGAGGCCCAGAGTTCAATTCTGGGTCGGGCAAAGTGTTTTTTGGTATTTCTTGGTAATAGCCCGATGTTGAAATTATTGCGCGAATAGACTGCCTCCCCATTAAATTGAAGTAGACTATTACTGGTGACTGGCACTACAAGTATGACAAAAACTCCCAAACGAATTTCGGTTATCCTCGCCAATCTTAGTAGAGACTAGCCAATTACGTAGGAGATATTATAGTGCACTCCGTCTTCCTCCGCTCTCATACTCTGATAGGACGGCAATCCGACACGTCCATAAAGAGCTTTCCAAAACTCAGAGGTCACAAACCATTAACTTCCAAACTCTGGGTTGCTAACTGACATTCCTAATGGAAAAACCCAACAACATTGCCCCTGGTAAACGAACCCAGGAACCCTAGCTATGTATTCACGTTTGCGATCACTAACAGGTATGAATAAACCTTCGGAGAAGCCCTTGATTTAACCTTCAGAGAAATCAGTTGTTATATTGAAAACATCTGCATCACCAATTTTACTGGGCTTTTATTTAGACAAATCTGAAATGGAATTAATTATGATGTTATTCCATTATTTGTTTAATTATTCAAAGCCTTTCGCCTTACCGGAAGCAGCGTAATCTCTCTGTAGACTTGGAATTAGGAAATAATTTTATTTTTAAAAGTTTTATTACAAGCTTTTATTATTTACTTTCACGTGTCCCGGTGTCTGTGGCTAACCAATTCTTACAAGATAAATTTGAGCCAATTAATGTTCGGTTGAGCTGTATTTTAAATACGTACACACATTGCATGAAAGAGCAAGGTATATAAAAGATTGATTAAAAAACACACATTTATGTGTGCATTTATATGTGTCTACTTTTAAGTAGCTCGTTACTTCACATTAGGGAACTTCAATTTTATAAAAAAAGATAGAAAGGTGGAACCTTATAGGGCATAAAAAATTCGTCCGCCTCACTGTCAATGAAGCCAAGTGCCTAAAAAGCTGGCAGCATTGCCACGTTGATGCAGTGCTGAATCTTTGGCCTAAGAAAAGGCGAGCCCTCTGGTTATGTGAAGAACTGAAGAGTGTATCAGTCGCTTGGCGATATTACGAAAAACAAGGTGAGCAGTCGGATCCCATGGCCCTAGTGTTTCAACCCGAAAAGGGTTTAAACACTAGTCTCTCATTATTATTTACGCAGACGTAAAAAAACTGAACTAACAGAACTGTGGCTATCAGTAGATATAGCACTTACCTACATTAAGTTAGTCTACGTTTACTTTGTGCGGAATAGAACTGGCACAGCAGACTTCAGGAATTAAAGAAAAATAGTCGCATGATGTAATTATGTAGTGTTTATCTTTAGATTTAAAATGTGTTAAGACTAGCCAAGACATCTATTTATTGTGCTAACAACATGCGTAGACATCACAAATAAAAACGCACGACCCGCGTCCGATCCGCGTTTCATGGGGAATCTGTGATAATATTAAAGGAGGTAAAGTATGTTAGATTTTGTATTTCTTTTTTAATTTTAAGATGTTATCTTTGGAAGCGCCTACTAGGTCGGTTAAAAATATATTTCACTTTTTAAAAGCTACTAATTGCGATTATTAAACTCGCTAAACACCAAACCCGACCCGCATCCGACCCGCACCTGTCTCATGTATGTTTTGCGCATCACAAAACATAATATATCTATATATATGACATAAAAATATCTACCCACGAATAATTAGACCATCAAGACTTGCTTAATAAAATAATTGTCACGTAATAATTGTTACTAATGTCGTGACGATGTTCATAGCGTGAAGTGTTGATACGAATGAATAGATCAATACATACAATAACGTATTTATATAGAAAATATATTATATACGAGTATTTGCGTAGCCTACTTCCCTGTGCGCAATTTTGAATGAACAGTTATTTTTTTGCTAAATTCGGTTAGTTTTCTACGTATTCTTTTGAAACGTAGAATTTTTATTTTTTTATAATCATCGACTGCTCGTTGGTCTAGTGGTCGCAAAGAGACTGCTGAGCACGAGGTCTTGGGTTCGATTCCCGGGCCGGGCAAAGTGTTGTTAGATTTTTTCATCAGGAATTTCTCAGTAGCAGCCTCGGAGTCTGGATTTGTGCCCAGTTGATGGCAATAGGCTCGCCCCCTATTACATGGGACTTAAACATAACTGGCGAAATGTGAGTGTCATATGAGTACACATAATGCCTACACTTTTAAGGATTACAGGTGTCTTCTTCAAGGTTATGAGTTTCAGTACTAATTGAAATATACGTTAACGCGATCATGTAGGTACGTATGAAAACTTAAAAACTCACACTAGAAACTGATCAACATTGACCCTTACCTGCGCAACAACTAAAAAAATAAAACATTCTATATAAATCCGAGGCCCCTCAAAAATCTAAATATAAGTGCTACGTCGTAGCTCGTAGCACTTACTACGCGCATCTGCTACGGTCACACCTACGTAGCATGACGAATGTTATTGTTATTCAGTAAAATCCTTTTCGTCTTATTGACTTATTTTTGTCGTTTGTAAATATTGTCGTAGTAATTTTTGCGTAGCACGTGCGTAGCATTGAAACAAGATGCTACGCAGAATTCTACGTCGTAGAGGGGACATCTTGGTACAAACTTTTACAAAAATAAATAAAATAAATAAATTGTTATGCCTCATATATTTTAGTTTAAAAGTCTTAATGGCTTTTAAGCTACACGCATGCTGAAGTTTTGCTCACAGTTATCAAAAATTTACAAAAATTTAGTAACACGTGCCTTTTTTTGTAGTCCAAGATGTTTTAGCCGTGGTACCTTGTCTTACTAAGCCTCTACCATTTCGAAGCTATGAGGTAGCTTTTAAAATCTGAAAAACTGGTTTAGTGCGAGTTGTATTTTTACGCGAAGGGCCCCTTAGCATCCTACATTATTTATTTAGTTATACAAAATCTCTTTGATTATTAACTTTATTTTAATTAACATAACATAAATCACGGAGGTGGATTACAGGCGTAGGGAAGGGTTAGGCAGAGGTGTACCCATTAGTATACCCACATTTCGCCAGTTATGTTTAAGTCCCATGTAATAGGGGGCGAACCTATTGCCATCAATCGGGCACAAATCTAGACTCCGAGGCCGCTATTGAGAAATTCTTGATGGAGAAACCCAATAGCTATTTGCCCGACCTGGGATTCGAACCCAAGATCTCATGCACAGCAGTCGCGCTTGCGACCACTAGACCAACGAGGCCAGTTATATTGTGTTTCTTTTAATTAAATAGGTAATGGTAATATTTTTAATCACTCAACACTGACACCATATTAGTATCTAAATTGCACCCGTGCGAAGCCGGGGCGTATCACTAGTGGTTCCATAAAGTAGTTACTCTGCTGCCTACGTACGTCTTCCTGTACATATCTCGATACACATAACTGCCTGACCCGTCTCGAATAACCAGCTTGTATTTTATGTCTTTCATGGCACTCGATTTTCATGCCTTATAGCCCACCTACCTATGTTTTTTTATGTGTTATTGAATGGCAAAGAATCCGACCGCCCATCTGTAGCTAAGCGAGTTTAGACATCTTCAATACAGGAGCATAATGCTTTCCAAAAAAAATGACTGAAATATGACCGAAACTATCGGATATCCGAAATAAAAATATATCCGAAACCGGTTTAATTTTATTCTAATATCCATATCCGAAATATCATATCCATAACATCTCTGCCCTGGAGTCTGGAGTACACTAGCTATCCGAAGAGTAACTCATAAGTGTTGTTTCAAAATTCGGAAGTTAGAGTTAAGGCCAAGGGTTTTATGCCAATACGCCGAATCGTCCTGAACAGCCGAAAGATATTTCACATCGAATTCAATAAACCACCCACAATTTTACCAATTTTCTCAGTATTGGAACTTAGGAATAACAATAATCGAACAAGATTATTGAGCTGACCACCATCGGGTTTGCAAACGTCCTAAGTCAATAGTTGTGGCCATATTTCTAACGTTTTATGAAAAGATTTGCTCCGGGAACCTTGATAATTAGATG
Source organism: Hoplodrina ambigua (assembly GCA_949774945.1). Taxonomy (NCBI): domain Eukaryota; kingdom Metazoa; phylum Arthropoda; class Insecta; order Lepidoptera; family Noctuidae; genus Hoplodrina; species Hoplodrina ambigua. The sequence continues at coordinate 11,134,492 of OX458983.1, forward strand.
AAGAAATTATATTTTCTGACTGTTTGCATTAGGTACCCCGATAAGTTTCTGGAATTAATGTTCTGTTGTTTATATTTTTCATTTGGATTTTCTTAGATTTATAGAGAAGTGTACTTTACGATATTCCTTTCTATTCTTATCTAAATATATAAAGCGAAAGGTCACTCACTATTCACTCACTCACTCATGACGAAATATCAAAAAACCGCTTGACGTATAAAGATAAGGCAGGGAGGTAGTTTATAGTTATAGACGTCCGCTAAGAAAGGATTCTTTTTAAATTCACCCCTTAAGGGGACGAAACGGTGCTCCAAAGTTTGTATGTAAAAACTTAAGAGAAACACAGAAGTGAACTACGTTATATACATGTATATGCATATATTATATGAAATGAATTTAACGCGAGCGAAGCCGCAGTCAAAAGCTAGTCATCTGTAAATGAAGTCTATCTTTTTTTTAAGATGGTAAAAATCATCAAATGAGTCTTTCCGCCTTGGGTCGGGCGAAAGGGACTGTCAGACTTTTACTGACTAAAAAACCACCCTGTTCCTTCTGTTGCTCTTTACGTTCCGGGGCCGCGGTATCCTGTTATGACGTCCCGCAACCGCGGTAACTCTATCTCTTAAATTGAATTTATAACAGTTCCGAGAACTAGGAATACTAAACCATCGATATTTACTACCCTCAATATTTTTGGATTCAATTTCTCGCAAAGGAATGTAATTTAATTTTAATGTTTAAAACGCGTTGTTTTATACTAGTTTCTTCCCGCGACATCGTCCGTATGGAAGTCAAGTATGTCATACGAAATTGCCTAAGACATGCGACAATAGTGTAGCTTTCTATCAGTAAAAGACTTTTTGTAATCGGACCAGTATTTCCAGAGATATCCTCTTATAAACAAAAACAATATATTATGTTTATACAAATAACCTTTACCACGTAACGCGACTTAGTCTGCATGGATTTTCTTTACAAATCCTCAATATTTTTTAAATAAAATATAGCCTATGTTACTCGCTCATAACGTAGCTTTCCACCGGTAAAAGATTTTTTTAAATCGATTGAGTAGTTTTTGAGTTAATCCATTACAAATAAAAATACTAATATATTTTCTTTACAATAAGCTTAGATAAAAATATATTTACAAATGCACCGTGATAATTCAATTCTACGTGTAAATACGTGTTCCGGTTTCAGGATATAAAACTGTTTAAAGATAGCAATTTCCATATTTACAACGGTAATAAAGAAACGGTATGGACGATATAAAAATAATGAGATTTGTAAAGTAAGACTTATTTGAAACTATAGATTAAAGTCTCTCGTTGCAAAGATAATAATATTAAATTGTAAATCAAATTGATTCATGATATTTTTTCAAGTTAAAATGGGACTATTTATAGTATTTTTTCGAATGTGATCAAAAAGGTTTAATAATATTGAAAGTGTTTGGTTAGGTTTAATAATATTGAAACGGTTGGAAGTTATTAATGCCATAAGTAAAGCGAACTAGTCTTGTCTATGACTTTTCTATTACGTTTGACGTTTATAAGCGCGAGAAAAAGGTTTGTTTTGTTTTTTCTTTAGATGTAAATTCGCAATCACCACTTTGATGAAAAACGCTCATAATTAAAACTTAATATAGGCATTATGTTTTAATTATGAGCGTTTTTAATTATGAACCGATTTAAAAATAAAACTTCCTATACCTAAAAAGTTAGTTGAGATCATTTTCGAAATGTCTTATTTTAAACAAGATGGTTGGCAATCTATAAATAAATTCGGTCGAATTTAACTATAACACTTTATTTTGAAAATGTTCTCAGCTAACTTTTTAGAGCTATCCTTTTTTTATGTGTAGGAATTTTCGTCAGAATCGGTTCATTCATTTCGAAAAAAAATGGACTTGAAAATTTGTTTAAAATACCGTACGACGCCATTTTTTAAAATGTCTCTCTACTACAACTACAGTGAATGGTGTTGCCGCAGCTGAATATGGGGCCAAACAAAAAAACTTAACAAAATAATATTTCATATTTCTCACGTTTAAGTCCCATGTAACAGGGGGCGAGCCTATTGCCACCAATCGGGTACAAATCCAGACTCCGAGGCTGCTACTGAGAAATTCCTGATGAAATACACAATAACACTTTGTCCGACCTGGAAATCGAATTCAAGACCTCATGCTGAGCAGTCGCGCTTTGCGACCACGAAGCCAACGAGGTAGTCAATAATAGGTTCCAGTTGTGTAAATATGCGGAAATATTCGGATAGAATCATTTGCCCTTTCACCTTTGACCTTTGTCACTGGTAGATTCATGGTGTATTACTTCAAAATAGGATCAGTTATCACGCTTTCTAAGGCTTCACATGCACCCGTATCCAATATCATAGGTCACGTGTATTCGAAGGAGAATTTATGCAGGGAGGGAAGTACTCACGTACATGGGCTGCCAACAAGTCGGGCATGTGGGTCCAACAAAACCAAAAAATAAACTGTATATTTATTTATTTGTATCTACACTAATATTATAAAGAGAAAAGATCTGTACTTTCGTAAGTTTGTAACGAATTACCTCAAAAACTACTGGACGGATTGATATGAAACCGAAGACCGATAAAATTTGGTATGGGGTTAGTTTGAACCTTAAGAAAGTATATAGGCTACTTTTTATTTATCGATTTTTTCTGCTTCCGCGATAACCGACATTTCCGCGGACGAAGTCGCACGTAAAAGCTAGCTTATTTGGGATATTTAAACAAAAGAAACAAAAAAAGAAGTATATGACAAAATATTGGGAAGTCCTGCTCTAACACGCTAAAGTGTCAATACTTTTGGACCTTTGCATTCGCAGTTGTCCGTATGCTACAAGGCAATGCACGCCTACCTACACTGGACATATGCGCTCAATGCGAATACACTCAAAATAGTACCATACAGTACCGATCTATGAGTATCTCGCGACCCTTAACTTAAAGCCAGCTGCGCCAGATACCACTTAGTTTGTGACAAAATTTTCTTCCAAATTATTTTTCTTTCTAACTATGTACGTCGTGTACCTAAGTGATTGGACAGTGTAACTCCTCTTCATATGGTCCCACATCAACGAGAATTAGGTAGGAACGCAAGTTACATAAAACTGATAAACTTTTTTTAGTGATATAGGTATCATTACTTTTTTTTAACATTCGTTTATTACACGACTGCCTCAAAAAAAGGAGTGTTATGTGTTCAGGGTTAATGTATGTATATGAATTTCTTTATTCCACTATAACTTTTTAACGCCTGAACCGATTTAGATGTATGCGTTTTCTTTTTATATCCTAACTAATATTATAAATGCGAAAGTAAGTTTGTTTGTTACCATTTTACGCCTAAGCCACTGAACCGATCATCCTAAAATTTTGAATATACGTTGCTTTTAATCCCAAAAAAAGTACTGTTTCCGAGGGAAATCACAATAACGTTCTTATGATCATAGATGGCGCCACCTGTCGTTTCGAATTGAAATGACAGGACATGGGTAATTTTTTCCGCGACTTCGTCTGTGTCCACTTACAGAAATTTACGCGGACGAAGTCGCGGGCACAAGCTAGTAAAAAATAAAAAAAGAAACCGGTGTGGTTACTTTAAACGTAAATTAATACCAGCCTCAATTTATTTTTTTAATAAATCTGGCCGTGTCGTTTATCATCTAGAATTTGACAAGTAGATTAAAAAAAAAAATATAACACTGTTAATAAAAAACGTCTTAAAAAATACTGACAAATATGTGCAGTTTTTGCAGTAGTGTTTTTTATTTTTTTAAATTATAGTAGCTTGTTTTCAACATTCGTTTATTTGGTAGTTAGAAAGAACTGCCACGTTGGCCCTGTTTTAATTTTCAGGTTAGGGAAAAAGTATTATGGTATTTATGCATTAGGAGCTCCTCAGTAACAGAGTTTGAAAAGAGAAAAGAGAGTTTGAAACAACATGGAAACAACAGGATTTTGTAAAAACCTAATTGAAAAGAGTGCCGTGGAGTTTCTTGCTCGTTTTTCTCCATAGAGCTCTACCTCCGTTTTGGAACGAGCAACTAGCTTCAACTTTCTGACTAACTGACCGACTCCTTGACAATTCAAAAGTGCCTGTAATTAGTCTAATATAAATAAATGTTTTGACTTTGACTTTGGAATTGGTGGTGTGACACCCCCATGCTTCAAAAAGCACGTAAAGCCGTTAGACCTGCGCCTGACCTCTTCCAGATCGTGGGAGATTGCAAACAAAAATTATAAAACAAACAGTCCTAGTACAGACAGAATAACAAAACGGCATTTGTCTAGATGCAAGCTTAAAGATAAAAGCTTAAGTACAGTCAACGAAAGAGATAGGTATGCAGGTTCGTTAAGTACAAGTTTTCTTAGAAACCGATGGATTATTTCACATGTAATTTAACTTAAAAGTAGCTAATAAACAGTTAAATAATTATGTTAAGTTTCAATTGAAGACATCCATCGGTTTCTAAGAAATCTTCAACTATATCTGACGATCCTGGATAGGGATACCTATCTCTTTTGTTGACTGTACCTACTTTTTTCTTTACTTTTCCTTAGTCTTTGCTCTTCATTGAGATGTTATACGCAACAGTAAATAGCTTTCTCATCTTAGCATTATATCTCTAAAGACTCTCTTTGTGACATTCCTTTTTGTTGAATTGTTTACCGAAAGATTTTATAAGAGAATTCAGGAACGGTATGTACCTTGTACCCAGCCCCGTACCTGATTATAGCGACATTTTAAAATTGCGTAAAAGATACCATCATTTTTAAACGTCTCTCCCTCCCTTTCTTATGTATCTTTGGTGCGTTTATTATACATATAAGGCCTTATCATTATAAAACAAAGTGTTTGCTTAAACCAGATTGAAACCATCGATTACTTTTTCAGTTAAATGAAAAATTATCGTGTAGTTTTAGGCTAAAATGGAAATGTATTTTAAGGGTGTCTTGGAATTATTGGCTATATCCAGGACATCACTGACCTCGGTAAAGAAAAACGTTGTAAAGAAACCTGAACTTAATAATGAGTCTGAAATCACCAATCCGCCTTGGCAAGCGTGGTGATCAATAATCGTGGCTTCTCTGTATGAGAAGAGGCCTTTACCCTTCAATACTTACCCTAGGACAATAATAAGCTTTAATATTTTTACAAATTTTTACGATTTACTGAAAAAATATTTTCCACAGAAATTATTACATAACATCACGCCTGTAATCCCCGAAGGTTTGGGCAGAGGTGTACCAATGTTAGTACACACACATTTCGCCAATTATGTTCAAGTCCCATGTAAAAGGGGGCGAGCCTATTGCCATCAACCGGGCACAAACACACAAAAATTCCTGATGGAAAAACCCAATAACACTTTGCCCGACTCGAATCCAACACAAGACCTCATGCTGCATCGCTTTGCGACCACTAGACCAACGAGGCAGTCTAAATTATTATACGTTGATAATTAAACAAGAGGTACTTCTGGTAAAGAGTAGGTACCTAGATATTATGAAACAATTGCCTGTCTGTTGTGACAGTCAACAGTAGAACGCTCAGCAAGTACTAGACTTGCCTAAGTGGATATTGGAAGAAGCCGAGATAACTTTAAGATATCGATCATTTAAATTACTGAATTACTTGCCGTTATAACGATCGAAAATAAACTTCTGCTAACTTTTAAAATAAAACTGTAGGTTATTTTTAAAGGTTTTTTTTTGTCTTCGATGTGGGCCAGCTTATAAATCCATACATTTATTATAAATGCGAAAGTAACTCTGTCTGTCTCTTACGCTTTCACGACTAAACCACTGAATCGATTTTCATGAAATTTGACATGACATAAAATAATTACAGGATTACAGGCGTGATGTTATGTGTTCAATTTAAATACATAATTTAATTTAATTTTGACTTAGAAAATCTCTTAAGAAATTTTAAAATCATTATCGTTTTGCCAAAAAAATATTTTTATTGTTATTAGTAATCAAAAACCTACCGACGAATTTTAAAAATGTCGCCGGTAACCATTCTGCAAAGAAAAACAGACTGACATTCAGTGTTCAAACTGTAGGAATTTCTTAGCGGTGTTTTGTTGCGCTGTAAGCCGTGCATTCAGAGTTTGCATCATAACATTCATTCATAACAGTTCATTACGACTTCTGAGTCCATAATGGTTCGGTTATTGGATTAACGTCTTACGACTAGACTGTAAACAAATAACATGCAATGCCTGTTTTTACAGAGGGGATAAGCAGGCGTGATGACCCAGAGGTTAAGGCGCTCGGATCTTATAGAGACTATGGGATCGTAAACGGGCATGGACACGTACTTATAAGACTTGAACAGTGAATTTAAAAAAAAGAAATTAAAACACTATGACTGCCTCGTTGGTCTAGTGATCGCAAGCGCGACTGCTGTGCATGAGGTCTTGGGTTCGATTCCCAGGTCGGGCAAAGTGTTATTGGGTTTTTCCATCAGGAATTTCTCAGTAGCAGTCTCGGAGTCTGGATTTGTGCCCGGTTGATGGCAATAGGCTCGCCCCCTATTACATGGGACTAAAAACATAACTGGCGAAATGTGGGTGTAAATGGGTACACCTCTGCCTAACCCTTCGAGAATTACAGGCGTGATGTTATGTTATGTTATGTAAAACACTATGTGTCTTTAAACATATAAACAAATTCATTGTTTGTTACAAATTTGGTGGAGGGTAGTCCATTTCTAATTATAATATGTTTTCTACTACTTGTCATCATCATCTTTAACTAGTCTAATTGAAGTAAATTATTTGACTTTGACTTTGACAAACAACACCAAAATTGTACTCGAGTTATTGGCGCCCAAATGGGACTTCAGATAGAAAAAACTGTCATCGCATTTCAAGTGTTAAAATCTTATTTGTTTGCAAAAAAAGAGAATATGTTTTTTTATCCTATTTATCTCCGTAATCTCCTCATTCGCACTGGAATAATGATGACATTGAAATATTCCTTATACATTCCCTTAGGTAATTTTCTCTTGTTTAAAAATTATATGAAAAAAAAAAGTAGTAAAGTGTAGGTAACGCCTACTCATGGCCAAGAAGTTACTGTACAACTTGAAATACTAATATTTTAATTAAACATTTGTCTTTGAAAAGTTCCCACGAAAGGTTAGGATATAATATTAAAACAATACGTCGTGTGTTTTTTTTTATAAATTCTAAATCAAAACGTTTTGTTTTATAGGTCACCTTTGTAGTTTTTCTATTCCTGCCTACCCTATTGTTAGAGTTCACAGTACAATTGTACACACACGTACGTCCTTCCTCCCGAAAATAGTAGTTTGGATAACCCCAAAGCATTGTTTTGGTTCAAAAGAATGCCATTCTTTGGTGGTGCGTTGTATTGTGCATTCGGAAAAAGCCGATTGTTCTGTACTGTGAAGTCAGAATGGTCTATAAATAGTTTATAGCTGATGAAATTTCTGTTACCACAAAAATATCAGCTTTATTTGCTCCCGAATTACTTCGATTGTAAACCTGCGTAGACTGGGAAGCAGTATAATAATTACCAGTCTATTATTATTCTAATATTAGTCTAATATTATTATCACAAACTAGACAAAATTTAGAGAATTGACATCTCTTACTAACACACAGCGAAAGGAAAGGACGGTGACATTGAAGAACTAAGTTAGCGATGTCAAATTAGTTTTGCCTTGAACTTGTCCGTATTTTTAATCCATACGTTTTTAGATGTCAACTATAATTGTATGGATGTGTCAGATTGACTAAATGACAGCTCTTATTTACATTAGTCTCTTTCTTGTATTATTGGACAAAAAAAGATGGAAATAGTCTAATTTTAGTTTAGTTTGTGACCAAGGGAATCGGCACCAATCAGACTTATATTCTTTAAATTATAAGTCAAGGTTTCTTCACGATTTTTTCCTTCACTGATGTCAGTGATGTCCAAGATAAAGTACATTCATTCTGCCTAGCCTTTTCTCAACTATGTTGGGATCAGTTTTCAGTATAACCGTATGCAGCTGAATACCTCTGTATTCTACATGGATCGACTGCCTATCTGATCTCTACAACCCAGTAACTAGGAAATGATACCGCTTGGTAAGACTGGTTGTCAGACTTACGGAATTCTGACGACCGGTTACGACTGTCAAAGATCCACGTATGACAGCCGGGACCAACGGCTTTCCGAGGCACGGAGGAGTACCGGTGTATAGAGATGGTCACCCATCCACGGACCAATCCTGGCTAGTTGCAGACCCATAACCTCGTGCATTAGAGTCGGGTGTCTTAACAACTGAGCTATCACGATATAGCTGATGTTATTTCTATTATGATATGCTTGCTCGCAAGTTTATAATGTGATTGCTTCCTATTAATGACATTCTCTCAAAATAGACACTGATCTCATTACAATCGATGTCAAAACATATTACTTAAACTTGACGTGAGTAGTTTAATATAATGTAGATGCCATGTATAGTTAAATATCTTTGAGACGCCATTTATCAAGTAAGATAGACCTAGTAGAATTTATGATAATTTGTATAATTGGCGCTAGGAAACAATATATGTACCTAATCTCTTTCTTATGTGATGTTCTTGTATACAAATAATAACATTGTAAAACATTGATTTTAAAAGAGTACGTATGGAGTTTCTTGCCCATTCTTCTCCATACAAAACTACCTTTTGGAAGGGGCAACTAGATTCAATTCTATTTTTTTTTTTCATGTAATCACGTTCAAAAGTGCCTTATAGTGGCCTAATTGAAATAAATGATTTGACTTTGACTTTGACTTTGATGAATTTTGGAAAATCCGTTCTTAGTGGACGTCTACTAACTAGATTCTACCTCCATCCCAAATTTTATCTTTATCTATACGTCAAGCTGTTTTCGATATTTCATGATAGTGAGACCTTTCGCTTTGATATAGTTAGATAACAGAAAGGTTTAATTCAAACAATTTACGCACAACCAAAGTCAGATATTACATAAAGATTTTGTGTCTTGGTATACTTTATTGGTTAAAATCCCCCTTTTAAGTTATGACTAAGCATTTTTTATTGTAATTTGATTAAGGTACTATTAACATAAATCCTCGACCGATCCTCGATCCTTAGACTGCCTCGTTGGTCTAGTGGTCGCAAGCGCGACTGCTGTGCATGAGGTCTTGGGTTCGATTCACAGGTCGGGCAAAGTGTTATTGGGTTTTTCGATCAGGAATTTCTCAGTAGCAGCCTCGGAGTCTGGATTTGTGCCCGGTTGATGGCAATAGGCTCGCCCCCTATTACATGGGACTGAAAACGTAACTGGCGAAATGTGGGTGTACTAATGGGTACTTCTCTGCCTAACCCTTCGGGGAATACAGGCGTGATGTTATGTTATGTAACATAAATCCAAAATAAAAACTTCAAATTAAAAGCTTTATTTCAAAATCCAAGATACCAATATTAGTAGCCTTATACTATCTACTCGTTCAAAACTTTATCGAGTTTGTTTACTTATTGACCAAAATGTTACTAGACTTGAATGGAAAGCGCTGTCGGTAAAGACCTTTGAAGACAATTCTTGATTCTTCTTTGACCCAATGGTCGTAATTCCAAAAGTTACCTACTTAGTACATCAACCGATTGGTTGTTTTTCGATAAACTTGGAAATTGTAACGAAATAATTAGGAAATAAAGTATATTTTCTCCTATTTCTTTGAATTGTAAAACAGTTAATCTATATTTTAGTATAATAAAGCTGAAGAGATTTTTTGTGTTTGTTTAAACGTGCTTATCTCTAGAACTACATATAGAACCAACATGAATATTTATATTTTTTAGTTGTTAATAATCATCAAATGACTTCTTCCGCCCTGGGTGGGGCGGAAGGGACAGTCAGACTTTTACTGACTAAAAAACCACCCTGTTCCTTCTGTTGCCCTTTACGTTCCGGGGCCACGGTATCCTGTTAAGACGTTCCGCAACCTCGAACCAACATGAATAATGTAACCAGTATTTTGTATAAACCTAATTATTGAAAGGAGTGTCCGTGAAGTTTCTTGCTCCTTCTTCTCCATAGAGGCCTACCTCCGTTTTGGAACGAGCAACTAGCTTCAACTTTCGGACTAACTGACCGACTCTTTAGCAATTTAAAAGTGCCTGTAGGTAAATAGTCTAATTGAAATAAATGCGTTGACTTTGACTTTGTCTAACAGTCAGATTGAAAAAAAACTGTTTTTGTATAGACAGATTCATGAGGTAAGTAAAGGCTATCAGAAGAAGCATTTTAAACTTTGGTGTCGTATAAATTGACCCGCGCTGATTTAGGGAATATGGTTTGATGGTGGTTTACTAATGGGTACACCTCTGCCTAACCCTTCCGGGATTACAGGCGTGATGTTATGTAAAAAAGAAAATGTTTTGTATTTTCTTTAATTAAGATTTGTTGTGCCATCCGCCCATAGGAAGTTATCTTCGTTTCCCGGGATGAAAGCTACAAATGTCCTACTTGTAAATTCTACTTTTCTTACAAAGAAGACTCATCTCGCTTGTTGACGATAAGATTACCTATTATTTATGATTTCATTATTTTATTAATTCATAGTCGACTAGTAGGCGCCCACTGGTCGAAATTTGACTATAATTTATACAAAAATTAAGTTTGTAAGTTTTTATTAAGGTTCTATTGTCATATGACATAGTTTGACATATTGGCCGCGACTTTAACATAACATCACGCCTGTATTCCCCGATGGGTTAGGCAGAGGTATACACCCACATTTCGCCAGTTATGTCAATAAAATAGGGTATAATAGGGGGCGAGCTTATTGCCATTAAACCGGGCACAAATTCAGACTCCGAGGTTGTACTGAAAAATTCCTAATGGAAAACTCCAAAAACACTTTGCCTGACCTGGTAATCGAACTCAAAACCTCATGCTCAGCAGTCGCGCTTTGCAACCACTAGGCCAACGAGGCAGTTAAACACAGAACACAGTACGTGACAGTTGAAGGAAAACGTCGTGAGGAAAACTGAACTTAAAAATAATATAAGTCTGAAATCGTCAATCCGCTTTGAACAAGAGCGTGGTGATCAATGCTCATGCCTTCTCTATATGAGAAGAGACCTTTGCCCTGCAGTGGGACAATAATAGTCTAGTATAATTATACCTACGTAGTTTTTATTTCGATTTGTTTAAAAATCATTGTATTGTTATATTGACTGTAAGAACTTTTAAATCGAAGATAGTTTCTGTAATAGTTCTCGTAAAAATATAGGTAATTGATAAAGATTACTAACTTTTTATCAAATATATTGCTTTGGAGTAGGTACTATTTGTAACAAATTAATTTCCTTTTTATTGTGGTACATTGATCTAGATGTTATTTTTTTTTCTGGTAGATAACTAGGTACTTAAATGAAATCTATCAATACTATAAAGCAAATTATTTAAGTTTGTTTTTTTGTTCGATTTTTTTTTCGCTAATAGAAAGCTTCGTTATCCCTGACTGCATCTAAATATACTAATCTTATAAATGCGTAAGTAACTTTCGGTCTTTTACATTCTCACGACTAAACCACTGAGCCGATTTTGATGAAAGGTACAGGGTCAGTTTGAACCCCAACAAAGGAACATAGGCTACTTTTTATTTGACTTCGACTTCGTCTGTGTCTGCGATTACGAACATTTACGTGGACGAAGTCGCAGGCAAAATTTTATAGTAGGTATATAGGTAGTAGGTATACACACATACATAACATCACGCCTGTAATCCCCGAAAGGGTTAGGCAGAGGTGTACCATTAGTAGACCCACATTTCGCCAGTTATGTTTAAGTCCCATGTAATAGGGGGCGAGCCTTTTGCCATCAACCGGGCACAAGGAAAAGGTATAATCATTGTATTGGAAAATAAGTAATATCACAGTTCATTAATGTCATAGAAAATCTATGGGAAAATCACGTTTTGACTACCCAATTGTTTAGTTGCTCATACATTCCCCGGTATGAGGTTATACGAGACCGTTGCGGATTAAAAGAGGATGTAGTGTCAAAGACAGAAAAGGCTATGCCTAGATGGTTCGGTCATGTTGAGAGAATGAGTAAAAAATGATTAACAAAAGGTATTTAAATGGAAGAGGTGAGTGGAAACGCAGAGACCACGCCCAAGGAAGACCTACACTGACCTTTTTGGTGAGGTTCTTCAGAAGCTGTGCTTGTATGACGAGATGTATGAACGTGGAAGAGGCGAAAGGAGTATATAAGAATCATAGCAGGTGGCGTTCTATGGTTGCGTGTGTTTATGTATGTATGTATGCCCTTGGTATGTAGATATGCTCAAACCGCAATGTCTAAAAACTGTTTCCCATGCACAGTTATTAATCCCGTGAGAAGGGATTTAGTGAATAAATATTTAGTGATCTTCAGTGGTAAAATATAACAATGCATTGATCGTGTGCCCGGCCAATGTGTGACAGCATGTGTTCGCGTAAATGTCGGTCATCACGGACGCAGACGATGTCGAATAAAAAGTAGTAGTAGGTACAGGTAAAACATCGTGAGGAAATCTGGACCAGCCTATTACTGTCCCACTCAAACCATGTCAGAGGCCCTTGTTCAGAAACTCTGACACTAGGGTGTGTAGGTAAGGTCGTAAGGCCTTACTGCCCACACGATAAAGAAGAAGAATGAAACTTTCCCTGTACTAAATTTCATCAAAATCGGCTCAGTGGTTTAGTCGTGAAAGAGTAAGAGACAGACAGACAGACTTATTTTCGTACAGAAGTACTTAAATCAAACTTAACTGACCAACTCCTTAACAATTTAAAAGTGCTTCTATATGGTTGAATTATAATAGAATCTTGAACTTTGGATACCTATAAATTCGTTTGTTTTAATTTGTCAAATTCCTAAATATTTGAAATAAAATTCTGTATTTGTTTTACCGTGGTAATGTGTGTGAAATGATTATTTCAAGACTGAAAATTTATCAATAAGTTAAAATTCAATAACATAATTATACATAAATATTTATCACAGATTTTCAGATGTGTGTCAGATTGTAAAACAGTCACACGATCTCGATTCATTACGAAAACGTTCATTAAATATACGGAAAAATAATTTAATAACCTAGTCAAAACATTATCAAAATAACTAACAGTCAAAAACAGTCACCCATCCAAAATACACCTCCACGTAAAAATAAACAACATAACATCACGCCTGTAATCCCCGAAGGGTTAGGCAGTGGTGTACCTATTAGTACCTACGCCCACATTTATGTTTAAGTCCCATATAATAGGGGGCGAGGCTATACCTAAATAAAACAACTAGAAAACAATTTAAAAAAAATACCAGAAAAATATTTTTAAAACTTAATTGTGTTTAAATTTTAAAAAATATTATTCTGTTTTTTTTTATTTTTTATTCTATTCTAGTTGTTTTATTTAAAGTCTCATCCCCTATTATACCTCAAAAAAATCACACATCCAAATTGAACTGTTTAAACTTAAACTTACCTTAGCCAATCGATCACAGCATAACAAAATATTAAAACAAAAGGGGAAAACTAATCACTGTTACAATCACAGACACATGAATAGCATACAGAGTTGTTCAGTGGGTGACACTTGGAGTAGTTGTGATGGGCCCACTCTCTGTGCGTGCCTTTTATACAGTGGCTGTTGACGCGCTCGCTGTACCGTCAGCAAAACAAACTGGTACGAATTTTCTTGCTGAAAAATTATACAGGTAGAATTGTCGTTTTTTATAAAGTGTTCATCTGTACTTTCTACGAGTAAGTTTATCATCTGACATCTGACCGTGAGGAAACCTAGACAAATAATACAAGTCTGAAATCGCCAATCTGTCTTAAGCAAGCGTGGTGATCAATGCTCGTGCCTTCTTTGTGTAAAAAGAGGGCTTTGCCCTGCAGTGGGACATTAATAAGCTGGTATTATTATATATTGAGCTTTAGGTCTTGGGTTCGATTCCCAGGTCGGGCAAAGTGTTATTGGATTTTATTATCAGGATTTTTTTAGTAGTAGCCTCTGAGTCTGGATTTGTGCCCCGTTGATGGCAATGCTCGCCCCCTATTACATAAGACTTACTGGCGAAACGTGTAATACTGTGTACACCTATGCCTAACCCTTCTGGGATTACAGGCGTGATGTTTATTGTTCTATGTATTTCACAAAAGTCAATTATATTAAAAGTTTTTTTTTGTTTGTGTTTTTCTAATAAAGAAATACGTTTTCATGCTATGTGAACGTAAAAATTTTTGGTGAAAAACGCAAGAATTTTTTGTTACAATCCAGCGAAAACACAGGTTAGGTACCTACGTAGATTCGAATCCAAGGTTAAATATCTTACACAGGGGCGTATCAATAGAAAATGGCGCCTAGGGCACGCATCAAAGTTGCACCCCTTTGCAATTATCTTTAAAATTTATAAAATAAAAAAAAACAAATAAGTACAACAAATAAAATAGTCCAGAAAAGTAATTTAAAAAATTTGAATTATTTATTTATATAAAATCACGTAGTTAACATGAAACTATTTTTGTAGTGTTTTTCGATATTTTTAGTAAAATAATTGGCGATTTTTGCGCCCGTCGTTAGGCGCACGGGGCCCATCTTGCCCCGCCCTAGACCCGTCTCTGATCTTACGTACATAAAGGTTTATTTCCAGAAAAGAAATGCGTAACCGCGGTTATTAATACTAATTTAAAGTTGGAACTCTTTATTGTAATACTCAATTTACTTAAGCATTATTTTCTCGACATTTCCCTAGAGCTCGCAGAATAAACTCGGTTCTCTTGGAGTCGCAGTGATTGACCTTAACACTTAATAAGAACACCAGAATTTAGTACTACTTATGCGTGCCTAGGGGCAAACCGGACGGATTTTATTCGAGAAAAAAAAAACACAGAATTCGGACACTACTCAAAAATGTTACATTTTCAATCTTGTAAATATATGAAATCGAAAGGCATAATATAACAATCACGAAATATCGAAAACCGCTTGACGTAAAAAGGTGAAATTTGCCAGAGAGGTAGACTATAGTTAGTAGATGTCTGCTACGAACGGATTTTTTAAAATTCACCCCCTAAGGGGATAAAACGGGGATCCGACATGAAGACGAAGTCGCGGGCAAAAGCTACGAGTAGTAAGTTATTAAAAATACAGTGTCTTAATTTTCTGTTTTTTTTTTAATCATATAAAATGTAATGGTCTTGCCCCTAGGCATGCCACTACTATCATCTTTATCTTTAAGTTTATATTTACCCCCAGGATCGACGCAATAGTAATAAATAAGATAACACTTGTTCTATTTCTGGTTACTATGCCCACAATTGACCAACTTATTAATATACGTCAATGTTATGCACTGTGTACTTGTAATTATCGATTTGTAACCTTATTAAGATCTTGTCGTCTTATTTAATACTAACTTCTGCTTGCTACTTCGTTCGTGTAATTTTTTTGTCACTCGCATTACATCTTTGGTTTCTGCTCCGCTCCTGTCGGTCGTAGAATGATGTTACATAGCCTGTACTCATCATCATCTGCCTAGCCTTTTCCCAACTATGTTGGGGTCAGCTTCCAGTCTAACCAGACGCAACTGAATACCACTATTTTACATGGAGCGACTGCCTATCTGACCTTCACAACCCAGTTACTGGGTAATACCCCTTGGTAAGACTGGTTGTAAGACTTTCGGGCTTCTGGCGATCCGTAACGACTGTCAAAGATCCACGTATGACAGCCGGGTCCCACCAGCTTAACGTGCTTATATAGCCTGTACTATTCTCCATGAATCTGGCTGTCATTTACAAAAGGTTTTCTCCAATTCGACTGGTAGTTTCAGAGATTAGCACGTTTGAACAAACAAACAAAAAAACTCATCAGCTTTACTATATTAAGTACCTATATATTGTCGTCATTTTTGTCGTTATCCTTGTTGTGATAAATGATTACTTTAATGAGTTTGAATTTGAACGCATCTTCCTCAAATAAGTATATACATTTCGAAAGTATTTTTGCTAATAAGGTCGGCTATTTTAAGAGATATAAAAAAAAATACAGTGACGCATTAAGAACCTTTTCCAAACCTATTTAAATCGATTAAAAATGGAGATTCAGAGAATCAGATTTTGTGTAACATTGTACGATCGAACAAACTATTCGGTATAGAGGGAGCTAACTAACAACTACTTTTAATCAATATTTTGAGTGTCTCACTTCATTTAAATCACTCTGAATAGGTTTCAAAATTATAAGACATCACAAGCTTAAAAAGTATAATGAATTACCAAATGCGAAATGAATCTTTTAACTTTAATTAAATATCACGGTCAACCATAGTCACGGTCTGTCATTACCTTCTTATTTTAAAATAGTCTTTATCTTAAACATGCGGGCTGCTCAAGGCTGGGATGGTTCGCGCTCTTTGGAGGAGACCTACGTTCAGCAGTGGACGGCCATAGGCCGATATAATGATGATGAATAACATAAAATAAATGAATAAGATTAGGAGTATCGTATTACCCAGTTACTGGGTTGTGGAGGTCAGATAAGCAGTCGCTCCATGTAAAATACTGGTACTCAGCTGCATCCGGTTAGACTGGAAGCCGACGAAAAGGCTAGGCAGATACTGACGAAATGAATAAGATTATATACAGCTTATCCAGCCAGCGCATCTACAGTACTTACTTGCAAGTTATTTTAAGTACAGGAGCCCCAAAAATGATCAAAATATGAATCACTTAACATACGTAACTATGCTAGCAGAATACTCGTATCTACTTTGAGTATTTGAATATTCACCGACGGATCCGGTTTGGTAAATGCAAGTTCGCTAGCTTTTGTGTTACTTCGGATTGCATTTGAAAATGTTACACAAACATGGAATACTAATCGTCGTTTTCACAGAGAAAGTATATTCAACTTTTTTATGAAGTAAAAAATTTGGCTGTCAAAAAAAAATATAGTTGTCGATTTGAATTGTATTTTAGACTCACATTCCTAAATGGTTAGGAAAGTAGTAGCACTTGGTAAGATGTCAAAAATTATAATCTCGTAGAATACAAAATAAAATACTGCTTAAAAAATTAGTCCATACTAGTCAGCATTTTACACTTTCTACCTGTACCTATACTTTATTTTTCCGTATAGTCAAAACAATCAAATATCACACGGAAATATCTTGGCATGATTCCGACACACAATTCCAAATGATAAACTATTAATAACAAAAAATACAACATCATGCTCAGCAGGCACTCATTTAACAAATAAAAAAACCGAATGAGAATAAGTATGAAAAAAAATTTTAATCAAACAGAAAAAATTTCAATCTTTTTTGCGGACGCTACTCGGCCAGCGCGATCAACTGTTGAATTGCATTAGGACATTCTGTGCTCGATCGTAGGTCGGAACGTCTCTGTTGTCTCTGATATTTCATATTCATTGGTTTGTTTCACAAAATTATGGCCAGTAACACCCCCATTGGTATCGGAAACCTTTATTTTTAACAAGTTTAAACCTCTTTGCTGTGACATTTGCCGCCATTTTGAATTTATTTTTAAAGATGGCGTTTTTTAACTGATTTTATTTTTGTTTTGAGCTTTTAAAAGTGTAATAGTTTTGTTATTTTATAAATGTTTGTCTGTCCTCTGATTTTCTGTAATTAAGTACATGCTGTATAGTGGTATCGGAAAAAAATATTTATAACAAATTGAAAGCTCGCAGCGTCGACGTTTCCCGCCATTTGTTTGTCTCAATGGAAGTTGTATTTTTCGTATTGCATTAGCTTTTAAAATGAACTCTATTCTTGTATACTTTGTAGTTCATTTCAATAATGCTATTTTAATCCGACTCTTTATGGTTAAGTGTTTTTCTGTTGAGTTTTTCCGTCGTACATACATACATAAACTTACGCCTTTTTCCCATGGGGGTATGCAGAAACCACAGAACGACACCTGCTACGATCCCTTTCTGCACTGAGCGTTAAAAAATAACGTAGTCTTGTAAAGTTATTACTTGATTAAAAATAGAGTGGTCCCAGACTAGGTATTTCTCCTCAATTGTGGGTGCGTTTACGAACATATAAACCACGTAAACTATCAACCAGAAGCGGAACAACTAGCTGTAAGCCATACAAATATTTGTTGCGTACGGATATGAAACCCGCGAGTCTGCGACACACAGCTTAACAACCAATCGCCCAGCCACTGTGCCAACTGTGATACAGAACTTTGTTTGACGTTTACTTGTTAAAATTGCAATACTAGCTTCTGTCTGTGACTTCGACCGCTTGGTTTTTTTCTTGTTTCCCCATACAAACTTTGGACTCCCGACATCCTCATAAGGTGTCAATTTTGGCAAATCCTTTCTTAGCAGATGTCTACGTCATAATAACATGGCAATCTGTTCAATGGTTTGTGTGTTGATGGATCCGTTCGTCAATAAGGGTTGCCTTTTATATAATTATACTAGCTGTTGCGCGCGGCTTCGCTCGCATTAATCAAGGATAACTTAGTTCACACCTAAGTTTTTCCTTTCAAACTTTAGACCACCGTTTCATACCCATAAAGGGCGAATTTTTAAAAATCCTTTCTTTGCGAACGTCGACTAACTATAAACTACCTCTCTATAAAATTTCATCTTTATACGTCAAGCGGTTTTCGATATTCCGTGATGAGTAAGTGACCTTTCGCTTTTATATATTGAGAATATTGAGATACATTATGTTTAATTAAATTTTGTTTACAAATTAATAAGATAAACAAAATTTCCAAAGTGTTTATTATATTAAAATAGAAATTATCGGTAAAGTTTCTAGCATGCGGTTTAATTAACGAATTATGTTGTTCTTTACTAATTATTATTATCTTCCGTGTTTAACCAGAGTACTTAAGAGGGTGTTATCGACAGCATTTCTTATATATAAGTAGTCTAATCAAGGGCGGATCCATCTTTCAAGTCAGGAGGTCATATAATCAAGGTGTAGTCAGGACAGGCTCCATTCCCTCTGATAAATCCTCATAAATCTAATTACCCCCCCCCCTCCCCCACAGGAACCGCCATTGAGTCTAATCATATTATGTCTATTGCACTCGTTATAACCTGAAATGCATACTTACCTACTAATAAAAAAATGCAAAAATAAATCTTTCCGTCTGTTAAGATTTCACAACTAAACCGCTGAACTGATTGTGATAAAATTTGGTACGGGGTAAGTTTAAACCCTAACAAAGGACATTGGTTACTTTTTATCCCTCGACTTCGTGTCTACCGCGATAACGCAGACGAAGTCATGGGCTAAAGCAAGAAGAAATTAAGACTACACATTATGTACGGTCGATAATGTCCTCTTAAGAATCATGGTAAAGATATATTTATGTTTGCTACTTCTTGTTTCGTGTTAGTACAAGTCGTACGTAATTAGGTACATTATGTACATATTATAAAATTTGGTTAAGTCGTGGTGAAGTTTTTTTTTATTAGAAAAGTTAATGAAACTCTGTTTACACAGTATGGTGGGCACAAGGACTGTCAGGGCAAACGATTTTAATATTCAACCTGCGAAAAAAAGGAAGAGATTATACATGGTCATTGAAAATTTACCAGAAACCTGAAAAGGGGTCATTGTACTCATCATTATAAACAACTTTTACTATGGGACCAACCCTGAAACCATGAAAAAAATTCAGCTGTTTCGTACATTATGATCATGTTGTTATGTTGTATAGCATTTTTGTAGGGAACAGCTGATTTATTTTTTTGATTTCAGGGTTGGTCCCATAGTAAAAGTCGTTCATAATGATGAGTACAATAACCCCTTTTCAGTTTTCTGGTAAATTTTCAATGACCCTGTATAATTAGTTAAGTAAAGCTTTGTTGGTTTACTGGCATAATGGCGCCGACTAAAAAAAATGACAAATTCATTAAAATCAATCGAAGATCGGGAAGTGGCTCTAAATACTGTAAGATTTGTTTAGCAAGCTTGATTAGCATTGGTTTTGTGTACTAATGGGTTTACCTCTGCCTAACCCTTCGAAGATTACAGGCGTAATATTATGTTATTATTTATTCGATTAGCCGCAGAAACCGGGACAAGTGAATGTAAATAAAATCGTGTAAAAGATAGCAATAGATATTTACCTCCAGAAGATCTCACAATACGTTGAAAGCCGAAGCCTCGGTTAATAATTCGAAAACTCATAAAATATGTTCACGGCTCGTGAAGATATCGTAAAAACCAGAAACATGACGCGACTATTACGTATTTATTTTATTCTGAAATAAAAGTTTTTGAATACTTTGTTATCTTTCTAATCGGAAGAGTGGGCTTTATAAAAAAAAATGTCGAGAAGTGTTTTTCCATAAGAAATTTCTCAGTAGAAGAAACCTGAAGTTTTATTTATTTTTTTATTTATAATCAACCATACACTTATACGTTTTTTTGAAATTATTTATGTCAAGGAGATTGTTCTGGGGGGGGGCAATAGACTCTAGGTATCGATTGGCAGCACTCAGGAGTCTCAGTTCAGTGCTTGCAAAGACATCTAATGTTTTAATGTCTGCCGGGGGAGCGGTGAATACCGTACTCCCGGCCATAGGCAAAGGTGGAACACTGCTTTGGTTTTAGCCAGCAAGAGTCCGGCATACCCCTCCGTCACCCCCCACGACGAAGGAAGTCCATGAGGAACAAACACACAAAAAAAAAGTGTAAGACTATGTCCACACCAGTGCACTTTCATAATCATCTTCAACATTAAATTCATCTCGCATCAAGCGCGACATCATCGTCGTTAGCGTGCGCTATGGGCATGCGCTGTTTTGAACTAGTTTTAGCGCATGCCTTTTTGCATGCGCTATTGCGCTTCATGCATGCGTCAGACGAAAAGGTAAGATGAACGTGAAAGCCCACTGGTGTGCACATTATAGCAACACCTCTGTGGTTCAGAAGGCAGATAAAGTTGTTCTTCCAGCCCGGTCATGGCGGGTGAGATTGACTAGAAAGAGACGGGAGAGGATGACCTGTGATTGCGCACATACTAGTATACTAAAATATCTTTACCGTGCCGTGTAAAACGGAGTGAACAGAGAGGCAGGGGTGAATCGAGACGGAAGTTTAAAAGGGATTTTAACGTTAAACTAATAAAGTTTGTCGCCAACAAGGAGACTAATTTGTAAAAATAGAATTCAGTAAAAACAGTAGAGTCTTTTTTGCCGACAAACTATATTATTTTAACATTAATATATCTTTTAAAGTTTTGTTCTGATTCATTTTACGGTACTTGGCTAGTCTACGAATTGCCAACAGAATGAACAGGATGGCGAATGACCTACAGATATTTGTCCGAGATTTGATTGTTTATATATGTGAGTTTACATGTTAGTAAACGCACCCACGATACAAGAATGAATCCTAGTGGTACAGGCAGGAACCACAGAACGCCACCTGCTACGATCCTTACATACTCCTTTCGCCTCGTCCACGGTCATACAAGCACGCCGCCATGTTACGAGTACTGCGCACCCGACCTTTCTGAAGGACTTCACCAAAAAGGTTAGTGTAGGTTTCCTAGAGCGTCGTACCTATGTTGGCACTGACATCTGCCATATAAATTCCTTTTCTTAATAGCCTTTCACACGTAATAACTCAACAAGACCGAACCGTCTGCGGGATGCAAGGGCAACGACGGCGAAAACTGAGTCCTTCCGCCCTTTGGAAGATCTGTAGTAAAATATAACTGAGCCGGTATAAAACAAAGACACTCGATATGGGTAAATACTATGCGAATAATGTCGGCTGGGCCACCACAATCGATGTAAACATACTACATGTTTGTATACAATGATAAGTGCAACATGATTATTTCTTTAACGGATATCCTATAAAGTAACGGCTTTAAAATTAACATAACATCACGCCTAATCCCCGAAGGGTTAGGCAGAGGTGTACATAGAAATAAGCAGAAAATTTTATCGATTTTTTTTATGTAACTCACTTTCTTCTGTCTGCTATAATAAACATAACATCACGTCTGTAATCCCCGAAGGGTTCGGCAGAGGGGTACTCATTAGTACACCCACGTTTCGCCAGTTATGTTTAAGTCCCATGTAATGGGTGGCGAGCCTATTGCCATCACACACAATTTCAGACTCCGTGTAGATTTTTATTAGTGTAATAATTATAATTCTTTATTTGCATAATAATAATTATTAATATTTATTTGCATTTTTTTTAATATAATATTTTTTTGTCGTTTTTTTTTAGGCTTGCCCCCTATTACATGCGATATGTAATAGGGCATACATCCCCTATTACATATCGCTCCATACAAAATACTGGTATTCAGCTGTATCTGTTTAGACTGGAAGCCGACCCCAACATAATTGAGAAAAGGCTAGCCAGATGATGAATATTTATGTAATTGGATCAATATACACCTCTTACAATCAAACAAAAAAAATCTATCTCTTTACAATATTAGTTTGTATTGAATTATGCAATTCAAATGAGAATCTCTTAGAACAGCCGCCCGTTCCTACCTCAAAAAGAATTCTCATTTCACACTTACAAGAGAACTAGTCGTAAAATAACATTGATATGTACAAGTACGTCACGTTATAACAAAATAAAACAGATAACACCTGAGATAGTAGTTGATTGAATGAAAACAAACGGAACGTATTAACTAGGAGCGTGGGACATCAAATTCGACCCTTGTTAAAGACGGCTTACAGTTCTACGTAGAAAAACGTTGGTGTTTCTTCCCATAATTTGGTTGACACCATTAACCAATAATTCTAAAACATAACTTCTATAAGGAAACAGTTTATTTTAGCTCTGAAAACCTGATTACATAACATAACATCACGCCTGTAATCTCCGAAGGGTTAGGCAGAGGTGTACCCATTAGTACACCCACATTTCGCCAGTTATGTTTTGTTAGTCCCATGTAATAGGGGGCGAGCCTATTGCCATCAACCGGGCACAAATCCAGACTCCGAGGCTGCTACTGAGAAATTCCTGATGGAAAAACCCAATAACACTTTGCCCGACCAAACCCAATAACACTTTGCCCGACCTGGGAATCGAACCCAAGACCTCATGCACAGCAGTCGCGCTTGCGACCACTAGACCAACGAGGCAGTCAAGTTTAATTAACTGTAAAATTATTTAATCGTTAGTCATTTGAGTCTTCACAAAAGTGATGTGACAGCTGCTGCTGTCTTTTGCCTTACATTTTTTAAGAGAATCACGTTTTGACAGGTCCTATAATGTACGTCAATTGATTAGTGGTTTCATCTAGCCTATAATAATAGGGTTATAAGTAAAAAAAAAACCACATCGTTTCTTTATGCAAAACTGCATGTAAAACATAACGTTACGACAAACGGAAGCGGAACAGTATCAAAGACGAACTAAACACGGAAAACCTTGGGATTTTGCTAGAACTAATTAATATGAAATAAATTTGTATTTCATATCTCAAACCTGTCCTACAGGGTTACAGTATAAGTACTTTGCAATTGAAATATGAAATATAGTATACGAAATAATAAGTATCTATTTGCGAAAGTTGGCTATGATGGCACATTTTTCTTTTGTGAAAATATTCACAATGGCTTTTATTATGACAAAAGTCTTAGTGAATTTATAAAATTGAAAGTGTAAATCGTCCCTAAAGCAATTTCCTTTCTTTTTAATTCATTCCCTTCGACAAGCAACCCACATTTGTTTCAAGATCTACGTCTTCGTCCTTCACACTGTCGGTTTGACGGGGTGAGCAGCCTTATAGGTAATAGGTAGGTATAGGTATTAGGTAGGACACTTTAGTGTCTTGTTCTTGACACTAGCTATCAGTAACCATATAAAAAGTAATAATATAAGAAGGTTTTGTTTGTTTGCTTGTTTAACTGCTCAAGGCCCGGCCGTCCGGTGTCTCATTACGTGGAACTTCAGCAATTAAACGGACTAATCTCTCACTCTATTTAGAAAAATATTTTTGTATATGTTAGCCAGATTTGTGAGTAGTAGTATAGGCTGTATAACATCACGCTACGACCCAAGGGTGGAGCAGCAACTAAAGACTAATAAATTAATTAAAAATATAAAAATAAAATAATTAATTGTTTAGCGCTCGTACTTTAATTTGCACCTACCATGTTATCTCTTCACCATCTTTGATTGACTGTTAGAGAATGCCTAAGGCATTAAGTCCGCTTTTGTACTTTTGTTACATAAAGTTTAAATAAATAAATAAAGACGTAACTTAACGCAAACAGTAGCTAATATTACAAATATGAAGTAATTGTTTCAGAAATTGAAGGGTTTGATGAAGGAATGACTGAAAATAATATAATTTATTGGTACGCAGACTATTCAAAGATTGGTGTTTAAGTAATTACAGTATATTAACACTTTAGTTGTTAGAATCATTAATGGTTTACGAGGGCTCTGTAAATAATGTAATTAGACCTGAGTAAATAATGTTTAAGAAGAAATTAATATATCGAATGAAATCTTACTTAACTTTGTAAATGTGCTCATATTACATTAATGGTACATCCACACGAGTGTCCGTGGAGTTTATTGCTCGTTCTTATCCATACTACCTATGTTTTGGAACGAGCAATTAGCTTCAATTTTCTCACTAACTGAACGACTCTTTGACAATTCAAATGTGCCTGTAAATGGTTTAATTCGATACCTGATAACATAAAAATAATTACAAGATATAGTTTTTCTAAAACAATACTTTCTTTTAGCACTATGACTATGACTATTGGAAATTAATTGGGTCTCAATTAATTTCCAATAGTCACGTCCTGCTGAATATAGTAGATACTTAGGCACATAAAGCCACCTGCCAGGGTTGCGAATTTAATTGAAAGAGTTACCGCGGCTCTGGAACGCAATGGGCTAGACTAGAAGGAACACGGATGGGTTTTAGTCAGTAAGACACTCTTCCGCTCTGCCCAGAGTGGACTCGCTAATGTGGGTGAATGTTTTATGTATGTTTATGAATGGTTTTATCTAATAGTCCTAGACAAGGACACGCCGCCGGCTGAAAACCAGCGCCGTGGTTTTAATGCCTCTGTACACTTGCCACGGCATTATGCTAAGTGTAAGCCCTTTCGCGCGGTAGTGGCGCATATTTATTTTTGTATTTATTTGATTATATTTTTTTAGATATAAGCAAACTTGTTTCTACTTACCTTTTATATAGAATTTATATTTTTCTTTCTGTGCTATGTGCGTCATTTTCGAGTGAATAAACACTTTTTCTTTCTTTCTTTCTAAGAAAACATTTATTGATTTCCCTTCCTTAAAAAAAAAGGCACAAAAAGCCACTTGCCTCGCACTCTCACAGGTCGAGAGCAACACAGCAAGTTTAATATAAACGGGGAGTATTCAGCCCGTCAATATGCCCTCATTGTATGCCATTGAAATGAAGACTTAATGCCAAAGTTATAGCTTGGAAACTTTCTATTACACTGTTCTGCTGCGCTTCCTCGCTGTCAATAGTTTTTCTCGTTGTTTTGTTATACTTCCTAATGTCAGTTTTGTGTGGGATGAATGAAGGTATATATTGCATTGCAGTTTTTAAAGTAATGATCTTAGTAATTTTAAATTTAACTGTCGAAATGTGAGTGACATAGACTTACTTTTTTATCAATAAACCACGTGACCGAAGTGCCTTTTTAAATAAGCGACTATAATTTTAACTCTGGAGTGTCTTTATCCATGATAACCGATTGTACATCGCTCTCCCAATATCTAAGTATATAAAAGCGAAAGGCCACTCACTCACACATCATGAAATATCAAAAACCGCTTGACGTATAAAGATGAAATTTGCCAGGGAGGTACTTTACAGTAAGTAGACGTTCGCTAAGAAAGGATTTTCCAAAATTCACCCCCTAAAGGGATGAAAAGGGGGTTCAAAGTTTGTATGGAGAAATCGACATTGACGCGGATGAGGTCACGGGCAAGATCCAGTTACATGCATTAAAGTTTGACGGGCCTGTTGGTCTAGTGGTTAGCGGCCCTGACTGCTAAGCCGGAGGTCGTGGGTTCGATTCCCACCCAGGACAAACTTTGTGTGATGAGCATGATTGTTAGTTCTGTGTCTGGGTGTGATTACCTATAATATGTATGTGTTTATAAATTATATAAGTATGTATATCAGTTGTCTGGTTACCATAACACAAGCTCTGCTTAGCTTGGAATCAGATAGCCGTGTGTGAGTTGTCACAAGATATTATTATTATTAATATTAAAGTTCAAATCAACTTAATCCCACACGAAATCCACACTCTAAATGACGTCTCAAAATCACATCAAGACATAAAACTAACATCAACTATAGTAGGTACTCACTACATACATTTGCTGCCCCATTCAAAGCATGTAAAACTAAATTGTGCGGACTAACACCCCATATTCAGATTGTCGCATGATATAGAATGTCGTGTGGCTGTAATTCCTATGTTAATGTTATAACTAAACTGTTTTGTTACAGGGACCGGGGATTTGGAAGCATGGTGAGTGATTTTGATTCGGAATTCTATGACTTATTTATTTATTTATGTTTATTTGCTAGAAAATATATTGTTTTCAAGAAAAGATCTAATATCCTCAGTCTGTAGTCTGTGTGCAAGTAACCGTGCAAATTATTTATTACTAATTTCTGTCCGAAACTTCGTATACATCCTTCGTAAATAACTGTATGAATCGTGCTGAAAAATGTGACTCACTATAAAATATACACTATAGGTACTTTAAACCCTCACGACCCCTGTACTGTTGGATGTACCCGTAAGTAGAATTCGCGTGCGCATATGCAGTGATAATTCACACAAAAATAGTAAAATTGTTCCCCAATAATTTCCAACACTATTTTTGCTCAATGTTACTTTTTGATAACGGATGAGCTCGTGGCTAAGTAACTACTACCACACAGATCGGTCCATCAGGTAAAGTTACGCTTGCCAGGGTTGGTTCACAGATGGGTGACCAAGTTTACACACCGAGATTCCCCCGTGCCTCGGAAAACTCGTTAAGCAGTTACTCTCGGATGTCATACGTGGATCTTTGACAGTCGTTACGGATCGTCAGAGGCTCGAAAATCTGAAAATCAGTCTTACCAAGGGGTATCGTATTACCCAGTTACTGGCTTGTGGAGGTCAGATAGGCAGTCGCTCCATGTAAAATACTGGTATTCAGCTGCATCTGGTTAGACTGGAAGCCGACCCAAAAATAGTTGGGAAAAGGCTAGGCAGATGATGATTAGTAAGTTGTTTGTATATACTTTTTTTTTTTGGCAGAAATTCAAGTTCTGCTCTGATGCTGACTGTCCGCTGTGGGCGCTAGCGGCGCTGCATGCGCTGTCCAGCTTACCAGCCGCGCTGTTCAGGACCTTGCTGCAACATGTGATGGAGGAACAGCCTGTAAGTAATCTCATCTATACTTTAATATTATAAAGATATAAAGTTTGCGTAGGACCCCATTACGTAGGACTTAAACATAGGCAAAATGTGGGTGTACTAATAGCAACAGCGCAGTTTCATGTTACCATGTGATCTCTTGGCACCATTAATTATGAATAAAAACAATCACACCGAATAGTTACTAATTATATAATCACAATGACTTTGTTTAATCACTTAGCTGACGTGAAAAATTAATTGTTTGCTCTTTTAAAGACCTGTTTATTTAACAAACAATAACAATCCGCTTGTCTGGGAATAGATCACGGAGGGGTATATTATATCAGTCACTAACTAAAAAGACATTAAAATACACATAACATCAACATCACGCCTATAATCCCCGAAGGGTTAGGCAGAGGTGTGCCTATTAGTACACCCACGTTTCGCCAGTTATGTTTAAGTCCCATGTAATAGAGGGCGAGCCTATTGCCATCAACCGGGCACAAATCAAGACTCAAAGGCTACACTGACACTTATCACTCAAAAGCTTTTTTACAAAAAAAGACAACCGCCTTCAAAAACTACAAAACAAAAAATTATTTTAGCTTGGAAGTCAGCGGCTTTGATTTTGTTTCTTGTTATGTAGGTATATATTTTTATATTTATTTTATGGGACCAAATGGCAAGTATACTGCAACGAACAAAAAAAGAATTACACTAATCGGACTAGAAATATCGGAGTAATCGGTGTACATACATAAAAAAAAATACCGCCCGAATTGAAAACCTCCTCATTTTTTTTAAATCGATTAAAAATATTTTTTTTATGCAGCAAAAAAGTTATTTAAAAACAAAATTGAATGATTAATTTTGCGCTACCTTGTATTAGTATATTAATTAGGATAACATAACAAAATCCATAACATAAAAAAAATTGAACGATAGAGTGAGGAATGAGGTTAGGTATATGGGACCGTTGCGGATTAAAAGAACATGTAGTGACAATGATAGAAAAGGGTATGCTTAGATGGTTCGGTCATGTTGAGAGGATGAGTGAAAGATGATTGACAAAAGGTATTTACTTATATGGCAGAGGTGAGTGGCAACGCCGGGAGGGGTCGCCCTAGGAAGACCTACACTGACCTTATTGGTGAGGTCCTTCAGAAAGGTCAGGTGCGGAGTACTCGTAACCGGCGTGCTTATATGTCGATATGTATGAACGTAGATGAGGCGACCAGGCGCCACCTGCTACGATCCCTACATACTCCTTGTATGTAAGGATCGTAGCAGGTGGCGTTCTGTAGTTTCTGCCTACCCCCATGGGAAAAAGGCGTGAGTTTATGCATGTATGTAACCAAATCCTTTTAAAACATTTTACTCAAAGTACGAAGTTATTTTAGGCCGTATTATACCTACCTACAACTAGATTTCATGGACCATGACGTGTAACAGAACCTCTCTCTATTTCTAATGTGTTTCTAAGAAAAATAACATTAGGCATTAGTTCCTTTGTCAATTCTGTTGAGTTATACCGGCTGATGCTCTTCTCACTGTGCCTTTGACACCGAGACGGATAATTGAGTAGTGTGATGTACAACTTAATGTGTTATCTTGACCTTTTCAGCTGTAATGCGTGATTTGCTAAATTAAATATTATTTTGGGAAAATAATGATAATAATAAATGATGAACTGCATTGCGTGGGTAGTTATGTACCCACGCAGTGCAGTGTAGGTATGTGTGTTCTGAATTTTTTTATACTTTATTGTATGATATAGGTACCTACTAGCTAAAAATAATAATAATGTTCTTACTTAAAATTTGACGGGCCTGTTGGTCTAGTGGTTAGCGGCCCTGACTGCTAAGCCGGAGGTCGTGGGTTCGATTCCCACCCAGGACAAACTTTGTGTGATGAGCATGATGTTAGTTCTGTGTCTGGGTGTGATTTATCTATAATATGTATGTATTTATAAATTATATAAGTATGTATATCAGTTGTCTGGTTACCATAACACAAGCTCTGCTTAGCTTGGGATCAGATAGCCGTGTGTGAGTTGTCCCAAGAGATTTTTTTTTTTTTTTATAAAATAATAACTAAACATGATCTTAATAAAGTAACAAATAATTTCTTAAATATTAATATTATTTTAATATGAATATAATGTAACTGAAATCAACAACTATGCTATTTTTCCTTTTCTAAAATTGTATTTTTAATTTCAAGTCAAAACCATGTTGCTGTGCCCTAACTGGGTCCATAATTGTACTTAAGCTCTAAGCCTATGTAACATCCTTAAACACATCATAGTATGCAAAGAAATGAATATACATATATGAATATTCTCCTAAAGGGCTGCGATTCCGGAGTTGCGGGACATCTTAACAGGATACCGTGGCCTCGGAACGTAAAGGGCAACAGAAGGAACAGGGTGGTTTTTTAATCAGTAAAAGTCTGACAGTCCCTTCCGTCCCACCCAGGGCGGAAGGACTCATTTGATGATTTTTAACACCTTAAAAAAAGCTGCCTGTATATCAAATGGCTACACAAAAACTGATACAAGAAAAGGGCTGCGATTGTCAAAGGCTTGTTAGCATATGCCTGTGACTTCAACTTGCCCCAAAGAAAGAAGTCTGGGATAGAATCGGGCGATCTTGCTGGCCATGTCAAGTCGCCAAAACGGGAGACGGGCAAGCCGCCAGCCAAGCCATGGCGCGCCCCGCGGCTTATAAAGCCGCACGTTTTGGCGCCGGCATGGCCGGGTATGCCAGCGTACCGCGCGGGTTGTTAGGACAGTTCGCTATGGACAACTAACAACTGAAATGATGCTCCGCGGCTTTGTGAAAGTTTCTGCGGCACATGCCGGCGGCACAAACTCCCGAAAAAAGCCGGCGACACGTGCCGTGCGGCAAAAGCCGTGCTCCCAGCACTGTGTGTAGGAGCCTTTACGCGACCGGGAAACGCTTTCTTCACAATATCCATTGTGGCGCCTCCTGTGTGTGCACCGTCTTGTTAAAACCACATTTTCACCATCGCTCATCTAATTCCGGGAGCAAGAAGTCGAGTCAATTATTCCATACTCTTGCTGAGTATAGTTATTTAACTTACAGAGTACTGAACGCTCCACTAGGTACATAACGGTGTAACTTGTCTAAGTTTTAAAATCTCGTAAATCAATGTCTAAGTTATTCTCTTGAGAATCGCTTAAATGTTTATGTTTTCAACTGTACCTTGCAGACGGTGCATTCATTAGGAACTGTCAGGGTCGTACCAAAAGAAAAAGGCGCCTGAAACACATCATAATTGCGCTCCATAAGTTTGACGGGCCTGTTGGTCTAGTGGTTAGCGGCC
Source organism: Hoplodrina ambigua (assembly GCA_949774945.1). NCBI lineage: Eukaryota > Metazoa > Arthropoda > Insecta > Lepidoptera > Noctuidae > Hoplodrina > Hoplodrina ambigua. Next base: position 11,165,328 of record OX458983.1, read on the forward strand.
CTGACTGCTAAGCCGGAGGTCGTGCGTTCGATTCCCACCCAGGACAAACTTTGTGTGATGAGCATGATTGTTAGTTCTGTGTCTGGGTGTGATTTATCTATAATATCTATGTTTTTAAAAATTATATAAGTATGTATATCAGTTGTCTGGTTACCATAACACAAGCTCTGCTTAGCTTGGGATCAGATAGCCGTGTGTCAGTTGTCCCAAGATATTTATTTATTTTATTTATTTTTATAAGTAAATAAATAATAATATTTAAATTACGTCTTTGGGACGCATTAGATTTTTTTATTAGAAATGAAAATAAACTATCTATGAAATTTCAAAAGATAGGTAACAAAATAGAATAATAATAATATATTAGTTCTCAAACTTATTTCGTCCACCGCCCACTTTGAAATTCAACTATATTTTAGCGCCCCCTTTAATTTACTTTTTTTACTTCACCACATCTAAACAACCTCAATGACATTTCATGATCTGCCGAGCCTTTTCCCAAAGAGCTTTTCTTTAGAAAGAAAGAAAAACGTTATTTTCTTTCTTTCTTCTTCAAATATGTCGGAGTCGGCTTCCAGTCTTACCGATTGCAGTTGAATACCAGTATTTTACACGGAGCGACTGCTTATCTGAGCTCCACAACCCAATAACTGGGTAATACGATATCCCTTGTCAGATTTTCGGGGTTCTTTCGACTTTTTAAAACTTACTTGCTCACTGCTTATCCCACAAAAGGAAAAGTTAAATACTTTTAGTTTTTATACTATCTATCACACAGGGCAGAAATGTGAACTGAATAATCGATGTGTGTAGTAGATAGGTTTTCATTTCAGTGAATTTTAATATACAGATTGTTAGTGTAAACACCGTTATCCTTGAAACCAGTGGTTTGGTTTCACTAATAGAACGTTAATTCAATGAAAAAAAATATCTTTTATGTTTTTGAAGTAAATTCTCCATTTTTCCTCAAAATTATTTCACCCTATATTACAATGATGTAATTAGTTAAAACTTATGTAGGTAGTTATAACGGACGGCCAGTGCAGCAGGTCAACGCCCTTTGCGGCGATTACGTAACTCGGGCGCATAGTATCCATGAATTTACGGACGGTGTCGGACAGATTTATTTTTTATTTTTGAAATAAAACTTTGTTTATTTATTATTTAAATTCAGATAAACATTTTTTATAATAAATCAAGTACCTATGGTTTTAGTGACAACGGTGATTACACTAACAGTTTGTATTAAGTACCTAGATAAAATTACAAATCCGCCATCATCGCCCCCCTAAACCACTACAACATCCCCCATTTTTTCTCGGCCCCTTACCCCTCTAGGCGTCCAGCGCCCACAAGTGGGCGTTATCGCCCACTTTGAGAAAGACTGCTATAAACAGATCATGTCTCACGTGAGTACCTACGTAGTACCTACACGCGTCACGTCACGTACTTACATATCTCTTCGACACGTCAAGTAAACTCAATTCTGTCATAACACTTTATCTTGTTATGTTTACTAGACTTTGGGGGAGGGAATATAGTATACTAGCTTTTGCCCGCGACTTCGTCCGCGTTAATTTCGGATATAGCGGACACAGACGGAATCGCGGAAAAAATTACGCATGGCCTGTCATTTCAATTCGAAACGACACGTGGCGCCATCTATGATCATAAGAACGTTATTGTGATTTCCCTCGGAAACGGTACTTTTTTTCGGGATTAAAGGTACCCTATGTTCGTTCCTGTACACCTGGCAACGTATATGCAAAATTTCAGGATGATCGGTTCAGTGGCTTAGGTGTAAAATGGTACCTATCAAACAAACAAACAAACTTACTTTCGCATTTATAATATTAGTTAGGATGTAACTATTTTGTTTTCAACCGACTTCAAAAAGGAGGAGGTTCTCAATTCGACGCGTATGTTTTTTTTTTTTTTTTGTATATTTGTTCAACGATTACTCCGCCAATTATGAATCGATTTGGATGATTCTTTTTTTGTTTGAAAGAGTATAGTCCCGAATAGGTCCCATAGGAATATTGTCATGATCTGATGATGAACTTTGGAGATATGGAACGGAACTCCTTGTAAAATCACAGCAGAACCGCCGTAACAAGAAAAATTGCTTTGTTTATACGTGTAGTCGATGACTGACTAAAAGAAGTGGGGAGGGGGTACGTCAACCCCCCTCCTACTACTTTCCAAAATTAAATATATCGTGTGTGGTATTGTTTGAAAGGGCTTTATGTAAGGATTTCAAACATTAACACACAAGCACTAAAAAGTGAAAAATAAAAAGCTTTTTTACAAAAAAATATCACCGCCTTCAAAAATCACAAAATAAAAAATAACTTTAGCTTGGAAGTCGGTGGCAATACCTACATAACAAGAAACAAAACCAAAGCCGCCGACTTCCAAGCTAAAGTTATTTTTTATTTTGTGATTTTTGAAGGCGGTGATATTTTTTTGTAAAAAAGCTTTTTTGTTATCATATATACGCACCTCTGTGCGCTCTGATTATTAATCTTAGTTTTAGTATTTTTTCTCAGTAAGTGAATTATGTATCTAAATCTTTATGAGAAATAAAGTTGTTCTTAAACCTATGTGCATGGCATAGTACGGTCGCCCTCTGAAAGTTATAATACGTTATTGTGTTTCATAGCATCATGCCTGTAATCCTAGAAGGGTTAGACAGAGGCGTATCCATTAGTACCTACACCCAAATTTCGTCAGTTATGTTTAAGTCCCATGTTATAGGGGGCGAGCCTATTACCATCTGCCGGGTTCAAATCCAGAGTCCGAGGCTGCTATTAAGAAATTCCTGATGAAAAAATCCAATAACAATTTGCCTGATCTGGGAATCGAACCCAAGACCTCATAACTACCTCAAAAACCTGGCCTGATAAATTCATATTAATTTAATAAAAATACTGTTTTCTTTCTTTCTTAGGATGACGGCATCATGGAAATCCTGAAAGAGACGAGTTTATGTAAGTAGTTTAACAGACCCGAAAAGCGAGGTTTTTATAATTATTTCGGCTAAGCAAAAAATAAGAAATCGAATTGTTGCCATTTAAAAAAAAATCGGAATGAAATTGCTCACGTCAATGTTAAACTAATAAGAAAATGAGAAAAGATTTACTTATATTTTTGTTTATGGTTTGTTTATGATTTCTGCTGAATATAGACCTCCCCTACAGATTTCCAATAGGAATAGGTTGGAAGCGGCTTGCATTCAGCGCGATCTCGCAGAATAATCATTCATTAGGTAGTAAAAAAAAAACGTTTATTTCAGACTAATGTCCATATTTCGTTAGTACCATTCTATCTTAAGGTTGAAATAGATTAATAATAATTCGACCTAACTACAATTCCTTCCAACATTGACCACAGCATCCCGCGACGAGTGCGCGCGAGCAGCGGCAGTAATTCGCTGGGTTGTGCAGCAAACTTGCGCATGCGCATGTACCGGCGCGCAACTCATGCGCGACCTGCTCGTGCTCGGCGTGCCTCGTACTCACGCCAACGCGCTCGCTGACGCCGTGGATAGCTATAGACCAGAGCACGTGGCCCATGTCCAAGCTAATGGATTTATGAGTAAGTGTGTAGTAAAAATATAAATAATTAACCATACAACATATCATTAGTCAATACAACATATCAACATAGATTTTTTTTTTATAAAACCCCAATTTATCACTTTACCCGACCTGGGATTGCAAGACTCAAGACCTCATGCTCAGCAGTCGCGCTTTGCGACCACTAGCCAACGAGGCACTTCTTTCTTTTATCCAACCTTACTTTCCATTATTTTTCTTGGTTCTTTCTCGTTGGTCTAGTGACTGCCTCGTTGGTCTAGTGGTTACAAATCGCGACTGCTGAGCATGAGGAGTTAGGATCTATTTCCAGGTCGGGCAGTGTTATTGGGATTTTCCATCAAGAACTTCTCAGTAGCAGCCTCGGAGTCTGGATTCGTGCCCAGTTGATGGCAATAAGCTCGCCCCATATTACATGGGACTTACACATAACTGGCGAAATGTGGATTTAGCAATGGGTCTCTAATCCTTCGGGGATTACAGGCGTGATGTTATGATGTTATTCTTTTTCTTTTCCAGTTAATAAGCTGACAGACGTGTCAGTGACCCCAGGACCTGAAGGTACAGTCGACACTTACACCCTGACGATGCACACTGATGACGTTTTCACGGGAGAACAGAAAAAGAAAGAATTACTCATAGAGAAAAGCCAGGCCATGATTCTTCTGGAAGAACTTAAGACGGCGTATAAGAAGATGGAGGAGATTGAAGATTAACACCTGACGAGAAATGATTTTACGTCAAGTATTATTATTAGCATTTTTTTTTTGTAAACTGAGCAAGGTACCTTCACCAAAAAATGTTTAGTGAATAATTTTAATAGATATGGCTAAAAAATATGGTTAAATTTGAGTATCATTCTGAGGTACGGAAATGAAAATGAAATATGACATCTAGATCCTCTGATCAGACCATGAACATTTCTGGTCTTGCCATTCTTCAACATTCCGTGTTTTTATAACTTATGTAAAATCCATATTTTGTATTCTTCGTTTAATAAAGATATTTATTATAAAACAAAAGTCAGCATTCGGTTATTTTTACCGTTTCTTCTTCAAAGCCCTGACCAAGGCGGCGTCAGGCGTGGGCGACGTGGGCCAGCTGAAACAATCGCTTTCAATAGTTTAAAATTCATATTTTTGCATTTCCAGAGGGCCACGCAAAATGTATGTTGCCCACATGGAATTTAAATCTTACGTCACCACTGGCCCTGGCTGTATGTTCAGCCTAATAAAAACCTATGGAACCTATGGTTACTACCGGCCCCGATAATAGCAAAGTAAGATTTTAGACAACAAAATTGAAGGCCCTAACACAATTTTGAGTATTTAAGAGGTTTTAATCATTTAGAAAGCTGGACTTCTTGGTCCTCATCATCGTAATCATTTCAGCTGAAAGACTGTTGGACACGGGCCAGACGAGGTCGACCGGTCTTGTGCTTCTCGAGAGGCAGCTGGTGATGATTCATCAGCTGTCACTCCTTTTTATATAAGGTGGCCCACCTTATAGGGGGTCTAATCCCTCCACACCGCGTCATTCGGATGACAACAGCTCCACTTCATACAGTGCCCTTTCTATATAATAATTATTATTTTTTATGTCGAGATTTAGGGCTCTATCTAAGTAATACAAAAAAAATTTTTTTCTTTGCCTTGCCTAGTCTCTCATCCAAGACATAAACATTTGTCTACTCTCTGCCACTAGACCAAAGAGTTCTTACGCGTAATCGATCGATTTAAAAAAAATAGTCTCTAGCAACACCATCTATACCACAGATTGAACAGATTTCCGTCTGACATTTTCTAAGATTTGCGTAAATGTATTTGTTTTCTTTAATGTTTTACACTAAAATCGTTAAATATATATTTAGTTGATCATTCATTTTTAAGTAACACGTTTATAATAAGATAAGGTTCAAGTAATCGTAATGTGTAATTTTATAAGTGGTGTCGCTTTAAAATGTAGGTAGAATGCTTCCGACATATTTGATATTTGTAAAGATTTATGGACGGATCGGCTTTATTTATTCAAAGTCAAGGTAAGAATATCTGAATTCCTTTTTTTATGCATATCTACATAAAGAACTTTATTTTAAAATTAAATTGAATAGGGTTTGCGCCAAAAATTGTTGAACCAAAACATAACCTGTAAATAGATAAAAATCTTATTACAGATGAATATTCTGTGTACTATATGCAGCGATCTTGTAAATCAAGCTGAGAACATATATGTGACCAAATGTGGCCACATATTCCACCATCATTGCCTCGCACAATGGATTGAAAGGTATTTACAAAATGAATTGTTGATATAAATTATCTGACCTTTTTATTAAACTGTTCGCTGGCGAAGCTTATTCTTTATCTGCTTTTCTTATCCAATCCAAATTACTGTTTATTACTATGTGGATAGGATATGCTTTTCTTTTGTCCTTCTTTGATAAACTAAGCTTTCTTTGCAGAAGCATTTTAAGCCACAGTAATTAGTATCAGCTGACTGTATTTCAATCCGAATTTAATAATTTATTGGAAGGATATGTCACAGAGTTGAGGGGTAGAGAAATGATGATAGTATATAGAGGATGATAAGGCTGATTGACCACCGAAGCTGGAGAGACTGTATGGAGACTGGAGATTTTATGCAATCTTATTGATTAATATTTCTCTGTTTCTCTGCTCTGCAGACTCGCTACCTTTTGGTGGATAGACAGCCTTGTAGCACTGCACATAATAACTTAAACCTATTTATTTCATACAAACTATTTATAGGCACTTTTAAATAGTCAAAGAGACAGTCAGAAAGTTGAAGCTAGTTGCTTGTTCTAAACAGTAGGTTTCTATGGAGAAGAATAAGCAAGAAATTGCATGAATACTCTTTTAAAATGAATAATCAACACATCCTTTTAATGGACCCTTCAAAAAATAGCCCTCCCCTCCCAAGTTGTTACCTATATTTCTACAATACCTTTATCTCCCAACTTTAGTTTGACCTAAATCACCTCAAAAAAGAACCTTCATTTTATGAAAATAAAGTTATAAGTAACATTAGCATTGCAAATGTATTAATGTTCGCATGTTTTTTGTTATTAACACTAAGCTTATTAAACTTTTTATCACAGTATGTTCCAATTGTTTTATAAATTATCCTTTATCAAAAAGAGCTAAGGTCTAAATATTAATTACTATCTACCCTATAAGACCGCCTAGAGCAAACATGGTGATCAATGCTTGTGCCTTTTCTATATGACGTTAGAGGCCTTTGCTTTTGATGTTGAATATGACTTAAGGCATTTTCAATTTATCTTACTTTGGTGTGTGAAAATTATTATAGTTTGATTTGTTAGTTTCATTTCACTGTTCTGGAGTCTGTTTTTGTATACTCCAGTAACAGTATATTCCAAACCCGATCCTTTCCAATTTTTTTGTTTTATCTTTGTTTTTAATACAATTTTGACACATTTTTTCCTTTGTATGTTTTTTTTTACATTGATAAGCAAATGTTGTGCATGTTTGTAATAGGTGTAAACACTAGTGTTTACAAAAAGCACTAGTGTTTAAAGCTAGCTTTAGTGCACTGAAATGGCCCTGTTTTCTCCAATGAATAAAAAAATCTATGCTCTTATTATAAAGCTGAATAGTTTTGTTTGAAAATTCAAATCTCTATAACTACTGGTAGGAATCTAAAAGTTCTTTTGGTAATATGTAGGCTCCATTATCACTGTGCTATAAATACATTTTATTATTTAAAAAAAAAATTAGACAATATCTACTATAATATAATAAACATGTAAGGTAAAAAAATATAAATGACTGCAGATTTGCTCTTACTGCTACTAGTAGGATCTAATTAATGACATTTTCTGCCATTGGTCTTACAAAAAGAAAAATATAAAGAAATATAAAACTAAATAAAAATTATACAATTGAAACTAAATATAATACTAAAAATCATGTTGGCTTCTCAACCTCGTGAAAAACCTAGTTGCAATATTTTCTCAGTAACATTCAATGACAAAAACTTATCAAAATGGTGTGTAAATTAAAAATATTTTTTTTCCCATGTTGTCAACAACAACATTGTGTGACAACATTTTATGTCAAAAGCCATAAATAAAGAATTTAAGTCGAAGTATTTTTGATAGATTGAGACTAAGACGTAGATTGAATGTTCTTATAAATACAGAAATAGCCCCTCAGATACGCAACAATGCAACTATCAAGAGTAAGGTTGGCAACCTCAATTGACTTGATTGATGGGAAGCAGGACGCACAGCTACCCTACTTTACTAGTCATTCAGCTGCAACTAACCAATCATAAGCAATTCTATGTCCGTTGTGTGGTCATCTACAAAAGTACATTAATACTGTCACTTTTGTGCAAAAATAGGTGTTTAATTATGAAGATCTATAAAGTATTTTATTAATGATAATAAAATAAAAACTGACAAATAGAAAAATTACTGACAAAAAGATTAATTACTTATTATTTTGTACTCTGAGAGCTAGCGTCGTGATGGCCTAGTGTTTAAGGCGCCCGCCTCTCATGCATGAGGTTGTGGATTCGAATCTGGACAAGTACCAATGTGACTTTTTCAATTCATATGTACTTTCTAAAGTTTATCTTAGACATTACTGACATCATTTCGTGCCTCGGAAAGCACGTTAAGCTGTTAGTCCCGGCTGTCATACGTTGATCTTTGACAGTCGTTATGAGTCGTCAAAAACTGGAAAGTCTGACAACCAGTCTTCCTAGGGGTATCGTATTACCCAGTTACTGGGTTGTGCAGGTCAGATCGGCAGTCGCTCCATTAAAAATACTGGTACTAAGCTGCATCCGGTTAGACTGGAAGCCGACCCCAACATAGAAAAGAAAGCCAGAAAAGGCTAGGCTGATGATGATGAGAGCTAGCGCAGTATTGTTTCATAAACCGTAATACAGTAATTATGGGAGACCAAAACCCGTTTTATTGGCTGCTCAGTGTAGTTTAGTTCGGTACCCGAATTATACAAGCCTGACTTGTTATTTTTTTCAGTTTTCTTATTTTTTTTATTGATTTCCTTTTGTTGCTGACCACACTAAAATATTTGAAACTCTTCCAGATCCAAAACCTGTCCACAATGCAGGAACAAAGTGACAGACAAGTGCATGTTCCGACTTTACCCGACGGTTTCCAACGAGAACAACAGTGAAGATGCTGCTACGTTACAATCTAGGCTGGACGATGCTCAGTTGCAGCTGCGGCAGCAGAGGGTCAAGTATAAAGAGAAGGAGGATAAGTTGGCTGTTGCTAGTGCTGATCTGAAGAGGCAGGAGTAAGTACATTATGTACAAGTATACCTACCCACCCTACCCTGCGTACTACATTGCACCTGCTTTGTTATCTCTTCCCCACCTTTGGTTGGCTGGTAGAGAATGCCTAAGGCATTAAGATATCGATTCTCGTAAAAAGTAGACATAAATGTAGCCTGTTTTAAATGACATTGGTTGCTATATTTTTTCTTTAAATATATTTAAAAAAATATTAGTTACATAAAACATAATAACACGCCTGGAATCCGCGAAGGGTTAGGCAGAGGTGTACCTATTAATACACCCATATTTCGCCAGTAATGTTTAAGTCTGATGTAATAGGGGGTGAGCCTATTGCTATCAACCGGGCACAAATCTAGCTGAGGCTGCTACTGAGAAATTCCTGATAGAAAAATCTAATATGTAATGCTCAGCAGTCGCGCTTTATGACTACTAGACCAGCGAGGCAGTTAAATAGTGCATTCAATGGTTTTTTTTCAATGTTCCTTCAAAATCAATACTAGATGGTGTAAAAAACAGTTTTTTTTTTCTTAAAAACCTAACTCTTAATTTGTTTTCAGTGACCTTCTGAAATCATATGAGAAGCGACTGGTCAGTTTTGACATCAAAGTATTGGCTCTTCGCGAACAGCTGGAATTCTCCAACTTCCAGAACAAAGATATGCAAAAGGTTAAAGAGGAGAATGAGGCACTCAAGAAGAATATGCAGACGCTGAATGGGTACTTTTGTATTTTTATTTGTTCTTCTTATGTTCAATTTACAATTGTTCAATTTGTCTGAATAAAATTTTGTGTGAACTGCTTAATGAACTTTATATTGAAAAGTGCGGGCTAATTGGGTGAAAAACTGCATGCCATTTGTGATGTACTTTCAAATTAAAAAGAAACTTCAAAAACTGCAAAGTAAAAAATAACGTTTTAAAGTTGGTGGCTGGCTATTACACATAAAAGTTTATTTAATTTTTTACTTTTTAGTGCTGGTCGTTAATAATATTTGTTTAATTCTTACAAAAAAAATGTTTCAAACTATACCTCACATGATATCTTTAACTTTGGAAAGTGGTAACCCCTCCTACGGGTAGACGTAGCCTTCCCCCTCTTCCTTTAGTCAGTCATTAACTACACATATAAACAGAGCAATTTTATTACAACAGTTAAGAGTTCCATTCCATATGACTGAAGTTCATTATCAGATCATGACAATATTTCTGAGACCTGTCCTGTCAAACAAAAAAGAGTTTTCCAAATCGGTTTAGGCGTCTTTGAGTAATCGAGGAACATAAATAAAAAATTAAAATATAAGATTCCGTTGTATTGGGAACCTCCTCCTTTTTTTAAGTCGTTTAAAGTGGCTGACTGAGTGGTGTCGTGATGGCCCAGTGGTTAAGGCGCCCGCCTCTCATGCATGAGGTTGTGGGTAAAAATCTGGGCAAGTACCAATGTGAATTTTTCAATTCATATGTACTTTCTTAAGTTTATCTTGGACATCACTGGCATCGGTGAAGGAAAACATCGTGAGGAAACCTGGACTTGCTGTTCCACTCAAACCATGTCAGAGGCCCTTGAGGCAGTTTAGAAACTCTGACACTAGGGTGTGTGGGGTCGTAAGGGCTTACTACCCACACGATAAGAAGAAGAAGTGGCTGACTAATATGGATTGTTTGTTTCAGTCTGCAAAAAGTGTTGAATGCTACAAGTGATGATGTAGAACAGATGCTCCATAGCTACAATGATGTGAGAACCATTGCTACCTTCGCTACGGCACTTAAAAGGTAACACACTTTTTCTCTATATGCTTAAGCGAGGTGTCTACCGGGTCTAAAACGACAAGCCGAAAGTTACATGTTAAAGTCACATGTAGAAGAAGCAACAAGAATAATGTAACCAGTATTTTGTACCTAATTGACAAGAGTGCCGTGGAGTTTCTTGCTCGTTCTTCTTCATAGAGCGTCCCTCCTTTTATGAACGAGCAACTAGCTTCAGCTTTCGGACTAACTGACCGACTTAGTATTCCCGAGGACTATACGTCTTTAGCCCTAACAATTTAAACCTTCTGGTCCTTTTCTGAAGTCTTTAACTCATTGACTGCGGGAAAACCCACACGTTGTGTTTCGACTAAAAAACGCGAGTGCGGCGCACACACACCGTATGTGTTTTTCTATGGCGAGCACACGAACATTGGTAGCTAGCCGCACTGGCGTTTGGCGTAGCGAATGTTCGCCCGCAGTCATCGGGTAAAAGACTCATCTTTTACAAAAGCCTATAGACCTATAAAAGCCTTTTTTTTTGCCGCTGGAGTATTTTTTCAACTAAAATAAAGGTTTTGACTTTGACTTAATTAATTACATATGAAAATGATCAGGAAAACCCTATGTATGTTGTTCTCAGAGCTCTTTGCGACTCGGAGGCTAAGAAGAACGAGTCCCGGGACAGATTGCACGCCGCTAAACAACAGCTCGCCTTGGAGAGGAAGAGCGCCGCCGAACTGCAGTGCAAAGTACTGTGAGTATTTCAAAAGGTATTGTTCATCTTCCTTGCACTTAAAGAGGCTAAATCATGAAGTGTAAGTATGTGTAAGTATAAAATGCAGGGTCCTGGGTTCAATTCCCAGGTCAGGCAAGATGGTTTTTTCCATTAGGAATTTCTCAGTAGCGGCAATTAGTGGTGGAACACCCTTGTGTGAAGTCAAAGTATTTGAAACATACATCACGTCTGTAATCCCCGAAGGGTTTGGCAGAAAAGTGCCCATTAGTACACCGAAATTTTGCCAGTTATGTTTAAAAAATTAAATTTAGGTAAAATTAGACATCCTCGACACCATCCTCATCATTAGACTGCCTCGTTGGTCTAGTGGTCGCAAGCGCGATTGCTGTGCATGAGGTCTTGGGTTCGATTCCCAGGTCGGGTAAAGTGTTATTGGGTTTTTTCATCAGGAATTTCTCAGTAGCAGCCTCTGGCAGTCTGGATTAGTCCCCGGTTGATGGCAATAGGCTCGCCCCTATTACATGGGACTAAAAACATAACTGGCAAAATGTGGGTGTACTAATAGGGTACACCTCTGCCTAACCCTTCGGGGATTACAGGCGTGATGTTATGTTATGTATATTATGTTAGACATCCCAATGTTTAAAGTGATGAAAAATTTGCCTTTTAAAACAGTCAAAATAATTTAACCCTATTCCCTTCCAGGCAACTGGAAGACGAGCTCCATCAAGTTCAAACCAAATATGACATCTTAAAAGCTGATTCAGACCTCGCTGAACTAAAGAGGCAAGTCGTACAACAGAAGGCTGAGGAGAAACGCATACTGGAGGATAACCAGTTATCGCCGCAGTCTGGCCGCGGGGACACTCAACCCCGCGTCCTCGCAGATACGGACAGCAGCTTCGTAAGTTTCATTCAAAGTCAAAATCAAATCATTTATTTCAATTAGGCCATTCCAAAGCACTTTTGAATGTCATATACAAAAGATAAAGTCCTTTCTATCATTTATTCTAAGTCGCAAAATGTGCACAGGACACAAAAAGCCACTTCTTATAATGAACAGTTCTCAAATTGAGCACATCTTAAAATGGGAACTTAAAAATTAATAGAAAATTTACTTTACATGATATTTATTTCTATACTAGCTTTTGCACGCGACTTCGTCCGCGCAAAAAAAAAAAAAATATAGCCTATGTTACTCGCAGATAATGTAGTTTTAAAATGGTGAAAGAATTTTTGAAATCGGTCCAGTTATTTTAGAGTTAATCCATTACAAACAAAAGAACAAACAAAGTTCCTGATATCGTCATTTCGAGTACCTACACTTAATCCTAACTAATATTATAAATGCGAAAGTAAGTTTGTTTGTAACCATTTTACGCCTAAGCCACTAAACCGATCATCCTGAAATGTTGTATATACATTGCCAGGTGTAAAGAAACGAACACAGGGTACCAACTAAAAAAAAAAAAAAAAAAAAAAATTGTTCCTTTAATCCCGAAAAAAAGTACTGTTCCCGAGGGACATCACAATAACGTTCTTATGATCGTAGATGGCGCCACGTGTCGTTTCGAATGGAAATGACAGGACATGGGTCTGTGCCCGCGATAACCGAAATTTACGCGGACGAAGTCGCGGGCATAAGCTAGTCACTAGATAAACAAACTACCAATCTTACTATGATTATAAAAAGCCACCGATTTTTTTATTTTCACATAATTTTGCCATAATATGTACATATTTTGCGTAGTGCGCATTTCGAGATGTGCTCATCACGATTGTCGTCCAGTGCATATTTTCCGAAGAGCGCATTTTGCGACGGAGCAATATTTGGTAACACGGGGTTTGAAATGCCAATTACTCATAATACCAAATAACACATAATAAAGAAAAAATGTATATATAAAGAAATAAAACATATTCAAGATCACTGCGATGAAATTTAGAACATTATGGTCCTTAAGTTATCTGCAATAAGGACGCAGCTACAACAAATGACTCAAGTGGATATATAATATATCAGAAATCTTCACAAGCAATGTCATTCACACAACCTGGGTAGCAAGCATATTTTGAGTTCCATTTAGCGAAAATATCCCGAAAAATCGACGACAAAAACAAAGCTTACTGCTTCGCACCAAATTACCTTGCTTCAAATCAATCTGGAGACTACTTGAGTTAACCTGTTGACTGCGGGGATACACCTGTTGTGTACTACTAAAAAACGCGAGTGCGGTGCACACACACCGTATGTGATTTTTTTTGCCAGCAGCACCACAGGCTTGGTGTAGCGAATGTTCGCCAGCAGTCAATGGGTTAATTGGAACTTCATACATTACTTTAATTATCTTACTAAGCACCGATCCAATATCAGCACCATGATACCTAACGCTTTGTTTTTGATAATACATTGTTCATTGGCGCAGACGAAAAATGGTAGAAGAACGAATGACTCTTGGGTAGATGGTGATAATAATGATGTCGAAGGAAAGACGAAAGCTTGGATGAACGTGTTATCCCCTAAATCAGCGAGGATGAATCAGTCAACACATGAGAGAGATGAAATGGAAAAAGCGCGGAAAAGAGACAACGAAATAAGAAGGAAAATAAAAGCTATAGTGAGAATGAAGAATGAACACGAAGAAGAGGAAAGAAGGAAATTACAAAATGACTGGAAGCAGGTAAGAGTAGACTGGCTCGCGGAGTGTCAGTAGCGTTGGATGTGAATGTACTGACAGCAGAATATGAATGTTTCATCGCCATCTTCTCCTGCCTCTATCTCTGTCATTGACTTGCATCTATCGACAGGCCACATCTACGAAAAATGGCTGCCAAAATGAAATGTCAAATAACACAAAATGGCCGCCGATTACTTATAACGCGTTTCATACGAATTCAAACCAAAAGGCCAAACCAGAAGGCAATTCAATTAATAAAAACGTTCACAATCTGGTTGCAATCTCATCTCAGCAACGATCATTGTCACAAAATGTAGGACAATTAGAGATTTGACAGATTACGAATGAGATTAAAATTCGAACGTTCCTAAAAAATACTAGAATTGCACAGCTGGACATAGGCGTCCCCTAAAAATAGTCACAATGACTGGTCATGCGCTGCCCGCATTCAGCGGTGTTCCGCGATCTTTACCAGGTCGTCGGTCCAGTTCTTCTGCAGATCTTCTCATTTCTGAAGCGATCTCGCAGAGTGACCTCGAGCATAGCTCCCAAGGCGACTTTGAGCTTCCTTATGAGGCCTATAGTGAGGCATAACGTTTCAGTACCGTATGTCATCACTGGCAACAAACACTGGTCAAAGACTCGTCTTGAGACACTGTGGCAAATGTGACGAAAATGCACCACACAGCTTCCCGATCGCTGCCTCGAATCATCTATGTGCTAAGTGTGAGTTTTTTCACTCACGTTCGATTGCGAGCGCGTTCGAATTTTGTATAGGAAAAAGTTATAGCGTCATCTAGTGGTCACTAGGAAAACCTTATTTCCCATACAAAATACTAACGCGCTCGCAACGAACGTGACTAAAAAACTCACACTTTTAGCACTGAATCATTCCGAACTGGATTCGGCGATTGACCTCTTTCTAGAAGTTTCAAATTTCCCAAGTTGCATGGTCAATCAAATTACTATGACTCAAAATGGCGGATATACCATGTTCTGACAGATACTTTTTCTAGATATTAAGAAGTTATAAGCATCTTTATATCTCTATGATCCGAACTTTTCTTCGTCCATAAATCTTTCCAAACTAGCAAACTTTATTTGTGATATCCTTCAAAATGTTGTAGCATGTTGATGTATGAACGTGAACAAAGCAAAAGTAAAAATTAGTGTACTATAGTTTCTGTTTACTCCTATAGGAAAAGGCGTGAGTTTATGTACGTTTCTTTTTTTAATTTTCAGAATGAAATGGTGAACAACATAGAGAATTCTGACTCTCCATACTTGAGCTTGAGACAAGGCAACATGTTATCACGAGCGGATCTAAAAGATGCGCCCTTGGTAAGCCATATCTTTACGTTAGTTTGCCTAATTGATGTTTTACGCGAGAAAAATAAAATGCACCTACCATGTTATCTTTTCACTACCCTTGGTTGACTGTTAGAGAATGCCTGAGGCATTAAAGGCCGGTGCTGAATGACGTCACGGCACGGCATGGCAAAGGATTTTATTATTGATCAAGTTATTTGTAACCTTATTTCATCGAATTTAGAATTCATAGAACTTTATTTCGGTACAGTCTTTGCACGCGTCGTGGCATGCCCTGGGACGCCACGATACGCCGTGGCGTGCTGCAGGGCGCCGCGGCACGTCGTGGAATGCCCTTTCATTGAGCGGGCTGCCAGCCCGTGGCGTGGCGCAAGTCACGTAGGTTTTAGGATTATGACAGCTAAAGTAATCGAAATAAGGTTTTAAACGGATGCGGCGGTATATTCGGCGAATGACACGCAGTCTTAGCTTGCTGCGGGACGCCACGACGTGACGTGTCATACCAAAGCGTCTTTCGAGCTACCGAAGCACGCCGTGCCATGCCGCGACGTCAGTCTGCGCCGGCCCTATATCAGCCTTTGTACTATCAAATCAAATATTACTTTAAATAAAAAAAAATATAAATAATAATAAAATTTAATAATTGTTCCTTTTATTCAGCCGTCAAAGCGACTTTATCTAAACGCTGTCAAGAACACAAACAAGCAACGTATCGGCGAAAACTCCAAAACACAAATCAGCACAAAACACAGCATCTTCCACAAAAAGGAGCCTATGAAGATCGAATCACTCAACGACAACATTCCTAGTGACATGGACATCTCCTACGACGGACTGGGCGGTCATTCAAAACTAGACACGTTCCCAGTTCCCAGTAACAACCCAATCAAAAGTTTTAAACCAAAATTGTCTGCAAAACATAAGTTGAAACGACCTAACCCAACTGGCAGCCAGGATATCGTGGAATTGCTTAAAAAGGTTAAGAATAAATAAGCCGATAGCTAGCCGAAGATCACTTCAAGACTCAGTGTAAGTACATACCCCATATTTGTGACAAATTGTATGACTTGTATGGAACAAATTTTGAATGTCAATATTTTCTTGTGAATGAAATGGGATTGTATGTAGCCATTTTTATAGAGAAAGGTATTTAGGTTAGGTTTCTGTGTTTCGTCCAGCTTTGTGCAAGATTACTATTATAGATTGATGGAAATTATGTTTTTCTTACTCCTCCGCTGTTCTTTTCTGATTAATTTCGTTGAGGTATCCAAGACAGTGCAATCAGTTCTCCTAAACTAGTTTAGCTTCATTGCCTCTGCGCTTTTCTGGTGGTCGCTACTATTGATTCTGGCTTTCAGGAGTTGCCATGGTTGGGAATAATAGGGTGGTTGTAATATGCATTAAAAAGAGGTAAAATAGTTTGTTTGCAAGAAGCAAATCTCTTGGAAGTACTGGTCCAATTACTAACAATCATGTACTGAAAGAGAGCTATTACTATTGCTGAATGTCATAGGAATTGTTTTAAAAGTGAAAGTGTTTTATGGTATACTTAACTTCCACGTGGACGCAGTCGCGGATAAAATCTAGTACATAATATCCTGGTCAGATTAGATTTTGAATAACCAGAATCGTTTGACACAAAACAAGGTGTTGCCATAACAAAATAAAAAGTTCCTACACTACCTTTCTCTGTATTTTTGGTAATAAATCTAATTAGTAGTTTATATAACACTTTAGTACGTCTACAAATAAGGGGTCACATACCATAATATTAATCATATTTTTGCTTATAAATTCATTATCCATCGTTCGGTATAATGCATCAATCCCATGTATTGGAACATTAGGCTATAAGTGATATTAGGGCAAACACCGCAGGAACCGGAATTGCCCGAGCAATCAGCTTTATCCCCTACTTTTAGAATATATTGTCAATAAATTACCATTTTATCCACTAGTTACCCACCGGTATTAGTAATAGTTAACGGTCTTCGTAATAAGAGGTGAGCTTTTAGGTGTTTTAATTTGAAGAGTTTTAACCCTTTGACTGCGGACGAACATTCGCTATGCCAAACGCAAGTGCGGCTAGCTACCAATGTTCGCGTGTTCGCCGTAGAAAAACACATACTGTGTGTGTGCGCGCCGCACTTGCGTTTTTAGTCGAAATACAACGTGTGTGTGTTCCCGCAGTCAACAACGAGTTGAATTCAGTTACCATGCAAATCCATGGAACACATGGACACCATTTAGTAGTATAGCTGTTGTAAATATATGACGAATAAGCTTAGAAGCGCCAAAAATAACGGATGTAAATAATATAAAAACACGTCGGTTATTCAGTGCAGACTACGTTTTTTTATTGACGGTTACATAGTTATAGACAATAATACATTTTGATACAATTAAATAGCGAAAGTTTCGTATAGTGTTTTTGTACTGGACTATACCTTGGAATCTTTAGGTAACAGAGATATTGGTGCCGATTCCGTTGTTCATAAACAAGACTAAATTATAGTTGACATCTTAAAACGTATGGATTAAAAATACGGAAAAGTTCAAGGCAAAACTAATTTGACATCGCTAACTTAGTTCTTTAATGTCACGGAATGTCACTGTCCTTTACTTTCGCTGTATGTTAGTAAGAGATGTCAATTCTCAAAATTTAGTCTAGTTTGTGAACAAGGGAATCGGCACCATTGACAGTTTTGATGTTTTTTACAAAATATTTTTTTAATGTTCTAACTATACTTTCAGCACCCCCACAGCCCCTGTACTAGGTATTAGATGCATCCCTAAGCACAATTATTTGCGTGCCTTAACATAAATAGTTATTTTTCAGACCAACAAAAATAGTTATTTCCCAGCAATCATTTTTGCTCTATGTTACATAGTGTATAGTTAACTATGTGTCTTTTTACTCCCCGCAGAATAATTACTACCCATTAAGTAAGAAATAGAGATCAACAGTATCTGCCCAATTTTGTACACAAGGTACACTTAGTGGCATTAAATACATTAGATTACACTGAATAATATTACACTCTTAAATTATTAATATAGTTGCCCGGGGAAGAGAATAAAATATCTTTTAATCGTAATAAAAAGCACGCCATTACGGCACTCTAGTAAATAAGCACCTAAAAAAAACTGTCACGTTGACAGACGAGTACCCCGAAACGCATAAACGAACAGAATGACATGTGTCAAGTGTCAATAAAAGCATAACAAAATGACATTTACGAAATGTGACAACCAATTAAAACGCAATCGTACATGCAATGTTGCCACATGTTTTAATCGTATTACCGGTTATAAGGTTATATTTGAATAATTTATTAAATTGATAAAAATTATTTATGTTTTAAAGTAAAATTATTTTCGAATTCCTCTATTTTTTCTCTACGATTTTGTGCATGTGTACCTCTAGGTACATATTTCGGCAAAGTTGTATGAAATTTTGTTGACCTCTTATGTATTCACATACTTTGGGTCAGCAGATACTTATAATGAACTACATTGATATTGAAATAGAGTCCAAAGTTGCGCATTTGCATCCAAGATGATAAATGGCGCACAAAGTTAGTTATATTTCGCACACAATTTTCAACACTCTGTTTAAAAAAAATTAACTGCTCTTTGCACTGACCATAAAGCTTATATCTTATTGCGAAGACATGAAATCACATAATTTTTGTAAGCATATTATTATTGTAAACTTATAGATGTGCCAAGAATTTATATAACCTAATGTACTCCAGATTAAACACAAGTGTCTGTAATTGAAAGCATTTATATATATATAAAAAGTATATTTTGTCATATAAATTGCACAATTTTGCATTTACTACTACAATATTGATAGTATTTTAGTATATTTTTATTCGATTAGAATCTCAGGATTGACAACTACTCTTTTTTGATGTTTTATCCTTAAAAGGACGGTCCCTAATTTTCTTATCTGACTTACAGTTTAATTTCACAACACACATGTAGAGATAAACAACTAGAATAAGGCGCCCCTCCACAAATTCAAAACGTTTGAAAGTTTTCGTGAAAGTGTTACATATTACAAGACTCACAACGCATGTGTGCGTACTGAGACGGCTCTCGAAACGAAAACAAATCAGCGATTTGTTGCTCGACGAGCGGCGTCATTTATTACTCATTATTATTTATATGGCGCGGCACTGACATACTCTATGAAAATGACACGTGCATTGTCTTCCGCGGTTTTGCTAATTATGGTTGGTTGACCAACAAATCTGCCGGCCTGCTACTGAAGACGAATTCTTACAACTACATAGAAACTCTTTCACATGGATATGACTACGCACATTGAAACAGTAATATGGAGGGTCGCGCCATGTTACAGTAGTTTATCTCTAATAAAACTCGGAAGTTGAGTAGTTGACATCATTATTAAATAATTCCAAGACCTGACTTGTATAAAACCTGAGTCGAAGCTTTGATATGTGGTAAGTATGGACTTCATCAGGGTTTTGAAGGTTCGACTTTTGGGCGGTAAATAATTAGCTTGAGCTGAATGATATTTGATAAATAAACGGCCAAATTCTTAAACGCACTCAATTTTAAGTCGCCTTTAAGTCTTATGCTATCTCTGTCACTTTAAGGTGTATTGTAGCGACAGGGATACATTTAAGAACGTCTTAAAGTTTTGTCGTTTGAGTATTCGGGGGAAAGAGTGTGGTATATAATAAACACCCCATGTGATAGGGAATCTGCAGCTTGAATGTTTTGGATGGGAGGTTGTGGGTAATATTCTGTGTTATAGCGAACCAGATGTAAGATACAACCATGATAGGCTAAGCTAAGCATTTGAACGGATATGTTGTAATATTTCAGTTTCCATTGTTATAAGAATCGACGTTGGCTTATTACAATTTGAACTTTATATCGTTGAAAATAAAAGTCATAGCTCATAAGTGCCACCCAACCAAGACTGCTTAGCCTCGAGCAGTTAGTATTGTTCGTTGTTGTATGGAGTATTATGGGTATACACTACATAGACTCCGGAGCACCTCGTCCGCGCCGGGCTAACCACGCCCGCGCGGCGAGTGGGCCACTCGGTGACCACCGGGGAATAGATGAGTGATGATCCATCACAAACTGCTCATCTATTCGTGGACAACTCAATGTCCACTCGACTACCTGTCGACAACGTGTGGACACAGACGGAATAGGTGTTGGTTTGGTGTCGGGTGGGTGTAATGAGCTATGACCTTTAAAGCCACATGATGTGAAGTCAGTGTACAGAATACCAAGTATATCATGGCAAAGAAGCGCTGGTAAAGCGGGCGTTTGTCGAATTATACACTGTGTTCACTAATATAGTTTATTTTAGCTTTTGTATTTTTAAGTTTTGAAACGAAACTGTATTGTTGGTGTTCTATAATATTGTTGTTTATGGTTCGCCTCGTTCTGTGACGCTAACTGTCAACTGTCAGTTTGACGTGTTTATACTATCTGACACCTGTCAGATCACAGATTGCCACCAGTGTCTGGACGATGCTATAAGCGTCTTTGAAGTCAAAGCTGTAAATCGTCATATATCTAGAGTATCTTTCTGTGTTGTCATCCATGCCAGCCTAAGAAAGGCCCAAATAGTAATAAGGTCATATTTATTATATCACTATAATTGTAAGTCATAATTTTACAGTAAAATGTGGCTGTTTAAAATCCTCAATGTTAAATCGTCTACGCAGTTTTGTTTTAATGAACTGTAACACTTGAAACCATATGGCCAAGTAGAAATGAATAAATGGTGCAATTTTATTGGTGTGTGTGACATTTATAAGAATGCGAATTAATTGACATGTATAGGACTGTGTTGCCATCATATTTGGTGTGTTGCCTGCTCTAATGTAACTTAAGATTTTTTACGCAATCAGGCCAAATAATTATGCAGTATGTGAAATATTTTTAGAAGAAGTCGGTTAATAATATAAAAACCTACAAGCTGTGTATTTTTTTAAATAACCCATTTTACTGTATGTATCAAATAATCATTATAGATACCATTTAGTTCTGTGAACCTCGGTGTTTAAAAACATAATAATATGATATAAATATTGTGAATGAATGTTAATAAGTTATGTGTATAGTTTATGAAAATAAGACTGCAAATATCGTGTAATAAAACGAATTGATCGATAATTTTTTGTTATTTTATTATTTTGTTGTGTTGATTCGTGACTGATCAGAGTAAAAGTACATTATTTTCGAGTAATGTATAAAATTAAAGAATGGCAAATGAAGCTACCATTTATATAAAAGCATATAGATTGGGCATACTTAAGTCTAAGAGCTCATAAAAGCTATACGCGCTCTTCCATGTGAGATTTTTATTGCAAAATGGACTTGATTATTATTAGATCCCTAGGTCACAACTTCAGCCACTAACTATAGTCTAAGCTATTTGGAATTTAAAAAATAGTGTCTACCGAAGTAAAGCAGCATGGTGCGGCGCGCCATCCTATGTAGGTATATACCTACACCTATCTTTTTATTACTTTGGTGGAAAGCCCTCTGCGCTCATGGATGTTCTCCGCCCAAGAATGGGCAAAGGTGTTTGTCATACTTTTACTGACTAAAAACTACACCAGTACCTATTCCTTCGCAGTTTCGCACCCTTAACGCAATCCCGGCCTCAGCGGGCCTCCTCAGGTTAGGGAGGGGAGTGAGGTGTTTGACTCCCCCGCTTTGGATCATTACGCACTACCACCGGTGAGACGACGACCTCACATCATTACTAGAGCCGTACTCAGTGACACGCATCACTCGTTAGGTAAAAAATATTAAAACTTTTGATAGTTAAAAGTACCTTTCAATAAATCTCTAGTAAGTAGTTCTAGAAGATAGATACCATTCGTTTTTCTTGATAAATAATATTGATTACTAAATAATGTAATATTGTTAATTTCTACGTTAAACGAAACGCACCTATTGTTGACATTTCGTCTGACAGTTTGTGATTGTGCGTGTCGTTCGTCTCGCCGATTTTATTTATAAAATATCACATTTTGTCTATTAATAAACCAACAGAATACATTTAGAACAACATTTAGATACAGCAGGGGCGCTCCAAGGTGCAGTGTTTATAACACAAACGCGTAATTAAAAGTGTTTCGTTGCGCGAATATTTCGTACTTGGATCGTAGCAAAACGATGTTTTCATTTGTAATAACTAAATTTTCGTGTGATAATGTGGTCTACACAAAGTTTGGCTAGTGTCTGCAGGCTTGAAATAACCGTATCACGTATCATTGATCTATACAAATCAGTGTACTGATAAGATATTTATGTTGTGTTTTCGTACTGATTAGAGAATTTCGGAAGTGCTAATCTGATGTGAAAAAAGTGATAATAGACTGAATAATGTTGTCGTAGTGGTTGTGTTGGATTATTTAATTGTTGTTTAAGTGTTAAGTGTGTGTTAATAAGTGAAAATGCCTGGGAAGATAAAGGTGAAGGTGTTGGCGGGGCGGAACCTCCCGGTGATGGACCGGGCGAGTGACACGACCGACGCTTTCGTGGAGATAAAGTTCGGAAGTATAACGCATAAGACTGATGTCTGTCGCAAGTCTTTGAACCCTCACTGGAACAACACTGAATGGTACAGATTCGAGGTAAATTCCTTTTTCAAAAAATTACGTACCTATTCTTTTTCGCCAATTTTTTTTTATTGTTTATGATTTTAAACACCTATGTTAGTGCCAAAATATGTCTGCTTGTTGATATAAGCAGTTGTCTCTGATCTCCCTAAAATAACAAACATTTTATGCCCACTGTTGTTATAAATATCATGCTATACTGACACTAACAGGTGGTTTGTATTCATGATTCTTTTAACATTGCTGGAACAAAAACAGTCTAGCTATTCTTGTGTTTTGCAAAAATATTCTCTTAGGAGTTAGAAAACAAAGTTCTTATTTTGTTGTTAAAACTTTGTTTACATATTTGTAAATTCACTAGTATTTTATACAACAGCTTACTTGGTTTAAATCTACTAAATAATTGTACCTGGAAGTCAAAATGTATAGGTAGTCACAGTCAAAATAATGAAATTATATAATTATACTTACATGATATAAAAATGCTAAGGAAAATTGAGGAATAATGACAATTATTCAGTTTAAAATCATGCAGAACCCATAAATTTTACGACAGCGGATATTTTGATTAAAAGATAGTAATAGCTCATATTCAACTGCCACAGACTGATACGTGCAATAAATAAACATGCAGAGAACCTCCATTAAAAAGCTCAAAAGACTTAGTAGTCATAACTCACTTGTACTACTAGGATTTAAAATAGAAACTATTGTCTATACTCATTATGTGGTTCATAAGAGATTCCCTTTTCAAAAACTTCACTTGGCATTCGTCATTTGTTTGTCAAAATTGGTTCAGTGGTTTTTTAGTGAAAGCAACAGACAGACAGACAGTTTGGTACTTTTGCTATTATTATTATTATTTTAAAACATTTTTCGAAAGCTTTTCTAACAATAATATTTCTTTTAACTTGTAGTCAAAAGGTTGGTCTTGTCAATGACTTACTACCTACTTTATAAATAAAACTGTTGAATTGATCAATTAATAAAATAGGCTCTTTTGATTGGATGATAAATTAAGTTGTAATGTGATGTTCATTGACAGTTGTTTTCAGATCACAACATCGAAATAATCCATTTAAACTTTTAAAGGGGTATCAAATACAAGAAACATGCTTTTTGATATATTAGCCTTAAATATTATATTACGGGTGGTAGCGGAAATGTGTGGCACTAGTACTTGGCCGGAGTATTTTTTAATTTTACCATTAAATAAGTATTTACTGCCTAAGTTTTTAGTCAACATAATAGGCTAGTTGACACAGCTTTTTATGACTTGTCAAATCACTATTCTTCCATAGATTTTGTATGACAATATCGGCCTGTGATGTCACTTATTTGGCAATTGAATTTTCTAACTATTTATTGATATCAAAGCCACAAAAAATCTAACTGCACAGTAAAATTAAAATTAGCTAATCAGGTTTTATGACCTAAATTAAAGCGTCCTAAAATAAAACTTCCCAAATATGCTTAGTTACTTCCACTTTTGTTTATAAAGTATCTAACTGCTTACAAACGCAGTCACCGGGCAATTGAATGTAGTAACAAGTCGGGTGTTGCATTTGACGGGCGCGTCCAAACATCGTAATTTAAACCTGCAGTAAATTGTTGATGGCAATAAAAGTCATGACGTCCGCTCGTGATTTGTAACGACGGTATAACTTGGTAATCAGCCTACTGGTGTCACGATTAGTCATAGTTATTGCTCAGTCTGCTAAGGCACCTGTCCCGCCAGAGCTCAATCTAGCTATAATTTAGCAGATCCGGGATATATCTCTCAAAATTACGAAACTTAAGTGGTAATGGGCATATAGCCCTTAGAGTAGAAAGACACCTGGGTCATAATGCTCTCGAGTGGCGACCACGTACTGGAAGGCGCAAGGTGGGAAGGCTCCCGAGGTGGACCGACGACCTGATAAACGTCGCGGGAAGCCGCTGGATGCGCCCAGCGTAGGACAAATAATTGTGGCTATCTTTATATAAACTATGTGCCTACTTTTCATTAGCTATCATATTATACAATAATATTATTTTCCAATCCGATTAGTAGTTCCAGAAGAACAAACAAAAAATCTCTTCAGCTTTATTATAATTATTAGGTAGTACCTCTAGAATAACTCTATTAACACGGGATCTAGATCAATTTTACGTTTCTTGATCGACAAAAAGCCGAAAGCAAGTCGTTTTATCGTCGGTTTAAAGTCGCTTCGATTCGCTTCAGTAATCGTCCAACTCCACGATATCTGAAACAAGCATGCTAAAGTGTAAACAATAACAAAAGAAAATTCAACAAAGCTACTAAGCCGACAAACAAAGAAACGTTCTCATTAATTGACCATAGAGGCGTCAAGTACGACCTTCGAACATGTTTTATGACCATTGAGGAGCGGCTAACAATGTAAAACGTATTAAAAAATAGCTGGTGATTAAAATAGTTCCTTGTGTCAATTATTGGCTGAAAATAGAAGAGAGCTTAGGGCCTCTCACGAGCGCGCGGATTAAGCGTACGTTAATTCAATCAAATAAAATCATTTTTCGGGGTTTCGTACCCTATTACTAAACCTCCACTGTCCGTCCGTCCGTCAATCTGTCAGCGGGCTGTTTCCCATGAACCGTAATAAGTAGAGTTGAAATTTTTACAGAATGTGTATTTCTAATTTTTCTATTGTCGCTATACCAACAAATTAAAAATGAAAGAGGGGTCCCCATACAAGAGACCTGCCTTTTCTTGTTTTTTTTTGGTTCGGTACTATAATGACAATACGGAACCCTTCGTGTGTATGTCCGACTAGCACTTAACCGGGTTTTACAGGCCAGCCATCTCTTTCTAGAACGGTGGCATTCGACAGAGTGATTTATCATTTTGTTGCGTAGACATTTGCGCAATAATGGTGACGTCAACTCATGACATTCTGTTTAGTCCAAAGCACAAAAATTATGCTCCTGTTCCCGTACATTAGCGTAGTTACTCTACCAAAACGGCAAACTAATTTAATAACAAAATGTGTTATTTTCTATACAAGATTAACAGTTCAATTACATCCCAAACTTATGTTTTAAAAATATTTTAAAATTAATCAGCGATAAATATCCAATATCGCAAAAGTGTATGCGCAAACACAGGTGCAGTCCCTCTTCTCTCACTCTCATAGTCCGATGGAATGGCTATCCGTCAACATCGGGAGAGATCAGGCGCAGGACAAACGACTTTACGTGCCTTCCGAAGCACGGGGGTATCTCATCTCTGACTATCAAACTCAAGACTGCTACTAAGTAATTCCAAATGAAAAAAAAACCAATAATACCTTACCCTAAATAGCAGACCTTGCGCTCAAAAGCTTGTAAAGATTAAAGAGACCATACATACTCTGAATACTGGCCCCAAAGTTTTCATAATCGTCGAAACCGTGCCAGATTATTTGGCGACGTTGACAGTGACGTCACCACGTCGTTTGCCATGTGCCATTGCCAGCGTTTCTCGTCCACGTCTGGCGCTCGTCTACAGCATATTTGTTTATGCATTTCCACAATGTGTGTATCGAATGATTCAATATTGATTTGGATAGCCGCCAAATATGATGGGGCTTTATTAGATGCCCTGTTTTTGCGCAGTTTTATGTTGGAGATCGTTTAGAATATGATTAATTATTATGATGGTTTAATCTTGTTTAATTGAGTATTAGCTTTTGGTCGCGACTTCGTTTGCGTTAATTTTTTTACGATTACCTACTTAATTTTTTGAAAATAAATTATACTCTATGTTACTCGCTGATAAAGTAACTTTTCATGGGTGAAGAATTTTTATAATAAGTTACGGAGTTTATCTGTAACAATCAAAATTATAAATCTTTTCTCTTATACTTACCTAACATTAGTTTAAAACAAATAACGCTATACGTTACCTACACCAGTCTATTATTGTCCTACTGCAAGGCAAAAGCCTCTTCGCTTACAGAGGAGGCACGAGCATTGATCACCACGCTTGCTCAAGGCGGATTTTCAGAATTACTTAACTGTAAGTCCAGGATTCCTCACTATGTTTTTCTCTACCAATGTCAGTGTTGTTCAAGGTAAACTTAGAAAGTACATACACAATAGAAAAAGGCATACCTACTACTTTCTCGTTCTGGGTTGCGATCCCACAACATCGAACATGAGAGGCAATTTTAGGCGATAGGTGGTACTATAATTTTTCATAGCAATTCACATATAATCTTACCATGATAAATGCAAAAGTTTGGATGGATGTTTGTACTCAAATCACGTCAGAACAGCTAAATGGATCTACCTGGATGTTTGGCACAGAGATAGATTATAGTCTGGAATAACACAAAGGCTTCTTTTTACCTGGAAAATCCC
This sequence comes from Hoplodrina ambigua, assembly GCA_949774945.1. Classification (NCBI taxonomy): domain Eukaryota; kingdom Metazoa; phylum Arthropoda; class Insecta; order Lepidoptera; family Noctuidae; genus Hoplodrina; species Hoplodrina ambigua. The sequence goes on from OX458983.1 coordinate 11,192,717, forward strand.
GTTTCCCCTGAGAAACTATATCGACTTTGATGCGGACGAAGTCTCGGGCAGAAGCTAGTATTCATATAATGTCTTTTGTGAGGTTGGTACGCAACCATTTGGACACCCATACCCCGAATTTGGCCAGCTGAAACCGATTGGGAAGTTTGAACTATTTAATTTAATGTACCTCACTCTCTTTGCCAAATCAGATTATTTAAGCTTAATATAACTGCGCAAGTCGTTACTTTCAGCAGTATTATTCTGTAAAATGATTACTCGATTAATTAATACGAGTATTACCTAATGTGAAGTAAACTTTAGGTGAGTTGTCATCTCACTACCTACTTCATCTAAATTCACTGAAGAAGATATTATTTTTTTATATTTTTTCTTGTGTTAGGTTCAAACAGATTCTATATTAAAATATTTATAATACTTTAAATCTTTACTGATTTAATAAAGCTGAGGAGTTGTAACACGGTATTCTCTGGAACTATCAGTAGGATTTTTATTTTATAGCCATATTCATGGGGAATAGTTTAGGCTTTATAATATCACGCTACGACCAACAGAAGCGGAGTAGTAACTAAAGAAATTATTAATTGTAAGTAAAAGAAACCGAACGGACAAAATCGCAGTCATAAGCTTGTATAATAAAGCAGAAGATATTTTTTGTTTGTTTGTTCAAACGCACTAATAGAACTGCTGGAACTACATGACGGCTTGAAAGATTTTTTAAACGATGGCCAGATTCATGAGGAATATTTGGCTATATAACAGCCAACGGCTGGAGCGGGAACGGAGCCAGTGACCAAAGGACTAACTTAACACGACAGAAAAACCCTAAGCAGACGAAGTCGCGGATAAAAACTAGTTACAGATATCCAAAGCAGTGATGACGGCGAAATAATAAAGTCCGTGAACTAGTTCTACACCTAATAACAGGTAACGAAATGAAAAACAACAGCTCGTTTATGTAGCACTAATAACATTTCTGGCAAGGTCAGCACGTCTGTTTAGTCTGTATTTTCTTTTCTGACATAATATTTTAATTTTCTCTACAACATTTTTTTACGATCACAATTTCCGGAACATATGCGTTCATCAGACAGTCACGTGCAAGAAAACATCTCGCGAATTACAGATGTGTTGAAAAACAAACGACACTCGGTGAAGATAGAGGATTTAAAAATACACGGTATTTTCGTATTATTGTCGTAGAAGGTGTAAAGATACAATAAAAGTTACTATAATTAAAAAAAAAAATTAAAAAACTCGACTGCAAAAATTGCACATATTTGTACTTTGTTTACTCGTCAGTTTATTTACAGTGTTATATATTTTTTAAATCTACTTATCAAATTGTAGACGATAAACATAGACACGACCAAATTCATTTAAAAAAAAATAATTGTGGCTGGTATTAATTTACATTTTAAAGTGACCACACAGGATTCTTTTTATTTTTAACGAGCCTATGTTACTCGGAACGATGCAAGGACCGTATATCTAAATCGGTTCAGGCGTTTAAAAGTTATGGTGGAATAAAAAATCTCATATGCATACATACATTAACCCTGAACACATAACACTCCTTTTTTTGGGGCAGTCGTGTAAACATAGACCGGCATTGCTATTCTGTAAAAATCTACCTCTATATAAGTCTATTCAAGACATTATACAGGGTGTCCGGTTTTTAATGGATTATCTTGAAATGGGTCATGGTAGAACTAATGACTAATCTGGAAAAAAATACAAATAAAAAAAAAACCAAGTAGTACCAAAGATATGATTCATTTAATAAGATTCGTTGTTTTTTTGTGACCTTTTTTTACATTCTTGTACACCACGACCACGAATTAATGAATTCTGTCGGTTTTTTATTGTTAACGTAATTAACATTAACTAAACTGATAGATAAGTAATTAAAAATAGGGCTGCTATTAAACGGTTTTGAAAAAAAACAACTTGAACTAAGTATGTTCTTTTGAAAAAAATCGTGAACAATTTTCTTTTTGAGCAAGTTTAAACGTCCGTAGCTTAAAAAAGATATATCGAAACACAAGTGGCCAATAATTTTATTAGATTATGTGTTTAAAGCCGATTTCAAAATGGTATGATTCAGTTTTGTACCTAATATAAATAGTGAATTATTGCTATTCATTTTCAAAAGGAGCGAAATTTGAGTAAACAACAAAGTTTGAGATATTAGAATATTTATTTACATTAAATGTATCTGGTCATTGGGGTTTATTAAAAAACAGCATTTTATATTAATGACATTGTTTTTGACTGCTAAGCATGAGGTTTTAGGTTCGATTGCCAGGTCGAGCAGTGTTATTGGGTAAAGTGTTATAACTGGTGAAATGTGGCTACACCTCTGCACTTCGGGGATTACAGGCGTGATGTTAAGACTGTATTCGTTATAAATTACATTCGTTGTAAATTGTCTGCCACCCACTCTGATTCAGACCCTACATTTTAGAATAAATGCTCTTCTAAGTAGTCGTATATCACGTCGATCGCTTATTTTTGATGTGGTTGACCGGACACGGCTACCTAAGTCTTTAAAGGATCGACTTCGCGTAATAATTTTCCATAAGACAGCCCAAATAAAAAAAAAACACGGTCACACCACATTTTCATCATATCACATCCCACAAGTCGCATTACAGGTTAACCAAGCTTTCCTATTAATTACTAACGTCTACAAATCTTTTTATTTAAACCCAGATGGTCAGGTTCATCTAATGTTCAAATTTGTTACAATATTGCAAACTTTGTTGTTAAACCAAATTCCGCTACTTTTGAAAACGAAAAGCAATAATTCACTATTTACATTAGGTACAAAACTGAATCATACCATTTTGAAATCGGCTATAAACACATAATATTTTAAAATTATTGGCCACTTGTGTTTCGATACATTTTTTTTTAACTACGGACGCTTAAACTTTTTCAAAAAGAATTTTTTTCACAATTTTTTCCAAAAGAACATAGTTTAAGTTGTTTTTTTTTCAAAACCGTGTAATAGCAGTCCTACTTTTGATTGCTTATCTATTAGCTTAGTTAACGTAAATTACGATAACAATAAAAAACCGACGGAATTCATTAATTCGTGGTCGTGGTGTACAAGAATGTAAAATAAGGTAACAAGAAACAATGAATATTATTAAATTAATCATATCTTTGGTACTACTTGTTTTTATTTTTTAATGTATTTTTTTTCTGAATCGCCATTAGTTCTACTATCACCCATTTCAAGATAATCCATTGTTTACCGGACACCCGATATAACAGCATCACGCCTGTAATCACTGAAGGCAGAGGTGTACCCGTTAGTACACCCACATTTCAACAGTTATGTTTAAGTCCCATGTAATAGGGGGCGAGCCTATTGCCATCAATCAGGATCAGATCCGAGGCTGCTACTGAAAAATTCCTGATGGAAATACTCGATATCACTTTGCCCGACCATCGAACTCTTGGGTTCTATCTGCCCATGGGCAATCCCATTCCAAAGAGCACATCCCACATAAAAAGGCAATATAAAACAATGTAAATAATAAAAACATAATCTATGACAGTTAATAGATAGTCCCAACTGACAGCAATCGTTCACGAAAATGACGCGTTGATCAGCGCAGCTCAACCATTTTGAAGGGAAGCGAATGAATACACGTGCCACATTAGCGAGACATTTGAGTGACAGGCACATTAAGTACATACCAAAGACATAATAATATGTAAACCTACCTAATTACAGTTACAAACAATTTATTAATAGACTAGCTTCCGCCCGCGATTTTGTCCGCGCCAAAGTTTGTATATTATTCCACGGGAACCGTTCATTTTCGAGATTTAAAGTAGCGTATGTGCTATTCCAGACTATAATCTATCTTTGTGCTAAATTTCACCCAGATCCGTTCAGCCGTTCTGGCGTGTTTGAATAACAAACATCCATGCGTCCAAACTTTCACATTTATGATAGTACCTAGTAAGATTGGGTCTCTTTTCATCCAATACATAGGATACGCATGCGGTTGTTATTTATCGTATGGCACGCGATATTCCGCGCACAGTAATCCAAATAAAACCTTAATGTACAAAGCTCATTAACTTCTAAATGACCTTCAAGATGCGCTTAAACCATTAAACTCAAAATTATCCCACACGTTCCGCTCAATTGGTAGCGCTTGCATTAATAAATAATATTTATCTGTTAATGCAACGTCTGATCTAGCAGGAATGATGGTCATTGTTTGCCAATAACAACTATTATTATGTTTCCCATTTATACAAACGTCGAATTCAAGATAAACATAGATCGGAGAAACACGTGTAAAGTTTGAAAATCGTCAAGACATGATAGCATTTTCTCCTATCTTGTCAGCCACCTGTGGCTCTATGCCTGGCCGCACACGGCCCCCCGACCATTACCACAAAATTCCGCCACCGACTACGTATTTCCTGTGGTTTTCGTAATTATTATATGAACTCGCACACCGTTGAAGTCTGTGGTCGCCACAACGCCGTTTCTAGCTTCTGGTGGCGGCGTTTATGGCTGTCGAGTGTGATCCGTGTGCTTCCACGCTAAGACTTGAAGGCTTTAAAGTATTATTCGACAAATAGTTTTGATAGAATGGTTTGCTTTGAAACAATAGGCAAAGTCTTCATAAGCATAAAGTTTCTTTTTCCTTGTCTGTACACTCCTGGCAGACCAAACGTGGTCATCGTTTGCTATAAGATTTTGGACAACCGTAATTCGCTTTACAATGCAACGATATACTTCTTAGTCGACCGCGATACGTGTGCCCTCATGTAGTGGATGACTATTATGCTTCAAGTCAACAGCAGCGGTGAAAATTGTTACGAGGCTCTGAGCAGCAGATCTTTGTGAGGTCCTTGTCCCTTTTGCTGTGAATGTAAATCGCTAGTAGATCATACGCCAGAAATGCAAAAGTTATAAATTAGTTATAATTGTATTTTATATTACTAATTAGAAGATGTATAAAATTAACTATTGTAAAGACGACAAATTATTAATGATGTTAAAATAAGGATCATAAATGCCTTAAAAGATTATATTCATTAGTGCACGAGATCGCAGACTTGAGCTATTATCCTGCTCACCACCCCCTAAGGTCGCCACTGCATGCCAGTTTTAAACCCACCTATTTCTTCCAGGTGGACGAATCAGAGCTTCAAGATGAGCCTCTCCAGCTGCGCCTCATGGACCATGACACATACTCCGCCAACGATGCCATCGGCAAGGTGGTGATCAGCCTGGCCCCTCTCCTGGCGAGGGAGGCTAATAATGCTAAGAGTACTGCGGCACCTCATGGTGGTATGTTAAGCCGGTTTTATCTTTCGTGTAGGTACCATGTACAATTTCCGTAATCGGGTTGAAGCTAGGTATGTCTTTTAATTAAGTCAAACTTTACATGTGGAGGTTTATATCTGATCACACAAGAATTAGACTGGAATTCTAAACTTGAGTCAAATGTATAATATTAGGGGGGGTATTCTACTAACTTTCAAGAATGATCGCAATCTAATCTCAGTCTCAATCTGTCAAAAGTGTCTCTAATTTTCCTACATTTTTTGATGTTTTTAATTAGTAAAATTGGCCTTATTAAGACACTGTTATGTACCAAAGTACCAGTATTTTTGCTTAAAGAACTGGCCACGTAATATATCAAACAACAAATCGGTTTATTAGCCCCTTTGCGTAATTGAAACCGTTCGGCGCGTTTGACCTCCTAATATACCTACTATAGTACTATCACCCGCCATAAAATCCTTTGCTTTTTTTAGGAGCGGTAATGTCAGGTTGGATCCCTGTGTTTGATACGATGCACGGCATCCGAGGAGAGCTAAATGTCATCGTGAAGGTGGAGCTGTTCTCAGATTTCAATAAGTACAAGACTTCCAGCTGTGGAGTGCAGTTCTTTCACTGTAAGTGTAATTTTTTATCTTTTTTCTAATAACTGTCTCGTTGGTGTCATAGTGGCAATTTTGTGGCTGTTGAGCGTGGGGCCCTGGGCTCAATTCCCAGTTCGGGCAAAGTGGAATTGGGTTTTCTATTAGGAATTTCTCAGTAAAAGCCCGGAGTCCGTAAGTTGGCGGAGTGACATCTTCGTGCCTCGGAAAGCACGTTAAGCTGTTGCTCCTGCGCCTGATCTCTCCCCGGTTGTGTCAGATTGCCATCGGACTATGATAGTGAGGAAAGAGGGAGTGCACTGTGCACCTGTGTTTGCGCACACACTTGAGCACTATAATATCTCCTGCGTACTTCGCTAGACTGCATTGAGATGGACGCCGTGACCGTAAATCGGTCGGAAGATTTTTTTTTGATACGACAGTGGTTTTACCTGGTGTCGATCTTAGAACTACTAAATAATCCTGTCATCCTCAGGTCCAATGATCCCACCTGGGTACAGAGCGACTGCCATTCACGGGTTTGTGGAGGAGCTGGTGGTGAACGATGACCCTGAATACCAGTGGATTGATAAGATCAGGACGCCGAGGGCATCCAATGAGGCGAGGCAGGTGGCGTTCATTAAGCTTAGTAATCAGGTAAGTTGGCAAAATTATCAATAAAAGGTACTTGTGCGATTTTTGGCATCCGTAAACGATTGCTTGTGCATAGGGATTTTTTATCAGGACTAGTTGCTTCCTGCGATTTCGTACGTGTTAATTTTTCACCCGTTTTTGGTTACGTCTTTGGTTACTACTCCGCTCCCGTGGGTCAAAGAGCGATGTTATATAGCCTACACTATGCCTCATGAATGTGGCTGTCATATACACTGGCTTTTTTTTCCCCAATCGGATAATCCAATTGAGTAGTTCCAGAGATTAGGACGTTTAAAAATACTTAAAAAAAAATCTTAATCTTGTATTAGTTATCATACGTAAGTACTTCGGTCATAAATTTTTTTAACTAGGTAAATTGGTCAGATTTCCAAGTTCTTAAGAATCCTTCATTAATAATATGCTTAAATTTTATCTACTTCCAAAGGTCCAGCGTCTGGTGGGGTTGAAGGCAGCGGAACTGGGAGCGAACGCGGTGGTCGGTTACCAGCAAGACTTCGACTTGGAAGGGGAGGCAGGAGTCGTGGCTAGAGCTATTGGTAAGTCTTACTATCAGCATTGTCCGATGTCTCGATTTTGTCTGGACTTTCCGATTATTATCTTGAAGTTAAATGCCCCGCGCAGGATAAGCGCTGCCCCATTTTTTGTGGGGTTTTTCAAGGTGCAGCAGATATTAAGAGTTTTTGTGTGCTAAACTTTATAACGTTACTAGCGGATAACCCGCCCCGGATTCGCACGCGTGCAATGTCGATACTAACTATACATATAAACCTTTCTCAAGAGAAAGGTGACAAGAACCACGTCTTCTATGTCGTGGAACACTTGGAATTAATCGATGAAGGTTTTTTAATAAAATTTATCATGTGTGTATGTACTAGCGACCCGCCCGGTTTTGCTCGGGTGCGATGTAGATGCATAAACTATCCTTCTGAAACACTATTTATTGATGAAAACAGTATTAAAAACTATTGTGTAGTTTAAAAGATCTAAGCGGCGGGAAACGTCTTTTGTTTTTTACTAAGAAATCTTTAAACGTGCAAGAATATAGAGCAATAAAATTCTTAGTTTAGTGTTTCTTTCTCGCTTTCTTAGAATGAATCCCGATTTTTTGTACTTGAAGGATTTCATTTCATAAACCAGATGGCAACAAAAAACTTCTCGCAATTCTGCTTACTATTATTTGTTCTCAAAGTAAGGTACATTGCCAAGCAAAATGCTTTCCCCTTTTGACCTTAGAATCACATTGCCCTAATCAAATATAAAAATCATTTTTCTATTAAAGAACAACGTGACTTGAGTCGTATAAATAAAGTTTATTATGTTAATAAACTTCCAGACCGCCCCCGAAACTTCCGAATAAATACGAAAGTCGTTACAATAGGGCAGGAGGTAGGTTTTCATTCCAAGAAAATTTCAATAGAAAAATTTCCCTTTTTGTTTATTGAATAAATTATCCATCATTGCCTTGCTGGTCTAGCAGTCGCAAAGCGCCAGTGTTGAGCATGAGATCTTGGATTCGATTCCCAGGTCGAGCAAAGTGTTATTGGGTTTTTCTATCAGGAATTTCTCAGTAACAGCCTTGGAGTCTGGATTTGTGCCCGGTTGATGACAATAGGCTCGCCCGTTATTACTTGGGGTTTAAACATAATTAGCGAAATGTGGATGTACAAATGGGCATACCTCTACCTAACCCTTTGTAAATTACAGGCGTGATGTTATGTAAATGATCCATTTACCGACTAAACTGAATTTTCATGGCTAACGTAAATTCTTCGTATTGATTTTAGGCACTGCCGTGAGCATAACTCCTTTACCGATGCCGAGTCAACCGCTAAACATGCCACCTTGCACGCAACAGTGAGTACATACGATATTCAGCCTTATTTTTTTGCCATAAAGTTCAGAATCAAAAGTAAAGATTACCCCTTCAGTTTAAATTCAAATGCATATTTATTTCAAGGTCTATTTTATAGCCTCGATTGTCTTTTTTACAATTTTGTATAACTTTTCAAGGTCATAAAATCTTGTATCAGTAAATTCCTTTTTACTTAATAAAGCTTTAAATGTTCGTATTTTAATAAATGTTGACAAAACAGTAACTTAGTTTAAAAAACGTGTTTTTATAAACAAATTACTTATAGTTATATTTTTGCATGGTTTGTTGTGTCTGCTAACCTAAAACAGGCAATTAAAAAAGTATTTGGACATTTTGGCGACAGATAACGAAAGCATATCAGAAATGTCTACGTACTACCAAAGTCACCAGGAAGAGTTACAAAAACTGCTTTTGATATTAAACCCTAATGCGTCATCTTTACTTGATGAGACAGATGCGCTAGAAGAAGATGAGAAAAGTATGGATATGACACGTCAATCGAGCATCAGCAGCTATGCTGGAAGTGTTTCCATTTACCGTGATGACTATCCACATAGAAGAAGTCTTAGACACCTATCTGAAGACCAGACAGATCTGAACCGACTGCTCAATAAAGAAAGCGACGATTCAGACTCTTCAGGACCCATTGAGAAACTAAAAAAGATGAAAACCAACTTTTTTACTAAAAGATTTACAAGGCGTTCTAGTGGTAAACGATCATCGATTGATAAACAAGACGATTCTATATCTTTGAGGTCTAATGCTTCCGATACTTCACGAATCTCCCTAGTTGATATTAAAAACGAGCTGAAGAAATTCAAAGGGTTGAGAAAACCAAAGTTCCGTAAATCTACCAATAAAGAAGATGAAGGCGAAGGCATGGCGTCAATTCTTGCCAGGTCCATAATACATGTTCAAACAAGCCTCGCTTGCATCGCAGAAACACAAGATTCTGAAGCGTCTCCCGGCTCTACTATAAGACGGGTCAGCGAGTCCGATCCAGTGATCAATAAATCTGATGATGATAAAACTAAAGAGAATGAAACTGAAACTGAAGAAGCTACAAATATGCCAGAAATACGTTTTACTTCTTTAAATAATATCAGTTCTGGGGAAATTGTGCCGCCAAGAGAGAGAAAGATATCTGAGTCTTGTCCGACAACCCCGATGCCGGAGAGAAGCGAAAATCTCCTCACATTGCCTGGAGATGTTGGTTATTTTGGCTCGGTTTCGTCTGCACTATCTGCTGAAAGCTCTGAGTTGGAGTCTAGTAGCGAAGAAGAAGAAGATGATGACGAAAGCTCTGATTTAAAGACAGATAACGAAAGGTCAATTGAAACTACCAGCTCTGTAGTACAATCCGTACTAAGCCACGATCTTAATCCACAATTCATAGCTAGTATGGACAAAAAGTTAAACATACTTGAAAGTGGAAGTCCGGATGAAGTAGTCAAGCCAGTGGATATAAAAAAAGAGATTGATAAGAAAGCCGTAGTAGAACAACAAGTTTTTGACACTCAAGTACTCATTGATAAATGTAAATCGTTAGAATCAGTGCCGACAGAAGTCGAAAATAAGATAGTAGTAGAGAAGCCAGTGAGATCAAACGAAGCATCGACGTCATCGGTCAAAGACGACACGTGTGTAACTAAACCCAGTAGCCACCATATTAAGTTTCACAATCCTTTTTCTCAGAAAAAACCTGCTAAAAGCATTAGTGAGCCGTCTTCACCTGTAGATAAAGGTAGTTTCGTCCATCGCTCATCCAGACGCATAAGACGTCAATTGTCAAAACTGTCTAAAAGCAATATGATCAAAAGTATCTCCCATTACTCTTTGCATCCGAAAAAGAAGGAAACTAAAACACCTTTGAGTCAACCTGGGTCGTCTTCCGATGTTCGTTCGAAAGCTCCAAGTGAGACTGTACTGGGTTCTCCATTCTTATCCTATAATGATCTGATTAGTCTGGACAAAGAAAGTATTGATACCAATAAGTTCTTCCATAAAAGCGATGAATTTGATAAAGTGAAAGTGTCCATGTATATCGGATCAGAGCCTGCTTCTAGAGCTTCTCTTAGTGGTATTTCGTCTCCATACCATAGAGAGGAACCTCATCATCATGAAAAGAAACACTCGCTCAAGTCTACGGGAATGGTCCATACTGCTATGGAGACTATTTTGCTAGATAAAGTACAATCTTTATTAGTGCCAACATCTCCTGACCCCGACTCTGTTAAGAACAAACAGTTCTTCGATGATGTCAACGAAAAATTAGGTAAAGTTGAAGAGTATAGGAAAAACAATAATGCATCAGTAGGAAGCAGTATCAATCTAATGCCCTTGCATAGACCGAAAAGTACATCTCCACCTGTGAGCAATAAACCAGTTATAGTTAGCGGTATTAGAAAGGACAAAGGTCACGAACATAAAAGTAAACCTCCAAGCTTAATGCAAACTGCAATGGAGACCATGCTTATGGACCAAGTCCAATCAGTGCTTATGTCTACAACTCCTGAAACACATCATCCAGAATTTAGATTTGAAGACGAAGAGCAATCCGAATCTCACGAAGAACCCAAATCAATGGCTAAAAAGTCTATTTCTTATATCCAGTCTTTGCTCGGTCCGAAGTCTCCAGACCATACTTCGCCAACCGAAAGGTTCTTTGATAGTAAGTCTAAGAAGAAAGAACCAATGTCGACTGGACTTGTTCATACAGCTATGGAAACTATGCTCATGGAAAAGGTTCAGTCTGTCCTTGGACCTGAAACACCTGAACCAGTTTCTTCTGTGTTCGATGATTATGACAGAGATTATGATAAGTTACATCATCATAATAAGAAAGATGACAAACCCCATAGTATGTTTCAAACTGCGGTTGAAACCATGCTTTTGGAGAAAGTCCAGGCATCTGCTCTTGGTGGATCTGTACCTGATCCTGTAATTTCTACTGAAGAAGAAAGATCTCATGAGTTGCATAAAACTGACAGCTCAACTGGTATGACTCATTCAGCAATGGAAACAATACTGATGGATAAGATCACGTCTTTAGTTGGACAACCTGATATACCACATGTGGTGCCCGAACATTTCATAGAAGAAGAATCAGATAAACATGATAGGAAATCTATGAAAGATGATCTTAAACCAACTGGTCTGGTACATACGGCAGTTGAAACTATACTTTTGGATAAAGTTCAAACTTCTGCCCTGGGAACACCAGTTCTTGATACTGTAGTTCCAACTGAAGACGACCACCATCCAACATCTGATGAGTTACACCAAAAGGAAGAAGTTGGTGGTCTAACACATACGGCTATGGAAACTATATTGATGGATAAAGTTCACTCTTTAGTCGGCCAACCGGGAATGACGTTTGTTGAACCGAAAACCTTTTCTGAAGATGAATTAGAGAAAGCTGAACATCTAAATGATGACTTAAAATCTCCTGGACTAGTCAAAAGTGTTGTAAAGAATATCTTATTAGACAAAGTCCATACTTTAGTTGAGGAAAAAGATGTAGCAGTTGAGAAACTAAAGGAAATATTCGATAAGTCACATTCAAATGAAAATCTAAAATCTTCTGGCTTAGTACACACAGCTTTTGAAACTGTGCTCTTAGAAAAAGTACAGACTCTTATACCTACAGAAGCTGAAACGGCTGATAAGAAAGTAGTAGAGGAAGAGAAACAGGAAGAACCACCTGGAATAATCAGCACTGTGATTGATAAAATTCACTCTCTACTACCTACAATAGACGTAGAGACGGCAGACGAAACAAAAGCAGCAACAAAAACGATCGAGACATGCGAATCAGTATCCGAAGAAAAGAAAATCAACAAGAAACTCACTCGCCAGGATAGTGTACATTCAATAACAGAGAACGAAACGCCTAAAATGTCCAAAAAAGCTAACACATCACCTAGCGACGCAACTAAGCCCGTATTACACGTACACGGCGCTCTAGAGACCATACCATCGCTACCCGAAACCATAGACGACGTAGACGAGACTAACAATAGTGTGTGTGATAACTCGCATGCCGTGTGCGGTGTTAACAGGAGCGAGAGGGAAAGAGATAGGCGGGAAGACAAGTGCGACAAGGACAAGGGATCGCCGAGGCATGCGCGCCATGAGTCGTATGGTGGAAGGGAGCCGGCTCAGCCATCGCATGCGCAGAATTCGTCGTTGAATGCGACGTCGACGCCGCTCGGGATACATCGGAGGTCGTCGGATTCTGATCTGAGTGTGACGCCTAAAGGTCAGTTCATTTTGTTTTTTTTTAATATTTAAAACTGTTTGTTTTTCTATTTTCTCCTAAAAACCAAATTTTACAGTTAATTGAAAATTAATCAGGTTTTCAGGACTAAAAAAAATGTTTTTTATTATAACACGACTTCCCCAAAAAAAGGAGTGTTATGTGTTCAGGGTTAATGTAGTGTGAGTTTCTTTATTCCACCATAACTTAAAACGCCTGAACCGATTTAGAGGTATGGGGTATCGTTACAATCCTTGCATCGTCCCGAGTAGCATAGGCTAATAGAAAAACTCGGTGTGGTCACTGTGAAACGTAAATTAATACCAGCTTCAAATTATTATTTTATTAAAGAAGTTAGTTAGGTCTTGCAATTATTAGTGTCAATTACCTAAACCTAATTATCATTTCGTGTCGCTCACACAGGGGGCTCTAAACCTATCAGTAATTCAATACTCAGTGGGCACTCTTAATCCTAAATTCTTCCTGTTCTGCAACCATACTCTATTTGAAAACAAATAAAATTAATGAATAATGATGAATTTTTTATATGAAAACATAACTGGCAAAATGTGGGTGTACTAATGGGTACACCTCTGCCTTACCCTTCGGGGATTACAGGCGTGATGTTATGTAGATAATATATGATCTTTTAATTTGTCATTGTAAGTGGGGAACCTAAATCAAATAAAATTCTAGGTGGATCACTGAACACATCAGCGGGCAACGTTGGTAGCGGCGGTGGCGCCATCTTGCGACCTTCAATGAACAGCAATAACTTGGACATGCTGGAGTACCCCTTCTTGACAATGACGGAATATCCGCCCGGATTTATTGTTCATATTGGTATGTTCATTGGATTTATTTATTTATTTGTTTTTTGTTTTCGGTATGACATCTGGCAGATCAGCCTAAGAAATTGTCGACCAGCTTTTTAGACATTCCCATTTTTAACCCAAAATTAAATGTATCGCCGCTTTTCGCAACCAGGAGTCATAAGTCTATATTTAAAAAAAAGGAAACTTACTAATATATCGTGTTCGTGTTTAGAGTAAAGAATTTCGGTTTTTCTTTTTTGCTCAAGTGTTTCAAGTTCCCGTTTTCGTTTTTCGCGTTCCGTTTTTTGCTCATGCTCAAATTATTTCCCGGCTTTTATACCAATTAAATAATGATGATAAATGAAGTGTAATGTTGCCCAGGCGGCACCGTATGCGCGCGCTCCGTGAAGCTGGCGGACGGCGGCGAGGGAGCCGCGCGCGCGGCTTGGTGGGCCGAACTGCGTACAGAGCTGCGCGCGCACGCAAGAGCCCTACGATGCAACGCGGTCATCGCTTACACTGAGAATACGGCTATTTGGTGAGTACTTAATCATCGGGTCTGGCAAGGTGTTATTGGGATTTCCCATTAAGAATTTCTTAGTAGCAACCCTGAGTGTGGCAGTTGGTGATGGTGATACCCTCGTGCCTCGGAAAACACGTGAAGCCGTTAGTACGGCTCCTGATCTTTTCCCGGTCGTGTCGGATTGCCGTCCCATCGGACTATGAGGGAAAAGGGAGTGCACCTGTGTTTGAGCACCTACCTCCGTACTAGGCTAGTCTCCATTAAGATTGGCTTTTGGAAATTAGGTCAAAAGAAATATTAATTACTTAATTATACATATCGTTGTTAATGTTTATGCTTACGACGCGCATTTTTTATAAAGTTTGTCAGGTTCAAGTTTGTCAAGCAAATTAATACCGTATGCCAGTCTGCCAAGCAATTAAATTCCCTTACAGTACGTTGTTAGTCTTGTCTTCTGTTATAGTAATTAATGAATTCTTCTTGTTGTAGCGAGGACGTGTGTGTTCTATCTGCTTCGGGCACAGCTGTCGTCATTAATCTAGACTGCGACTTCAATGCCGAGCCCGAACCTAACACAGGTAAAGTTATAAAAAGTCAAGTTAAAAAAAATCCTATGCAGATCTTACATAATACATAAGTTTTGTATTTTTATTTATTTCTATTAATTCTTTTCTATACGTATTAAATGCATTTTTAAATATTTGTACAAAAAATACATTTGATAATATAAAAAATAAAACCCACACTTTATTCTTGTTATTATAGCAACCACGGGTTCAAAGAACACAATAGACGAATTGGAAAGTGAATTGTGCAGTATGGCGCATGTACCGTACTCGCCGGGCGCCGGGCCCTACAGGGCCGAACTGTCCAGCTGTGGGGGGTGTCGGTAAGGCTATACTAGTAATATAAAGAGGTGAAATTGTTTATACATGTAGAGATAAACTACTTTAACATGACGCGCCCCTCCATATTACTATTTCAATGTGTGTAGTCACATCCGTATGAAAGAGTTTTGTATGTAGTTGTGAGTAATCGTCTTCAGTAGCAGGCCGGCAGATTTGTTTGTCAACTAACCATAAATAGCCGACCGCGCAAGACAACGCACGTGTCATTTTCATAGAGTATGTCAGTTCCGCGCCATACTAGTAATAATGAGTGATTAATAACGCCGCTAGTCTAGCAACAAATCGCTGTTTTGTTTTTGTTTCGGGAGCCGTCTCAGTACGCACACATGCGTTGTGAATCTTTTCAATACTTTTACAAACACTCTCAAACGTTTTGAATTGTGGAAGGGCGCGTCAAGTTAGTGTAGTTTATCTCTAGCGACATCTATCGCAGAACTTACGAACTTACGAACTTACTGCCGTTTTCTACATCGCGCAATCAAAGATCGGCGCGGTGTTGTCATATACATATACAAAATTCCGACAGCAAACTTCGGGCAGTAGCCCACCAGACACAACACCTGTCAAATCAGAGGATCCTCCCTTTTCAACAGAGGATGAGGAGTTTTATACCCCGATTCTCATACCTCCAAATAGGTCAGGTGCGGAGTACTCGTAACCGGCGTGCTTGTATGACGAGATGTATGAACGTAGATGAGGCAAAAGTAGTATGTAAGGATCGTAGGACTAGCAGGTGGCGTTCTGTAGTTTAGCCTACCGCCATGGGAAAAAGGCGTGAGTTTATGTATGTATGTAAACACATAAATTACTAGCTTCTGCCCGCGACCTCCCCTTTTTTTGGACAAATGCATGTGTGTGATACCATTAAAGCAATTTCAAAAACTAGTATCAACCGACTTCTTTGCAGTACTATTTACAGAAGAATATGATACATTGTCTGTTATTTCACAGGAGAGCTCGTGTGCCTACAGTATTATTAGCGACATGCTCCAAACCCAGCAAGTTGACATCACACGCCAAAGCTGTCACGCTTACTGCTGTCGGTGAGTATCTTACTTTACAATCTTAGTTATAATTGGGCACTTCAGGCAGGTTCTCTAAACACTTTTTCCTGAAAACCCGATTAATTTTCAATTTACTGTATAGATAAACTACAATAACACGGCGCGCCCCTCCACAATTCAAAATCTTTGATAGTGTTTGTAAAAGTATTTACGCATGTGTGCGTGCTAAGACGCCTCTCAAAACAAAAACAAATCAGCGATTTGTTGCTCGACTTGCGGTGTCATTTAATTACACATTATTATTAATATGGCGCTGCACTGACATGCTCTAAAAAATGACATGTGCGTTGTCTTGCGCGGGCGGCCTATTTATGATTAGTTGACCAACAAATATGTCGGCCTGCTACTGAAGACGAATACTTACAACTACATACAAACTCTTTCATATGGATATGACTGCACACATTGAAATAGTAATATGGAGGGGCGCACCCTGTTATAGTAGTTTATATCTGAAATTAAATTTTTAATTGCAACTATTTAAGCGATCAATTAAATATTCCCCTTTTTTTAGCGGCGCGAGTAAGAAGAGCTCCACCTACTTCAGAGCCTGGAGCGAGAGACATCTCGGATCAACTGCCCTTCTTGGAGTACGAACTGCACAAACTATTACTAGCCAAACTAAGGATGCAAGTAAGTCAAGTTTATACAGGGTAGTTGGTAATTTGATATATTCCCTGAAAGTGGATAAACTAAAACTAATTTGTTACAACTATGAACTTGGGGCCGACACTATGTGATTTTGAGTTATGGTACATTTTGAGTATAGCGCATTTTGAGTTATAGCATATATTGAGTTAGCACATTTTGAGTTATTTTAATTTATTTCGCCTGCCCTGTGCCTCTGGCGCAGCTGTGGGGCACACAATAATGTTTTTTTATTCGATTTTTTTTTTTATTATTATATTTGTGTGCTTAAGGTCTGTGTCAAATAAACAATAAGGAATTTCTAAAGGAAAAGCCTAATAACACTTTGCCCGACTTGGAAATCGGACCCCGGTCCCACGCTCAGCAATCACGAAACCAAGTCGTGCTCTAATCTCATGATTCAGTTTTTAATGTTTAATGTTTCTATTTTTGATAAACAATTTTAAAACGGTTTTAATAAAATTGCTTGTATTTTTTAAATTATTTGTTTTGCCCACAGGGTGCGAACGCGTTATTTTCTCTACAGACACAGATATCGATTGGCGATCGATGTGTCATGGCGCTGGCGAGCGGCTCCGCCTGCAGGCTGGCCGCGCTGCCTGCGCCCGCGCCGCCTAGGATTAAGGTAAGCAAGATATTTATTAGAAACACGATAGGGTTTAGCAGATAACCTGCAAAAGTAAAATATACAGATCAAGTTAGGGAAAGTGGTCCTTTGTCAAAAAATAATCAATATTTAAGTTTTAGAGGAATGAGAAACAGGGTGTAAAGTCTCTCATCCTCCGTTGAAAAGGGAGGAACCTCCAACCAGACGGGTGTTGTCTGGTGGGCTACTGCCCGATGGTTGTTGTCGGGATTTTGCAAATATGCTAATGTCGCGGCAAACTCTGATTGCACGGTGTAGGAATTGTCAGTTTTAGTTCGCATGCTATGCAACAGATGTCGCTACATGTATTTTTGACAGATTCAGAATTAGACTAGAATACGAAAGTTCTAAAAAATTGCTATCTGGTCAGTGACGTCTACTCATGTCAGCCTACCATCCCTTTTAATTTATTTTATTGATTTAAATTTTGACATTTTAGTAATTTGTTATATAATTTTGACATTTTTAAAAATTTTGTATTTGATTTATATTTTTAATTTCAATTTCTGTAATTATTTTGTAATTTTTAATGGAATGTGTTGGGTGAATTTAACGGTTGTAAAATTATTATTTGTTGAAATGTATATGGGTTATAGACCTGAAATAAATGAATTATTATTATTAATGTAACCTTCTTAGATAAAGGTTACAAAAAAAATAACACAGTGTCACAGTATTACAAAGTTGACATTTTCAGGCGTCAGAGAACGACAAAGATGCATTGGAAATACAAAAAGCGCTTTGGGAGTCGTTCACGGCGAACAGAGCGGCCAACGGATTTGATATAGGTAAATGAACTTTAATTTAGAAAACAGTACCTATACATAATTATATAACATACATAATGTCACGCCTGTAATCCCCGAAGGGTTAGGCAGAGGTGTACAAATTAGCACACTCACATTTCGCCAGTAATGTTTAAGTCCCATGCAATAGGGGGCCAGCCTATTGCCATAAACCGGGCACAAATCCAGACTCCGAGGCTGCTACTGAGAAATTTCTGATGGAAAAACCCAATAACACTGATTAAATATAATAACACCACAAACACAATCACATCACAATATAATAATGTAAAGTCAAACAAGCTATTTAAGAAAAAAAAGAATTTAAGGAATTTTAAGAATTTTTTGATTGATTTAAGTGAGTAAGTCTTTAACGTAACTCTCTTAATAAGCCATGAACTTAAAATCTACATTAATTTACACGTACAAATTCGAAGTGCTGTAGAATTTTTTTTTGTCTGTATACCAGATAGTTTATTCGACTGTACACTTTAGGAACAAAATGCTTTGTTAAGATAAGATATTTTATTAACAAAATTTATATTAAAGTATCAAGAATAAAGAATTGATTATGTTTGACAGATTTAAAATCAATTATAATGATGTTACTAGGTGGTATAGAACACAATACAAACGGGGTGCTGCCCGAGGTGGATGGTGAAGAAGCGCCTGCGCTGGACTTGTGCGCTGACAAGGATGCGTGTGTGTTGGAACTGGACGAGGCTGAAGATGTAAGTAATACACATGTATAAATATTTCTCAAAATACATGCGATTAAAAAAAAACCTATAATATTTCCCAAAATAAATAAAAATTTAGTCTTTTTAAAAATATTCTGTAAATTCGACAGTTTTAAAGTGTTTCTCAATTATTAATATAGTATTTGACAGCTTGTTTAAAAAATGTTCTCATAATCTTTCTCAACATACATGAGATTCAACAACACATTTAAAAATGTACTTAATCTTTTTGAAATTATGTTCACATTGGAACTTTTGTCAGACCTTTCGCAATTCGTAAAATGGTGTACAACTCTTGTTCATTAAATAAATAGGCCAGTTTCAAAGGATCTTTTTTTTTATTTCTTAGGTGGAGACGGCACGTGCGCTCGCCAAGCGCCACGTGAACATGCAGGTGTACATGCACGGACTCAAACCTGTCATGGGTGCGCAGCCGCAGGCGTTTGCGCAGGTTGGTTATGTTCAAATAACTGGACAAAATGTATGGATCAGTTTATTACCTAGTTTATCCTAAATAAGGTCGCATATGTATAATAATATTTTTATAAATTCTCTTTTTACACATAACATAACGCCTGTAATCTCCGAAGGGTTAGGCAGAGGTGTACACATAAGTTCACCCACATTCCGCCAGTTATGTTTAAGTCCCATGTAATAGGGGGCGCGAGTATTGCTACGAACCGGTACAAATCCTCCAAAAACCAGACTCCGACATTGCTACTGAAAAATTCATGATGGAAAAACCCGATAACACTCAAATTCAAATTCTATCTTTTTTGCTGTAAATGCATAATTTCCTTTACATAGCGTGTCATTCTGGATATCAATACATTTCTCTGACTGCACATGGTTCTCTAAGTGACATCCCCCCTCCAGGTGTGGCGCGGGCGCTTGGCCCTGTCGGGCGTGGGGGGTGGTGGGGGCAGCGCGGCCGTGGAGCGACACGTGCGGCGCGCGCTGGACGGCGTGGCCTACAAGCTGAGGCGCATGCAGCCTTGCGCCTTAGTCGCGCCTCGCTTCCAGCTGGAACTGCCTGAGGTGAGTTCAGTAATATCTATCTTGCAGGTAAACAAACAAATGGTTAATCAGCAGTACATAAGCAACCTGTAATGCCTGTTGAAATCCAGGCTACCTCTTGCCAAGAGCTAGCAGTTAATAACCTAAACTAATAGGACTCGAAAAAGGTGTCAACCAAAATGATGATTGATGGATGGTTGTTTGTTAATCTTTCATGCATAAACGGCTGAAGGGAATTAGCTGAAATTTTTGGCACAGATAGATTTATTTATCATGGGATAATTTATGACTTTGGATTGATACTGAATTCTACGCAAAGGTGACAGAAGCTGTACATAAAAATACACCAAAAATAAAACAGAACAGATTTATGTCTGTCTTGTTTTTCTGTATCCTCATGGGACAATTTGAGACTTTGACTTAATTCTAAAGTCGTAACGTAGACGAAATCGCGGGCAAAAGCTAGACCTACATAAAACTACATCAATAATAAAACCTCCAAACCTTCTCAGGACGAAATACAACTCATAGTCTCCGGATCCGCCATCCCCCTCCAAGACCCGAACAGCCCCGAGGCGAACGGCTTCGAGAACGGCCACCACTCCAGCAGTCAACACAGCAGTCAAGCAAGCAACGGCAGTGGCAGTCACGGTAGCCATGGCAACGGGGACGCTGATGATGATATCTTCACGCTGGATGAGGAACAGCTGATCAAGAGTCCGCCGGAAGTGGTGGAGGAGAAGAATTATGTGAATAATGGACAGGTGGGTCAAGCTTTTATCACAGTCTATGTAATATAGCTAAAGATTTTTTTTGTTTGAAAGCGATAATAAGTATAGGTACCGCCACGAGTGGTGAGCACAAATTTCACCTGCGCATTTGTTAATATTCCGGTCTCTTTGGCGGAATGAAGAAGGCGGGGGGCGCCGATCTTGCAGTCGGCTGCATGCGATTGGTTCGTCAATTGATGCTCATCGTCTATTGGTCTATCGCCTGTCATTCCTGTGTGAATAACGTTTTGTATTTTTAATAGTTTATTTTTGTTATTACGTATTAGATGCTTTTTTTTAATATAGTTAATATCGTTATTTCGTATTTGTTATGTTTTTGGTTTAATATAGTTCATTTTTATTGTTACGTTTTATAAAAATGCTGTTTTTTTTTTAGTATTTTACAATACATTTAAAAGGAATATGCGTTAGCCTTTATTTGGCCAAAAGTGTACATGCGCGAAATCCTACAATCTGTGCTCTGGATCCCTACAAACTGGTTATCTGGTGTTAGTAACAAACAAGTTTCTCAAAAAAATGATTTTTAAAAATTCGGAAATCGCATTACTCCGCTGCCTCAATAGACAATTGAATAACAAAAATAAAACACAGCTGTAATTAAATTTAGTTACATCCCTTTGCACAAACAAACTATTCAGTTTTTTTTTTCATTTGACTAAGAACCGCACGGAATGCGCCCGTACGCCTTTGGGGAGGACGGTATCAAGTAGGGTTCATTCCCGGGAATTCTCGGCTCGAGAATTCCCGGGAAATCGTTGGGCTTTGTTCCCGGGAAATCAAGCTCGAGAAAAGTCGAGAACTCGAAAAATCATGTTTCTATGTAGAAATTAAATCGCCGTTTGCTGTGTTGCGTGGCGGCGTGGGCCAGAGCACAACGGCACCCTTTGAACTCGCTGCAAGCGCTGGCGGCGTGGGCCAAAGCACAACGGCACCCTTTGAACTCGCTGCAAGCGCTCTGCGGCGTCATTTTTACACGTTCATTCGTGTTTCGACTCTAGCCAAGTATATTTTACGTAGTGAGTGTTTCACAGATTACGCGATAAATCGAAATTAAACAGGTAAGTGTTTTCAGTTTCATTGACACATCATGGATTTATTATTCATATTATTTTTATCAATAATATAATCTGAATATGATCTTCAATTTTACTAGGTACGAGTACCTATCATGTTCTTGTCTATTATTTTTTAGTCAAACTTTATCACATAAAATAACTAACGATACATTAATTATACTACTTAGTCTAATTAGATTTCCTATTTTTCTAAAACAACAACACACAAGCTTAAGCTTAAATATGAGTTAAGATATTAACGTTTTCTTTCATGTTGATTTTTTGTTTAGTTTAATAGAAGCTATTTTTGTTTATAAGTTCTAAATAACCAGCCAAAAATGGTGCTGTGATTGTAATTTAATTATAAGTTAAGATATTAACGTTTTATTTCATGTTGATTTTCTGTTTAGTTTAATAGAAGCTAATTTTATTCATAAGTTCTAAATAACCAGCCAAAAATGGTGCTGTCATTATAATTATAAGTTTAAATAATATTATTTCTGTATTTTTTTTTAAAAAGTTAATTAGCTTATTAAGATTAATATTTTTGAATATAATCAATAAAAGTTTTATGATTAATTTGATACTTTTATTTGAGAGAAAAACCATTGAATTTGTTGACGTTATTGGAACCAAATAATATGAGAAAACGTACGTGAATGTAAATTTCTCGACAACCCGAGAAGACTCGAGAAATTAGCCTCGAGAATTCTCGAGACCCGAGAAATTGAAAAGCTCGAGAAATCATGAACCCTAGTATCAAGCAACGTGCACATTTAAAAAAATCGTATTGTGGTAAAATTGTTTGCTATCATGCGTATACGTATCGTTCACAGGTCACAGATTATAAGTTCCGGTTGCCAATTGGGTAGTTGACATTTTTAGCTAAAAATTCCAAGACATTACTTTTTTAAAAACGCTTTTATTAAGCCCTGAAAACTCGATTAATTATCAATTTACTGTATTTTTTTTTTACATAACATACATAACATCACGCCTGTAATCCCCGAAGGGTTAGGCAGAGGTGTACCCATTAGTACACCCACATTTCGCCAGTTATGTTTTTAGTCCCATGTAATAGGGGGCGAGCCTATTGCCATCAACCGGGCACAAATCCAGACTCCGAGGCTGCTACTGAGAAATTCCTGATGGAAAAACCCAATAACACCTTGCCCGACCTGGGAATCGAACCCAAGACCTCATGCACAGCAGTCGCGCTTGCGACCACTAGACCAACGAGGCAGTTTTTTTTTGTGGCTTTGAAATCAATAAATAGTTAAACAATTGAGTTGCCAAATAAGTGACGTCACAGGCTAGTATGCCATACAAAATTTATGGAAGAATCGCATTTTGACAGATCATAAAAAAATACGTTAATTAATGGTGGTGTCAACTAGTCTATTACTAGTAACCTGTACAAGATGCAGTTTTGCATACCTATCAAATTCAAGGAATTTTGAATAGACATACATAATGTATTTCTCATATTCCAGGTGCCCACGTCAGTGTCTCTGACGACACTGAGCCACATGAGCGGCAGCCGCGTGTCGCGGCGCCTGTGCGCGCTGCGCCTGCTGTTCGTGCGCGAGACCACGGCCGTGCGGGAGCTGGGCGGGCTCAGCGGCTTCCTGCACACCTTCACGTGCGAGGTGGGTCACGCAATGCATTTTGTACAACATCACACTCGTAATCCCCGAAGAATTAGGCACAGGACCCATTAGTACACCCACATTTTGCCAGTTATGTTCAAGTCCCAAATAATCCGGGGTCGGTTGGGACGTCTTAACAGGAAACCGTGGCCCGAAACGCAAAGGGCAACAAAAGGAACAGTGTAGTTTTTTAATCAATAAAAGTGGGACAGTCCCTTCCGCTCCACCCAGGGCGGAAGGACTCAATTGATGATTTTTACCACCCCAAAAAAAGTCCCATGTAATAGGGAGCGAACCTATTGCCATTAACCTGGCACAAATCTAGGCTTTAAAGCTGTTACTGAGAAATTCCTGATGGAAAACCCAATAACACTTTCTCCGACCTGGGAATCGAAACCAAGACCTCATGTTAAGCAATCACGCTATGCGACCACTAGGCCAACGAAGCAGGCAAATACTTATTACTAGCTGATCCAGCGAACTGCGTAACGCCATATTTATTATTTTTTTGGATGAAAAATAGATAGTGGCTAATTCTCAGACCTACCCAATATGCACACAATTACATAAAAATCGGTCCAGCCGTTTCTGATTAGTTTGGCAACAGGAGAATTTTATACAGAGTGTTAGTGTAAACACCGTTATCCTTGAAACCAGTGGTTTGGTTTCACTAATAGAACGTAAATTCAATGAAAAAAAAATCTTTTTTTTTAAGTAAAAATCTCCATTTTTTCTCAAAATTATTATACCCTATCATACAATGATGTAATTAGTTCAAACTTTTGTAGGTAGTCATAACGGACGGCCAGTGCAGCAGGTCAACGCCCTTTGCGGTGATTACGTAACTCGGGCACATATTGGTGCCGATTCCCTTGTTCACAAACTAGACAAAATTTAGAGAATTGACATCTCTTACTAACATACAGCGAAAGGAAAGGACGGTGACATTAAAGAACTAAGTTAGAGATGTCAAATTAGTTTTACCTTGAACTTCTCCGTATTTTTAATCCATACGTTTTAAGATGTCAACTATAATTGTATGGATGTGTCAGATTGACTAAATTTGTCAGCTCTTATTTACATTAGTCTCTTTCTTGTTTTATTGGACAGAAAAAGATGAAAATAGTCTAATTTTAGTTTAGTTTGTGACCAAGGGAATCGGCACCAGTATCCATGAATTTACGGACGGTGTCGGACAGATTTTTTATTAATTTTTGAAAGAAAACTTTGATTATTTATTTTTAAATTCACATAAACATTTTTTATGTGAATTTAAAAATAATATATAATATACTTAAATAAATCATGTACTTATGGTTTTAGTGACAACGGTGTTTACACTAATAGTCTGTATAATAGATAATTGATTGAATTGATTGTTTTTAATGATTTTAAAATCTCATATTTGATTATTTCCTCCAAGGAATTTTTTTGCACCTGCTTTGTTATGTCTTCACCACCTTTGTTTGACTGATAGAGAATGCCTAAGGCATATAGTCCGCCTTTACTTTTATTTTGCATAAAGTTTAAATAAAAAATAAATTATTATTATTGCCTGATACTTACTTATTAACACCATTACGTCAGGTGATGGCGATAGTCCGCGCGTACACGGCCGCGCTGGGCGGTAACGCGCTCACCTCGTTCTACATCACACAGCTCATGCTGCAGGACAACGCGCACAAGAATCAGGTACGATTCATTTTTTTTAATTATAACTAATTCGTGAAAGCAAGCACAAGAAACATAAGTGTACCTAAAAATTATAATACCTAATCTTAAGACTAATGCCGAACCCTAGCTAATTAAAATGCCTATATTCCATACGTTCTACGATGGTGCGGGTGACACATGTCAGCAATTCATCTATAGATTTTAGAATCGCATAACTAATTACTTTACTAGTTCTTTTACTTACTTATTACTGATTCCGTACGACTATGATATTAGTGTGCAGTTAAAATATTCAATCATGATTGTAAATCGCCGTAACGTTGAAGAGTAAAAAGCAACAGTTTGACAAATGTCACCGGCACCATCCTAGCGCGTGAGGAATATGGTAAACCAAGCTTATAGTTGTCTCATGACTGATTTTTCAGATGACATTTATCTGCAGAATAAATATAACTGTTTGACATATTTCTTTTTCTTACTCCTCCGCTATTCTTGTCTGATTTCGTTGCGAGACCCGAGACAGTTAATCGTTTCTCTGAGACTCGTCGAGCTTCATTGCCTCCGCGCTTTTCTGGTGGCCTCCACTGTTGATTCTGGCTTTCAGGAGTTGTAGTGGGTGGGAACAGTGTGGCGGGCTTGTCCGATAGAAAAAAAATATATACAAAAACTATCCATCTATCCTATTTGCCCCACACAAGGAACTATTCCTGTATCGTGAGTGTGTTTATAAACATATAAACTCACATACACACCCTGTAACACTTAACAACTACCTGTAGGCCATACAAATCTTAATTCTGTGCGGAAATCGAACCTGCGATACGCAGCAAAACAGCCAATAGCTAATCCACTGCATCAAACATGTCTGGAATTAAAAATTTAATTATATCTAATAATATAAGTTTTTAAGTTTACGGGCCTGTTGGTCTAGTGGTTAGCGGCCCTGACTACTAAGCCGGAGGTCGTGGGTTCGATTCCCACCCAGGACAAACTTTGTGTGATGAGCATGATTGTTAGTTCTGTATCTGGGTGTGATTTATTTATCTATAATATGTATGTATTTATAAATTATATAAGTATGTATATCAGTTGTCTGGTTACCATAACACAAGCTCTGCTTAGCTTGGGATCAGATAGCCGTGTGTGAGTTGTCCCAAGATATTTATTATTATTTATTTAAGTCATTTTTGTTAGATACTAAAATGCTACGGGCCTTTGTGTCTAAAAATGAAAGATTTTCTTTTTATAATATTTATTTCTCGAATAAAAATGATCTGAAAACAATTCCCGTAATTACAAAAGTAGAAAATGTTGCCATCTCATCTCAGCACCAAGCATGCAAAAATGTGGATGCATTATAGGTTTTTTTTGACTGATTGAGACTGAGATTATAATATGACCGTTCATAAAACATAACATACATAACATAACATCACGCCTGTAATCCCCGAAGGGTTAGGCAGAGGTGTACCCATTAGTACACCCACATTTCGCCAGTTATGTTTTTAGTCCCATGTAATAGGGGGCGAGCCTATTGCCATCAACCGGGCTCAAATCCAAACTCCGAGGCTGCTACTGAGAAATTCCTGATGGAAAAACTCAATAACATTTTGCCCGATCTGGGAATCGAACCCAAGACCTCATGCACAGCAGTCGCGCTTGCGACCACTAGACCAACGAGGCAGTCATAAAAATACGTTAAAATAAATCCTAACTTTACTTAATCTTCAAAATTTATTTATATATTTATAATTTATTTATTTATACTATGTTTATAATTGTTGCATAAATTATTTAATGTTTGTGATTTTATTTTATAATGTCTTTACCAACGTGTTTGTACTAGCGGTGTTAACCTGTAATTAACTGTTGCACATGTAATTTTTCTGTTATAACTTGTTAACTGTTATTGTTATGTGTAAACAGTTGTTGGTTGACCTTAAATAAATAAATAAAATATTAAAATTACAATATTTTCTTTCAGGGTCAATGTCTTCTGTCAGTAGGTGGCGACATAGTCCACATCACATACTGAAATTATACGAAACTAAACATGACATATCTATGACATACACGTTTAGGACACTATTAATTAATCTTTGTATTGTAAGAGCTATACCTAAGTAGTTGATTTGCGAATTTAAACCTTATTATTTGTGTTCCAAGAATGTGATTTTGATTATAAGTTGTTGTTTTGTGAAACTAATCTTAATATTAAAGTTTATTATGGTAACTATGTACAGTCAATGAATTAAAAGGTTGAACACGTAAATGTCAAACTAGCGTTTGCGCACGACTTCGTCCGGCTATCAAGCTCATAGCTTTGGTCCATTCTTGGGCTTTAAGCTCACCCCGTACCTTTCATCAAAATCGGTTCGGTGGTTCGTGATATAAGACAGACAGACATAGGTAGGTACTTTCGCATTTATAATATTAGTATAAATTTGTGCCAACATGATAAATGCAAACGACAGTGCGTAAATAAAAATATTTGCGAAAGTAACTTTGTCTATCTGTTACGCTCTCACGAATAAACCACTAAACCGATTTTAAAGAAATTTGGTACGCGCTTAGTTTAAAGCCCAAGAAAGGACATAGGCTACTTATTCTTCTGCGACATTTACGCAAACGAAGTCACGGACAAGAGCTTGTATGAAAAAAATATTTGAAAATAGCTAAACCTTTTATTTCTACGTCTTTACATCAGTTATGAAGTCTGCCAATTGTACTTCCTAAACGTATATTTCATTTAAGTATTAAGCCAGACTGTTAACGAACTTCTTATTAATTAAGTAGTTGAAAAATATCGTGTATGGCAGGGGTTTGAAAAGATACTCTATTGACATGTAATGCAGTTGGGTACTTTATATTTATACAGCCATTAAAGAGACATACGTTTTATGAGCTGACAAAACGCGATTCCCCCATAGTTTTGATGTGAAACATCCACACGCCTTGGCAGTAAAACTGACTCGAATGCCGTGACGGCAAACGTCATGACGTTGTCATGCCTTCTTTGTTTAACTCCATATTTCGTTATAGAATTTATTATGAATTGTAATATTAATATTATTTAATATAGACATTTCTCATCTGCCGGGCATCCAGCAAACATGACGTCACTTATTTGCAAACTCAATTGACTTACAATTTTATTGATTTTAAAGCAATCATGATGATGATGATGATGAAAAATCTAATAAGAACACTAAACGGGCTTACAAGTTTTTAAAACAAGATGTGTCTTGGAATTTGATGACGTCAACTGTCCGATTTGAAACGCGTGACGTTTTAACTGTCACTTTGACAGCTATAAGTTTACTTTTTAAATCTTCAAATAGCTACTTGTTTTTTGGCCAAGGTCATCCTGGTCGTTTTACTATCATTGTTGATGTCTCGAAGACAATTTTATAAATGTCACAAAACATTATTAAGCACTATTTAAACCTACCATGCAAGATATTTTCAGTGTTTTTTTTTTCGTAATCTCTAGAATAATAAAATATTACAGTAAGTAGATAAATAATTTTTAAAATTGTAGTTTTGAAATGTGATTAAAAATATTTGTGTAAAAAATCAAAATCTATTATGTATATCGTACAAAATTATTTTTAAATGTTATATCTATTGTATATTGTTATATACTCACCGACTTTTGTGTCAAACGATGTAGATCGAGTGCGCATTGCGATTTTTTATCGCAGAAATATTAATTCACAGGACAAAAAATTGCAACGAATATGTACTATTATGCGATTATAAAATTGTGCTTTAAAAAATCGCACCGCAGTGCGCGCTTGCTCTTAAAACAAATAAGACTTGAGTGTAACGTTTTTAACTATGTCTATATTTGAAGTTTTACTTAATTTTAACATTTATATTTATGTAATTAAAGTCCTATTTTAAAGTAGCATGCGCCTGTCAGAAGTCGTGCAGAGTTTTATTATTATATCAAAAAACAATTCCAAATTTAAAACTTCATAAAAACGTAAAACTGTTAATTATCTGTATTTCTTGTCAAAGACATTTTGTAATTTTTATTTTAATAAAATGATAATTCTTTATCAAAATCTTGCCACAAATGTACTCTCTATTGTCAAATTTAACGCGTTGTCTTTAAAGGTATCTGCTCATCGCGGTATTGTTGTTAAACAAAAAGTAGTTTTGATATGTTGCTTCCACAAAATGTTTTATCACAAATTCATAACATCATAACAACACGCCTGTAATCCCCGAAGGGTTAGGCTGAGGTGTACCCATTACAGTACACCACACAAATTCAGATCACAAATCATATCATATTACAAATTCTTCAAATAAATTATGTTCTTTGCAGTTAATAATTTCTAGTAAATGAGATTTTTTCTGCACGTCAAATTTCTATTTCACGACGTAATGATAATTATTTTGGATATTTAACGCCGACTAAATTGTAATCTATTCTAAGCCTAGGTTCCACACCCATGTTATTGGGAGATTGTGGCTTGACACGTTTTAACAGAACTAGCACAAATGCAGTATTTTGATTAAACGGTATTAATTATGTAACCAGGATTTGTAAAAACCTAATTTAAAAGAGTGCCGTGGAGTTTCTAGCTCGTTCTTCTCCATAGAGGCCTACCTACGTTTTGGAACGAGCAACTAGCTTAAACTTTCGGACTAACTGACCGACTCCTTGACAATTCAAAAGTGCCAGTAAATGGTCTAATTGAAATAAATGTTTTGACTTTGACTTTAAAAACAAAACAATGAAACGGTATTTCAAAACAGTATTATTAAAAAAAAAGAACCCAAATCGATTCACCCGTTTAAGAGCTATAGACAGACACACACAGCGGTCAAACTTATAACACCCCTCCCAGCTAATTATCACACCGCAATGCGCAGTTACCTTCAAAAGATACGAACCGACGTTTTATATCATAAGTTGTTTATGTTCATTAATGGTCATCGCTCATTATAATAAGACCGCGCGCCGCCCGCAAGCCGTTAACTTTTTATCTTGTCATTGTAAAAAATACTTTAACGCACACGAATTAAAGTCCAAACTTGAATGGCAATTTTTTTGCTTTAATGAGCGGTGATTTTTATTGTATATCACTCAACGGTTAGTGGAAATGTATGGTGCTACGTAAAACTTTCTTGTCATTTTATTTGTATATGTATTGGTGACAAAATATGTCAATTTTCTTAGTAATTTTCCTATAGGTGACACCACATCTGCGCACGCGCAGGAACAATGAATCTTAGAAATATTGTTTGAACACCTTTGAATCTGTTCGCAAGCAGATAGCGAGTGGCTCACGTGCATGTTATCCAAAGATCAAATTATTTTAGTAACTCACCTAAATAAATTTAAATGGTGTGTGTATTTAATTCATACTAGAAAATGTAATGCAGGTGAAACCGATTTTCTGTGTCTCTAAAACATGCTAACAAGTTTCTTCTATAATTTTATATTTTAGGCTGGCAACATCTTGTATCTTGTATACCATAGTGTTGCTACAAACAATAATAAAAATAAAATGGTAATTTTTCTGGCGTATTTTGTCACCAATACTGAATATTTCTCTTCATATCATTATTATTTTTTGCTCGAATTTATCACAATTTCGTATCAAGGTCATAATATGCTCCCACACAATACTAATCATGTGTTAAAAATACTTATAGAATCTTTTAAAATAAATTGTTAAAATTTTTAAAACGCGATAAATATTTATTTAGGTAGGTATTGGTGCCGATTCCCTTGGTCACAAACTTAACTAAAATTAGAATATTTCCATCTTTTTCTGTCCAATATAACAAGAAAGAGACTAACGTAAATAAGAGCTGTCAAATTTAGTCAATCTGACACATACGTACAGTTTTAGTTGACATCTTAAAACGTGTGGATTAAAAATACGGAGAAGTTCAAGGCAAAACTAATTTGACATCGCTAACTTAGTTCTTTAATGTCACCGTCCTTTCCTTTCGCTGTATATTAGTAAGAGATGTCAATTCTCTAAATTTAGTCTAGTTTGTGAACAAGGGAATCGGCACCATTATTAGTTTCCTTAACGGCCTAACACTTTTAAAGATCTTTAGGTCCTTTTCTAGTAGGTATTGTGCTTCGACATTTGTATTCTACCGACCCCATAGTTACAATTGGGTACATGACACCACCAATCAATTTATATACTTTACTAGCTTTCGCCCGCGGCTTTGCTCGCGTTAATTTAGAATTTGCTAATCAATTCAGGTTGTACTCTGCTTGTAGATAATAATGAGTGAAGTGATTTTTGTTTGAATAGCTACCCTTGATTTTCTGACATCCTAGTACTTTTTTTTATAAACCCAGTATGTTGACGTTTCCAGTCCGAGTAAAATTGCTTATTTCTACTGCCATAGGTCTCACAGAAACCGGATAAAAACAAAAAATGTATCCTATGTCCGTCTGCTGGTTCTAAGCTACCCCCAAACCAATTTTCAGCCGAATCGCACTGCACTGGCCGTCCGTTATAACTACCTACATAAGTTTTAACTAATTACATCATTGTAATATAGGGTAAAATAATTTTGAGGAAAAATGGAGATTTTACTTAAAAAAAAAAAGTTTTTTTTTTTTTGAATTTACGTTCTATTAGTGAAACCAAACCACTGGTTTCAAGGATAACGGTGTTTACACTTACACTCTGTATATATAAATATATAGATTTTCTATTTGTTTTTAGCATTACATAAATACGCAACACTGGGAATTTCACCTGTATCGTTTGTGTCTTTACAAACAATCTCACATACACAAGACCCGGATCAACTATTGGCACACTATTTAGGTCATACAAATATTTATTACGCACGGGAATCGAACCCGCGACACGCAGCCGCGATTCCTACCATAGATTTTGTATCGCACTAGTAAACTGAGACGTCACTTATTTGCCTTATTATGTTAATGGTGTCTTATACCCAATAAATTACCCCCCACAGTCCGACCCTTCTTATTATTCGTACAGTTTTGAATCTAAATGTACTTAAAACTATTTTCACTATAATATCATAACTAAGTATTGATTGTAAATGACAGTATCTAGCCGTGAATTTGATGTTTTTTATGTATTTTGTCTATGTATGTTTACAATGTGTGTTGTAGGGCGAAATATATGACAAATATTTTATTTGATGACTTTCATTTTAACCTTACCTTTAGGTATGTGTCGTGATGGCCCAGTGCTTAAGGCGCCCGCCTCTCATGCATGAGGGTTGTGGGTTCAAAACCGAGCAAGTACTAATGTACTTATCTTTTTCAATTAATAAGTACTTTCTAAAGTTTCTCTTGGATATCACTGGCATCGGTGAAGGAAAACACCGTGTCAGAGGCCCTTGAGGCGGTTTAGAAACTCTGACACTAGGGTGTGTAGGGTCGTAAGACCTTACTGCCCATACGATAAAGAAGACCTTTATGAAAGATCATTCGTATGGATATAATATTCGTATACACTAATTCGTATACAGAATTTTTACAAACAAATGTAAAAATACATGTTAACCTTCATACACAAATCCTGAGGTGCCAACCCTAGTGGGGCAGAATCCACAAAGTGTTTATGCTAGTGTTATCCGCCCCATCAAATCAGAATAGTGGGGCATATTCCACTGCAAAATTTTAGGCAGTCCACTTTGCCACACCAGGGTGGCGGGCTTGGTGGGGCAAAGTGGAATTACTCGAATTAGTGGCTAAAATTACTTATCGCTGATTTAAAAAACAATCTGCTGTTCCATGAAATGTAACTATAAGATTAAGAGAAATGGAATAATTTATTTATTTTTTTAAAGCGACGAAGTATTTCATCGCTTCCTCTGTCTACACTAATATTATAAAGAGGAAAAAATTGTATTTTTGTTTGTTTGTTTGTATTGGATAAACTCAAAAACTACTGGACCGGTTTTAAAAATTCTTTCACCATTAGAAAGCTACATTATCTGCGAGTAACAGGCTATATTTATTTTTATTTTTGCGCGGACGAAATCGTGTTCCAAAGCTAGTCTAGAATAATTCACTGAATTGTTAGTAGAAGTCTGATAATTATATAAATCATGTTTCTACTTGAGAAAAGAATGTTGCATCAGCAATTTTGCCAAGAAACTTATGTATAAATCAATAGAGGTAACTTTTAATGAAATGCTCATAAAATTTATGAGATCAGTTTCTGAAGTAATTTGATTTTATGCGTTCATTATAAGGGAACTATGTGGGAGTATTCACTTCAGTTACAATGTAAAGATGTGTTTAAGGAACAACGTACAGGGTCGTTTTGGGTTTGGAATGGTAAGAGCGACCCTCGTGTCCTCGCGAAAGCTAGTAGAGATAAACTACTTTAACATGACGCGCCCCTCCATATTACTATTTCAATGTGTGTAGTCACATCCGTATGAAAGTCTTCAGTAGCAGGCCAGCAGATTTGTTTGTCAACTAACCATAAATAGCCGACCGCGCAAGACAACGCATCTGCCATTTTCATAGAGTATGTCAGTGTAACGCCATACTAGTAATAATGAGTGATTAATGACGCCGCTAGTTTCGACTAGCGGCGTCATAAACAAATCAGCGATTTGTTTTTGTTTCGGGAGCCGTCTCAGTACGCACACATGCGTTGTGAATCTTTTCAATAGTTTTACAAACACTTTCAAACGTTTTGAATTTTGGAAGGGCGCGTCGAGTTACTGTAGTTTATCTCTAGGAGGAGCACCGTGGACTTTAGTCAGTAAGAGTCTGTCACATTCTGCCTTCCCCGAGGCGGAGGACGTCTATGAGCAGAGTCGTCTTTAGCCAATTGTAGGCTCTGGGCACATATTAGATATGTTTGATGTATTTTGATAATTGTGTAAAATTAGATTTGATTCAATGTTTAATTGTGCCTAATTCAATTACTTTAAATCAGTAAAAGAAACAAAGCGCTAGAAACTAAATGTAAATCTCACAATATGCAAATCACATACATACATAACATACATACATAACATCACGCCTGTAATCCCCGAAGGGTTAGGCAGAGGTGTACCCATTAGTACACCCACATTTCGCCAGTTATGTTTTTAGTCCCATGTAATAGGGGGCGAGCCTATTGCCATCAACCGGGTACATATCCAGACTCCGAGGCTGCTACTGAGAAATTCCTGTTGGAAAAACCCAATAACACTTTGCCCGACCTGGGAATCGAACCCAAGACCTCATGCACAGCAGTCGCCCTTGCGACCACTAGACCAACGAGGCAGTCATATGCAAATCAAATATTTAGTAATTAAATTGGATACTCTAATAGTATTTTTTTTTATGGTATGCCCGCCCCCGATGTTCTTGGGGCCCTGGGAACTCCCCAGAGTGCCCAGTGGAGAAGAGGGGCTTAGCTGTCTTTGAGGATTTACTCACGAAAAGACAAAAAATTGCGTCGTCACGTAGTATAGCCGCAGAACATAGTTGTGTAACAAAGGTACATTGTTTTATAGGTACCTAACACCCAATTCTTATTTTATAAATGTTTGTAATGGGTGTAGGTAATTTGTTTAGGATTGAAGAACGGAGTATAAAAAAATATCAAAAAGCTTGTCATAAATACGTACTTTATTTATTTAAAACATCATAATAATTATTTAAATATTCTTACACTTATCAAATGAAATGCCACAAAAATGTTGACAACAAGATCGTTTAATTACATCTTAGACACTATTAATACTTTTAGCAATAAGTACATTTCATTACAATAAGTTCTATATCTAGTCTATGAAATTTGGAGAGAGAGGTTTAGACGTCCGATGTTGTCGACATCTCAACATTGAATGAGTTTTTTTTTTTAATTTCGCAGTTCGGATACCTAGCATTTGGATACGGCCTTACATTATAAAAGGAACTTTTAAATATTTTGGACGAAATAACGTAAAGAACTAAATGTATGTTATATTAGCAAACAATCTAAGCCTGGTCGCTGCGTGTGGGTTGCGGTGGTTTGGCGTGGACGCGGCGTGGCCGCTGCGGTTGTCCGACGCGTCAGCGCCGGCGACCGAAGCGCAGGAACGAGTGCACGACGTCTTGCCTCTTCATGCCGGTGTCCAACAGTTGTGGGTACTCGCGGACCAGGTCTGTGAACAGAGAACTAATATGAGCACAGTTTTATGTTATACACAAAGGAACTTGCTATGTTGCATGTCCCAAAAAGGTAGTAGAAAAAATTATAGATCCTGTGAACATCCTACTCCATCTCTACGTCTCAAAAAAAGGTCTATAAAACATGTTGAAAGTAGGCACAACCAAACAGGTATAGCAAAATAATTTAAGCACTTATAACAACAATTACAACGTAGTCAATTTGTCGTTTTGTCGAAAAGTTTCACTAAGTACCGCTAAGTTTCAGCTTAAACCACAAGAAAGAAGACAGGCTGAATACCGAAAGTCTGGCAACCAGTATTTCCAATTATTATCGCGTTACCATACCTAAATAGGTTGTGCAGGTCACATAGGCAGTCGCTCCATGTACCTAATATATTAGTATTCTGCTGCATCTGGTTAGACTGGAAGCCGACCCCCATAGTTGGGAAAAGGCTAGGCCGAACAGTCTGAATATTTTAGTCCAGACGGTTTTTAAACTTCTTTTAGACCCTCTCATGCTAAGTCCTTACTTCACTACTTCGTCTATTGAAAACAGGAATGTCACAATCGTCACCCAAACACCTACTTTGATATTCTCCGGCCACCTGTTCACCGGCAGCCTCAGCATACAGTTCAAGGAAGGTATTAAGCGCCTGGCAGAAACGCGCCGTCCTCTCATTGTCCGCAGCGCCGGCGCAGAGTTGTGCGGGCGCACACACCGTCGCGCACACGCACCACGCCAGCACCAGGCACACTACCGCTCCATGATAACCATTACCGCTGTTGGACAAAGAGAAATGTTCTATTAATTAAAATTGTAAAGAGAAACATAGTGAGGAAGCTGGCTGCGATATGTCGAAGAACTAATAATTCGAAGACACATGGCAACCACCAGCTCGTGCTGCTCGTGTTGTTGCAAATACCAATGATTGTGACCTTTTCAATTCACATGTACCTAGGTACTGTGATGGTTGCTTGCTAAAGCAAGCAGGCTGGAAGACTTATGTTCTAAACTCTCTGGCAAATCATTCGTATTTAGAATTAGAATAAAATATTTTCAATGATGACAATTGTTTGGTCATTCGCTCTGCAGGGAGCAGTAGAGTCAAGTCTTTCTTTAATACATAGTTTAAAAGTAATGATTCGTTTCAATTAATATTTGTGTCCTGATAAAGACCCCATATATCCAGGAGGCGATTTCGGTACCACGTCACGCCACAGTGACGACAATTTCTAAGTTTGCACACCTAATGAGAAAAGCTGACACACCGAATTGTTCGACTTGTGGCAAGATTGAGGATGTGCAACGTTTGCTGATGGAGTGTGTCCGGAACGAGGTGGAGCGGGACTCGCTGCTGACAAAGTATGGCATTGCAAGGATGAACGTAGGTATCATACAGAGTGTTCTAAGCAAGCTTGCATCAGAAATAAATAAATAAATATAAATATCTTGGGACAACTCACACACGGCTATCTGATCCCAAGCTAAACAGAGCTTGTGTTATGGTAACCAGACAACTGATATACATACTTATATAATTTATAAATACATACATATTATAGATAAATCACACCCAGACACAGAACTAACAATCATGCTCATCACACAAAGTTTGTCCTGGGTGGGAATCGAACCCACGACCTCCGGCTTAGCAGTCAGGGCCACTAACCACTAGACCAATAGCACAAGCGTTATACTTGCTAGTGCCGCAGACCCAGCACCGACCCCCGTAATTATCTCTAAACTTGTTGGAATAAGTATCTTGATGTAATTAGTTATAAGAAACAATAAGTTTGATATTTTCGTTTTTTAACAAATATTCCAAAATAAAAGTAAAATTAAAAAAAAATGTTTATCTTGCACATCAGTAACATCAGTGAAGGAAAACATCGTGCGGAAACCTAGTCTTAAAATCAAAGTAAATCCAAAATCGCTAATCCGCCTTAAGCAAATGTAGTGAGCAATATTCGTGCCTTCTCTGTATAAGAAGAGGCCTTTGCCCAGCAGTGGAATAATAATAGGCTGGTTATTATTCGTTATTAAATCAAAACTACAGGACTGCCTCGTTGGTTTAGTGGTCACAAGCGCGACTGCTGAGCATGAGGTCTTGGGTCCAATTCCCAGGCCGGGCAAAGTGATAATGGTTGATGGCAATAAACTCGCCCCCTATTACATGGAACTTAAACATCACTGGCGAAATGTGGGTTTGCAATGGGTGCACCTCTGCCGCTGTCCTTGGGGATTATAGGCGTGATGTTATGTGTCAAATCCAGAGCTTTTATCAAACATTACTTGCTGCATTAGGTACTCATGTAAATATTCTGTCTTGAATGCGTGTCGAAAGCAATATTATCTACAGCTTGCTCAGTATAAAGACTTTTAACAGACATCTCCATCTCAAACGTTCCTCTGACATTAATCGTGCATCTTTTTCATCTTAAACGCAAAGCCAAAGGTATATTGAAACGCTGGCAACTGAAGCATGCATGTTGCAGACGACATAGGGTTAATAAGAATATGTACCTTGCAGACAGGTACCTACTAATGGGTATTAGTAGGTAGTTAGGTAGGGGTCTACCTATGTATAGTCATCAAAAGAGATGAGGGATGTTTTTGAGGGTAATTTAATTTAAAAAGTAGATAATAAACAGTTCATTATTTAAGTTTAGTTTCAATCGAAGACATCCACCTGTTTCTAAGAAAACTTCAAATACCTATCTCTTTTGTAGACTGTTCTTGCATACAATATTGACTAATGACTTATATCTGTTTTGTTATTGGATGGCGAAAAAGCTGACGGTACCTTGAAGGCCAATTTTCGTAATTTAAGACGTTCAAAATCTAGTCACAATCTAATTTCAGCGACTATTAAAGTTAAATTAACTAGGTAGGTAAATTAGAGATTGCATACGTGACGCTTAAACTGTTGACGAGATAATACTTTTCTGCTTGACTAATGTCATCAAATTAACTGTAAACGTGGCAACGAACCATCCATCTGCCTAGCCTTTTCCCAACTATGTTGTGGTCGGCTTCCAGTCTAACCGGATGCAGCTGAATACCAGTATTTTACATGGAGCGACTGCCTATCTAACCTCCACAACCCAGTAACTGGGTAATACGATACCCCTTAGACGCGTCACTCCAAATATCTATTCTATGATTGTGTTATACAGGTAGGTATCGAAAACACTATAATGCTCCAGATATATTTTTATATTAAAGAAACAAGTCGGTACCTCCACTTGACCAACGTTATTCTTAACTTCAAAGCTAAAAGCGAAAACACTGCTGCATTTACGGGTTAAGTTACAATCCATGTACCTACCACCTACAAATACAGATTTAAAATCTCCAATACTCTATATCTCGAGATCTAATGCATTACAAAACTCAAGGTGAAATTACTAAATTCTATTTTGGTTGCTTGTAGATTCACTCAGATATATATTACCTTCGTATCCAAGAAAGAACTGTGGACCTTTCTCGTGCCAGACAACTAACGAGAAATTAGTTATTATCTGCTGTCACTAATTAGTTATTACGCCATTAAAATGTCTAAGAACAGTACGTCACCCACTAGGTATTAGGTACAACAACGCCAGGAGGGGTCGCCCTAGAAAGATCTACACTGACCTTATTGGTGAGGTCCTTCAGAAAGGTCAGGTGCTGAGTACTCGTTACCGGCGTGCTTGTATGACGAGATGTATGAACGTAGATGAGGCGAAAGGAGTATGTAAGAATCGTAACAGGTGGCGTTCTGTAGTTTCTGCCTATCCCCATGTGAAAAAGGCGTAAGTTTATGTATGTAAATTGAAGTTAAATGGTTAGGTAATATGAAGATGATTCAAATTAGGAAAGGAATAACCCTTTGCGTATGGCGTAGACTGCCCAATTAACAACTGAATAGTATTTGTTGAAATTGCAGAAAATGTTACTTTTACAATCGTTCACACACCTCTCAATACGAATGCAATCTAAGCGGTCTTCAATAAAAACAGATTATCTTCAAACTGCATTATAGATGTCCTAAGAATAGTTAGCCAGGTTCAGAACACGTGACATAGTCTCCCCAAGTATCACAACTAAGTTTGGCAACTAGTAACATGTAAACGTGTTTCGACTGAGACGCCCTTTAGTTCGAGAGAATCGAGTTAAATCGTTTGCATCGATAAGCAGGGATCGAGTATTCGAGGTGCGAGGTCCATTTGGGGGTATTACAGGTGAAATAGAGGTGATATATTGATTGAAAGGCGTGTAAAAGTTATCCATACTAAAAGGCAATCGCTACTGACTGACGGATCCGTCAACACACAGCTCAAAACACTGAACAAGTTATTATGACGTAGGCAAGGACTGAGAAAGAATTTAAAAAAAAAAACACTCCATAAGCTTACCATTTTGAGCTCCCAATTCATCCCGAATTGGGAGCTCAAAATTTGTTTGGAGAAACATTTACGTGGACAAAGTCGCGGTGAAAGGCTAGATAATATTATAAATGCGAAAGTATATTCTGTCTGTCTATTACGCTTTAACGACTAAACCACTGAACCAATCTTATAATGAAATTTATTACGCGGTTAGTCTGAACCCCAAGAAAGGATATAGGCTACTTTTTATCCCGCGACTTCGTCTACTTCCGAGATAACCGACAGTTACGCGCATTTTCGGGGCAAACCGACATTATTATTGACACGATTTTTAACAATTATATAAGAAAATTTTGTCTGCCTAGGGTATTTTGAATGTATTTCGGTCCTTAATGGGACTTCTACACGTATTTTTTAACAAACATTCTTGGCAGAATGGATCTTTATTTACCGCCAAAATAAAAAATAAAATATAAGTTATAAAAGTGGGTCAACGTCACGTAAAGAATTGAATTCTAGGCGACCTTTTGCTCTTCTATTTGTCGTCTTAATCGTTGGGCTATGTTGCTTAGTTTTTAGATAGATTTCTAATATGTATTTAACTAGGGCTCATTTTTCAATCGTCAGATAACTCATAACGGAGGGATAAATATGGCGGTTTGACAGCTTTTGTATTAGAAAATTTGTCAAACTGTCATATTTATTCTTTGGATAAAAGTTATCTGACTCTTAAAATAATCAGCCCTTAGACTATAAAAACTTGTAATTTACCTACTGATTATTTATTTGGAAGTGAAAGTCACAGTGTCAGTCATAAACCTAGTCTATGTTTTTTTTAAATTTCAGGTTTGTTCCCATAGTAAATGTTGCTTTATTCATGAGTAATACCATGCTTTTAAAGATGACCAATGAATTTAATTTAACTTGCATTCCCTTTTTTTTTCATTTAGATACAGCGACCAAAATTAATAGATTTTAATCTCTTGTATTTTTTTACTATTCTGCTAACACTCAAATTCATTTATTATTGATGATAGAGTACCGGCATCGACTACCTACTTACATGTGCAAATATCTATGAATGACGAATATTGTACAGTTAAAGGAAAAACCGTCTTATGTCGTTCAGTAACATCGATAAATGTACATTTCATTCTGAGTCAACAGAACTGATTACTTTTTTGTTGCTTTTATGACAATGGTTTTTAATGAGTATAAAAAGACGCTAACATTCGCTAAAGTTACAAAGGTTTTCTTTCTATGACTGCGATGTTTTTTTCTACCGTACCTGGGAACCTTCTGGTTTTGGAGATATAAAAGTTCAAAGTTCTAACTTATTAACACGTTTTTTAAAAAAAACAGTTTTAAATGTTAAACATATCTACATACTTACACAATTTTTTAAAAAGTTTAATTAGTTGGGATTGCTATCTATGTCAATGAAAATCCAAGATGGCCGCCATCGGGGGGTTTTTTTTGCCTCACATGTTCAAGCTCCAATGCATGTGATTCAAATAAGATATATTTACTATATTTAATATTTTTTTTAGAAACTTTTTACTCCCTATTTTAGAATAGATTTAAATCTTTGAACCTTCGTAACTAAATAAACTAGTAGCTAGGTAAAAACCAAACACAAGTAACAATAAAAAAAAATATCTAAGCAAAAGGAAACTCAAACCTCTTCGTAAACATCAGTGAAATAACGAAGAATATCGAATTTCAAAAAATGTTCTCTGGCAAAGAACAAAATGGCGGCGAGTCCTTTTGGTTGTCTATGCTAACGAGGACTGCAAGATGTTTCGTCAAAGGCTCGGTGTTAGTTGACCGGGAGTAGGTAATAGGGATAAAGAGGGGATAGGGAATTCGATTAAGGCCGCTTTTTGGGAAGTCGTCGGTAGTCTTTGACGTTGACGAAGAAAAAAGTATTTGTAAAAGATTTAGAGCTAGGTAGTGGTTGAACGGGTTTGGATGAAATATGGCACAGATATAGATTATAATCTGGAATAAAAAAAAAAATAGGAATAATTCACGGTTTCCGTGGGATAATTTGTATATCAACTTTGACGCGGATGAAGTCGCGAAAATAAAGCCTGCCGTCTGTATTATAAAGCTGAACGAGTTTGTTTGATATTTTTTTTGTTTCCAGGCCATCTCTAGAACCTGGTATTCTACAAAATATTTCGTTAAAACGAAGTTACGTCATTCTTAAGCTATATTTTACTGTAAAATAAAGAATCCGTTCACGTCCGGAAGAAAGTCCAGTCGTGGGCAGAAGCTAGTATATTTTTTACTCCCGAGTCAAAAACAACGGGGTGTTATAAGTTTGACGTTTGCGGCATTGTAGCTCCCAAACGGATGAACCGATTTTACTTGTTTTTTTTTTTGTTTGAAAGGTGAATTATGCAGAGTGTTCTTAGCTATGTTTGATGAAAATCTGTGCAAGATGGCCGCCGTCAGGGGCTTCTTATTTTTTTTTTATCAATTAGGTGAATGATATATGGTATATAAATGGTATATGTGAGTTTATGTATAGTCATTTATACATTAATTTTAATTATTTAGTACTTGTGTACGTTTAAATTTATTCAGAATATTATTTGTTTGTCTCTCATGTACAAATTCTGCACCTGCCATGTTATCTCTTCACCACCTTTGGTTGACTGGTAGAGAATGCCTGAGGCATTAAGTCCACCTTTGTACCTTTTTGTTGCATAAAGTTTAAATAAATAAATGATTGTTTTTTTAGTAAAATGAGCAGCACTCTAAAACTGCTACCAATGCGATAGCTAGCTATTTCTACTCAACTAACTAAAATGTGATGTTAGTCTAAATAAATACACATTTCTACTAAATGAAAGCTTGCACTAAAATCTACATAGAAGTGAATATAAATGTTCACCTCATTACCAAAACAATTTGGTATGATGCCAAGCTACACTAGCAAAGCCTGTGGCGCTGATTGCATTTTGTTAATTTAAGTTTGATCTATCTATACTAATACTATTCTATATTATACTTAAGTAGATTACTTGCTTGCTAATATAATAAAGCTAAAGAATCTTTTGTTTGTTTGTTTGTTTAAACGCGCTTATCTCTAGAAATACCAGTCGAATTGTAAATAATACGTTTGTATATGATAGCCAGATTTATGAGGAGTAACATAGGCTATATCGGGTGTAAGGGACATCCCTCCGAAAACTTACAGGGTGCATTCAGCTCCCTATTTTGAATCGTATTCCACGGGAATTTTCCTCAGGAAAATTTCCATAACTTTTCCCGTTTTTTCAGTTAGTATTCCTTTATTTCAATATCAAATTACATTATCTGTACGCAGCACTCCATTTATGTAAAAAATACGGCTAAAATCAAAAACCAGCAATGGATGTTGAAATACTCGAAACAAACGACGCGCGAAATCAGCTGTTTACGTTCTGCCTAGCTACAGAGTTCATTGAATTCACCGCAAACTACCTACCCTTCCCAACCAGTAACAGACGCTCCTGTTAGAGTATTGCTTCGTTCCTATTGGTCGAATGGTCGGCGTTTGCACAAAATGCCTAATCTCAACAGTGTTGCCAACTTATTAGACCTCAATTTGTGAACGAAAATGTTAGAACTATCTTAATGCACCCCATAATGCACCAGCCGGATTTTCGTAGCCCCGACAAAGAGCGCGTGAGGCCACTCGGGGACGATGTTGTCCCGGCCATTCGCGGCCGATTAAAAGTTTTATGCTGTAGTTTACGGTTTAAACTTGAACTTCTTTATTGATAAACGTGAATCTTTTCGTGCACTTAATTTCAAAAGGAAAATCATTTCTCCCAAAAAAAAAAATAACAAATGAGATTTAGTAAAGATTAAAATTTTTCTTATTTTGCACAACTTTTTGCACGTAATCACAATTCCGTGCAAATAATTGGTAACACATTCCCGTAAAATCGTGCAATCGTGCAAAGCGCTGGCGCCGGGCGATCTCTTTGTGTCGAGTGTCTTTGTGTTGTGTCTTTGAGTTGAGCCGCGAGCGCATGTCGGTAGTTCGGTACTCGCGCAGTCTCAATGTGATATTACGCCGCGTCTTCATTACGTACCTACCTACGCTTTTCGACTTATTTTTGTTGTTGTGGTGTTGTTTGTTATTAAGAAATGGCTACATTTAGTGCTCGTGAGTATGGAGAAATGATTATGTGCAACGGAGAAGCTCGGGGAAATGCTAGCGAAGTGCTCCGAATTTACATTTCAAGGTAGGTATCCTGACCGTCGGCGTCTATCAGACTCCCGGATGATTACCAATGCCTATTACGGCGTGTTAGATAACCTACTATTGTTGCCTATTGTTCCCCACCGGGAAGGCGCTCATGCTGATGACCCGCTTGCACGCAGAGACTTTGCGCCGTGCCTATGTGTATCTCATTCGACCGGAGCGATTCTGAGGCATCTAGGATTTATTTACGTTTATTTTTTATTTGACCACATAATGCAACTTGACGTGTTATGTGTAGGTACGTCACGCCGGTATCTGCTTTATGACTCGCTCGTACTCTCTTCAACATGACGTACCTACGTACCTAACAAATAACATGGTGCGACCGGCGCGAGAGCGCTTGGCGGGGAGGGCGGCCGAAGGCTCGCTGTGCTTGCCGTTCGCTACGTGCGTTTTGCCACGAAAACGATACATTGCTTATAA
This sequence comes from Hoplodrina ambigua, assembly GCA_949774945.1. Classification (NCBI taxonomy): domain Eukaryota; kingdom Metazoa; phylum Arthropoda; class Insecta; order Lepidoptera; family Noctuidae; genus Hoplodrina; species Hoplodrina ambigua. The sequence continues at coordinate 11,236,929 of OX458983.1, forward strand.
GGTACTTATTTAAACAAATCAGGTTTAGTGGATTCCCGTAACGTTCCTGAAATAATTTCATGTACCGGTCATCTTAATATGGTTTACTGAATTCACCCTGTAAGTTTTCGGAGGGATTTCCCTTACATCCTGTATAATATCACGCTACGGCCCATGGGAGTATATACAAAACAGTCAAAATGTATGTCAACGTTTACTTAAATTTGTTTTGAATCACAGAAATGCGACTTAATAAAGGAAAATCGCAGAAAAAGTATCTACTAAAAAACTATTTTTAAAATAATGCTATAAAAATTGCATTGTGCTTTTAAAACTCATTCGTTTTTTAAATGATGTGCTGTGGAGCAACATCGTTAGCGTTTGCATCTATCTACAACCTGGGGGCCAAATCTACTAACTTTTAGAAACAAACGCAATCTATGTCTCAATTTGTTAAAAATGCCTCTCTCCATAGATTTTTTGACATTAATTGTCACTGAGATTGATAACATTGCGACTACATTTTAAACGTTTTTAATTAGTAGAATTAGTCTTCTAATAAATCTGTGGGAAGGTATTATCTTTCGTCTTTCTTATTGCATTGAAACAAACAAATAAACATTCTAATTTACAACGTTAATACTGTAAACACTTGGACATCGCATGTTCTCTTAATAAACGTCAATTTTGTATGCAGTTTATTGCACAAACATATGTACCTGCCTACTGTACAATAAATGATACTCATTTGTGATTTTACGAGCCAAGAGTATCTGGGAAATTCTGTGTATATACAGAGTGTAAGTGTAAACACCGTTATCTTTGAACCCAGTGGTTTGGTTTCACTAATAGAACGTAAATTCAATGAAAAAAAATATTTTTTTTTTTTAAGTTTAATCTCCATTTTTCCTCAAAATTATTTCACCCTATATTACAAATTTACAATAATGTAATTAGTTAAAACTTATGTAGGTAGTTATAACGGACGGCCAGTGCAGCAGGTCAACGCCCTTTGCGGTGATTACGTAACTCGGGCGCATAGTATCCATGAATTTACAGAAGGTGTCGGACAGTTTTTTTTTAAATATTGAAAGAAAACTTTTTTCTTTGAAAAATCAAGTACCTATGGTTTTAGTGACAACGGTGTTTACATTAACAGTCTGTATACAAATAGCTTTTAACCGCCACTTCGTTCCCGTAAATGCCGGTTATCGCGGACACAGACAAAGTCGCGGAATAAAAAGTAGCTAATGTCTTTTCTTGGGGTTCAAACTTAACCTGTACCAAATTTAATCAAAATCGGTACAGTGATTTAGTTGTGAAAGCGTTACAGACAGACTGGCGGAGTTATTTTCACAGTTCTAATAATAGTAAGGATAAGAATTGGCATAAAAAACCCAATACTTTAAAAATCTGCTAACTCTTGTAAAAAACATACGGGACAACAAAACAAATTGAAGAAAATCTATTGAGTATTGTAATATATTGGCTTTTGAGAAAGAATAGTTGGCATTTGTAACGGATCACGCCCCATGATCTACATATTGGAATGCCTCTGTATGCCTCTCGCATTACACATAATAAAACATTTATTGGTTTTGTCCACAAGGGTTTTTACGCTTTCCATTGTATTGGGATACGGTGTTCCTTTGATATTTGATATCGACAGGTGGTTATGTTGTGTGATGTAGAAAGGACATGACATTAAGGTGCTCCCGGGATCACCGGGAGCATTCGCGTGTAATGTAACGTTACAGATTTGAGCATTAAATCAGTGAAGGAGGAGAACCGAGCATTACAATGCGCACCTTGTAATGATACAATGTGTATATCTTGATACAACTTGTAATATCAATGCGCTCCACTTCCAATGTAATGCTCAAAGTCGAATCTATATGTTACATTACACGCAAATGCTCGTTAGTCAGGGAGGTATTATTGTAATGTAATGTTCAAAGTTGAATCTATAATGTTACAATACACGTGAATGCTCCCGGTGAGGGAGCACCTTTATATGCCGTAACCAGCTGTTCCCTATGACTTTGTAGGTACATTTTCACCCATGTTAACTTACGTTAAGCTATTGGTCCCGGCTGTTATACGTAGATCTTTGTCAGTCGTTACGGGACGTCAGAAGCCCGAAAGTCTGACAACCAATATTACCAAATATAATTATATTGTTCGAAAAGCGCGACTGCTGAGCATGAGATCTTGGGTTCGATTCCCAGGCCGGGCAAAGTGTTATTGGGTTTTTCCATCAGGATTATTTTCAGTATCGGAGTCTGGATTTGTGCCCGGTTGATGGCAATAGGCTCGCCCCCTATTACATAACTGGCAAAATGTGGGTATAGGTAGTACTATTGGATACACCTCTACCTAACCCTTCAGGGATTACAGGCGTGATGTTATGTATATTTAAAATTACCGATCGAATCTCCAAAACCCAACTATAAATTCAGCAATGCTGTACGACTTGCACTTTATTAAGGACAAAAGTAATTTTAGTTCAAAACTACTTCCATAAGCAGATTTCCCAAAATAAACAACAACTTTCAACAACAGATAACACCAACACTAAACTACAACAAAGCCTTAATAAGACAAAAATAGGTTGTTTTGTGACAAACTTTGAGTTGGTACTCTGGCGATGGAGATTACAGGGATTGAGGCGGCTTGTGTTTGCTCGCGGCTTAGAGCAAAGGGAGGCTGTTATCCAATAAAAAAGAGATTTCTCATGGATAAAGCTTTTTACGGAACTTTGTAATACGTTATAGTTTATAGTTAACGAATTTTAAATGAGTTAAGTACCTGATTTTATCTACCTACTAGCTTTTGTCAGCGACGGCGTCCGCACAAAGATACGTCCGCGACATCGTAAAATAATATATAGCCTATGTTACTCGCAGATAATGTAGCTTTCTAATGGTGAAAGAATTTTTAAATTCGGTCCAGTAGTTTTTGAGTTTATCCATTACAAACAAACAAACATAAAACACATTTTTTTCCTCTTTATAATATTACGTTATTGCGTGCGGCATGTCGTGATGGCCTAGTGGTTAAGGCGCCCGCCTCTCATGCATGAGGTTGTGGGTTCGAATCCGGAAAAGTACCAATGTGACTTTTTCAATTCCTATCTACTTTCTAACGTTTAACTTGGACATCACTGACATCGGTGAAGGAAAACATTGTGAGGAAACCTAGACTTATAATTAATATAAGTCTGAAATCGCCAATCCGCCTTGAGCACGCGAGGTGATCATAGCTCATGCCTTCCTGTATGAGAAGAGGCCTTTGCCCTACCGTACAAAAATAGGTTGGTAATACGTAACCAAAACAATTATTATCTGTGTAAAAAATTAAAACGTCAAAACCCCCGACGGCGGCCATCTTGTACCGATTTTCATCAAACATGGCTAACTACTAACTACTAATTCGCTTTTCAAACAAAAAAAATATACAAAATCAAAATCCGTTCATTCGTTCGGGAGCTACAATGCCACAGACACATCAAACTTAACCGCCGTCGTTTTGACGTCGGGGTTTTTAAAAAAAAGCAACAAAAGAAAAACCGTTGTAAAGAAAAAAACAATTCTAATTTTGAACACATGAAAAGGAACGCACACATGGCTAAGCACAAATCGCGTCAACGTTTTAAAAGAAACATGTCGTAAAGTGAACATCGTACATGGTCGCGACTGGCTCAAACAAGTTCTCTTTTACATACCCATCAACCTGTTCCGAACCTTTATTTGAGAAGCTTTCTACGTAAAATTAGTCTTTCAATTATGTGGTACAAGCAAAGTTCTCCTTTTGTTGGAAAGATTTTAGGGTTCATTTGTATTTTTAGGTCTCATTTTTTAAGATAACATTTTCGAGCCTGACGAATTTCATTGCTTGGTTTTATGATTGAGTTCCGGTCAAGCCTCGGCTGACTTACCGGTAAGTCAGAACAATAGAAAATCGATTGTGTCTCATTACGTGGGACTAGTGTAATTAAAGGTTAAATAAATCATTTAAAAAATGAAGTTCCTGATACCCGTTTTTACCAGAAAGTAACAGAGGGAAAGAGAGGAGAGGCAAGGTTGCCTGGAGAGGGCAAAACGCCTTTTCCTTACGTGACGATTTCTGTCAGAAAACTTTGAAAACGTTGATCACATATCATCAAGTAAACAGTCGGCCTATTTGCTTTCCAATGACACAAAAAACAAAGAAGAACATCAGAGTACGAAAAACCATAATTTCCACCAGTACTCAAAGTCTGAACCGTTTCAGCACTATCTTAGCACTAATTATATCCCTCCTTAACCCCTAAACGGTTGAAAGCTTGAGGGCGAATTCCTGGAGAACCCCGCGGTTGTTGGAGACTTGCCAACTGCAGGAGACATGTTCCGTCTAACCAATCGAATGATCAAAGAGTCTGATGGCTTTTGAATAACTCTCTGAGTTCAGAAATAGGACTGTGTCTGTGGAATACTAAAATAGATATTGTCCTATCATCAGGGTTTTAACAAAATCCTGTTGAACGATCATTGAAGACTTTAGCTGGCAAAGCTTAGACGTTGAACTGCCAGGCAATTCAAGGACGTAACTTTCAACAGTTTAAGTTTAGTTTCCTTTGCTTTATTGATATGAACACATGGCACCGCATCTTTTTAACCGTAATAAGTAAACACTAGAAATTTTCATAGTATATATTCCTAGTTATGGCCGCTACAAAATTAAAGTAGGTGTCAATAGAAAAAGTTTTTTTTTCGTCATTTTTTTTGCTCAATCTTTATATTACTGTTGTACGGAACCCTTTATGAGCGAGTTCAACTCGAACTTGGTTGGTTTATGTTTTTCATAAGTGGAAAAGACAGACGCCTTTTCGACTTGATCCTTCTTTTGTAACTTAAAACGCGTGGTCGCAATGCGGGAGGGATTTTTTAATAACAGAAGCTTGAGTCAATATATTTAGGACTAGCAACCTCAACCGCGTGGCTTTTTCCAACCGCACATTTTTTTTGTTAGGTAAGTATTTAGTTTACATAACGTAACATCACGCCTGTAATCCCTGAAGGGTTAGGCAGACGTGTACCCATTAGTGCACCCACATTTCGCCAGTTATGTTTAAGTCCAATGTAATAGGAGGCGAGCCTACCAGTCTCCGAGGCTGCTACTGAGAAATTCCTGATGGAAAAACCCAATAACAGTGCCCGACTTGAGAATCAAATCCAAGAACCGCGCTTTGCGACCACTAGACTAACGAGGTAGTATCGCTGATATGAGATTGCTTTTAAGTATACCTACTTAATTTCGATGCTATGCATACAAATAAGTTTCTAGCTAACTTAAAGTTGTCTCAGTCTAGAAATTCTTGAATATTTTGAGTTTATGCTTTGTCAAAGTTGTTCCAAAATGTCTTTGATGCGATCTGCGATTAAACTACTTCGTTAACTTGTTAGGTCTTGAAAGATTACAGAAGTTTATAAAACTGATAAAGAAATACAGACAAACGCGAAATTTTTCTTAAGGACCCTATTTTTTTTTGTGCTTTCCGTGGCACGGGGACATAGCCAAGTGCGCAGGAGATATTAAAATGCACAAGTGTGTGCGCAAACACAGGTGCACTTCCTCTTCCCTCACTCTCATAGTCCGATAGAACGGCAATCTAACACGACCGGGGCAGATCAGACAAAACCAATGGCTTTACGTCCTTTCCGAACACAGGGGTATCACACCACCAGCTTCAAAACTCCGGCTGCTACTAACCACATGTCAAAAGTGACAGTTTCAAGTATGACATAAGTGACAGTTTCTATTTTCCCGCCTTGTCAAATTTTGTCGCCGTGGCGGTCTACTATTTTTTGCTTTAGGGACAATCTGGCGTTTGAGTGCCTGATAAATTTTACGAATCGAAGAAAACCTATGACTTTAACTCAGCACCATACGCTAAGTAGCCACGTGATCACGGCACCAACCGGGTCAGTAAATAAATAAGAAAGTATAAAATGAATACCTGTCGAAGAGTCACAGGGAAAAACCACAATAAAGAAAGTTAGAAGGGATTCCCACTCAAAACGTCACGCCTATAATCCCCGAAGGGTTAGGCAGAGGTGTACTCATTAGTACACCCACAATTCGCCAGTTATATTTAAGTGTATTGCCATCAACCGGTCACAAATCCTGACTCCGAGGCTGCTACTGAGAAATGAATGACGGAAACATCCAATAACACTTGCCAAATCAGGCAGTGTGGCCTGATTTGGGAATCGAACCCCATACCCTCACGTTCAGCGGTCGCGTTTATATTTAAAGTCCTGAAAAAGGGGTTTTCCCTCTTGTCAAAATGGCAAAACAAATCTTAAAGCTTCTTATTTCCACTATAAATGGAAGGATTAAATAAATTGGATCGAATTCTTTCTCTACAGTTAATGTGAGGTCAATATCATCAAGAAATCATCAAGGTTACTCCATTGTTTATCTGACAGTCTTACAAAAGGGGTATTCCGATGAGTCATTAAGTACATATGTACATACGTGGGTAGGTCTGAAGTGTGAACACTTGATCAAACAAAAGTACAGTCAGCAAAGTAGATAGGTATGCAGTGTCGTCAGACATAGTTGCAATTTTCTTAGAAACCGATGGATGTTAACAAATGTAATTTAATTTAAGAAGCAGTTCATTAATTAAGTTTCAATCGAAGACGTCCATCGGTTTCTAAGAAAAACCTGAAATATCTGACGACTCTGCATACGTATCTACTTTGCTGACTGTACATAAAGTAGTTAGTCATTTTTTATTTGTTCTGTGTTATGTTAAAATATAGTGCAGGTATTGTTTTAATGATGTCATATTCTGTTTAAAAACTTCATTAGAAAACCCAAACTGCTAATACAATAATAATTGAATGAATGAATGATGAAATTAATTTCGGCTCCAGTCTTAGAGCGCGTACACATTAGGCGTTTTAAAGCGCGCTACCTACCGACGCCCGCCAAACGCAAGGCCGAGCGCCTAATGTGTACTCGCTCTGAGTTTCGGCCAAAATCGAAATCGTAACTTTCATCTACCGTCATGTTTATGTGGGACATGATAAACAAAGGACTATCACAGTCAGTTTCAAACGAACGTAAATAAAACAAGAAAAGGAAGTCATGAGAAGACTCGACAGAGACTCGGCAGAATAACATATCTTAGCTCATAGCTTAGTACACCAAGCTTACAACCGAAACCGAAACTAAGCCGAAACCCGTTTATTTGCCGATATTAGGCCGAAACCGATACCGAATGTTCAGTCGGCCTCAACAGTCATTCAGGACGTTGAATTGAAATAATTTTATCGCACTTACTTCCCTAAATATCTCACCCCCCCTCCCCAACTCGTCGGGGAAAACAGGGATGGCGTTATGTTATGAAAATTATAAACAGGAAAACTGTTGCTGCTGTCAAGAAATAATAAAATTCCAGACATGAAACAGTTCCTACAAACGATCTATTGTTTTCTCTCTCTAATCGTCTAGACCTTTATCAAGTAAATAAGCACATACCTAAGTACATATTGTTATTAATACCGCCATTGTAAGATATATATTTAAGTCCTTGTGAGTTTAATTAGCATTCTTATCGCTTTGAAAGTAAAAAGATCGTTTAAATGGTCTATCTATTTTACCACGTTCATTATCTGATGGCTATTACGAAAGAATTTTAAGAAATTGATAAAGTTCCTGAGATTATGGCGCTTTGCACATAGAGCAACTGGCAAATAGCTGACAACTAACTGTTTACATATATTTCAATTGGACTGCGCACACATAGCAACTCCAGTTTCGAGTTTCGGGGTTGCTCCAACTGTTTTCAGTTGCTGTAATCGATAGTAAGTTTCTAATTGCCGCAACTGGCAACTGTTAAATATTATACCATTAACGCTGATCGCTGCCATAAAGTAGCGGCAACCGTAAACGTTATAGCAACTATCAACTTTTTTACAGGACACTATTAAAGTGTTGATAGTTGCCTCAGCTTAAGTTGCTCTATGTCTAAAGTGCCTTATAGTTAATGAGTTAAACATTATGTTGTGATAAATATTACAAAACAGTAACTACGTATTATGAGCCTACTCAAATATACACATAGTTGTTTACTTAGCCAAACTCACATCATAATATTCCGTCGTATATTACTTATTCAATAAGCCAAACATACGACAGTTTACCAACATTAGAAACGTCTAAATATTAAATTAAACCTAATGCTACTGAATATTGGACAAAGCTATAAGTACCTAATACTACGAGTACTTTGAACCAAATCTGTGTAAATGTGTCTGTATCTAAGTGGTACGTGACCTCAAGAATATTATTTAAAGATTTATTATCTAATTATCTGTAACAGTTCATTAATTAGCGAATGCATCGACAGTTTGGCAAGATGTTCATAATTAAACACGCACAGTTTGAGGAAAAAATACCAGCCTATTATTATCCCTCTGCAGGGCAAACGCCTCTTCTCATACAGAGAAGGCACGAGCATTGATCACCACGCTTGCACAAGGCGGACTGGCGATTTCAGACTCGCCTCCTATCTAGCAAGTTTGAGAAGTCATCATCATCTGTCTAGCCTTTTCCCAATCATGTTGGGGTCGGCTTCCAGTTTAACCGGATGCGGCTGAATACCAGCATTTTACATGGAGCGACTGACTATTTAATCTCCACAATCCAGTAACTGGGTAATACGATATACCTTGGTAAGACTGGTTGTCAGACTTTCGGGCTTCTGACGACCCGTAACGACTGTCAAAGATCTACGTATGACAGCCGGGACCAACGGCTTATCGTGCTTTCCGAGGCACTATAATATGTCAGTGATGTCTAAGACAAACTTAGAAAGTAAGTACATATGATTTGAAAAAGTCACATGCATGAGAGGCGGTCGCCTCAACCACTGAGCCATCACCAGTTTGAGAAGTGCTGACCAATTAATCGCGTAGATCAAATGATCTAAGCTGTATATGATGCAATAAACATAACTATATTGTAAATTCATTGGAATGCATTGTCAATTAGTGTGGAGAAATGCGTTATGATAGCGATATGTACACATTACAGATATGTTAAGTGGTCTTTGTGCTTAATTGAGCGATAGTAGTTCATATGCAAATAGTAATAAAGTCTTTGATTTATTAACGTGTATGATTAAAATATTGATAGGTTATTCGCTAAATGAAATGTTGGTTATCGCGGACCGGACTGATGAGTTTGGAGACGAATAAAAATTAGACTACGTCCTTTTGCTATAGGATTTTTGTGGGTTGGATCCTTTTTGAGTTACTACACAAACATAACATCACGCCTGTAATCCCCGAAGGGTTAGGCAGAGGTGTACCTATTAGTACACCCACTAATAGGGGGCGAGCCTATTGCCATCAACCGGGCACAAATCCAGACTCCGAGGCTGCTACTGAGAAATTCCTGATGGAAAAACCCAATAACACTTTGCCCGACCTAGGAATCGAACCCAAGACCTCATGCACAGCAGTCGCGCTTGCGACCAACGAGGGAGTATGTATGTATAAAAATATTAAATTCCAAGGAGAATATACAGGGATTCAATAATAATATGTAATGTCTCATTCTATGTATATATAAAGTTACCTGTTCCATTCTATCTACTTACTATTTACTATATTGACCTTTATTTCAATTAGAATTTCTAAAAATACCTAAACACACATGATAAGAAGATTTTCTATCTACACAACAACGTCTAGCAAACAACAAAGCAAACTTACACTAATAATTTCACAAAATTACCTTACAATATTTATCTAAACAATTTCTACACACATTTACGTAAACCTCCATAGACTCAGTCGCCACAAGAATTCAAAGACGAACACCCAAATATCTGGGGAAATTTATTTAAATTACACGAAAATGGAGGAAAACAAACGATTTGTGAAAGCGGAGGAATGCGGAAAAAGTGAGGAAAAGACGAAGCATCGAACTGTGTAGTTCCTTAGCTGCTATTTATTGCATTTTTTGTTTTGTTTTTTGTTCAAGAAGACGTGGCGCTTAGCGAGTTTAGATAAACAGTTTTAATTGGCCACTTTTACTGGTACATATGTGCCGACCATGTCTGCAGACAGACAGACGGTCGGTGGAGCAGACACGTGTCAGAGTGGAGACCACGTTTAGGAAAACGTACAGTGGGACGCCCTGCTGCACGGTGGACCGATGATTTAAAGAAGGTGGCGGGATGGATGCGGGCTGCCCAAGACCGGGATGGTTGGCGCTCTTTGGGGGAGGCCTACGTTCAGCAGTGGACGGCTCATATGATGATTGGAAGATATATTGTAGTCCTTACTACACCTTAAGGTTTAAGACCCTACAAGGTACCGTTAAAAATAATAATAGTGAAGCAATAGTTAAGTTACTCGTGATCTCCTTTGAATTATTTTAAGTTATTTTTTTTTTAGTTTTCTTTTTAATTATACATTATGATCTCTTTAAACGGGACTTAATCTCTCCTACCTTTTTGCGGTGCCCTACAGGGTCCATAATTAACTCAATTATAAAGTTACCACCTAAGAATACATTTATGGAAAAGTAATAAAGATATTGAGTGTAATATTTTAAAGAAATTGATAAGTTTAAGCTCTCAAAGTCAAAGTCAAATCGTTTATTCCAATTAGACTATTAAAAGGTACTTTTTAAAGTCATTTACAAGAGAAAAGAAAAATTATAATATTGAATCTACTTGTGTCTGTCTGCTTGTAGTCCCAAATAAGAAATTAAAAAATTACTCACATAAAATTCTTCATTAAAAATCCTTAAATTAAAAATACAGTCATCCACAAATTCGAAACACAGTTTCACATTTTTCACCAAATAATCCACAAAATGTTTATTCTTTTGCTTAAACTTTTTGCAATCGACTGTACCGAGAATAATATTAAAATAAAAAATAGTGATGTACTAAACTTTGTACTATATTTGAACTTATCGACGTTTGGAGTTGAACGACATGTCATTAATGTTGCGTGCGCGCATGTCCGTTGGCTACTGGAGGCTGCGCGGGGAATACGCATTATTTTATCTCGGACTATCTGACGCATCGTTTAGGGATTCACTCTGCGGTCGATATAGAAATTCCGATTTTTTTTTTAACGGATGCATCAAGATGAATTATGAGATCCTTTTTTTGTCTCTTTCCGTATGTGGAGGTAGGAAAGAGATGTAGAATATGTGCTTTCTTTTTTTTACATCCGGTCTTTGTCAGTTTCTTGTCGTCATAGACTGTCCTTTGAACGGTGACGTTATATCCAAAAGTTTGAAACATTAATTAATCATTATGTAGAATGACTGTCTCGTTGGTGTTGTGGTCGCAATGTTTCAAACTTTTAGCATGAGGTCTTGGATTTGATTCCTAGGTCGGGCAAAGAGTTATTGGGTTTTTCCATCGGGAATTTCTCAGGAGCAGCAGAGGATTTGTGCCCGGATGGCAGTAAGCACGGCCTCTATTACATGGGACTAATAACTGGTAAAATATGGGTGTACTAATGAGTACACCTCTGCCTAACCTTTCGTGGATTACAGGCAATATTATGTTATGTCGACAAGAAAATGATGGACAAAAAAATACATTACAACAGTGCTGGCTTAAACCGTACCTTAAGTGAACTTTATTTAAGTTTAACTTAGTAGTACCTAGTAGAGCTCTTTGTAAAGAAGCTCGGCCGGGGAAGTACTATCATAACATACCTATTCCTACCGCAAAACAGCGTTGCATTGTTTCGGTTAGAAGGGTATTCATGAGTGTCTGTATAATGACAGGTATATGTGATATTTCTTTGTCACTGGGTTCGCAATGCATCTGCAAAACCCCTGACGGCCAATCCTCATAATTATGAGAATTCGATTTTGCCTGTTTTTAATTTTGGTTTTTAGTTTTAAAATCTCATCTCAGCAACATTCAATATCAAAAAATGTAGGATAAAGTGAGAGGGGGAGGAGGGGTAGAGATTTCTTCGACAGGTTCAGACTGAGATCAAGTATTGTGGATTTCTTTTTATTAGGACAAGCCCGCCACTCTATTCCGTTCCACTGCAACTTCTGAAAGCCAGAATCAACAGTGGAGACCGCTTGAAAAGCGCCGAGGCAATAAAGCTCGACGAGCCCCGGTGAAACGATTCAACTATCTTGGATCCAGCAATGAAATAAATCAGAAAAGAATAGCGGAGGGGTAAGAAAAAATATAATTTCTAATGCACATCCTCATGTAATGTAGATGCCTATAAAAATTATATAAAAAGTTTTTTCTTTTAAACAAGATTTAATTTGAAATTATTACAATATTGAGTATTGGACATTGTAGTGTCATCAAAACTAAAGGTGTATGCAAAATTTCAGCTCAATCGGATAACAATAAATGGTCGAAAAATGGTTTGCATATTTCGAAAGGACAACTTAATTACATACATACGAACAGTGCAAGCTAAATAAAACCTTGTTAAAAATAACAATTATGAACCAATTAATCACAGTGTTAATTATAAAAATAAGGTTCTTTATCCGTCCTTGTGTCACGGAAATAAAGGCATCTGTTGCATAAGATGTAGTAATGACATTGAAACCTTGACCTAACAGGATACCTGACTCAGGTCGAATTTACGATCAACGCCGGCTTTTGCATTCGACGTCATTCGCATAACTGTTGCGAGATGGGGTTTTTTGCGAAGAGTTTAGAGAGTACTAAAACTTTTGCGGACCAAATTTTTGGTAGTTGCATCATCCAAGGTTAGTATTTGCTCATGCTGTAGTAGGCGCGGGCCTGCGGACGGCGAGCACTGGGTGGCTCCTCCGATCAGAATCAGAGTACTAAGTGTGAGTTTTTAACCGACTTCAAAAAAAGGAGGCGGTTGTCAATTCGGCCCATTTTTTTTATGTATGTACACCGATTACTCCGATGTTTCTAGTCCGATTGCTGTGATTCTTTTTTGTTTGATGCAGTATACTTGCCATTTGGTCCCATAAAAATTTCATCCAATTTGGTTTAGTGCTTTTTATTTTGTGAACATTTTTTTGATTACTTTTATGTGGATGATGTAATTATCTTTACTACAGATTACAATGCAAAATATAGATTAAATTACAAAATACGTGTAGTCGATGATTGAGTAAAGGAAGTGGAGAGGCGGTACGTTAACCCTCCTACCACATACCAAAATTAAATTATATATCGTGTGAGGTATTGTTTGAAAGGGCTTTTTGTAAGGATTTCAAATATTAATTTCACTCACGTTCGATTGCGAGCGCGTTAGAATTTTATCAAGGGAAAATGCGCCATCTGGTGGTCACTAGGAAAACCTTACTTCCCATACAAAAAACTAATGTGATCATACTCGTGCCTTCTCTGTATGAGAAGAGGGATTTGCCCAGCAATAGGACAGTAACGAGCTGGTGTTATTAATCACTAGCTTCTGCCCGCGACTTCGTCCGGGTTAAAGTTGTAGTATTATTCATATTTATTGCATACCATGTGTTTAAAAAGATGTTACAGAATGCTTAAAGCTAAAGAACAGTCATGGACCCTGGGCACAGCAACATAGTGTTTACTTTACAAGTTAAATCAAATAATATCATTTAACAAAATAAAAAATAATAATAATAATAGTTAAAGTGAACATAAAAATTACGACGATATATATTATCCCACGGAAACCGTATATTTTTCCGAAATAAAATGTATCCTATTGTCTATTCTAATCCACTCAGGCGTGATTGAATAACAAACATACATCCATCCAAAATTTCGCATTTATAAGTAAGTAAGTAGTAAGATCATACAATCAGAGTTCATTGTAAATTATGCTTTATATGTAAACAAATAAGGTTTATAATCAAACTGTTTTCATTATCTTAATAACCTCCATAGCTGTTAACCTAACAACAGAGAATAAAGTACATCATCTTATAATACCCCCTTAATATTAAGGTATTTAGTAATTAACACAGAAACAACTGTATTGTAATGAAATGAAAGCTTTTTGTATTTATATCATAATTAGCATAATTAATGAGTTAATTAGTCATAAGGAGTGTTACTGTCTTCACAAAATGTACCTAACATTATTATCTATACTTAATTTAATAAAACTGAAGAGTTTTTTGTTTATTTGTTTGTTTAAACGCGCGTAGTCTCGGGAACTACAAGCCGGATTAGGGAAATTCTTTTTGCATATCGTAGCCAGATTCATAAGGAATAGTTCAAGGTATATAACATCACGCTACGACCCTTACGAGCGGAGCAGTAAACAAAAACGTGGGTGAAAAAAAGCTTACGAAGTCGTGGGCAGAGGCTAGTCGTGAATAATAGCGTAATTTTATTACTTGATAACATACAAGTAATACTATGAAGAGAGAAGTAATTTGTAAGGAGCATGTCATTTCAATAAGTTGGTATTTACGCCTCGGAGATAATTTTATTTATATTAAATGTATATTAGGAAGGAAGTAGATTATAATAAGTTATTTTGAGAAAGGAAAATAATAAGGATATCTTTTCAACATTGCTTTTTTTTAAATAGCCTCAATGAGCCTCCATGAGATCTTGGGTTCGATTTACAGGTCGGGCAAAGTGTTATTAGGTTTTTCCACCAGGAATTTCTCAATAGCAGCTTCGGAGTTTGGATTTGTGCACGGTTGATAGCAATAGGTTCGGTCTTAATACATGGGGAAGTAGCAGCCTTGAAGTCTGGATTTGTGCTTATTGCACAAATTCAGACTCCGTGGCTGCTATTGAGAAATTCCTGATGGAAAAACCTAATAACATTTTGCTCGACCTGTGATTCGAACCCAAAACCTCATGCTCAGCAGTCGCGCTTTGCGACCACTAGACCAACCAGGCAGTTGCAAAACATCTTTATAGAAGTGTTACAGACGGAGTTTGGTAGAAGAATAAACTAATTAAGAGAATATTTTTAAAAACAAGCTTTAATTTAAAATTCTACAATATTGATTAATGGACATTGTATTGTCACCAGAACTAAAGTTGTAAGCAAAATTTCAGCTCAATCGGATAACAACAAATGGTTGAAAAATGGTTTGCAAATTTTGAGGACATCTTATTTAAATACATACTTACTTACATACAAACAGTGCCAGTTAAATAAAAGCTTGTAATAAAAGGAATGCACGCCAATGAAAAATGATTAGGGATTGTATGGTCACATGGTTACTCATCCTGTTTGAAAAAACCCGAGGCAAAATTTGTCCATGGGTTATACCACTGCTAGTGATGCGACCACCAGATTATTTTTATCGATAACTGCACACAATTCAGGAAATGTGCATCACTACTGCTTGCGTACGTGCGAATTCGCACGCAAATTGTTCTATTAACGCACAGCACTAATCTCGTGCTATCCATTATGCACTTGGAATTTGACAGGACGACGTCATGCAAATATAGACTCTATCCGCTTGTATTACGGTTATTGTTGAATGCAATTAGTGCAGTATTTATCTTGGCAACACATTCGATGCTAAACGGTTCTATTTTCGTACCCCATTTGAAATTCGACTGTATTTTATTAACGTTAAAACTGAAATTAAATTTTAGGTTTGAAATATTGAAAAAGAAAAGAAAGTTTCTTGTTATTTGGATTGAATACTTAAGCTGTAAACTTAAGGTTCATTTTCTATCAACATGACAAAATTTGCTATGAAATGTGAATTTCTGTGAAGCATTAAACGTTGTTGTACTAAATTATTTGATTACTGCAGCACGTGTCAGTTTCAAAACGATAATATTTTGATATGCGTCCGTCTGTGTGACAATTTCTCAGAAAACATTCTCATCTAATTATTCCCAGGAACAAAATAAACAAGTAGAGTAGAGAGACACGTTGCGATATTTTGAATTTCATGTAAACAGTAATTTAATTGATAATAACAATAATATTCCTGCGGCCGAATTTCGGTCACTCGGTCAATCTCAATAGAGACTAGCCACAAGTACGGAAGTCTTGTGTTCAATTCCCCGGTCGGGCAAAGTGTTATTGAGTTTTTCCATCAGGGATTTCTAAGTAGCAGCCTCGGAATCTAGATTTGAGCCTGGTCGCCCCCTATTACATGGGACTTAAAACATAACTGGCAAAATTTTGGTGTACTAATGAGTACACCTCTGCCTAACCCTTCGGGGATTACAGGCGTGATGTTATGTGCAGTGTGTATAAAAAGAAAATGGCCTATTTTTGGGGTCAATACACTTTTTTTTAAAACTACTATAATCAATTTGACGTGCCTATAAAATACTGTATAATTAGCATAGTTATTATCATTAAGCAGAAAACTTAGCTTAAAAAAATGCAGAATAAAATACAAGTTACTTATACGGAACCCCATTTTTCATATTTAAGCTGTTGCCGTGTATGGTTTAAAGATTTACTGTTTACCTGTTTCTCGAATACCCTACATTAAGTCAATTTTGCAAAACAAAACGCAGTGGGTTTATCCACAATCGAAAAAAAAAATGCTTTAAACCATCTTAACTTAGTTAAAGCGGGAAACAGATTTTATAAATCCTTTCTTTTCATGACGTATCATCACGCCTGTTATCCTCGAAGAGTCAGGCAGAGGTGTACCCATTAGTTACCTTACCCACATTTTGCCAATTTTATTTAAGTCCCATGTATTAGGGGGCGAGCCTGCCATCAACCGGGCACAAATCTGAACTCCGAGGCAGGTACTAAAAATCCCTGATGGAAAAAACCCAATAACACTTTGCCCAACCTAGGAATTAGATCCAAGACCTCACGAAGTATTAAAGAAAATCGTGTTTCAATCGAGATGAACCCCTATAGCGTAATCACGCCTCACTGTGGTAACAGTACCAATCAGAGACCGCTCCTAATTGATACACGAGACAATAATTACTGTACGCGTCTAAGTACTGCGATTACGTCCCATTCCAGGACCTAATAGGTGTGAGAAAGAAGTACTGTTCATCGGAAACGTTCGAGGTCTTGAACATTGGGTATTGGTCATCTCTTAACTGTCATGGGCATCTACATCTTACATCTTTGTTATTATTATATTGTTCTTTTACTATTTTCATCGTGAGGAAACCTGGACTTACTGTTCCACTTAAACCATGTCAGAGGCCCTTGAGACGGTTTAGAAACTCTGACACTAGGGTGTGTACGTTCGTAAGACCATACTGCCCACACGATAAAGAAGAAAGAAGACTATTTTTACATAAAAGCAACAAGAATATTGTAACCAGGATTCTATAAAAATCGAATTGAAAAGGGTGTCCGTGGAGTTTCTTGCGCGTTCTTCTCCATAGAAGCCTACCTCCGTTTTGGAACAAGCAAGTAGCTTCAACTTTCTGACTAATTGTTTGACTGTCCGATGTTAATATAAGTCTGAAATCGCCCATCCTCCATAAGTAATCATGGTGATCAATACTCGTGCCTTCTCTGTATGAGAAGAGGCCTTTGTCTTGCAGTAGATAGGCTGGTATTATTATTATATATAACTACCAAAGTTCTACAAACAGTTAAATATGTAGAACTTAAAACCACAGGAAATAAATATTGATTTAAACAAAGTAAAGTCCCATATCTTTGAAAGTGTTTGCTTTGAAAACAAATTATCTTTACAAATTGCTCATGTGATGTCCAATTAGTCAGCTGTCTGAACTTTATACATATCCTGGCTTTAAAGTAAATATTGATGTTATTGACGCGAACAATATAAATAAACAACTGTTTTATTTATTTCTATCAATAAGCCCCGTGGTTTCACCCGCGTTAAATTACGTTTTTGATTACTGCTCCGCTCCTGTAAGGCGTAGCGTGATGATATATAGCTTATATTGTTCCTTATGAATCTGGCTATCATTAACAAGCAAGGATTTTTCCAATATGACTTGTAGTTTCAGAGATAAGCGCGTTTAAACAAACAAGCAAAAAATCTCTCTTTATTATGTTATTAGTAAAAGAAAAGGGATCGATCTTGAGGGTTAAGTAAAGATTGTTTGTTGACATGACTCGTTTCTGGTCTTCTTCCGTCTTCTTAACCTTGAGATATCAGTAATAAACAAGTTCGTATACATGGCGCAGATATGCTAGTGATTCTCAATACGAATCAATAAAATAAAATTAAAATTAATTTTTACCTATGAAAACTTGTAATTGGCCCTGTTTCATGTTATCTACAACCAAACTATTGTATAAGATCAGCTGTAAGTTGTCCTAAAATTATTTAAATAATATAAAATAAAATAATAAATCGTTTTTTTTTTAAATAGGTGATCTTCAAATTCGAACTAGCAATATTGGCGCTGGGCTTAGGCAGACAACCCGTGTTGGTGTTTATACCTACTTAGTTACGAGCACTCCCCTCTATAGGACCACCTTATAGCCACTTCTAAGATTCAATTCGGCATTTCACTCATTAAGACATGTACAGTCAGAAACAATAGTCGATTAACAATGTTGCTTTTGTATATCATTTAAACAGACACTAAACGCATAATGCACTGGCTTTCGGAATTTCAAGCAATAGCTAAGGGTTTATCGGGGGGTACGGTAGTGCCCCTGCAAAGACGAGCTTATATCTTAATTTTATATTCATTGCGGTTTACTTTTAATATTGTATTTAGTAATTAGAATTTAAAAATCATACATAACAAAACATCACGCCTGTAATCCCCGAAGGGTTAGGCAGAGGAGTACCCATACCAGTACTTTAAAAAAATAGTAATTTAAAAATCATAAATGTTAATCGACTTTTGTTGCTGACTGTACGTTCAAAAATTATGCTTTACATTTATTTAGCTGAGACGTTTTTTTTCGCCGCCATTTTTTGTTACGTTTTTTAAGAAGGTGAACTTTCTTAGACCCCAAGCCTTTGAGTATATTACACTCATTGAGTCACGGTTGAGATAAATCATATAGGTATATGTTGTGTGACGTCAGTCTTTGGTTGATATCATCCCATTTCTGCCTCGGAGCAAGTCTAGTCATAGTCTGAGAATTTTGAGGGGTGATGATCAATATTAATATTAGGTCAAACATCTTAGAATCAGAACTACTTACGTCATTTTAATATAGCCGGTTTTTTTACAATATGGCCAGTTTCAACGCCTTTTCAGGTATCATGTACAATAAGTATCTTCGAATAACAACTTCACGGGTTGATCTATCAGGTTAAGCTAAGCGTGCCGGTGTTGACCCGTAGATAGGGGTCCATCTTAAAGCCTCCTCAGACGCATCCGCAGATGGATAACTACGAGCTGTCCACACGTCTGCAGGTCGATCAGTCTAGGTTCATACTCGACAGATGCAACACGCACGTTTAAAAATGGATATTAAACAGTTTACAGCTTGATATGCTCAATAAACCTAAAAGTTTCCTCGGTGATCATAATATTAGCCATTTCAACAACAATTAAACCGCAAGAAGCACGAGTGCACTCTCAAATATCTCTATCGCAACTCCGATTAAACTGATGCGTCGCCAGACGTGTGGACAGATGTTGGACGTCCGGATTCGATGCGGACGCGTCTGCGTGCGTCTGCGGACGTTAAATACCAACAGCAGATGCACAAATTACCCCCTCTATACGTCTGCGAACGCATCCGCAGATGACGTACGCGGACACGTCTGCAGACGTGTAGAGGAGGCTTTACACACCGAAACTCCTTGGTGCTTCGAAAAGCACGTTAAGCCGCTGGTCCCGGCTGTCATACGTAAATCAGATCTTTGACAGTCGTTATGACAATGTACAGAAAATTGTATGTCTTTTTAGGGTTCCGTGCCTGAAGGGTTCTAACGGTACCCTAATACTAAGCCTAACTTAAAAATGACAGGGAAGACCTGTTTACTACCTGATACAATTTAAGATACCTGTTTTTTTACGTATTGTTAGAGTGCCTCTCTTGTTTCTTTTTAACGAAAGTATTTAAAATATCTTTTCCGATGGTACGGAACCCTTGTGTACGAGTCCGACTCGCAGATGACCTTGCCTGGCCTGGTGTGGGTATTTAATTGTCTTACAAAAAATAGAAAGAGAGATACGAACTCCTAATTAATGAATACAATTTAAACAGCTCAAAATATTATTTTCTTTACATTACCAGAACATTTTTTTAAAAACAAGGGAGGTATTTGAATAGAGACGAAGTTTCTGTATGTTTACATAGGTAGGTACTCAGTATTAACTTAGTCCACAAAAGCAAATGTTTGACAAGATATGAAGTCGAGTCAAAGTTAAGGTATTCGAGTCAACTATAAAGTTTGGTAGTTAGAAGGTCGTTGGAAGCTTGCCTTTATCACAAAATGGTTTCCATATCTGTCGGGAATATTTGTTTATTACAAGCGAACCGCCCCGGCTTCGCACGGGTGCAATGTAGGTACTAACTATAAGTATAAACCTTCCTCTTGAATCATTCTATCTATTGGTGAAAACCGCATTAAAATCCGTTGCGTAGTTAAAAAGATATAGGCGTACAGGCGGAAAACGACTTTATTTTATACTACTTATGTAATTTATTCATTATCATTATATATATACTGGGCAAGTACCACTTTTACAATGAATAATGAACTTTTTAAGTTTATCTTGGACATTACTGACATCGGTGACGGAAAACATCGTGAGGAAACCTGGACTTGTAATTAATTTAAGTCTTAAATCGTCAATCTGTCTTAAGCAAGCGTGGTGATCAATGCTTGTGCCTTCTCTGTATTAAAAGAGGCTTTTGCCCCTCAGTAGGACAATAAAAGGCTGGTATTATTCTCATAATTGACGGGCCTGTTGGTCTAGTGGTTAGCGGCCCTGACTGCTAAGCCGGAGGTCGTGGGTTCGATTCCCACCCAGGACAAACTTTGTGTGATGAGCATGATTGTTAGTTCTGTGTCTGGGTGTGATTTATCTATAATATGTATGTATTTATAAATTATATAAGTTTATGAAACAACTAGTTGTTGCCCGCGGCTTCGCTCGGTTAATTTAAAATTTGACTATCAATTTTATTCAGTCATGATTTGAAAGACACGTGACGGCGATCTATTATCATAAGAACGTTATTGTTGTTTTCATTTTTTCATTTTTCAGTTTTATGACGTTCAGAAGTGCCTTATATTGGCCTAATTGAAATAAATGATTTGACTTTTTTTTTGACTTTGGTAACAGTATTTTTTTTCGGGATGGAAAGTATCCTATGTCTCTTTCTGTACACCTGACAACGTATATGCAAAAATTAAGGATGATCGGTTCAGTGGATTAGGCGTGAAAAGGTCATAAACAAACTTACTTTCGCATTTTTATTATTAGTTAGGATTGTGTTCTAACCTACAATACGACCTGCGTAAGACAATAAATTTTGTTTTTCTTTCATTAAACTAAGACATTTCTTTTTTAACAGCCACGCGTATATCTAGATTGTTAATGCGACCACCGACTTCATTTGTGTGTGGCTTTATGGTCGCCATTCCGTTGTAGTTAACATTTTTTATAAGATGAAAGTGTCTGTAGAATAAAACAAAATGTGTTGGTATTAAGCTTGTAGATGTCAGACCTTAAGGGCTGGTTCAGACATATGAAACACTTGTCGCGGTTAAGGTAATTGGCACACTGTCTCGCATCACGCAGCGTAGCACGGGAGTGCGTGTTTAAAGTTGTTTACAAGTTTCTGTGTTTTTATAGAAAACACGCGTAATCCAACACATAGAAAACGCATTCAGCGGTTGCAGATCGCGAGCCTACATGCGGGAAGTGCACACACCAAAAAATGTAGAATGTATAAGTCAAAGGTATTACATTATTCTACGGAAACCGTAAATTTTTCCGGGATAGAAAATAGTTTGTGTGCTACTCTAGTCTATAATCTATCTCTGCGCCAAATTTTATCCAGATCCGTTAAGCCGTTTGTGTGTGATTGACTAACAAACATCCGTCCAAACTTTTGCTTTTATAATATTTGTGATATATTACGCGTCCTTATGATTATTATTGTTACTTATTGATCAATCACAGGCGTAGTGTTTGGGCACTGCATAATCGGGCCGCCTGTGCGTCGCGCTTACTATGCGGGCGTTGAGCGTGAACGACACGATTGACCATTAAGAAAATATACGTTACTAGCTTCTGCGCTCGGCTTCGCCCGCGTAAAATGTAATTTTCCGTAAAGTAAATTGAACTATTAACGCTTTAAAAGTAATTTTCCGTAAAGTAAGTTGAACTATTTTCTCAAGAGACCACATCAGGTAATGGCCAATTTTTATGCAAATCGGTTCGGTTTTCGGTTTACGCGTGATCGAGTAATAAACATTTAAACATCTAAAGATCTTCACAAATTCTTACATTTATAATGTTATTATTATCAGTATAATTATCTTATCATAACTGGCGAAATGTGGGTGTACTAATTGGTTACCACTCCTCTGCCTAACCCTTCGGGGATTACAGGCTTGATGTTATGTACGTTATGTATCAACACCAAGTTTGGGTTTGCTAGTCATCAGAGAGCTCACGAAAGAGAAGACAAATAGTCTGGGGCGCTGTCGCCGGATACGGTGAAGAGGACTATTTACAACGTGTAACGGAAAGGGTATATATGTACATACCAAGCGCAACGCTTCTCAAGCTCAATATAAAATACTTTAAGAATTGATACCAAATTTTCGATTTCATATGTTTCTTAAATTCATATCATAACAAACGTGTAAAACCGCACTACGTGGGTCAAAAACTTTCCACGTTACTTGCCTAATATCACGATGAATCTATTCCGTAATTCTGCGCGCCTAGTACCGCATAGTAGCCTACTGCAGGCGGTGTTTTTTGTTGATCATAATTTCCGAACATGTAGAGATAGGATTAAAAACCCCTTACCAAATTGTTTGTTATCAAAGAAGCCTTACTCTTTGTATATATATACCCTTTCCGTTACACGATGTATATTATCTGTAAGTAGGATGTCGATAAAGTTTAAATTTCAAATACTCTGAGAAGGAAGCGATGGCCAATTCCGGCGTTTTGTCGCGCAGATAAAAATCGCTCTGTGTGAACGCACCCTTAAAAAGTAAGTACTTAAGTAGATAGGTACATGTTGTCAGTACAATATCTTAAATTAAAATGCGCCGCGCGACTTATTTTTCATCTCATTTAGGAAAAAAAAATAAGTAGGTTCTTAGACATAAGCCGCTTGTATAAAGAGCGAAAATATAAATCCTACTTCCTCAGGTAAATACTTCCTTTTAAAGAATAAAATTATGAGTCACAATTTGGGTTAAAATGGCGTGATGGCCCAGTGGTTAAGGCGCCCGCCCCTCGAGCTTGAGGTTGCTAAATCGATAACCGGCGAATACCAAGGAGACTTTATCAATTCATATGTACTTTCTTAATTTACAAATGCAATTAACATTTTTTTTTTCATAACTCGCGAAATGTAGGTATTCTTATGGGTATGTAGGTAGGTACACCTCTGCCTAACCCTTCGGAGATTACAGGCGTGATGTTATGTTTTGTTTCTTATTTTTTTGCCTCGTTGGTCTAGTGGTCGCAAGCGCGACTGCTGTGCATGAATTCTTGGGTTCGATTCCCAGGTCGGGCAAAGTGTTATTGGGTTTTTCCATCTAGAATATCTCAGTAGCAGCCTCGGAGTCTGGATTTGTGATCATGAGGTAACCTACACTTATATTGACCTACCTACCTCGACAAGACTAACGTTTCCTTGTTCACTGTACTCCATTCTTAATTAAGGTTCTCAATTGGTATAATTTGTGCGCGAATTAAGACAATCTCGGTACCTAAGTGGTATCTGATAATGTAGTCGGCTTTACAATAAAATAAATACCTATATAATATTGCGATTTAAAGGCTTTGTGTGCTAATTAAAAACGTTTAAAATGTAGTCGCACTCTAATCCAGCAACAATCAGTGTCAAAAAATAAAATCAGGTATTTTTGACACATTAAGAGTGAGATTCCATTACGTTTCTAAAAGTAACATAACATAACATCACGCCTGTAATCCCCGAAGGGTTAAGCAGAGGTGTACCCATTAGCTCACCCACATTTCGCCAGTTATGTTTTTTAGTCCCATGTAATAGGGGGCGAGTCTAAAAGTAACGTTCTGGTCATTTTTGGTTTTATGCTGGGCGTCGGCCGTTTCGCGCTGTAGTGGCGCAAATTACCGTTCAGGACGCTTAATTTCTTATTTTCTATTATGTATTTAGTTTATATTTATATTGTATATTATTGTGTATTGTGCGTCACTTTCACGTGAATAAAAAGGTTTTTTTTCTTTCTTTTTTTCTTTCTATATATAAAAAGTGTTATTTTAAATTAATTAGAAAAGATGAAAAGATTGTGTGAAGAAGGATATTAATGAAAGGGGAGTCAGTAATTGCATGACGGCTGACAGGACAGAATGGAAGCGGAAAACGTGTTCCGCCGACCCCAAGTAACATGGGACAAGGGCAGGAAGATGATAATGTTATTTTAAATTAATTTTTAAATTTTATTTTCTACTTTTTAATTTTAGTTGCTGTGCCCTAACAGTGTCCATAACTGTACTTTAACTTTAAGCCTTATGTAACATCTATAATACAAATTAGAGTATGTCAATAAATTAATATAAATATGAGAATGGCCTCCCTGATTGCAGAATATTGATTTGGAATTTCAGTAAAATATTCATGGCTTAGTGGATTTACTTGGCACGTATGTAAATAACAGCAGACAAATTTAAAATTAGGTACCACCAACGTCGCACGCAATTATGTTATATTTAAAACTCATGTTTTTAAAATTAGCAAAAGGTCCCATTACAACCCTTTCGGACATTTGGTTACACCCACAGCCGAACCCGCGTGAATCCGTGATCATTACCAAAAAAAAAAGTATACAAATAATGATTGATGGCAGTTGCTACATTTAAAATTTAAATATTTAACTTTATTCTGCAAAAATGAGCTAACCCACAAACTAATTCTATAATATGCAAAATGTTTCATGTAACTATTCAGCAATAACAGTCCAAACTTAAGCTTAGAATACATTTAAAATTAAACAGTGTTGTCCCAACTAGCAAAAAAGTTGTATAGTATTTCAATTATACAACTAACAGTCATGTAAAGGTTTTATAGTAGTTTTGTACCAGTTCAACAGTTTTATAGAAGTGTTCAATTCGACGCATCCGCTATATGATTATTATTTATATTGCTAGTTGGGGTATATCCAAAATTGTTAAATGTATTTATCCCCAAAAATGGATATAAAACAATGACTGTCATTACTACAGAGGTGTACTTATTGCGTACATCTCTGCCTAACGCTTCGGGGATTACAGGCGTGATGTTAATAACACCAGTTAAACCAAACTAAACTATTCCCTATCCTTAAAAACAAAAACTAAATATAATCAAAATCATTATTATTCAGCAATAACAGCCCAAACTTATGCAAACAGCATTGAATATCCAAAATAATTACAATTAAGTACCTATTGAAAAAAAAATATGTGGGTTCATTCACTTTGGCAAAAACTAAACCCAATTGATCGTTCGTCTCAAACATATTAAAGAAAAAAAGTGAGATAGATGATTCCACAAACAGAATAAAACCCATATATCACCCCTCACGTTCACAAAGCAATACTAATCGTCCCCTACTACCTATAGAAAACCCAATAATCTGGGGACACAGCAAATTGAAAACTAAATAGTCGGCTGTCAGCATAATTGTAACAAATCGGCTATTGTCGCACGATGTTCGGATTAGTTCGACTAATAAAGTGAAACAGGTATCTGTTTGTTTGTTCCACCGTAATTTAAGAAGAAACATCTGTGACGTCAGACGGAGGTTTTTGACATTATTGCGTACGTGAATGTTAGTTGTAGCCTTTAATAGGATTCTTTGTTTCCTTGGTGTAGTAGTCGCAAAGTGCAATTGCTGAGCATGACGTCTTGAGTCCGATTCCCAGGTCGGACAAAGTGTTATTGTGTTTTTCCATCGGGAATTTCTTAGTAGCAGTCTCGGGGACTAGATATTGTGTTCAGAACCAGCCTCGGGGACTGGGTTTGTGTCCGGTTTTTTTTTTTTGGGACAAGCCCGCCACACTGTTCCCACCCACTGCAACTCCTGAAAGCCAGAATCAACAGAGGAGGCCACCAGAAAAGCGTCGAGGCAATGAAGCTCGATGAGTCCCAGAGAAACGATTAACTGTCTTGGGTCCCTCAACGAAATTAATCAGAAAAGAATAGCGGAGGAGTAAGAAAAAAATAGTTTCCATTTCTTGTCTTCACTTTGTGTCCGGCTATGGCAATAGGCTCGCCCTCTATTACATGGGATTTAAACGTAACTGGCAAAATACGGGTGTACTAATCGGTACACCTCTGCCTATCCCCTTTTGGGTATTACAAGCGTAATGATATGTTATCTTATGTGGGTTTCTTTGTTTCCTTCTCCCTTCTGTCGCTACGAGATTTTCTGCATTAGAAAATTCGTCCTTCAACCCGTTTTAAAAATGAAACTGCTGTAAGAGCTGTATTAAAATAAGATACTGTAGATCTTTAAGAAATCACCATTTATTATTCTTTTGCCTCGTTGGCCTAGAGGTCGCAAAGCGCGACTGCTGAGCATGAGGTCTTGGGTTTGACCCCCAGGCGTTACTGGCGTAATCTTAAATAAAAATATCGTAAGTAAATATAAGTCTGAAATCGTCTATCCAAATTGAGCAAGCATGGTGATCAATGCTCGTGCCTTCTCTGTATGAGAAGAGGCATTTGCCCTGTAATGGGACAATAATAGGCTAAAATCTGGCAAATAAACACCGCGCGGAATTGTATCTTGTACGCAACTTTCAACCCTATCTCAATGGCATTTATTCCATTATCAAATATTCATTGTAACCTGCTCTAGCATATTTCTATTCTCTCCGAATGTCAAAAGTAGAAAAGGTTGAGCAATTGTTAATCATTACATAACGTTACGAAATGTTACTACTAAATTCCCCGGCGTTACTTGCACGTGTGACCTATACCATAATGATACTACTTATAAGCGTACGATAATAGAAAAACTTACAAAAAAATATACCTCCGTGATATGAATACGAACTGACAACTCTATCACATCGTGTGGGTGTCCGCTAAGGGTTTTTTGGGGTGATTGATCGTTGACATTTGCTTTACAAATATTATGTCCGTACAATTGGGTTCAGTACATATGACCCAATAGGTAAGGTACCCTGAAAACCGCCGGCACTTATTGTAGTGTTACTACTAGGTAGTCGAAAAAAATTACGTCATTATTTACTAACAATTTTGATGAAACATAACTGGCGAAATGTGGGTATACTAATGGGTACACCTCTGCCTAACCCTTCGGGGATTCTAGGGGATCGGGATCTACTTACTTTTAGGAACAATCGCAAACTAATCTCAGTTTCAATTTGTCAAGTGTCTCTAACTTAATATAATTTTTTGATATTGATTGTCGCTGAGATCAAGGCGCAAGTAATATTATTTTAATATTACTTTGCGTTCCGTACTGTTGAATTTTTAACTAGAAAAGAAATTTCTCAGTAGCAGCCTCGGAGCCTGGATTTGTGCCCGGTTGATGGCAATAGGCTGGCCCCCTACTACATGGGACTTCTACATAACTGGCGAAATGTGGGTGTTCTAATGGATACACCTCTGCCTAACCCTTCGGGGATTACAGGCGTGATGTTATGTTATGATAAAAAAAACTCTTCCTGTACACACATATTTCAATTAGATGTGTCCAGGGCCCCACTACGTTAACGACGGCCCTGTACACAAGGATGTCAGGCATTCCAATGGATACTTCGACAAGAGGTTTGGTGGTTAGCTCAAGTAGATACCGACGCAGTTAGTAATTTGTCAAAGGATGGACACTATATAGTGGAATAGCTGTGTCCATACTAATATTATAAATGCGAAAGTGTGTCTGTCTGTCTGTTACCTCTTCACGCTTAAACCGCTGAACCGATTTAAGTGAAATTTTGTATAGAGATAGGTTAAGACAAGGGGAAGGACATTGAATAGTTTTTATCCGGAATATCCCTAAGGCGGTGAAAAGGGGGGTGGAAGTTTGTATGCAAGTACGATATAAACAAGTTCCACGCGGACGTAGTTGCGGGCAAAAGATAGTATTATAAATGCGAAAGTAACTTTGTCTGTCTATTACACTTTCACGACTAAACCACTGAACCGATTTTGATGAAAGGTTCGAGGTTAGTTTGACTCCCAAAAAAGGACAAAGGCTTACCTGTCTGTGTCCGCGATAACCGACATTTTTGTGTACGAAGACGCGGGCAAAAGCAAGTCTACACTATAACATTAGAAAGAGGGAAAAAATGTACTTTTGTTTGTTTGTTTTTAATGGATAAATTAAAAAACTACCAGACCGATTTTAAAAATCCTTTCGCCATTAGAAAGCTACATTATCGGCGAGTAACATAGGCTATATTTTATTTTATTTTTCCGCGGACGAAGTCTATATACCAGAGTTTACCGGTAAAATTAATTCTTAGTTTAGTTTAGTTTGGCTGCCTCCACACTTAGTCTCTTGATTGGGTCATTGTACATGTAAATTAACTCTTAATTGAATACCAAAATTTTTGTCGATTCCATCAAATCAAATTATTTTTTTCACTACTCCTTCGTCTGTCTAATTTTCGTAAAAAAGGGCTACAAAGTTTTTGCTCTGCGTAATAAATTTTCTATTTGTGAAAACTTTTAATTGGCCTTAATTTTGTTATTCACCTAATCTTACTTTTGTACCTAATTGTATCTAAGTTTTCCAAGAAAACTAAAACACAATAAATCTTTTACTAATATTTTGAAGCTGAAGAGTTTTTTTTATTGAAACACGCCAATTTCTGAAACTACAAGTCACCGTGGCCACCTACTGGGCTCATAAACTATAGAAAAAACGGGGTTGTCTTAATCATCGACTGATATAGACCTGGACTTACTGTTCCACTCAAATCATGTCAGAGACCCTTGAGGCGGTTTTGTAACTCTGACACTCGGGTGTGAGGGGTCGTAAGACCTTACTGCCTACACGATAATGAAAGAAGATCAATTCGAAAAGACGATGCACGATAAACCAGCGCCTTGGTTTCGTGCCATCGTGTGTGGGCCACGGCTTATGCTGAGCGTAGGCCGTTTATTTATTTATTTAAACTTTATGCAACAAATGTACAAAGGCGGACTTAATGCCTTAGGCATTCTCTAACAGTCAACCAGAGGTGGTGAAGAGATAACATGGTCGGTGCAAGCTATTTTTACGAGAGTAAAACAACAAAATGAGAGAATAAAAAAATAAAAAAATACTCAAATATTTTACATAATAAAATAAAGTGTACACAAGTACAAAATAATTAAATTCCGTTTCGTGCGGTAGTGGCGCAAATTACCGTTCAGGACACTTAATTTTTTATTTTCTATTATGTATTTAGTTTATATTTATATTGTATAGGTATTATTTGTATATTATTGTGTATTGTGTGTCACTTTCACGTGAATAAAAAGTTTATCTTTCTTTCTTTCGATGATTTGACCTTTGACTTGAATTTTTAATAACACGTAAAGCCAAATATGAAGTCAGCTAATGCTAGCCATGTATAGCTTGGTAATTCGTCCTGTATTCACTCGCATTTACATATAATCTCTTCAAAGAATTCCATAAGAGTGTCACGAATATTCAGAGCCTCATCTTTTTAGAATGTACCCGAGGCCTTTTCTCAAAATAAAAATGTACATTTTTCAAAGAAAAATTACGCAAAAAGCAAGGCCTGTATCATGAATGTAAAATCACGGTAATTATAAACAAAACACGTGCTAACACATGTGCCCTTTGAAATGTAAATGGGCAAGAACCATTAGTTTGACACAAGCAATTAGTGGCCAGTGTTACCTAATTAACATTCATATTATAACCTTTTTTTCAGGTAACCTCTGTGGAATTAAATAATCTTTTTTTTTAAGGTATCTAGTAATAACATTTTTAATTGGAAGCTAAATTGTAGAAGCTATTCTTTTTTTAAACGTAATAGGAAAAAATATATTTGCAAAACATTTTTTTTTTTTTAATAGAAAAAAGGATAGTTGCCTACATAATATCAAGGTAAAACATGTAAATAAACGGACTAAGTGCGAATCGGGATAACACACGAAGGGTTCCGTAGTACTTCCAATATTTAACACACAACTGTAATAGTACAGTTCAACAGACACAGATGGCAGGGTCTTAGTATTAGCGACCCAATGGGTACGGAATCCTAAAAAATAAAAGGATATGTGGGATTTACCCTAAAGCGTTACCATGTCGATTTAAAAATACCAAATATTATTATAATACTACTATAAGAAAAATAAATGTCAAATGAAAACGTATCCATGTTTGTTATCCTGTAATATCAAATGTCATTACGTCATATGTCGTGATGACCCAGTGGTTAAGACACCCGCCTCTCATGCTTGAGGTTGTGGGGTTCAAATCCGGGCAAGTACCAATGTGACTTTTTCAATTCATAAGTACTTTCTAAAGTTTATCTTGGACATCACTGACATCGGTAAGGCTTTAAGTTCGCCATTGTACAGTGTATTTTTAATATGTGCATAAAGTTTAAATAAATAAATAAAACATCGTGAGGTAACCTGGACTTATAACCAGCCTATTATTGTTCCACTCAAGCCATGTCAGAGGCGTTCAGGCGGCTTAGAAACTCTGACACTAGGGTGTGTGGGGCCACACGTGCCGTCACTATAATTTTATTCGCATCATGCATAGAGTATCAACTACAAAACTCGCTTGATTGCCCAATTCATACTGAAACTAGAATTCACTCGGTTAATTAAGTACTGCGTTCAGAAATCTGATTAGGAGTCAACGCGCGCTTTCCAAAAAGTGACAGTTGACGTACGTCCGCCATGATGGTCCGCCATTTATGCAACGGCACGAGCGCGTTCAGCCTTGTTAATTACATTTCTGCTAATTACTTTTACAATATAAATGATGGTCGCTAACCGGTTTGTAGTTTCCAAGTGGTTGGACGAAGCAGACTTGAATGTTAAAAAAAAAACCATGAAGTTTCTTGATCATTAATTTTGTTTTTTTTTTTTGACGTTTATTTTGTTTACCGAGGAATAAAATTTTTACTAAACGTATTTCGGTCACGGTTCACGGCCGCCATTCTTAATAGGTAGGTACTAGCCAAGTACGGATAAAATATTATAGTGCACAAGTACGTGCGCAAAAACTCTGTCTACCTCTCATAGTCCGACAAATCCAATAATACTTTGCCCGATCTGAGAATTCATAATTTCCATTAGGAATTTGTCAGTAGCAGCCTCGGACTTTGTATTTGTGCTCGATTGATGGCAATAGGCTCGCCCCCTATGGGACTTAAACATAACTGGCGAAATGCGTGTGTACAAATGGGTACACCTCTGCCTAACCCTTCAGGGATTACAGGCGTCATGTTATGTCCTAAAAGGTCCTGTAAAACTCCACTACAACGAATAGAATACTTTGAAACTTTCCATATAAAAACAGCTCGTTAATTGTTCCTAACAATACCAACGTTTCAAAAAACAATATTGGATTCAATACAGCTGTATTTCCTCTGGGACATCGGAGCTGATTGTGGTCGCAGTACGTTTAAATAACCTTTATTATTTTACATTACATTTTTAACCTGCGTCTCCGTAATGGCGGAACAGCCCCGAGAGACTTGGCGTGACGTTTTCACTTCAGTTGCAAAGGTCGGCATGATATTTTGGTCTTAAAATTGTACAGATGGATTTTTAATGGTGATTTCAATCTTCTTAAATCAATTACTAGCTTCTGACCGCGACTTTGTTCGCGTCAAAGTTGATTTTTTCATGTGCAAAATTGACCTCCGTTTCATATACTTAGGGAGTGAATTCGTTCTTAGTGTACGTCTACTAATTATAAACTACCCTCCTGCCTATATTAATGTTGATGTTAAAATCGGTTGCTAGTCTTTTTATGGATCCTTAAGAACCTACTAACACATACAAAACATCTGTTGAAAGGGGGGACGGGTCTCATACAAATACGGTCATCGTCCTTTTATCTTTCTACGTCAAGCGTTTTTCGATATTTCGTAATGAGTGAGTGAGTGGCCTTTCGCTTTTGTAAAAATAAATCCCTCATGTCGAATGCACAAAAAAAAATGATAGACAAAGGCTTTTCCAAAATTCTAAGGGTCCAAAGTTTGTATGGAGAAATCAACTTTGACGCGGACAAAGTCTCGGGAAAAAGCTAGTTATTAATAATAACAGTTTGTCCCACTGCAGGGCAAAGAGCTCTTAAAATACGGAGAAGACACGAGCATTGATCAAGCTTGAGGCGTATTAGCGGTATTACAAGTTTTCCTTCACCGATGTCAGTGATGTCCAAGATAATCTTAGACGCAAATATTTTAGTACTAGCTTTTGCCCGCGACTTCGTCCGCGTGAATTTCGGTTAAAATCATGATTCGAAACGACACGTGGCGCCATCTATGATCATAAGAACGTTATTGTGATTTCCCTCGGAAAAAGTACTTCTTTTCGGGATTAAAGGTACCCTATTTTCGTTCCTGTACTCCTGGCAACGTATATGCAAAATTTCAGGATGATCGTTTCAGTGGCTTAGGCGTAAATTGGTAACAAACAAACAAACAAACTTACTTTCGCATTACTTACTTATTACTTAGTTAGGATTAGGATTATACCTAATACCTGCGTCTATTTCTGCATGCCTGGTACCTTTTCCGTTGTTGTCAACAAATAAAGCCTTTTGACAAACAGCCGTCGGATTATATCAAAATGTCTTTTTGGGTTTATTCCTGCTGGTTTTATGCTATTTCTAGACGGTAGGGTATTTCGAGATAGTACTTAAAAGATTTAAAAAGCCCTTAATATACAATCAACTTAGTTCTTAGCTTGTACCTGTTGTCTGTTGTCATAATTTCTCGAATCAAACTACTTAATATGTGGGTGTGGATTACACGTTTGTGTAGCTAATGAATCCTGTCATTCCCCAAACCGATTTCAAACTATAATGGCATATTGTTTAAAAGATTATTTTGAATTTTTGAAAAGCACGTAATAATATATTATTCCATTTATTTATTTAATATACATATATAATTACATTTTAAATATTATTAAAAAAAAATACAATTTATTTTTGACATTTATTTAATAATTAGATGACATATTATTAATGCTGACGTTTTCATTACAATTTAATTATTATTATAATTTTTTTGTTTAATAACTTATATTTGAATTATATCTTTATTAGTCACAGAAAGTTAGATGTCATATCTTATCATCTTTTATAATAATTTTGTGTTTTATTAATTATTTTACATTGAATATGAATTCTTTTTGTTTATGTAAAGTTCTGCTTTATTATACATTTTATTTTTATTTAAATTTCAACACAATGTATATTGTTACGAAATAAATGACTTATGATTATGACTTATTTCGGTCACGGTGGCTAGTCTCATTGGAGAGCCAAGTGCGCAGGAGATATTATAGTGCACAAATGTGTGCACTACCACTTCCCTTAGTCTCATAGTCCGATGGGACGTCCGGAGAGAGAGAGGAGAGATCAGGCGCAGGGCCAACGGTTTTTCGTGCTTTCCGAGGCACACACCATCAACTTCTTAACTCCGGGCTGCTAAAGAAAAATCCCTAATAGAAAAACACAATAATACTTTTGCCCGACCTGGGAATCGAACCCAGAACCCTGAGCCAATGTGACTAACGGAGTAGTTGTCATCTAGCCTAATATAAAAAATGTGAAATGATTTTTGTTTGTTTAAACGCGCTAATCATAGCAACTATCATCAAAAAAATATATATATATTTTCCGTAGCTAGATTCATGGGAAATAGTATGAGCTATAAAACATCACGCTACGACCGACAGAAGCGGAGCAGTAACCAAAGATATAACTTTACCCGGGTGAAAAAAACGGGCAGAAGATTGTTAGTACGAATAAAATTCACCATACTCTTCTGTGGTACATATTTATGTGCAATGTTCGTGATGTAACTGTAGTCTCATTAGCGATATGTTTTTTGCAAATGACACGCGGTGTCAACACAGTACAGGGGTTGTTTGTTATTCATTAAAATTGTTACGAAAAATCCGGTACATATCGACTAATTTGTAATTCGTTGGGTGGTGCAGTTTGGGGTTAATTTTATTTAAGGATTTTTTCAGAGGGGTAAGTGTTCTGTGTTTGAAGGCTCGATTCACGCGTCGGGTTAATCTTATATATTCCATATTCCAGCAAAATGAAATGGCCAAATAACTGCACTTAAATGAGATTTAATTTTGTAAATTGCTAATAGCTGCTAAAACGCAACGAAGTGTATTTTGTCACATTTTCGTTTTGACCGTTGAGCGTTGAACGCAGTGATAACTACGATTTCTACGAATCTACACGGCCTAATTCTGCCGACTCTAACTTCACAAATTCTACATAATTATCAGTAAAAATGTATGCATAGCTGTTTTGTTACTTACTTCAGAAACGAAATATTCACATCACCTTCACGACGGTAGCGAAACGGCTAAGCCATACATTTTCACTGATATGTAGAATTTTTGAAGTCTTTGAAGCCTTAAGTGGTCGTCTTGGCAACATTTTACATGAAATGTTTTTGGTGGGATACTCTTTTGTCGTAGAGTGACCGCACCCTCTTTCCAATAATTTATTAAAACTATTAAAGGGAGTGGTTTAAAATAGATGCTTAGCACTCGTCGATAGTTAAATAGGCAATATTCCTTGCATTTATTGCATCGCATTAAGGTGTGATAGCATTAGTGCAAGTAGGTACTAGTTTCTAAAAGATTAACTCTGAATAGGCAATATATACTACTTTAACAACTACTACTCTATCTATATATTTCACTAGTTGACTTCCTCGTTTGTGTAATGGTCGCAAAGTGCGACTGCTGAGCTTGAGGTCTCGGCTTCAATTCCCAGGTCGGGCAAAGTGTTATTGGGTTTTTCCATTAGGGATTTCTCAGTAGCAGCCTCGGCGTTTGGATTTGTGCCCGGTTGATGGCAACAGGCTCGTCCCAGCTACTACTTAGGACTTACCAATTACCAATATGTGGGTGTACTAATGGGTACAACTCTGCCTAATCCTTCGGGGATTATAGGCATGATGTTATGTTTAATTAACTACTATAGCTTTTGCATCTTTGAATATTTGGTGCAAAAATCTTGGATTTTTGTCGTTTTATGGGAAAAAGTGGATGTTCTTAATGCTATAATCAGCTGTCATTTTTTAAATTTACAGCCTTCAAAGACAGATTTTTTAAATTTTAAGCCCTCAATGTCAGACGCACAAAAAAAACATCTTAAAAGGCTTTCTGCTTTTCTTTAGAGACACGGTACCCTAATAACTATCATTTCCTCACAAAACCTCATTTTGACTACAAACATCAACATAACACCACAATAGATACTTAAGATATAATACAGGGTGTCCTAAAGTAACCGGTAACGACCACTTTGCCCACAAAGGAGCAGCAGCTTAAATTTCTACACCCTGTATATCAGAGGGTAAACTTTCGCGCGCTAATCGCAATTTCCACCTTGTTTGAGCCGAAAAGCGCGTTTCAAAGTTGTAATCTTAAAAAGTAATATCTTTTTTGAGTATCTTTTGCTTTGGCGATGCTTCTCTTTTTTTAATTTTTAGTTTTCTTTTAAAATTGGGCCGTTATTGTGGCCAAAATTATTTTCAAAATCTGAATTGAATGTCGTTCAACTTTCATACGTAACAAGCTTCTGCCCGCGATTTCGTGTGCGTTAAATTTGCTTTTTCCAAACAAACTTTGGAACCCCGTTTCATTCTCTAATTTTATAAAATCCTTTCTTAGCGAACGTCTACTAACTATAAACTACCTCCCTGCCAAATTTCATCTTTATATGTCAAGCGGTTTTCGATATTTCGTAATGAGTGAATGACCTTTCCCTTTTTATATATATTCAGAACATATACAGTAAAGCCAAATATTTTCCCCTTAAAATACAAACAAAAATCAACCTACATACACACGACACACGTTTTCATTTCATTTCCGCTAAAAGGAAACACGACAAGCCAAAACTTGTGTTTCAGTTACATTTTAATCGAAACGTTTTTCCTTAGACGCTTGGGAATAAGAAAATAATAAGTAAAAGTTGCTTGGGCGTACGACGGGCAACAAGGCAACAGGTGTTTGTACCGCGAGCGAAGAGAAAAATTGCAAACTTGTGTGAACGTGTGTACGGTTCACTTGTTTCAATTCAATCATCTAGTTTGTTATTGTTTTTGAGTAGGTATTATTAGGTAGTTATTACTTCCTGTACACGGTGAGAAAATAAAAGGTCTGACGTAAATGCGACTATTGAGCGTGGGGTTCTGAGTTCAATTCCCAGGTCGGGTAAATAGTATTTTTAGGTTTTTCATTGTGAATTCCTCAATAGCATCTTAGAGCACCGGTTGCTAGCATGGGTGGCACCCAGGTTGGATAACTGTGTGACACCACAGTTATCAAACCTGGGTGCACCCTGCCACCAAAGAATAAAAATTTAAATTAATAAACATACGATAAACGTAAGGAACGAACTTATTTATTATTTTAATTATTACTAAATGTGTCTTTCATAATTAAAATATAATATTGTGATAACGAAAGTTACTAAATACAGGGTGGATGGTCCAGATTAGGACGTCCAAAAGAGAATTATGGAAGCCTCTCTTCTTGGGCTAATTTTTTGGGACAAGCCCGCCACACTTTTCCCACCCACTGCAACTCCTGAAAGCCAGAATCAACAGTGGAGGCCACCAGAAAAGCGTCGAGGCAATGAAGCTCGACGAGTCCCAAAGAAACGATTAACTGTCTTGGGTCCCGCAACGAAATTAATCAGAAAATAATAGCGGAGGAGTAAGAAAAAAATAGTTTCCACTTCCCTCCATACAAGCAGGAGACAGAACAGAACTAGGCCAATAGGCACAAAGGGACGTTTGCAACTGGGAAAAGCCCAGATTGCCAAGCACCACGGATTGCAATTATTACAAAATTAATGGGTCCTAATGTGAGCTGTTACTTTTGATTCCAGTAATAGGTATGGCAAAAACGCTTGAACGCTTTTTTCACTGTCGGGTGTCACCCCCGGACTGGTGACACCGACTGCTCGCTACCGCCCCCCTTCCCCTAGCTACGCCACTGGAAAAATGTGACTATCTTCCCTCATAAAAATACTTAAGATCTTAATTTCTATGTAAATCTAGTCGGGATGAGAGAAAACAAGTTAATTGGTTACTATCTCGTCGTCGCGTAAGATGAGCTAACTAGTCGATAACTAAGGAGTCACATTGCTTCTTACAGCATCTTCTGTAAGTAATCTAGACTTATGTTAGTCTATAGTCTCGTTGTTCTAGTGGTCATGAGGTCTTTTTTTTTAAAGTGGTATAAATCATCAAATGAGTCAGAGAGGGACTGTCAGACTTTTATTGACTAAATAACCACCCTGTTCCTTCTGTTGCCCATTACGTTCCGGGGCTACGGTATTCTGTTAAGACGTCCCGCAACCCCGGGGTCGTGAGGTCTTAGGTTCGATTAACAGGTCGAGCAAAGTGATATTAGGTTTTCCCATCAGGAATTTTCAGTAGCAGCTACGGATTTTGGATTCGTGCGCGGTAGATTGCAATGACCTCGCCCTTTATTAAATGGGACTTGAACCTTACTGGCGAAATGTGGATGTACTAATGGGTACACCTCTGCCTAACCCCTTGGGGATACTGGCGTGATGAAGTGTGAGTGAGTTCACAAAAGAAAACTGTCATTAGACATGCACTGAATATTTATCTAAGATTTTGTGGTAAGCGTCCCTATTTGTTTCCTCGATCAACATTGGATTATGCCAGCTCATTGTACACAGTTTATCTACTAAAAAATAAGAGGCAAACTTAACGATGAGTAAGTTGTCAAATCATATTTATGGAAGCTTATCCTTGTTCAAGAAATTTCGCTAACTTTTTTTATGTAGTTGGAACAGGATTTAGTTGGTTGTCGTACAAGTTTTTATTGAGGCTTGGAATATGTTAACACGGTTCGTATACAAGTATTGATTGGATGTACTTTGTGGTTTTTTTTTTTTGCTATCGAGCAAAAAAAATGAGATATTTATTTTTACACCCTGTATATTGATACATGGAGTGAATATAAATATCACATAGCTGATAACTACGTGTACCTACTGACCTTAAAATGACTTTGGGCAAAAAATATTGCTGGAAAATCCTTTTTTTAGTGTAAAAATCATTATTTACCATATTTTAGATTTCGCCCCTATTACATGGGACTATAAACATAACTGGCGAAATGTGGGTATACTAGTGGGTACACCTCTGCCTAACCATTCGGGGATTACAGGCGTGATGTTATGTTATGTTTGTGTTAGATTTAACACACGCAAATTATTGTGCTTACGGGTGCATAAACCATTACAGGGGGTCGAAATACACCCAGTATTTAAATTTTAACTAGACTATTTAAAATCTGTTTTCGTGAAAATCGTAGAAAAAAAACT
Source organism: Hoplodrina ambigua (assembly GCA_949774945.1). Lineage (NCBI taxonomy): Eukaryota > Metazoa > Arthropoda > Insecta > Lepidoptera > Noctuidae > Hoplodrina > Hoplodrina ambigua. Next base: position 11,275,551 of record OX458983.1, read on the forward strand.
TGTAGCTTTGACCTTCAATTACTCTGTACCAGAAGGTCGAGGTCATAAAAATAATCACAAGAATTAGAAGAATAATATAATTATGTAACTTTCGGTTGCATTAAGTATCTTTTAGAACCGTTACAAATATGCGTTCAAATGTATGAAAGTAGATTTTATAAAATTTGGAGGATTTCACAATATATGATGTTCGTTACCGTGTCGACGGCGCGTTCGTGTTCCACGCGCGCCTCAAAGAGATGTCAGCAAACAATTGAAGGGGCCACTAAGGGCCGATGCCTGCCGGGGCTGCGGGTTGTTCGAAAGAGGCAAAGGGCACAAGAAGGAACATGGATGGGTTTTAGTCAGTAAAAGTCTGACACTCCCTCCCGCCCCGCCCAGGGCGGGGGAAGTCATTTGATGATTTCCCATCGGTAAAAAAAAAAAAAAAAAAAAAAAAATGATGTTCGTTAGTTAAGCTTTACCTTATCACTATACGTAGATAAGCAAAATTATAGTTAAGTTATTTATAATTTTCCAAATTTTAATTACTTATTCCTAAGTTAGAATTTATTTAATTTTCTATTAATGATCTCTTTAAACGAGGCTTCCTCTCTCCTACACTTTTGCTGTGCTCTACAGGCTCCATAATGATCTCAATTATTTGAGTTACCACCTAACCATACATATGGAAAAGCAATAAAGATATTAAGTATTGAGTACTAAGTATTGAAAGCGAACTAACCCAGAATCTCCCAATAATTTAACTCACTAAACTAAATGTGTTACATAGTTTTGAAAAGGCTAGGTAGATGATGATGAAACCAAATGTGTTACATTACTATCCAGCAAAAACAGTTTAATGCACGCCAAACTTATGCTTAGAATAGATTTTAAATTGATCAGGCTCAAACATCCAAAATCTTTAGAATTAGGATATGTCGTGATGGTCCAGTGGTTAAGGCGCCCGCCTCTCAAGCATGAGGTTGTGGGTTCAAATCTGAGCAAGTACCAACGTGACTTTTTCAATTCATATGTACTTTCTAAAGTTTATCTTCGACATCGATGAAGGAAAAACATCGTGAGGAAACCTGGACTTATACCGCCCTATAACTATCCACTTCAAACCATGTCAGAGGCTCTTGAAGCGGTTTAGAAACTCTGACACTAGGGTGTATAGGTTCGTAAGACCATACTGCCCACACGATAAAGAAGAAAGAAGAAGAAGATTACAATTAGGTACTTCGAAATATAGGAGGAATTTTGACGTGGGTATTTTCGCATCGGAAAACTAACCTCCAATTGTTCCGCGGGACTTGTATTTATAACTGTAAATGAACTAACGACAATGCGAAATCTTTTTATAATAAGGTTATTCATAAAATCATTGTTAAACGATAAACAAAAGATTATTACGGCACAGTTGTAATAAGAATGTTGCCGTCAGCAAAACCGTTAGATATTAAGTCATTTAGTTTTTTAATTTTTATTATTCTTTTTATCGTATTTTCTGTATTTGTGTGTTTTCCACGTAAGATAAAGGTTTTTATTTTATTTTTATTAGTAATTTCGTTTTTGTAAACTTTTAGATTTTCTTTTTGAATTGCTACTATAAATGAAACTGGGAAAACTGGAGGAAACTGTCATGATGTCATGTAATGTTATGTATGTTTTTCTCAAAAACAGAGGGCAATTAAAATTTACTGGTCAAAAATGTATGAAAATAATGACTAAGTTTAAGTTGTAATTATATTATATTCATACATTACTTGTACTTTCAACGTTGCTTTTAATTTTAAATCACGTGATAAATATTTTTAAATAATAAAAATAATTTTTATTCCCGATATTTTTTATATTTTTATTGATGTATTAAAATTTTAAAAATTTAATTAAATATAAATACGCGAACGGAATATTAAATGTTACATTTTAAATACATTCTAGAATGTAAAACAGTAATTTTTTATTTCGTATAAAATAACAAAAAAATAAAAATGTATTAGGTTCGGTAAGTACGTATAAACTCAATTTTTTTGCCAATATGTATATGGAATTTACGGCACAATATTATTTATTTATTTCATTCAATTTAAAATGTTTTTACAAATCTCCCAAAAAAAATCAAAAATTTTAAAATAGATTTACCGTCTTTAAAAATCACGAAATATTAACCCCCTTTAATAAACATACGATTTTTTAAATTGTCTACCACACCGTAAATACCAAACAGTAATAAAAAAATAAAACATTTTAACATAAAAAAATATTATATAAAAGAAAAATAAATGTAAGAAAAAAACAGTGTCACTTACCCCAAAGCCATTTTTACGGAATTGTTTGCTACGTCGGTTCTACGAGTCTACGGGTCTACGCTGCTACGCTTCTGTGGCTCGTAGCACAGCGTCCGAGCTTTATATCCCGCGAGGCTCGTAGCGCCTCCCCGCGCCCCGCCCACTGCATTTGCACACTTATTGAAATTAATTGTTATTTTTTGTGTAAACTTAGGAAATAATTCTTATCGTTTATTCTATTTTTAGGTAGAAACACAGGTAAATAAATATTGGAAGGACTTTCGCGAGTAAAGTGGGAGTTTCTTTGGCATTTTTGTACGGTATTGTGGAGTTCAAATCTTTCTGTGTGATTTGATATTTTTCCTTATTAGTTTACATAATTGGTACGTTAATAATATTTTATAAAAATGCAAGGCACGTGTTTGGTTTGCTGTTTGTTTGTATTTATTACGAGAGAGAAAAGGTTCTCTTTCAAAACGCTTTATTCTTACCCATTCTTCGTATGGAGATGAAAGGGTAAGAAACTCCGTACATACCCTTTTAAAAATAATATGCTTTAAAAACTCACGCCTTTTCCCATGGGGGTAGGCAGAAACCAAAAACACCACCTGCTACGATCCTTGCATAGGTACTCCTTTCGCCTCAACAGGATTTTTTTTAAATAATTATATGAATGTCATTTAAAGATTTAGTTTAGATTGCCAGTTTTGAACAAAAGTTTAAATAGGAAACAATATTTTAATTTTTTTGTCGATTGGGTATTATAGGTATTTTTCAATGAACCAGAAATTTTAATTAATCATTGTGTTTCACGAAATCTTTTTCATTAGTATGTTGACTCAGTTGGTGTTAAGACGACATGAGTGGTTAGTTCTCAGTAGTAGCCTATAACATGGGACTTAAACATAACTGGCGAAATGTGGGTCTACTAATGAGTACACCTCTGCCTAACCCTTCGCTATTACAGGCCTGATGTTATGTGTAAATTTTAAACGGTGATTGGCCTTTTGTTATACTTAAATCAGGTTGAGACTGGTTAGATATTAAATTAAATATATTAACATTAACAATAGTTAAATCCCATGTAGGTAATAGGGGGCGAGCCTATTACAAGGGACTTAAACATAACTGGGGAAATGTGGGTTTACTAATGGGTACACCTCTGCCGACCCTTTGGGGATTACAGGCGTGATGTATATAACAATAGTTAGTTAAAACTTGAATGGTTCCTCATTATTATGTGTACAATCAAATCCTAGAACCTTTTCCATTTGTTTCGAATTTATACAATGTTAATGAGATTTTTGTTCCAGCAATTTTTGATTATTGTCATTCAAAACGAAATAAAAAGTCGTAATTTTTAACAGATTACAAAATGATTTCTCATTTTGAAGTCTGTTAAAAATTACGACTTTTAACATGGCATTGCTTTTTGCCAAATTTCATGATTCTAGGTCAACTGAGAGTTCTCTATCGGTTTTAATTCCTGTGTGAGCGTCGAAATATGCGTCATAAACGGCCTTATCTTTAGATTGCGTTCTTCTTCTTCTTATCGAGTCGATGATTATGGACAATCCCCAAATTATAGTTTTTGTGCCCAGTAGGTGGCCACGTTTATCGCGGCATCAGTAGCATTGTTAACGTCCTCTAGGGTACAGGTGCAGGGACACTTTGGGCAATGCAGTAAGTGGGCCATCGTTTGGTCAGGAGCACCACACTCGCACTGGGTATTGGTGGGATCTATAATGCCCCATTTTGCTAGGTTATGTTTGCAGCGGCCTACTTGGGTGCGTAGTCTATTGAGCGCTTTCCATATAGGCCACTGCAAATCACAACCGAGTGGCAAGTGTTCCTGGGGTTGAATGAAATTGGGTGGTGGTGGATGTCGATGATAAATCCCCACGGCTCTTAGATTGCGTTGAATTAGAAGTTTGATTTTTCCGATACCTCCACGCGTTCCTGAGAAAAAGGGTCATGACAGACCGACACACAGAAAGACGGACAACAAAGTGATCCTATGAAGGTTTCATTTTTATCAACTGAGTTAGGGATCCTTAAAACTATTTTGAAAGAATTGTGACGGTGTCAAAAAAAAACTTTCATCGGAAAAATACTTTGAAAATAAAGAACAAATGACTCTTTATTCCATAAGAACGTTATCAAACCATTAGTTAAAAGGAAACAGATTAGCAGATTGATGTAATAGCACCCGAACATTTAGAAAGCACTTCTCGCGCAGCAGGGCGCCATCAGAACGTAGTATTCTACCAAATGTTTATTACTAACAGCTTGTTTGTTTCGACCAATACTTAAACAAATTAATGGGTGGAATTAATGGGTTTATGACTGTTTGTTCGTTATTAAATGTTGCGTTTAAGGAGGTGCAGGAATGGATTCTGCCTACCCCCATTGGAAAAAGGCGTGAGTTTATGTAGTTTATGTGTATTTAAGCAAATTTAATATCTTAAGTTTAAAATGATACGTAATTAGAAACTTATTGACTGCCTCGTTGGCCTAGTGGTCGCAAAGCGTGACTGCTGAGCTGGAGGCCTTGAGTATAATTCCCAGGACAGGTAAAGTATTATAGGATTTTTCCTATCAGGAATTTCTCAATAACGGCCATGGAGTTTGGATTTGTGCCCGGTTGATGGCAAAAGGCTCTCCCCCTATTACATGGGACTTAAACATAACTGGCGAAAAGTGAGTGCACTAATGGGTACGCCTCTGCCTAACCCTTTGAGGATTACGGGCGTGATGTTACGTATATAATAGGTAAACACTTGAAATGTTTACAGAGTGTGTATTTGTGTGTAGAGTGTGTATTTGTAATTCATAATTTTGTTATTATAGAGAGGTCTCTATAATAACAAAGTTATGAATTACAAGAACCGAGTTTATTTCAAATGTATCTAGTGTTAAATTATTTTACGGTGGTACGGAACCTTTCGTCTGCGAGTCCGACTCGCACCTAGCAGGTTTTTTATTTCTAAGTTTCTCACTTTAAAATCCAGTTACTTTTTCTTACCACCGTCACGTGACGGTACAGCTAACAACAGCGTGTCGTACAGCACTTTGATAAATATTTAAACAGTTCATAATTAAAGTTTTTAACTATTTCGCTAACTAATTATACTTTTGTTTCATCTTATGTCCGTCTGTTTTAGGGTTGTGTATAAGATTAAGCGTAACAAAAACTCCGCTGTTTTTGTTGGACATCACTGACATCGGTGAAGGAAAATATCGTCAAAATATCGACTTATATTAATTACAAGTCTAGGTTCCCAACCTGGACTTGTAATTAATATAAATCTGGAATCGCCAAACCGCTTTGACCAAGTGTGGTGATCAATGGCCATGCCTTCTCTGTATGAGAAGAGGCCTTTGCCCTGTAATGGGACAGTAACAGGCTGGTATTATTATATTACTAAACCTTGGTTATATTATTAAACCTAGTTGGACACATAAATTAGTTGGGTAAGAAACATAATTATTGTTTCTTTTCTGAAAAATCTTTCCCCTCCATTTGGGCTTCGCCGCATTAATGCAGGGTAACGACACATTTTGAATTCGGTCCCGTCTAGAGCAAGCTACGCCACTATAAGGTGGAAGCAAACACGGCAACCATTGTTTTATGTTGTCGGCGGACACAAAGAGATTTTATTTAACATGTTAGGAGGGTGTTTGTTTGTTTTTCCGTTCAATGAATAACGTATGAACGGAATACATGACGTTGCCGTATGTTTTGCATAACATCACGCCTTTTTTTCCTGGAGTCACCGCGGCTCTGGAACGCAATGGGCATTAGAAGGAACACGGATGGGTTTTAGTCAGTAAAAGTCTGAAACTACCTTCCGCTCCGCCCAGAAAGAGTCATTTGATGATTACAAAAAAAGCTCCGACACGGTAACATCCCTGCCGGAATCATCTCAAAACTCCCCACCGTTAGGTACCAGAACGCCGCCAGTTAGCCGTCACCTTTTTTATCTTGTTATTATAAAAACAAGTTTCATCTAAAAAAGTTTGTATAGTGCATTATCATGCAATGTATTCAAAATTCCAGCTCAATTGAACTCCGGGAATATTTCCTATAAAGCCATTTTCCGGCTCCATCATCAGACCAGCTCGTGACATCATTATATTGCATTGTCATGTAAATTGCACATTTACGCAAAATTTCAGTTCAATCAAGCATCGGGAAGTGGCTCAAATTTAACATGAAAGATTTGTTCACCCACAGACACCGGGACAAGTGAAAGTAAATAAAAGCTTATATTAATTTTAACGCACTAACTTTAAAGCCGCAATTTGAATGGCAAATTTTTAGCTATATCAGAGCCTTGTTTTTATAGAGATGTGACCCTTTTCTGCATCGTACAGCTCACACGTCCTGTACGTCAAATTAGGACGACCTAGATGTGTCCTAAAATAAGCAATGTTGACTAAATTTAGTCCGAATTTTAGTTTAATTTTAGACTAAAGCCACCCCTAGCCGCTACAGAATATAGTAGTGATATGAATATTCATTGAAATAAGTTTAATGAGCGGGTTCTTGTGCATATAAATGCAACAACTTGCACTGAATAGCTGCTGGCTAGTGATACTACCTTCATAATAGGCAAATGATATTTGTAATGTAATATACTAGGATTTGTCCGTGACTTCATCCGCGTGGTAGTCAAAGTCAAAGTCAAATTCGATCTTAGCTGAAGTCTCCTACCTGACACTTCTAATAACGCTAATAAGAACGATGAAGGGTTTTGATGTGAGTTAATAATTGAACAATAGCTACCTACACATACCTACCCACTCTATTCACCATCCCCCCACTCCCTATCCCTACTCTTGCCTACTCATGTGCAAAAAGTGAAGACGTAGGAATATGGGAATCATAACATTCACGCCTGTTATCCCCGAAGGGTTAGGCAGAGGTGTACCCATTAGTACACCCACATTTCGCCAGTTATGTTTTTAGTCCCATGTAATAGGGGGCGAGCGTATTGCCATCAACCGGGCACAAATCCAGACTCCAAGGCTGCTACTGAAAAATTCCTGATGGAAAAACCCAATAACACTTTGCCCGACCTGGGAATCGAACCCAAGACCTCATGCACAGCTGTCGTGCTTGCGACCACTAGACCAACGAGGCAGTCAAATCATCAATCAATCAATTAATCATATGTATAATATAAAAAGACAATCGTTACTGACAGACTGATCTATCAACACACAGCTCAAACTACTGAACGGATTGCGCTGTTGGGCACGTAAATAGTTATTATGACTTAGGCATGCGCTAAGAAAAGATTTTCTAAAAGTCACCCCCTATGGGGATAGTGAGGAAGGGGTCCGGTATTTACGCGGACGAAGTCGCCGGCAAAATCTAGAATAGTATAAAGTAAATCATAATGTAAGCTTACGCAGACAAAATCGCGAGTGAAACTTAGTTTCATATATCTTTTTAATTTTTGAAAGGACTATCTGTAGGCCTAGCACGAACGTACTACCGTGAACTTATTCAATTCGAATCAAGTCTTCTTATTAAAAAATATCTCTTCTCTATCTTATGTCTGTATTTAAAAGATTTTATTTAGACTGCCTCGTTGGTCTAGTGGTCGCAAGCGCGACTGCTGTGCATGAGGTCTTGGGTTCGATTCCCAGGTCGGGCAAAGTGTTATTGGGTTTTTCCATCAGGAATTTCTCAGTAGCAGTCTAGATTTGTGCCCGGTTGATGGCAATAGGCTCGCCCTATATTACATGGGACTAAAAACATAACTGGCGAAATGTGGGTGTACTAATGTGTACACCTCTGCCTAACCCTTCGGGGATTACAGGCGTGATGTTATGTTACGTTATTAATATCCATGTATATTGTACTAGTCGCATTACTTTTAAAACCAAAATGCTTTAGGATAACTATAGTTTTGAATCAAACGTTTGTGCCAAGCCTACTGCAGAGTAGAATCACTTTCCTACAGGCATCATAATAACTACATCGCAACGGAAACGCGGCTTCACAATAATCTGACAGATGTGGCTTTGTCAACATGTCATATTTCCATTAGCGCTAATTATTTTATCACTGTTTTTAATTCACTGTCCTCCACTGTAGAGTGCCATGATAAGGTAAACAAGATTAAAAACTGTTAACATGGTGTAATGTATGTTCAACTGGGATTATAAGCTACTACCTAGTTGATTGTTAATGGTAAAGCTACCCGCCTCTCATGCACGAGGTTGTGGGTTCGTAGCCAGACACAGGCACACCAATGTGCCTTTTCTATTTATGTAATTTCTAACTAAGGCAGCCAATATCAATGGACACTAATTCTTATTTTTTTAGGTGGTAAAAATCATCAAATGACTCCTTCCGCCCTGGGTGGGGCGGAAGACTGTCAGACTTTCGCTGACTAAAAAACCACCTTGTTCCTTCTGTTGCCCTTTACGTTCCGGGGCCACGGTATCCTGTTAAGAAATGGACACTAACCTAACATTGATTTTAAAAGATAACGTATGGTTTCTTGCCCATTCTTCTCCATACAATTTCTTTTGGCAGGGGCAACTAGACTTAATTCAATTTGTCTAGTAATGACGTTCAAATGATGGTCTAATTGAAATAAATGACTTTGACTTTGACTTTGAACCATGTACATATGATATATTATAGTGCACAAGTGTGCGCGCAAACACAGGTGCACACCCTGTTCCCTCGCTCTCATAGTCCGATGGGACGGCAATCCGACACGACTGAGGTGAGATCAGGCGCAGGAACAACGGCTTTACGTGCTTTGCCGTGTCTTAAACTCTGTCGGAAAAATCTTTTTGCATGGAAACACAAGCAGACTTGATTACCTAGTTACTACCTAAGTATTTTATATGTATTTTTTGCCCAGAATCCAGTAGGTAGGTACCTCTTACCTCACACCAATCACGAATCTAAAATGTAACACATCTTACAACTATTATGAATGCGAAAGGTTGAATGGATGTTTGTTGCTCAATTTCGCCAGAACTGCTAAACGGATCCAGATGAAATTTAGCACTGAGATAGATCTGTATAGTCTGGGATACCAAATAGACGTTTTATCCTGGAAAAAATGTACAGTTTCCGTAGGAGGATCAAGTTTGACGCAGACAAAGTCGTGGGTAGGAACTAGTATTTTAATATAATCGAATTCTCGATTCCAAGATCGAAATAACTAGGTAACAATTTTTAGATTAAAATATACGTTCTTCGAAGATATTTATTATTATGAGGAAAATATTATATTTTCCATATAATACGGTTCGAAATATCATTGCCATACGTTTGTAGGTAATATCGTGCCAATATCTCGATTTGTTACTTTATTAAGAATTCTTTGAACATCTGTGAGGTGCTCAGGTTTATTTGCAACGGAAAAATTTCATATTTGATACGTTATATTTTAAGTAAGAGATCCGTTTCGAAAAATATACCCATTGGGTGACTTTTAATTCACTGTGTAAAGTTCAGAAAGTTAAAGTATCTAAATATATAAAAGCTAAAGTTCACTCACTCACTCATCACGAAATATCTTTTCGGCTTGACGTATAAAGATAAAATTTGGCAAAGAGGCCGGTTGTAGTTAGTAAACGTCTGCTAAGAAAGAATTTTTCAAAATTCACCCCCTCAAGGGATGAAATAGGGCTCCAAAGTTTGTATGAAGAAACAAGATTAGATCTCCAATAACCGACATTTACGCGGACAAAGTCACGGGCAAAAGCTAGTTATACAAATAAATAAAATTAAAGCGTCTGTTTATACAAACTTAAACAACACCTACACAATTTATCGCCATACTTATGTAAAATAACACATTTTATTCTCTTCGATCATCGCGCGCGAGTACTCGCCCAACGTATTCATGGCTCAATATAAATGTAAACGCCTTGACTTCATACATACCCATACAATTACTCCATGCAAACGATGTATGGGGGCCGAGGGAAAAATATCCTCTCGAGTTTCATTAAAACCGCCTATGACTTACATGTGGCTCTCAAAGTTTTTGAGGGCATCATAATTTTGCTATCACTTTATTCATCATGCTATTTTGTACCACTTGCACCTTTTGGTTTTATTTAAAGTAGGTACATAGTCTTTACATCTATACATATAAATAAAAACGAATGGCAAAATGTGTTGCTATGCGCAAAACTCGAGAACGGCTGGAGCGATTTAGCAGATTCTTTTTTTTTGTTGTGTTTGTTATTTCTCGGACAAAGGTTTTATGAAAGATAATTACGCCGGGAAATGTCAGAAATTATCACCCGTGCGAAGCCGGGACGGTTCGCAAGTGCTATATATAATTGATGTATCTATATAAAAAATATTGTTAAACATTTATTTTAAAAGAGTAAGTTTCTCCATACTTACTCTTTTTCTCCCATTTTTCTCCATACCTTGTGAGCAATTAGATCTAATTTTTTTTGGTGTATGTTACGTTTAATGGTGCCTTTCAATGGGCTAATCAAATAATTAATTTGACTTTGAATTTACCTTTATCAAAGTCTGCTCGCAAAAAAGTAGAGGGACATAGAAACGGTTATGCTTCTTTTTTCTAATGGCTATATTTAGGTTTGAAGATGCCCGACAAGTATTCTTAATAACACACAGAAGTTCGTCATGTCACTTAAAATTACTATTAATACTCTCCTATACATATATTACAATGTCTCACAATCTTTCTTTCTTGTACCCCGGGTTACTCGACATAAACTTTGACAAACGCTGCCCCTTACTCAATAATAAGTGCATGAGTTGATTTATTACAAACGGCACATCAGTCTGTACTGTGCATTCACATCTGCGTACGATTGACACAGATCCCGGATTCTTTGACGAAGACGGATGAGTTGTCTTAGACTACGTGACCAACAACGTAAAAGTATTCTAGAGTGGGAAGTGCGACTATTGTAATAAGGTATATTTTTAAATGTGTGTCATCATTGTCATATAATCAGCCTATATGTAGCTGTCCACTGCTGAACATAGGCCTTCCCCTAAGAGCGCCAACCATCCCGGTCTTGGGCAGTTCGAGATGCAATGTACAGCTGCGACTTGCAGTTGCGTTCAATTTTTTAATCAATAGAAGGTCTGCTTGATACCTACGGCTGAAGAATTTTCTGTTAGTGAGTTTGCTGAAAGACTTTTAAGGAATTACTTCAACGGAATGCAGCTGTGTCACTTGTGTCTTTTTGTGTACTGTCTGCGAGCTTATTGTGATCACCAATGCACCTTATTCGTTGCAAATAAACCTATTAGAGTGAGAGAAAAAGAAAGCGCACGTTGCCGGCACGAAATAGAACGGACTAAGCCAGGTGATATTGATTGTATTGTTATAAATGATTGTGCGATTTATTTATAGTGTATTGTGTCCTGTTCCTATGTATGTAACTCAATAAATAAAAGCTCTACCTATTGAATTTTATAAACAAGATTGATAAAATTTATAGATAAATAAAATGGAGGGGTCCCCTACACTGACCTTATTGGAAGAATCAGAAAGGTCAGGTGCGCAGTACTCGTAAGCGACGTGCTTGTATGACGAGATGTTTGAACGTGGACGAGGCGAAAGGAGTATGTCTGTCTACACCCATGGGGAAAAGGCGTGAGTTTATGTATGTATGTGTTAAGATCTGTGACTTTTCATTATAATTATTATTATTTCTAATGTACTTTCAAACCAATAATTCAAAGAACTTCTTCTTTTAAGAAACACTTTATTTTCGCCCTGAAAACCAGATTAATTTTCAATTAACTGTAAAATTAAATTTGTTGATGCTTTGAAATTAATAAATAGTTAGTCAATTGAGTTTCCAAATAAGTGATGTCATAGTTGTATTTTGCCATACCTAAATCTATTGAGGAATCACGTTTTGACAGGTCATAAAAAGTACGTCAATTGATTGGTAGTGATGCCGATTCTCTTGGTCACAAACTAAACTAATATTAGACTATTTCCATTTTTTTCTATCCAATAAAACAAGAAAGAGACTAATGTAAATAAGAGCTGTCAAATTTAGTCAATCTGACACATCCATACAATTATAGTTGACATCTTAAAACGTATGGATTAAAACACGGAAAAGTTCAAGGCAAAACTAATTTGACATCGCTAACTTAGTTTTACTTATTGTCACCGTCCTTTCCTTTCGCTGTATGTTAGTTAGAGATGTCAATTCTCTAAATTTAGTCTAATTTGTGAACAAGGGGTTCGGCACCAGTGTCCACTTTTAATATCAGTGTCTAGGGATACTTGCCCTTGCATACTTCTTGTTCCTATGTAAGTAAGTTGTCCTTTTGCAGACCATTTTTCAACCATTTGTTGTTACCTATCCGATTGAGCTGAAATGTTGCATATTACACCATTAGTTCGGACGACAATAAAGAAAAAAAAAATTAAAGCTTGTTTTAAAAAATATTTTTTAAATTCGTTTTTAACTGTAAATATATGTACTTTTAAAACACCATAATAATCTAATATTCTCATGAACTTCGCAGGATAATAAATAGCCTTACCCTGTTTTCTTTTAATTCCAAAACCGCACATTAATTAAAAATGCCATTTTACAATATTTTTTTAAGCTGACGACGAGACGTTTCACAGTGAAAAATGACTTGATCTAGTGTAAGACGGAACCATCTGTTTTACATAGAATAATAGCCACAGTCTCATTTTTATGCAAAATTTAACTATTAATATTTTAATTATGCTTTGACAAAGAAACTAGCTCGTTCTGTGTAGTTTTGATAATGGAAGAAATAGTGTAAGACTCTCTTTCTTCTAGCTACCTCGTTGGTCTAGTGGTCGCAAAGCATGACTGTTGAGCATGAGGTCTTGGAATCGATTCTCAAGTCGGGCAAAGTGTTATTGGATTTTCCCATCTGGAATTTCTCAGTAGCAGCCTTAGTGTCTGGATTTGTGCCCGGTTGATGGCAATAGGCTCGCCCCCTATTACATGGGACTTAAACTTATCTGGCAAAATGTGGGTGGACTAATGGGTACACCTCTGCCCAACCCTTCGGGGAAAAAATATGTAGGTATCTAGATCGAGAATTAATTTCCTGCGGTCTTCGAAGTAACTAAACATTAAAACAAAAGATATATTAAAACGAACAGTATAATAGCCAAACAACCATTTAAAGATACGACTAATTTATTACCACCGCCCCCTGTCGAAATCCAACTGTTGTACGCAGACACTCGAGTGTATAAAGTAGTTTTATCAAAATTCTTCCCGCTCACGATACCGGTCAAAACCCCCCCATCAGTTACCTCTTCGGGGTCACCGGTGTGCTTGCACAACAGGGGACCCCCAGAATCTCCCCTCGCAACATCCGTGACAGCAGACGATGTGCAAATATGCGCATTCATATTCATCTCCCATAATAAGGAACAGCGCCATCTCGGAAGTGTGGAGATGTTAGCCCGGAGCAAAACTGGGGAGACAGTGTCAGTAGGAGCGAAGCCAAGGTTCCCGTACCCAGCCGACACACAATCACTGTAAAAGTCAGACAGCTTTCTCGCCAGTCTGACTAAATTTACTTTGTCGTTAAAAACCCAAGGGGGTTCAATCACCGCCAAGGCAATATCGTTGGTAGGGAAATTGAAATACTTGTGCAAAATAGTTTTCTTTATTTTCCTCCATTGGGCATCAGCTGTGGTTTCTATGTCTCCAGTGTGGATTAGGTCGGTGGTGACGTCACCTGCCACGACACGCAGTACTCCAGGATTCTTCGCGTAATAGAAATTGTCGCTTTCGAAGCAATGCGCTGCCGAAAGTACCCTTTGCTTGGTGATGATGCTGCCACCACATAGATTCTTCCATATTATTTTTCCTGGCTCGAATTTTTGCATAGGTTCTTTGAAAGACACTAGGAAAGGAAACTCGCCTTTTGTAGCGGGCTTCCCGTTAACAACTGTGGGAGTTATACTATATCTGGAGTACTTTAAAGTGGTTATTATACGCCTGTCATGTTCACTTATTACAGTTTGAATTAAATAAGTAAGAATTGTGAGGAGTTTCATTAGTAATTTTGCTTATTTCCAACATTGGAATGAAATCTTATTGTTGGTCTGTTTCGTTTCAATTTGACTGGTGGTCAGTTCTGACATTTTATTTTTTAAGAGCATAGATCATTATAATTTTTTTTTTTTCATAGGAATCAGAAGTCTGCCTACCTGTGCTGTGGAGGTTTCAAGTCATTCATTTACAAATGCTTTGATGATTATTTTAGTGTTATTGGGGTTTGCCGTCTGGAATTTCTCAGTAGCAGCCTCGGAGTCTGGATTTGTGCCCAGTTGATAGCAATAGGCTCACCCCCTATTACATGGGATTTAAACATAGCAGGCGAAATGTGGGTGTAGCGGTGATGTTATGTATGATATTATGAAAGCTATACTATTTTTTATCCACAAATTATAATTTTACTTCTAAATAATTCCATATTAGGTTCGCGTGAGATTTATTCAACAGATCTAAAGAATAGATAAGACACTTGGCCGTAATCTTTGATACAAAAGCTGTAAAACTGTCATATTTTTGTCATTTGACAATTCATTAATTTGACAGCAAGTAGCTGTTCTATCTGCGTTAACCCTAAAGCATCTAGGTAACATTTAAAGGGTAATTAAAAAAAAAAACCAATATTTTTTTACTCAACTACAAACAATTAACTTCCCACGCAAGAAGGTTTCAGTATACCATTACACTCTTTCCAAATCAATCTTAATACCCGCCTCACAATCGATTGGGCCCAATAATTACAGGGCAAAGCAAATAAAGTATCGGTCGGCCATACTTGCCGCCTGTGCAAACGTTCCACCCAGGGCCGTCTTTAACCTATTCGGGCCCTCGGCTCATCACAGGGCCCCAGCAATTTTTACGAATTTTAATAGTTGACAAATTAAGTTTCATTCAATGTTCAATTGAACCTAAATAAATTATATAAAATTAATAAAAGTAACTTATTACAAATATTGCATAAGCTTAGGGCTAAAAATTAATCGTAAATCCCACTGAAAATCAAATATTTTGTCATTGAATTGGGTCCTAAAATGCGTAAAATGAAACGACAGCTGCAAATAATGATTATTAAGAGGGCAGACCGAGGTCCTCGGCGTTCGTGGGTCCCTAGGCACTTGCCCAGAGTCCAATATAACCCTCCGTTATCCGCAGATGGAAGGTAGATATTCATTAGAATTTCCCCTAAAAAAAAGAAAAGGTAAAGGGCCCCCTAATAAAACAGGGCCCGTCTAGAGCAAGCGCCGTCCCTGGTTCCACCTTTCTCTAATGCTGACAAATGATTGTAAAAGATAGTCTTAATGAAAGACAAGCTCTTGACACCCTGTTATTATCAAGAGGGTCGCAATTAATGCTTAATTTATAGATAGGAATTTGTTTTCGTTATTGCAAGCTTATTCTACTTGTAATTGAGTTTTTTTTTTTTGCCGACTGTCGTGAGCCTTGGAGAAAAGTTATGATTTTTGCAGTCGATTTATTTCTGGATCTTGTAAAACGAAAATTTGAGTATTTGTGGACTGTCTACGTTATTAACTACGGTTGGAATTATATTCGTAATTCAGATTTGGAATTCAGAATTTTATCAAATGTAATAAACGACACATACCTTCAGATTATTTTAGATCGATCTGATAGTATGCAAGGTTTTTCAGAAAGTTATGGTGCGCAGTACTTGTATCCGGCGTGCTTGTATGAACGTGGACGAGGCGAAAGGATATGTAAGTTTGGTTTGTTCTGTGGTTTCTGCCTACACCCATGGGAAAAAAGCGTGAATTTATGTGTGTGTGGAATAAGATTATTCCTTTTTAGGGTAAGGGTGAAGAAAAATAATATTTAGATTATTTTGTCGTAGTGTTAACAAGTATTAAGGTTAATAAAAATAAGTGTTTGAGTTACATTGCCATCTCTTAAAGCTCATGGAATAGAATATAGAGTCAAGAGAAGAAAATACTGCCAAAATCAAAAATATAGGTATATTAGGTACAGTAAAGGAAGAGAAATAAAATACGGCCATAGCTATAAAATATGTATTTATTCATCTTTAAACAATAAATTGTTTTATATAAAACATAGTTCGGCATTAGATACCTATACATACTACTTATAATACTAGTTTGATAGTACTTCATGTCACAAATACGATATTGTGGGTAAACAATAGGTAAAATACATTTTATTTTTCCTTGACTTAAGGATGATTTTCCGATGACAGATAACTTGTATAATAAATATGACAGTTTGACGTATTTTCTATACAAGAGATGTCAAACCGCCATTTTTATTTTTTAGTTACGTGACGATTGAAAAATCGGCCCTGAATCGATTTGGCAATCGATTATAAAATGATTTGATTTATGATTTTGATTTTTTTTATGTAAAAAATGTTAATTGTTTTTAACCACTGAATCAATATGTATAATAAATGAATTTAAGTTCATTGCCACTCAGTATTTGTGAACATGTAGTGCCATCACAAATTACGATACTGTCAACATTTGAATAAGATTATTCACAAATAAATCTTCTATTTTAATTGGTGTATAGCTTCTAAAAGCACAAATTAATCGAGAAACACTTTTTGGAATAAAAAGGAAAATTTTACAAATTATTTAATTAAATATAAAATTTTATAAAATTCCATGTCAAAATCGCGACATTTCAAAAAAAAAAATACTCATTGATAAAACTTAAAATTAAATTCTCAATTCGTAACATAATGACTGTCTTTATTCATACATCTTCGCTCTTACACAAACGCGACTCAACTTGAAGACCTTTTTAAAAGTATTTCTGTCGCCGTCCAACACCATAAGAGTGATAGAGACAACATCAAACTTACCACCGGTTTCTCGAATGAAAATCAAAGCTGCAGCGATTGGTTGTTGAAAATTGGGTCCCTGACACCACCAATCAATTGCCTTCTTCCTATGAGCTGTTCAAACGCGATTCCCTATAGTTTTTGTATGGCAGTGACGTCACTGTTTTGCCAAATCAATTGATTAACTATTCATGATTTGAAAGCAACTAAAAATCTAATAAAACTGTTAATTAAAAAATAACTGGATTTTTAGATCTAAAATAAAGTGCTGACTTGGAATTATTAGTGAATGGTTTCAACTCTCTTTAGTCAACCGATGAGAGCTTGAAAATTTGTTATATTTCATAATTTGAAATTCGAATAACAGTGGGTAACGACTTCAAATTGACTTGCGTTTGAGAAAGTTTCGGCTGTAAGACTCATACAAATTCATACAAAGGAAAAATATAATTTAATCATTCATAATTTTGAGACTATTTTCTATTACTATCTAATTCTAAAGCCCAGTTCCTATATTAGGATATGGAATATAATAATAATACGACAAATTAAACATCGGGTACAAGGAATATAAGTTAATATAATTAATTAAATATAATGGCATAATAGTCGACTCGTTAAAATATAAAATTCTACCAAAAAAATAAGCTTAAAAATAATTATTTTTTAATATAATTCAAATGCATTTTTCGTATAATGCAATGGAATTTAAATACGACAAATTATAGGAAAAAAACATCGTATGCAAACGAATTTTGGGCGTACCATACGCCCCGGCAATTATGACTTACCTACAGTACGATTTTATACGCAAGCTCAACGCAGACAGAACAGTAATATTGTCAAAAAGTTTTCATTTAAAAATGAATTTAAATACATCAGAAAAACAAGTTAAAATTTGAGTAATTAGGTATCAGACATTACCAATAAATAGACACACTTTTTACGAGCTGTTAAAACGCAATTCCTCCATATATTTTGTATGACAATAGTAAACGATGATTTCTATGAAGTGATTGCCAACTCAATTGATTAGCAACTTCAGCACTTAATTAAAAATTGATCTGGTTTTCAGGGCTAGAATAGAATTATTGATTGGAATTATTGGTTGTCTACTATTAAAATGCGTGCAAGATATTTAACCTTTTTTACTTTTTTAGATCATACCAACTTGTTTTTGTTTTAAGCTAGGCTCTAGACAGACGTACTGCATTTCAACTGCACCCCGACTGCCAAATTGCAGTTTGAATGCAGTTAGTACGACTGCAATGAAACTGCCAACCGGCCATGCAGTCGGTGTGCAATTGGCGTGCAGTTCCAACGACTACGCGCACGCTAAATGCAGCCCGATTGCAGTCGGCATGTCGAAGTCAAAGTCAAAACATTTATTTCAATTAGACCATTTACAGGCACTTTTAAATTGTCAAAGAGTCGGTCAGTTAGTCCGAAAGTTGAAGCTAGTTGCTCGTTCCAAAACGGAGGTAGGCCTCTATGGAGAAGAACGAGCAAGAAACTCCACGGCACTCTTTTAAATCAGGTTTTTACAAAATCCTGATTACATTATTCTTGCAGTTGGTAAGCAGTTTTATTGCAGTCATACTAACTGCATTCAAACTGCAGTTTGGCAGTCGGATCGCAGTTGAAATGCAGTCCGTCTGTCTAGAACCTAACATAAAAAATATACAGATTTTCTTCCTTCTTCTTTATTTCAAGATAATGATATACTTTATATTTTTTAGCAATGAATAAATGAAAATTCTTCGAGCATATATCTGTTCTGCTTGCAATGACCCTCTCTTAAAAGTTTTGCCTCTAAACGACGTATTATTTCTTATTCTATAAAAAAGGTGCAAAAATGGTGCATTTAAAAACAATTTGCGATCGCGTGTCGAGGTAGGTTTTGGAAGACAATACATATCTTACATTATTGATTAAGAAAAGTGCGAACTACTTTTTATTTTACGTAATCTACGAAGTGTCTGTATGCTCTCGTCTTTTCTGTGACTGACTGTTAGGCTTGGTTCATATTATGTCGGACCGACAAACAACTCACAACTGCTTTGTGACGACCCGGGGTTGTGAGTTGGCTGTGGTAAAACGCATCTGCAGCTTCTAGTGTGAACAGCAACACCCGACAATCGGTCAACGGTAAAACTTATCGGTCTAACCTAATGTGAACCAGCTCTTACGCTTAAGCCTTTAAGTTAAGCTTTTTTTTTTGAGGAGGCCCTAGGAAGACCTACACTGCCCTTATTGGTTCTTAAGAAAGGTCAGGTGCGGAGTACTCGTAATCGACGTGCTTGTATGACGAGATGTCTGAACGTAGATGAAGCAAAAGGAGTATGTAAGGATCGTAGCAGATGGCGTTCTGAGGTTTCTGCCATGGGGGTCATGGGAAAAAGGTGTGAGTTTATGCATGTATAGATGTTAAATATACTCATTGAACTTGATGTTTTTACCCGACTGCGGCGGAAAGGGAGAGTAACGTTTTCAGTACTCAGTAGTCAATACAGTCACACATACACTTCGTAAATTACTCTTCATTATCACCCTAATTCAGACCTAATGTCCTCGTCATAAGTCACACAATGCCTTATTGTGATTTGTCAATGACGTTCTACGATGACAACTTTAATGTGGACCTTATTTCAATGCAATAGGTCACAAAATGCAATAATACCGTCGTCGTAAATTTTTACATTATTATTCCTACCTCCAATGAATATCTACGCTTTTAGGCGATGCTACAAAATCATTAAAATCCACCTTATGTCAATGTAGTGAGGTTTCTCGCGTTATCTCATGTCATAAGTACGTTATCAAAGTTAACTTACATCCTAGTAAAGTGAGCATACTTGCGAGTGAAGTAAAAACTAGACTTTATTCGCTTTTTTTCGACCGTCTCGTTTGTCTAGTGGTCACAAAGCGGGACTGCTGAGCATGAGGTCTTGGGTTCGATCCCAGGTCGGGCAAAGTGTTATTGGGTTTTTCCATCAGGAATTTCTCAGTAGCAGCCTCGGAGTCCGGATTTGTGCCCTGTTGATGGCAATAGGCTCGACCCTTATTACATGGGACTTAAACATAACTGGCGAAACGTGGGTGTACTAATGAGTACACCCACGTCTACCTAACCCTTCGGGAATTACAGGCGTGATGTTATGTTATGTTTGTTTATTCGCTTTTGTTGTTGTTGTTTCGCGGTGTTTTATTTTTTTTTGCGCGGAGCCCTAAATCTTTTTCTAAAACATAAGCCTTAGTTACGTCTTACCTGCCAGCGTTACGGATTTTGTCCGAAAAAGTCAGTTCAGTCGGCCCTGGAACGCAAAGGGACAAAAAGACGAAAAAAAGATTAATTTTAATCAGTACGAGTCTGACATTCCCTTCCGCTCCGACCAGAGCGGAAAGAAGTCATTTGAAACAGCTATCTGCCAGTGAAAGTTTCGTCGAAATCGGTCAGCCGTTTCGGAGATTAGCCGGAACAAACAGACAGACCAAAATTTTAAAATTGATTTTTTCTTTAAACTTACATTTTATTTAGATTAGATAGATTTGCCACTTAGAAGTATTGGTTGATTAGATTATTATTATAAAGTTGTTATTTTGTTTGTAAGAGGTAAACTCTGAAAGTACTGATCCGATTTCAAAAATTCTTTCTCTGATAGAAAGCTACACTATCGCAGTGTCATAGGTTATGCTTTATAGAATACTTGACATTGTCAACGACGCCATGAGAAAAAGCTATCATGCTTGTTTTAAAGACCATTTTTTTTTAGGTTTTTTTTAGCATTCATTTCTTTGATAGGAATAAACGATAATTTTTACTTCGCAGGTGTGCTCGCTCGTTTCTATGTCTAGGTTGTGCGCAAAAAATCTTGTGCGCTAGTTTGCGCAGTACATGTATGTCATGATTTTTTGCGCAAAAATATTATTATCAGTTCTAAAATTGAATATTCCGGTCTTTCACTTCAGTTCAGCCAATCATATGTTTTAAAAGACTTAAATGTGTGGTCAAATGGATCTATTTACGCAAAACAGAATCAAGCCACACAATGAAAGTGTTGAGAAAAAGCCGTATTTCTGTAGTGTGACTAAAAATATTTTTTCCACATAAATATTTTACACTTTAGACAATTTGTGCAATAAAATTGACAATGATGTCGATTCTCTTGGTCACAAACTAACCTAAAATTAGACTATTTCCATCTTTTTCTGTCCAATAAAACAAGAAAGAGACTGATGTAAGTAAGAGCTGTCAAATTTAGTCAATCTGACACATCCATACAGTTATAGTTGACATCTTAAAACGTATGGATTAAAATACGGAGAAGTTCAAGGCAAAACTAATTTTACATCGCTAACTTAGTTCTTTAATGTCACCGTCCTTTCCTTTCGCTGTAGAGAGAGATGTCAATTATCTAAATTTAGTCTAGTTTGTGAACAAGGGAATCGGCACCATTGACAAAAAACTTTAGAGAAAAATGGCTTTTTCTCAAAAAAATTATCCAGGCAGGTTCCGTTTTGCATAAGTGGGTCCAAATGTCATATTGATTGAACATACATACATTTTGTTGGTTAGTTTATAGTGGATATTTTAAATTTATGATAAAAACTGACAATGTTATCAATAATTATTACAATTATATCATCAAAATTACTCATTTATCAAAAATTAAAGTCTTTCATAACAATAATATCTAGTTTACATATTTCTTATTTATTTAATACATCTATTTTTTTTAACAAGCATTTGCTTAAAGTATCGAAATGATTTCGTTTAAAGGAAGGTAATCGCTCATTAAAACAGCATGACTCCAACACAGCAAATAATTTGCCATTCAAATTCGGGCTTTAAATTATGTGCGTTCAATGACAAGATAAAAAGGTGACGGTTCGCTGGCGGCGTTGGCAGCTAACAATGGGCCGAGCCGTTACCATGTCAGAGCAGTGCTGTGAAAATGAGCCATGAATATTAAATGCCTAACAGATTAACGTCCACATTATTCATAATTATGTCCAAACTTCAGTTTGCCCAAACATAACTCGATGTGTATGGACCGACTTTAAAGAATAATTTTTTTTTTTTCAAAATTCCCAAAAAAATGTATTCGCGTAACATACGCCTACAGCTCACTGTCGCAAGTTTGATTCTCGGTTCGTGTCAAATACTTATTGTATAAACCAAAAGATATACAAAGCGTATATTTTGTGTATACAAAGTCTTATTCAAAATTCTGACTACAATTAAATCGGCGACACGACACATGTCACAAGTCGTGTGACAAAAAATTCTCGTATATTTTAAACAAATGTACAAACAACTCTTAGTATTAGTGTTATATCTAGCGCTCTACGTTGGGAATGTCTCACTTATCTTGCAACTGCACGTAATTCGCTGGGAACAGTCCGTACGCGCCCTTACAGAGGCCCTGCCACCAGCCCTCGTCGATCTGAGGAAAATAAAAATTCATTATATAAGGTTACAGGAACTGGTAGGTAACCAATACTTAAAACCATAATAACAAACAACTTTTACTACTTTTAAAAATGCATGTCCCCAATCACCCCGAATTATTATTACCCCCGAATAATAATTGAGATCCATGCGCTTTATATTAATATAAATTATTTTGAACCCCTCTTTCATCCTCTTAGGGGGTAAACTTAGGAAAATCCTTTCTTATTGAATGCCTAAGAAACGAAAACAAAGAGCACACCCCGTAAGTTTCAGGTCTCTACGATCAGCGGTTTAGGCTGTGCGTTGATCCGTCAGGCAGTCAGTCAGTCATCAGGACAAAGCATTTGATATGTAGATAAATTATGATATTTTTGATGATATTTTTCCGGGATAATTTTCTTCGTATCAATTAATGGCTCTAGAAGTTGGAGGCGGCTTCTTATTTTCCTAGCGAAAAATGAAGTTTAAGTAAATGCATCTGATTACATAAACAGATCACAAGTTATTCCTCACCATCACAATATTAGTAATAATATCGTCAGGGTCGAAGGAGATCTCGTCGGGCGCGGCCGCTTGGTAGTCGTACAGCGCCCTCGCGGTGTAGCCGTCCTCGTCATCCCCCTCCACCTCCCCCTCGCCGGCCATTTCACTCTCCCACCCCACTGGGGATACCACGATTGTGGGCTGGCGGGTCAACTGGTAACATTAAAAAATACAGTTAGTATTTTAGTCCGGTCAAATTAGCTCGGAAAAGAGTGGTAAGCTTACAGTAATTTACAGTAATTTTACCACGATTGTGGGCTGGCGGGTCAACAGGTAACAAGAATAAATATAGTTAGTATTTTAGTCCGGTCAAATTAGCTCGGAAAAGAGTGGTAAGCTTACAGTAATTCGCAACAAGCTAAATAAAAGTACGAATGTTGAGAATATTAACAAATTAAAATATTCAAGGTCAAAGGTCACAAATATGGGATTTTGTGTTTTTCAGCGAAACGAACAGTTTTAGTATAAAAAAAAATAGATTAGACACAAAATTCAGGTCATGCAATTATCGATAAATATTGTTCTCATACTTGTGACACTTACGTACTGTTTGTTTAACGTACAAAAATAATTAAAATAATAAACAATCAGCATCAAAATTAATTCATTAGTTTTTGAGATAATCGCGTACATAGAGGTCAAAAAGAAAGAGGTCCCTAAAGCTAAAATATAATGTTCAAGCGGAACAAACCTCTTCCTTATCTTCCTTGGGGTCTCCGACTAGCGTCACATCAGGCAGGTTAGGTAGTGTGTCCGGCGCTGACGTCACTTCCGCAGCTTCCACCTGCGCAGGCGCAGCTCTCATTATCTCCGCCGGCGGTGGTACATCGGGCATTACCTAAGACAGTTAATATAATAGTTACAAAATGGATGTAATATTTATGATTTCAATATTTTTAATAATCACTAGATGACCCAGCGATCTTTGTACCGCTATTTTTTATTTTTATTTCTTTCATAGGAACCTTCTCCTTACTTACAAACACAACAAAAAAATAATTAGTGAAATTGGTATAGCGGTTCACGCGTGATGCCGTGACCAAGGGAAATAGGGATCCATCTAAAGGAACATTGGTTAAAGAAACATTGTTTTTATGATTTAAACGAATTTATGTCGTATAGTGCAGTGGTACAATCTTAACCTTTTTGAACGCCTTTGTCACATATATGTGACAAACGAAATCTTACCCTGAACGCTAACGTCACAAATATATGACAAAATACACGTCGCACCATACTATGAAATAAACATTGTAATCAAGTTTTGGAATCCTTATTCTTTATCATTGTCATTTGACAAAAAAGTGGCCTGGCGACAGAGGTACGGAGATACGTTTATACTCTGGCGTTTAAAAGGTTAATAATATTGATATAGTATAATTACACACCTTTTAACTTATATAATGATGCATTTAATGATGAAGCTTAATGAATTGTGACATTATAATATATGGAGTATGGACATTTAAATACTTTTTCTTCTTTATTTTGACACTAACTAATGTACCTATGTTCTTAAAAACTAACAATTAATAAAGGGTTAATATGACGTATTTTCACACCATATGTTATGGTATTCTTAATTTGTACCTACATTCTAGCAAATAAATTAATTTGAATTTGAATTCTATACTAATATTATAAAGAGGAAAGATTTGATTATTAGTTTGTTTGCATTGAATAGGCTCCAAAACTACTGAACCGATTTGAAAAATTCTTTCACTGTTGGAAAGCTAGACTATCCCCGTGTGACATAGGCTATATTATATTTTCAAGAAAAAATTAGGGATCGGTAAGGATAATTATTAGTTTTTATATAAATAGACTAAAAAAAAAATGTTTAAAGAAGATTTTGTTTTTACCAACCTTTTGCATTATTGGTGATGTAAGTGGTGTCGTGGAAGGTGAGGCGACAGAGGTCGGTAACACCGGCTGTCTGTTGGCGAGGCGGCCCGGCAGCTTGGCGGGAGCTTCGGGTTCGGCGCTCGGTTCAGGCTCATCCGCTTTTTCTTTGTCTAGGCGGACTTTCTCCTGTGGAATCATTTGAAAATGATTTCATTGTTTTTTGTCGCCTTTAAAAAGTGGGTTTTAGTTTGTCAGAGCCGGACCATCGAACCCAAGACCTCATTCTCAGCAGTCGCGCTTTACGACCACTAGACCAACGAGGCAGTTCAAAAGCTGTCAAGCCTTCATACTTTTTTTTTCTTCAGTGTAAATTTACCTCAGGATTGCTGAATTTGCAATTTTATTATGCTGAATATGGTTGTGTATGTATGTAAGTTTATATGTTTGTAAACGAATGCACGGTAGAGGAGAAATTAAGTGAAAGGGAAAATGTTTAAATAAAAAACTGTATTTACCTTTTGTGATAAGTCTTTGTCTATAGCCTCTCTCTGTTGCCTTATCTTTTGCACCGATTGTAAAGCTTCCTGTAAAAGATAACATATCAATTAAAAGAGCTTGTGTACTGAAAACTGAAAACCACATGTTTTAACTCGGTTTATTTGAACTGCAAAGTTTTTGAACAGATTTTTTTAGTGTTTTCAATTAAATAATTCATAGAAAGTATTTATTTTCGTAAGTTATACACAGTTACAATGTTTGCATGGTTATTTTTAGACGAAGTTATTTAATGGTGCCGATTCCCTTGGTCACAAACTAAACTAAAATTAGACTATTTCCATCTTTTTCTGTCCAATAAAACAAGAAAGAGACTATTGTAAATAAGAGCTGTCAAATTTAGTCAATCTGACACATCCATACAGTTATAGTTGACATCTTAAAACGTATGGATTAAAAATACGGTTAAGTTCAAGGCAAAACTAATTTGATATCGCTAACTTAGTTCTTTAATGTAACCGTCCTTTCCTTTCGCTGTATGTTAGTAAGAGATGTCAATTCTCTAAATTTAGTCTAGTTTGTGAACAAGAGAATCGGCACCATTATATAATATTTTTAACAGTATAAGATTGACAGTAAGATTTATTTGACATAAATTAGGCTAGCTGACACAATGTGTGTCACTTCAGAAATGTGTCATCTTATAGCTATTTCAACAATAACGCACCTGTTCTTTCTCCTTAGCCATGTTCTCAAACTTGGCGCGTATGGAAGAGGGCTTGGCGCCGCCTATGTCCGGCTTCTGCTTGGTATAGTTGGTGCCGACCTTCTCCACCTCATCGAAGCGGTGAGCTGACTTGTCCACCCTGTCTGTTTCCACGCCGAATTTGCCGCCGAATCCCTGAAAATTAGAGAAAATAAATAGGAACGTTTATTTTGTAAAAAAATATATTTTAGATCCAATCAACACAGTTTCGATGAACTGTGTTAATACGCTCTAAGATATTATTATTTTGAGAATTACAATCTACATAATTATACGAAAGTAAGTATTTGAGTGAGAGGTAGGGCTCATCAATTTTCAAGATTTCAATAACTTCTTCAATTTTGTAGTTGTTATTTATCAGTAGTTTATAAGAAGACGATATAAGATTTTGCGAGGGCCGAAAGGGGAGAATTAATGGGTCTTTGACTTCCACGCAGACGAAGTCGTAAGAAAAAAGTAATAAATAAATAAGGTTATACCAAAAAAATATATAAAGAGAAAATTCACTAATCAAACAAGAAACATTGAATACATAGCTATCATACCTTTTTATGGTCCACTTGACTAGCATGCGCCTGAGTCTTCTCCTGATGGTCCCAGCCCAGCGCAGACGCATCTTGTCTGTCCGTTTGCACGCCAAACTTGCCACCGAAACCGATTGTATAGTCTGTGAGACGAAAATGTGTAAAAAATAGGTTACGATAATGCCTTAATCGTTTTCTAACAAAAAAACTAGCCTTAGCTCTTTCTTATAACATCAGTTATCTGTCAATGAAAGTCCCAGTAATATCAGTCCAGCCGTTTCGGAGATTAGCCGGAACACACAGACAGACAAACATTTTAAAAATTGTTTTCTTCGTATAAAATGTAAACATTCATATTTATTTTAAACAGACACTTCTATTTCATATATTTTTATATATTTGTATAGATTTCTGTATACCTGACAGACATTTTGACAATAAGTAAGTGCGTGGTTTAAATGAAATAAATGCCTGCATGACTTTGATTTTGAAATATTCTACCGTTTAGCATTGCCTAGCAAATCCATATCGAAATATTTATCAGTACCCTTATCGGGGGACCCTTATTATGTACATACGTGTGTGTTACAAACCTTTCTGTGACTGATGGTGCTGCGCGTCTTCCCTGTGGTCCCAACCTACAGCGGACGCGTCTTTTCTGTCGGCTTGTACTCCGAATTTCCCACCAAAGCCGTGCGAGTAATCTTTCTGTGAAGAATGCTTCTCCACTTGTTCTTTATGCTCCCAACCGGCTGCGCTCTGGGGAAATAAATAGTTTCATGTAGATTTTAGAATATTAAGCTTTCAAAAGTTTTTTTCTTTTATACCTTTCCTAAGCGATAGAACATAGTAAAGGAACTTTATGAGTATTTTGTACATTAATACATAAACTTACGCCTTTTTCCAATGGGTGTAGGCAGAAACCACAGAACGTCTCTTTCTACGATCCTTATACCTATACTCCTTTCGCGTCGTCCACATTCATACAAGCACGCCGGTTACGAGTATGCGCACTTAACCTTTTTTTAAACTTTTTTTTGGTGTTATTCAAATTCTTTTTTACATAAAAATTATGGCTAAGTAATAACAGCCGCTCGCTTCGATCAATTAGGTTAGGCCACGCTGGGGTTAGTCCATAGATGGGTGACCATCTTTACACAGCGAAACTTCTCCGTGCTTCGGAAAGTAGCCTCGCTCAATAGTCTGATAACCAGTCTTACCCAGTGACTGGATTGTGGAGGTCAGATAGTCGCTCCATGTAAAACACTGGTATTTAGTTGTACCCTGGTACTGGTAGTTTTTTCCTCTCACCTTATCAACCCTGTCAGTCTGCACGCCGTACTTGCCGCCGAAGCCTTGCGCGTAGTCTGTTTGCGACACGTGCTTCTCCACCTTCGCGACGTAGTCGTGTCCTACGGCTGACTTGTCCATGCGGTCTGCTTGCACGCCGTATTTTCCACCAAAACCTGGAATAATTGAAATAAGTGGTGGGTAAGAGAAGACATCCAGAAAAATTTATATGTATACATACATAACATCACGCAGTCCCCAAAGGGTAAGGCAAAAGTGTACTCATTAGTACACCTACATTTCTCCAGTAATATAAATTGTACCCACGTGTCGCGGAGAACAAATCCAGACTCCGAGACTGCTACCGAGAAATTACTGATGGAAAAACTCAATATCACTGCCCGACCTGGGAATCGGACCCAAGCCCTTAAGCTTAGCAGTCGCGTTTTGCGACCACTAGACCAACGAGGCAGGCGGGTGATTATTGTAGGACTTAAAAATACAAAAAGGGGTCATTATGTTTACCTTGCGCATAATCCTTCTGTGACACGTGCTTCTCTGTCTTGCCCACATAGTCGTGGCCGACCGCGGACTTGTCCATACGGTCCTGCTGTACACCGAACTTGCCTCCATAACTGTTGAAAAAATTATGTTTACTCTTAATCTCAGGCCATATTTTTAAGTTTTTCTAAGTTTTTCTTGGACATCACTGACATTGGCTAAGTTAGTATGTACGTAGTCCCGGGCAAAAGCAAGTTAACTATAAAGTTAACTAGCTTTTGCCCGGAACTACGTACATACAAACTTCCACCCCCTTTTCATCGCCTTAGGGGGTGAATTCCGGGATAAAAAACTATTCTATGTTAGAGTTTATACCTCTCTATAATATCAGTATATAGAATAGATTACAGAAATAAACTACAAACCCAAATGACGGCTTAGGTCCAGCCTCGTACTGCTTTTTCTTCGACTGTGAATCCGCTTCAAATACTTCCTCTCTCAGCTTTGCCATACTGAAAATAAAATAGATACGTACTGTAATATGTTGACTCAAAATACCTCATAGTCTACCATAGGTACCTACGCAGTAGACAGTAAGCGTAGGGTCTTAGATTTGTTTCCCAAGCCGGGCAAAGTAGTACGCAGGCTCCTTCATGCAATTGCCAACCACCACTGTACGAATTTTAGACAGTAAAATATATTATTAGATTATAAAAGAAATATAAAACAATATTCTTTGTATAGTCCCATATTCATTATTTTTGATAGCTAGCAGATTTATAAAACTATAACACAAACTCAAAGCATTTACTTCAATTAAACCATTTACAGGCACTTTTGTATAATCAAGGAGTGTGTCAGTTAGTCAGAAAGTTAAAGCTAGTTGCTCGTTTCAAGACGTAGGTAGATCTTCTCTATGGAGAAGAACGGGCAAGAAACTCAATAACAGGAAAAAACTTATATTAAAATTGCAATAGTGACACAATACAAATCACGTATAAAAAGAGCACGGTTATACAGCTGGCCGCGCACAATGCTTGCTGCTAGAACTCGATCCTCGTACGCATAAGCCGCTACAGACACCCGAATATAAAAAAAAGAGGTAGACAAATAGAATACGAGGAAGGGTCATCTGGAGCGGGCATAACATTTTATCCTTACGTGACGATTTCTTAGTTACAAAATTACAGAACTCAAAAACATACACAAATCTTTTTCTGTAACGTGATTCACTGAGAAAATATCGCCCACGCGCTTCCTTTTCATCGCTTTAATATCAGTTTATTATAATTAGCAATGTCTGAGTGATACTGCAGGGCATTGCCTCTGACGGCGTGCTCACTTCCTTTTCACACGTCCAGGTTACAGTATAACCGGCGCCGGGTTACCGGTGACCAGCGATGCCAGATGTCACGATTCTGTCGGGTCTTCCCGATTCTGGCGATTCGTCCCGATCTTTAATCCCGAGCTAGTACCGCTTATTGTGGCTTTTCGACGTTGTTTTAGATATAGAAAAGAATACAAAGAATGACTTTTTTTATCATGTTCCAAATTTTTTCTAGGCTGAAGTATTTTTGAAGAACACCATTTTTGAAAAAAAATTGGTATGTAAAATTTTCAAAATAAAATATTGTTATATCCGGAATACGACAAACCTTTCCTATTTGACAGTCTTTTTTTTTAGATGCTAAAAATCATTAAATGACTCCTTCCGCCCTGGGTGAAAGGGACTGTCAGACTTTTACTGACTTAAAAACCACCCTGTTCCTTCTGTAGCCCTTTGCGTTCCGGGGCCACGGTATCCTGTTAAGACGTCCCGCAACCCCGGATTTGACGGTCCTAAGCCCGTGAAAGTATGAACGGAAAATTTGCAACATATGTTTTGATTGTTATCAATGTTTGGGCCATGCGCGCGAGTCGGGTCAGTGTCCGACGCGGCGCATAATGTCCACAATTATGTGATGCTATATCTTAATATTTTAGTACTGATTAATACTAAAAGAAAAAACACATACTTTATTATTGTCCATAAACAACCTTTGGAACCTGATAAAAAAATCTTCCTGTTTAAATAACTATAACTAATTTATGCCCGTGACCTCGTTCGCGTGAATGTCGGTTACCACAGGGTTTTATTTTTATTTGCGCGGAGTGTCCGGCCGTTTAGGATGAGTTAGGTGACAAACACACATACTTACATAAGAATTATACCTACAAACAAGCCATTGTTTTAATTGATTACGATGAATGCGTAATTCTACTACGAGACAATTGCAAAGATAATGTTCATAATAACGCATACGTTTAATTATGCAATAACGTATTATATTTTCTGCATTAAATAAATAAATGATTTTTAATAATAATATTCCCGAACGAATTTCGGTCACAGCGTCAATCTCAATGAAGAATAGCCAAATACGAAGGAGATATTGTAGTACACAAGTGTGTGCGCAATTTACCACTACTGGGAGAGATCCAGGCGTAGGCCCAACGACCCTATCTGCTTTTCATGACACGGGTGTGTCATATCACAAACGTCAAAATTCTGAGCAGCTATTGAAAATGTTTGATGCCTCTGCCCGACCTTGGAATCGAATCCAAAACCCCACGCTCTGCAGTCACTCTTCCAACCACAAGACTAACAGGGCAGTTAAACTACAGTGTGATAATTTTAATGGCAATATAATCACATTTAAGTAGAGATAAAATAAATCCTCTCTTTATCAAATGTCATACCGAGTAACACGAAATCTAAAAATAGTTTTTCCTGCGTAAATTAAACACACATAAACTAAGGAAAACATACTTTTGTAATACTATAACTGGTTTGGTTTCCTGTTAGCCAATAGTATTTTGTAATGTTCAATATTACTATAAAGCTCTTTGCAATAACCAATATATCAAATGTACTGATAGATACAAGTAGTTGTGGTCTAGAAAGTAACTTAGTAAAAGAGCGTTTAAATAAAATGCTTGATTATTTTAAGGGGTATTTTTTAACATAATAACTCCCTTAAAAAAACCTACCTAAATACTGCTGAAAAGAAAAATGTTAAAATATTTTTGGTTTTTTTCAAGTCAACGGGTTAAAAAAATCGGTTTAAATATTACCTATGTCATAATTTTTCTACGAAGTTTTTGTCATTAAATTTGGCAATTGGGCCTCATGAGGATGATTGATGCAGTAATGATATATTTTTAAACTCACTTATCTAGGAAAGATATTTTTTTTTAAATTGTTATCTCAATCAATTGTAGTTCCTATTTTGTTATCCTAATGGTCTTTAAAACAAAAAAATTAACGTAAAGACTCCTCAGTTTATGTTGGCATTTTACCCGTTGACCAGGGAAAACACACGAACATTCTGTTTCTACTAAATAAATGTGAGTGCTGCAGACACACAAACATGTGTTTTCCTATATCCAACACACCAAGTGTGTAGCCAATGTTTGTCTACAGACAACATATCGGATGCCACACTAAATAATTTACTTTACATCAGATTTGACTATAGAACTGAGAACACTTTTAAAATTTGATAGCAATTAAAACTTATTGTCAACTGATCGTTCTCTGTACGACCTGCTTCGGACACTTAATTCGTTATGTGTTGGCGATGTTATGAGGCTAACATTAGTTCTAAGGTATGTTTTCACTCACCATCAAACATAAAAGTTTGCCAAGTTTAGAATTAAGTCACATAACTGTATTTTCATTCACTAAAAAAACCAACAAGATAGATTATATTATTGTCTGACACTGAATATTAAACAAAAAAATACAAATCATGTACTTACTCGATAGCCTCTACATTCCGACCGCCAGGTCCCCATCTCTGTTCATGTTCAGTCACGTCGTTCACAAAGTCAGGGTCCGTCTCCCAGTCATCAGCCTCAGCGAGTGCTGGCGGAGCAACGTCAGTCGATGCTTTCCACATCTGGAGAGTTTAAATGATTATAAATTATTATTACTTAATAGCAAATTCTACAATAAGCAATCATTATTATGTATTTAGTCAACGATTTAAATCATAGAATATGGTATCACTGTAGAATTGTTATATGATAAATGAAAATATTAAGAACTGTGTTCACATGTCTTGTTCAAATGAAAATGAAGATAAATACCATAATTTAATGCACACAAATAGGACACAACACTCATCAATATAAATCATAGATCACAGTAGAATATGGTTTAACCTAAACCTATTGAATGCATGCTTAGGAGAAACCTCGACAGATATTAAATATCTATAAATTCTGAATTAACTGTAAAAAAATAAACAAAAAATATCTGGATTTTGTAATTTTTTTAGTACTACAAATCTGTCAGGTTTTCCCCTAGCAACACTGATTAAATATGAGAAGGAATAACACTTTTGCATAGAAAAATGCATTTTCTAACTTGCCATAATATCGTGTGAACACCAGCTGCAGTCATTTCCCATGTATTATCAATTTATTTCTTTTGGATCCTACACCATTTCCAGCAAAATACTAAAGTAAAATACCAGCTTTATTTTGGTCCTATGTGAACTCTGGCTATGTGCTCCATAATAAAAACATTCATTCAGGATCATAAACAAGAGAAAAAAGTTTGAATAACTGCCTTAGAATGAGATAGTAAACAATTATCCCATTCAATGATTCACCTATGTCATCAATAAGGGAATTGTTTGAGTCTAACGAGAATTCAATTGTTTATTAATTTAATTAAATTTACCTATAATAATGAGGAAATTAAGTATTATTCTTTAAAATGAGTCACTTACCACGTTGAAAATATTGATTAGCACGATTATATCACGAATAGTATACTGAAGTTATCGCACTATCTATTATTATCTTGACGTATCTAACGTAAAGGTGTACCATTATAAATGCCAAGTAATGTTGTGTTCATGGATACGAACTCATTATTTATTCATCAAAAATACTTTTTAATGATGCCTATTCAACACAACTTGTACAAAAGACTACGAGTAATTTCAACGCTGTCTAGTTGAGCTAATATTAAAGAGAAAATGTATGTAATAGAAAGCGCTTTCTTACCTTTTTAAGCCGGTTTTTTAATTACACGTAAACACACAGTTTCACCCTTTACTGACAAGATAAGGACATTCCAACTAGGAGGATAGTACCTTTTGTATGTTAGGGAAAGCTTAATTATTATTCTAGTATTAATATTATAACGCGACAGATGGTATTAATACGATTTATTTTGCGAAACAAGGCGATACCCCGCGATGCGTCACTCGTAAATTACTACAGTATTTGTTTGACGTTGACAACTTGACACTGACACTGTTGACAGGCATGACATCATCTAACTGAGAGGCGTTTAATGTTGCCAAGTAAGATATAAAAGAAAATTATGCAAAAAGTTAACAACTCACCATTTATATTTTTGGAAAAGAGTTCCCTGACAGAATGCGTTCCCTCACAGAAAAATAGCCCCCCCAGGCGACGTTCTCTTTCTTTTACTTTCTGTTATTTACGGGTGGACAACAACCGGACAGTTTCATTTATTTAAAAATAGTGGACACTTTTTTATAAGTTATCATTTGTGATTTAAATAAAAAAGACTTTTCCAGCATTGCACACTGTTTTTATTTCTAAGTATTCACATTTAAAAATAACAGATCACATTATAGTAATTTTAAAGTCTAAGCGTCAGTGCAAACAGAGCAGCGAATTGATAATGAACAAATAATTATCACAAAAGCATGTAAATTTTGCGCAAGACTTAATTCTGCACGGCATTTATTATCTTGCACGCAATTTTCAAAACTGTTTACATTGTTTTTTGCTTCATTATAAAATGAATTAATGAATAATGATTCCAGCATATTACCTCTCTGCCTGCGCTGACTGTTAAAAAACACCTAACCATCCAAATTATGTCAAGCAGGGCAAGGACAGCCTAATCAAGAGGAAAAAGGTTACATAATTAAAACAGATAACCATAGAATAATATTATAGGTACCCCTATCCATTTATCGTTCGTCGAAATCATTCTTCATCTTAAAACGAATTATTCTTACATAAATATAAATAATTAAAAATATTTAAATAGTGTTTAAAACAGATCTAAATGACATGTAGAATTAGTAAGCCACAGCACGGCAACAACTTTTATTCCATTGTATACTGTGAAAGGTTTCAAATGGAATCAAATTGATTTGCACTTATAATTCTTGCACTAATTAAAAGAACAAGTTATAAATGGGGATAAAAGATTTACAAATTAACATTAACAGTAGATCTAGACTAGACGATGATTTGATATTCTACTAGTAACATAATTTAATGATTAATGTTCTACAATTAAATGAATAATTATTAATATTAAACAGCCCTAAAAGCCATAACAATGTGCTTTGCTAAAATTAAAGATTAAGTATTTCTAAATATTATCTATTCGTAACATTATCACTGATTTTTGGTACGAAGGTACTACAATAACTACATTAAAAAATAAAAAGCATCAGATTTCTATCACAGCAGTAACAAAAAATAAATAATAAGTTTAAATTACAGCGTGGCTAAAAGCGTAGAGAAGAATTTTCAATTATTTACGAACAACAGTGTCAGCACACAGCATGACAGGAAATTGGGTGTTGCCAGGAATGAATAACTGCATTGATCAATTTTCGCCAAACTATTAGCACATAAATCTATACTTTATGCAAATAAATAAAATCTATCTACTTTTATTTCAAAATAACAGCTTTTATTAAAACAAATATAAAACAGATATTTTTAAAATTTTTGTCTGTCTGTTTAAGCTTATTTCCCAAACAGATGAATCGATTTTGATTGGACTTTCGCTGGCATATAGCTGATGTTTTAAGGAGTAACTTCTAGAAAAGTAATAAGGGTTCGGCACGATAAAAATCAAAACCCTGCTCATAACCTATATTCACACGGACGAAAACGCGAACATAGGCTAGTATTTTTATAACATTTCACTAAATTGTATTTTTTACATTTCTGGATCAGGAGCATCAATAGCATATCCGAATTTTTGTAAAGCGATCTTTATTTCCCCGAACACGGTGGGGTCTTCTATCGTGGATGGTAACTTTACTAGTTGAGACCTGGCCAGCTTGGCGATGGCTCCACGGAGTGCTTTTCCTGACCTGGTTCTTGGTAACGCGGGAACAGCAACTGCCTTTCTGAATGCAGCGATGGGACCGATTAAGTGTCGAACCAATGCGATTAATTCTTGAGTCACTGTGCTCTCGGCTACAATTTCTTCATCTGTGAACAAAATTGGTATCAGATTCCAATATAAGAATAGCGATTTGTCGCTGTCGTTCAACATTTCTATGCATGTATGTATGTTCGGATCAAATCTTACAACTGAATTTTAAAGCAGTTGTCCTCAACCGATTGAGCTGAAATTTTGCATGCTATATTTTGGATGACAATGCAGATAAATTCTGTTCTAAAGCATCAATATTCCTTACTGGTCTGGTCAGTCTATAAGCTATTCATTATCACAAAATTTATTATGGGGGATGAGCAATGTTAAATGAGGTATACTTTTAAGTTTCTTTAAGTTTACCAATGGAGGATACAATTAGATTAGAAGAGATTAGATTAATTACATTCGTTTTTTTTTTAGTTTACCTTGTGATGTGTATAGTTTTAA
This sequence comes from Hoplodrina ambigua, assembly GCA_949774945.1. Taxonomy (NCBI): domain Eukaryota; kingdom Metazoa; phylum Arthropoda; class Insecta; order Lepidoptera; family Noctuidae; genus Hoplodrina; species Hoplodrina ambigua. The sequence goes on from OX458983.1 coordinate 11,311,769, forward strand.
ATATCCTCATGTAAGTGAATTGTAATTCTTATGAGAATAAATGATCCCAAACCAGAATTCAGTTTATACAGATCTTAATGAAGGTTTAAAGCAAATCACATTACCATCTTGGGGAGGCCTCATAACATATAGACAGAGTGGTACATCCCCTTTGGTAGGGTCTGGGGCTCCAACAACAACAGCATCAGCGACCCTGGCATGCCGCAGGACCACGTCTTCGAGGGCGGCTGTGGAAAGGCGATGGCCAGCCACGTTGATGACATCGTCAGCTCTGGCAACCACCCATACTGCGCCTTCCGAGCTTATCCAGCCAGCGTCCTGAGTATCATAGTAGCCCTGAAAAGATAAAAGAACAGTCTTATTATTCATCAATCAAAAAATCGCATGTCAAAATTTCTACCATTTTTCTTGAGTATTTTTTGATAATATAACACTAATTTATCATAAATAAAATTGTGATGGCCCAGTTGTTAAAGGCCTAGCCAGAGATTGCGAGTTCGAACCACAAATAAAATCACTTGCAAATAATAATGTGACTTTTCCTATTTCATTTTGTATGTTTATCTTGGATATCAATGACATCGGTGACGGAAAACAACATAAATATAAGTCTGCAATCGTTAATCCGCCTTGGGTAAGCGTGGTGATCAAACACTGATGCCTTCTCTGTATGAGAAGAGGCCTTTGTCCTGTAGTAGGACAATAATAAACTAATATTTGTATTTGCCGAAACCCAAGTTCAGAATGACTGCCTTGTTGGTCTAGTGGTTGTAAAGTGCGACTGCCGAGCATGAAGTCTAGGGCTTGATTTCCAGGTTATATTGGGTTTTTTCAATAAAATTTACGCATACTTAGTAGCAGTCTCGGAGGCTGAATTTGTGCTCGGTTGATAGCAATAGGCTCACCCACTATTTCATGGAATTTAAAGGTAAGTTTTGAAATTTTCTCTAATGGGTACCTACACCTCTGCTTAATCCTCCGCGGATTACAGGTGTGATGCTATCTTAAGTTTTGAATATTTGCAAATCGAACAGTCATTGCTGAATAGTAATAATAATTCATTTTACGTAATTAATTTAATTATTTGAAAACCTAAGCTCATTAGGTTATCTTTAATAAACCTAACCATTGTTCTTTCATAGGCATTGATTTCAAGTGTAAGGTCATCACATTATATATTCACCGAATTTTTTTTGTCCATCAATTAGCCTTCTGAATATTATCTACCTACCTATTTAGGTATTTAACGTAATAACAATGGCAAATCGCTTGATGACAATGACTTGTACATTAAATAATAAATAATATGCACTATTACAAAATTAACAAATCAATCAGGTACCAAAGTCATTCACGTGCAGGACAAGTCAAGGTTTCAATGACGCTGTAAGATAATACGTATTCACACCGCACATGATTCAAAATCGCTTAGCACTTAATTTCTCTGACATTGTAATGAGTTGATTACTTCATAGCTTTAATTAGGTTAGTCAAAGTCAAAGCAATTATACAAATCCTAACTAATATTATAAATGTGAAAGTAAGTTTGTTTGCTACCATTTTACGCCTAAACCACTGAACCGATCATCCTGAAATTTTGCATATACGTTGCCAGGTGTACAGGGACGAACATAGGGTACCTTTAATCCCGAAAAAAAGTACTGTTCCCGAGGGAAATCACAAAAACGTCCTTATGACAGTAGATGGCGCCACGTGTCTATCGGATCATGATTAAATTTTAAGTTTAAGCAAGTAATACATTATGAGTCTAGACTGTCGATAGACCAGTTTCAAGTAAACAACCTAGGAATACGAAAGTTGTTTGCTTAATAATTTTTCATGCCCAAAACCGCTGAAGAGTATCCTGACATTTTGCATAAAGTGGCTTCCAGACGGACGGACTTGCGGTTACGGCAAACCGCAGGCCGCGGCTCCTAACGCTCCAAAAACACACCACCGCGGTCACAGTGGCGGCCTGAAGTGTCATTAGCGTGGTGATTGTGCTACAATCGGACAATCGGACGTCGCAATCGGACGTCAGTCAATATGGCTAACCGTAACGTTGTCTTATTACTCTCATGACTCATTAGTCCTCTCAGAAGATAAGAAAAAAGGTAGGAAAACCGTTTATTTAAACACTTGAGGTGTGAGGTAGAGATAAACTACAGTAACATGGCGCGCCCTTCCACAATTCAAAACGTTTGAAAGTGTTCTTAATAGTATTAAAAATACTCACAACGCATGTGTGCGTATTGAGACGGCTCTCGAGACAAAAACAAATCAGCGATTTGCTGTCCGACTAGCGGCGTCAAAAATTACTCATTATTATTAGTATGGCGCTGCACTGAAATTCTCTATGAAAATGAGAGGTACGTCGTCTTGCGCGGTCGGCTATTTATGATTAGTTGACAAGAAATATCCTAGCCTGCTACTGAAGACGATTACTCACAAAGTCTTTCATACGAATGTGACTACACACATTGAAATGGTAATATGGAGGGAAGCGTCAAGGTATAATAGTTTATCTCTACCTATATTATCATTAGCATCGCATATTACTCTTAGGAATAGAGAAGTGTGAGTTAAATTTAAATTATTTTTTAAATTCAACTATTTCTATTACAATTTCCATATTTGGCGTCATTATACAAAGCAGTACACGCGGCCGGTTGTTAAAATTTGCAATTGACGCGGCCGCCACAACATTTCGCGTTTGTCTGTGACCCACTTTATATACGTTGTCAAGGATACAGAAAAACTGCGTAACTGACACTGTCATCACTGACACTGACAGGTGTAAACGCATTCATAGAAGATGCATGGAAGAATAAAGGTGAACCGACGCTCTGTCAATGAAGCATACCCTGCGATTACTCCGCTAATTGTAAATTGATTTGGATGATTCTTTTTTTGTTTATTTTTTCGAATTGGTCCCAAATAAATACTGTCATGATCTGATGATGAACTTCGGAGATATGGAAAGGAAACTCCTCATAAGATCACAGCGCAGAACTGCCTTAACAGTAAAATTGCTTTGTTTAATGCGTGTAGTCGATGATTGACTGAAGGAAGAGGTTAGTTGCTAAACTAACCGTGACCTATGTCGATGTATGTAGACAACAGTTTTTCAACGGCAAAGTTACGTTTGTCCCTCAGTACTGTTTATTTTTTCGTTAGAGGTATTTCCGGTGTGTTTTAATGAGGGTAGGTAGGTTACGTTTTTCAATTTTAGAATATCTCGCAGGTCCAACACACAACCAAAAGCTCATTGCGAGCCCGAGCAAAAATTACTGCTCAATCCTCGGAATCTTCCGTTCATGCCGCATTAAGAAGGCAAGCACAACCGGAGCGCGAGTAAATTTGAGAGCTGATGAGACATTTTCTTAAAGCCAGGAAAGACTAGAGAGCCAAGCCGTTCGCCCTCCAAGCTTCTCAGAGAGTGACTGAAACGCCCTTTTAAACGCAATTGCTTTTGGAGGAACAAGCCGAAACCCAGAGAGCTGTAAGAGCAACTGAGACGCCTTTTCAATCAAACACAACTTCGTCTCAGAGAACAAGCTCAGCCATTACAGCGACAGAAACTCTAAAATAGTCGCAGGTGAGAAGGACCTCTCTTGCAGAAATGCAAACTGAACGCCGACGGACTTTTATGAGTCACATTCTGTTGGTCTGTAGGTATTTAATAATTCTGGATCTGGCCGAACAACAAGCCGAGTACCACCCGGATTGATTGTCAAATTCTAAACAAACGCGGGCGAAGCCGCGGGTAAAAGCTAGTTAAATCATAAATAAGCATTATTTTTTAAATTGTCAAGGAGTCAGCCAGCTAGTCAGAAAGTTGAGCATAGTTGCTCATAGCAAAACGTACTGTGTCGAAAAGAACGAGCAAGAAACCCCACGGGCACTCTTTTCAATTTGTAAAATTCTGGTTAAAATATTCTTGTTGCTTCTTTATGTGAAATCAATGAAGGAAAAGTATAAAACAATAAAAAAAAAAATGTAATCCATGGCAGTTAAAAAATGACCAATCCCAACTGACAGCGCTCGTTCACGAACATAACGCGTGGATCAACACCATTATTAGCTCAAACATTTTAATGGGAAGTTAAAAATCTTACTGGATATGTTTCGAAATAGGTCTCCTTGAATCGCTTATCCGCTTGCCACAGAGTAGAAGCGAACCCTGGAGGCAGAGGCAACTTAGCCACAAGCCTGCCCACTTCGCCTGGTTGACATTCCGAGCCATCTTCTTTGAGGGCACGAACTGAAATAAAATAACGGTTACAATTCAAAAAGAAACTCGGAAATGTATGCCGTCATTATAATCGTTTTGATACTGGAGCAGTGCATAGAGTTACCAGATTCTAAAATGAGTTTTCCTGGCAGAATCTTGAAACCTTTGGAATAAATATCCTTACCTTAAGCATTATCCAGAAACAAAAAGCAAAGATTAGATAGACTGAATTAATCATAATTCATTTGTTAAGATTTGATTCAGTTATTTTTTATTACACACAATTTACTCTTACTCTTTAAAAAAATCCTGACAGTTTAAAAGTTTCTGTTTTCCTGACTAAAATTCATGGATATGTCAGGAAAATTCCTGACACTGGTAATCCTAACCATGGGGACTTCCAAAGTATAAGCTCAAAAACTCACTATCGTATCCTGGCACCGGATATCCAGCGGAGTGTGGTGGTATGGCCTTCACACCATATCCCAAGCATGGTGCAGTGATGGGAGACCCTGACTCCGTCTGCCACCAATGGTTCAAGACTGGCACGCTGAATATTCGCTCTGACCATTGCTGTACCAAAAGAATAAGGAATTACATAACATAACATCACGCCTGTAGTCCCCGAAGTTAGGCATAGGTACCCATTGTTACACCCACATTTCGCCAGTTATGTTTAAGTCCCATGTAATAGGGGGCGAGCCTATTGCCATTAACCGGGCAAAAAAATTAATGATAATTCAAGTATGTTAATCATAGGTATTCGAACGTAACACAACTGCAAACGTTCAAAATGTAGTCGCAATCTCACCTCAGTGACAAACAATTGATGTTAAAAACCTCATTTGAATAAATTAATTCAGAATCAAAAGGCAATCTTCTTAAAATATGAAATTTACTAATTTAAATGAATAAATTCTTATCTTATTCTCAACCTGCCAAAAATGCCTTGAATTAATCTAGGTACCTACATTTTTGACATAAATTGTCGCTGAGATGAGATTACGATTTTAATAAGTTTTTGATTAGTATAATTAGCCTACTGAAGTTCAATTCCCGTAATTAAAAATGTTCTAAATCTAACCCACGACAAAATCTAGCTAATTAGAGGTATTTTTAACAGATTAAGACTGAATTTATGAGTAAGTTTGCGATCATTTCTAAAAGTAAATCAAATTTCCCTATGAATAGGCGAGCTTTTTCAATTCTTCAACTTTTTTGTTACACTTTCTGTTATTCAATAACCAAAAAAGGTGTGTTTCATCGACTAATTGTGCGTTTGCGTCACCATTTCGTAGCGGGGCTTCATGCGTAGGCAGGCAAGCGGGCATCAAGTCATAGGGGTCAATGGTCAATATCATTCTTACATGACAACGAATGCATTAATTTACTTAATTATGCTTTCCGTTACAAACCGTTTGTCGTCCATCGTTTATAGGAGAATAGAAAGACCTTTTCTAGCTTTTGCCCGCGTTTCGTCCGCGCAAATGTCGGTTATCGCGGACGCAGTTGAAGTCGGAGTCTAATAAAAAGTAGCCTATGTCCTTCCCCGGGTCTTAAACTATCTCCATGCGAAATTTCATAAAAATCGATTCAGCGATTTAAGCGTGAAGAGGTAACAAACAGACAGACACACTTTTGCATTTATAATATTAATATGGATAGGTACCTATGATGAACAGGTACGGTCAGTGCCCTGAGTACCTGGAGGCCTACCTTATCACTTAAAATAGTATTATTTTAATATTACTTTGCCTTGCACACTAATACATTTTCAACGTTCGGCTCAGCGCCGAGAGTCGAAAATTTAACAACTGAAATTGATTGAAAGATGGTGGTAGATCCCCTGACCCTTTCTAGGACCCCCCCCCCCCTGAACCTTCTACTTATAGAAGGAAAGATATGTCAGGTTATGTATGAAACTGACTGTAAGTTCGAAGTTCCATCCAAACTAGCATGGAAAAGGACATGAGACATAAAACTCACCCTCGTATCCTGATCACAGTGTTCCCCAGCGATAAACACGGTCTTCAGCGATTTGCTGCAGTATCTCCTCGCGTACTTGGCGTTAGGGTCAGCTCGCTTCAGCACTCGGAATGCGGTGGGAATCGTGAAGAGCGCGTTGACACGGTGTTGTTCTATGATTCTGGAATGACCAAAGATGAGAGGGTTTAGTAAAAGGCAATAACGAATTCCAGCTGGGGCCTGTCTTCTTTTTGGCGTGTCGATAGCAGTCTACGAGTTGTAAAAAGACACGTCACATACTTGTTAACTACGCAAACTGTCCGTCAAACTAAGCAACATTAACTAAGTAAAAATTAAATAAAAAAATTAAAAATCCGCCCACAGCGGCCATCTTGGACCGATTTTCATCAGACATAGCTAAGAACACTCCCAAGTCCCAACTAATTGAAAAACATAAACAAAACCAAAATCGGTATATCCGTTAGGGAACTACGATGCCATAGATAGACACACATACAGATACGTCAAACTTATAACACCCCGTCATTTTTGCGTCGAGGGTTGAAAATCACAAGCTCGGTTGATGGCAATAAGCTTGCCCCCTATTACATGGGACTTAAACATAACTGACTAACCTAACATAGCGACGAGCATAACAAGCTCAAGTAATAAACTTAATTAAGCAAGCAAATCTTACCTGAAATACTGTCCAGGGTCAGGAGTCCTATCAGGCTTGCCCTCATATAGAACAGACGTGACCCCAGCTAGGAGGGGGCCGTAGCAGATGTAGGAGTGGCCGACCACCCAACCCAGGTCTGATGCAGCCCACCAAACACCTTTCTTTAACCCGTAGACAGTTCGCAGAGTCCAGCACAAAATGGCTGCGTGGCCGCATGGGCGCTGGACACCTTTCGGTGCGCTTGTTGTTCCTGGCATTATGAGAAAAAGAAATGATTAGTCATGTGCAGTAAGCATTTTACCTATTTATTGGTGCACGGTGGAAATCCTTTAGGACTTCCTCGATTAGTCGGGGGCGCGGATCATGCGTGATGCGAATACCGGGCTGCCGACTTATGGTAGCAGGAGGAACCGTGGTTTTAGTCGGTAAAAGTCGGACATGGGAATCCATGAAGATTTCCCCACAAAAAAGGAAAAAAAAGACTTCCTCCATCGTGGAGGTGACGAAGGAGCATTACTGAACTCTTACAGCTAAAAGTACTGCGGTGTTTTCCTTGGACTCTTTTTGATAATTTCGTAAAGGTGAGAAAAATTTCGAAGTCGATTTACGAAAAAAAAATAAAAAAATAATATTAAATTTTAATTGGACGGATTCATTTTAATGCATTATAGTATGGCTTTTGTAACAATAAATAGCTGGAATAATAATATAGGTAGTCCATCGCATTCGAGAAATGACGTTTTTTTTAAAAATAATATCCGTGTCTACTACACGGATATTATCTTTAAAAAAACGTCATTTTAGTACCAAAATATCTCAACAAAGGTTCCACAATATTCAATGTAAAGAAGTTTCTCGAACTTTCTAGAACATTTTCACGGAATTTTATGCTTTCTAATGTTTAACGTTCGACGTTCAAAAGTGTCTTTTAGGCGCTTTGCACACGGAGCAACTTAAGTTGCCGCAACTGGCAACTTTTTAAAAGTTTCCTGTAAAAGTTGCTAGTTGCCGTAAAGTTGCCGGTTGCCGCAACTTTTTGGCAATTTGTAAGCAACTTTTTTAGCCGAGTTGCAGTGTTGCAAACTTTGCGGTATTACCACTAGATTTGGTGGATTGGGACCCCCATCTGGTGGGCAGAATTTGTATCTGGTGGCTTGTGGATTTTTTAGTGGGCAAATTTGTTGGGTTGAAGGTTGATGGTTTTCAAAAACAAAATTGAAATAAATTTACAATACTAACACTTTCAGTGTACTTATCCGTTAGATGACTGTGGTATGTAAAAAAAGAAAAAGTAATCGTACTGATAACGGTACAAGTTATTCAGGTCGACAAAAAAGAGGTTAAGAAACATCATTCTCTTAGAAAACAATCCTATTTAGTGAGCCCGAGTGGCTGTGGAGCAGGACTAGCATTTAGCCAAGCATTTTTGTCCGTGATATAATCATCTAACTTATAATAATGCTTGATTAGATAGTGTGCGTTTTATGCATGGTTTAAATTTTCTCTCATTTAGTTGGAGAATATCAAGACGTATTTTAGTATAGCATTTTACGCAGTATCCCAAAAAGAAGTGTTTACTTAGTGGGAAAAACCACTAAGTTAATGGCAACACTATGCCGGGCACAGGGCGAGGGAGGGAGGGTGTGAAATCGAATATTTGACAGTTGCTAGTTGCGGCAACTAGCAACTAAAAAAGTTGCTAGTTGCCGCAACTGAAAACTGTTGACGATTGCCGCAACTCGCAACTTGAGTTGCTCTGTGTGCGCAGTCTAATTCAATTACATGTAAACAGCGAGTTGCCAGTAAGTTGCCAGTTGCCAGTTGCTGCAAAAGTTGCTCCGTGTGCAAAGCGCCTTAACGGCATTATTGAAACTTTGTCTTTGCATTTTTTTTCTGTTAATAACTTGATACAATTCTACGCATAAAACAACACTCGAGCTATGGAAATAGAGCACGTTACACGCACGTGTCTCACGTAATATGGTACAAAGGCCCACTTCACAAACAATGGTAGGTAAAAGTGATTACCATAATGACTAGAAACAAAGGGTTCAGTCCCAATTAAATAACAATCAAGTAAACGCATTGAATGTCAGTCGTACGTATCGTTTACTGTTAGAGGCAGAGGTCGTTGATATATAGGTTGCCCTATGCCCTGATATGGGACAAATGGTAGTACAGGCAGAGGCGTACCTAGGGTGGGGCAAGTAGGGCACAAGCCCTGGGCGGCTACGGAAAAATCGCCGATTAAAAAATCAAAATACATTTTATTTGCACTTGCTCTGGGTGTCGGTGGGATCTATAATCAATTATTTTACTATGTTATGTAAGTAAACATAACTTGGGTTGGGTGTACAGCCCATTGAGCCATAGTTACTCTATGGCCATTGTAAACTGGCACAGTTAGAGTATGTCTTTAATTGACAAAAACAACCTACTGTTATTCTAAATGCACCTCAAGTAATAACATTATCAAGCTAATACATACACAATATTGCAAAACTATTTTAAAATAGTAAGTAAGGGATTTCTTGCCCATTCTTGGAGAAGAATGGGCAAGAAATCCCATACTTACTCGTACTCATACTGTAATTACTTATTTCAATCACACCATTACAGGCATTTATTATGAATGAAGTAACCAGTTCCAAAACGTAGCTTGCTTTTTTATTTATTGTTTAATTGAAATGAGTAACTTGACTTTGACTCTGACTGTCCTACCAACCTGAAGTATACAGAATATACAATGGCTCATTGGCTTCCACGGAGACACAGGGCACAGGGTCTGCTTCCAAAGCCTCCTCCCAGTTGATATCCCTGCCAGGCTCCAGGGTACACTCCAGGACCCGCCGTCGCTGGAAGATGATGCAGCTGTTCGGCTGGAAGTCTGACTGGCATAGCGCTTCGTCCAGGATATCCTTGTATCTAAAGAGATGAAGTGAATAATATGAAGAACTTTAGCTTAGTTCAGATTTGATTAATTAACTGCCTCATTGGTTTAGTGGTCTCAAAGCGCAACTGCTGAGCGTGTTATTGGGTTTTTCCATCAGGAATTTCTCAGTAACAACCTCGGCGTCTGGATTTGAGCAGATTACAAGAGTGATATTATGTTATGTTTAATTACCGTTATCGAATTAGTTGAACGGAATTGAAAAATATTCCATGTTGATATGTTGCAATATTGTGAAAGAATTTGGTCCAGATTGGCATCCTCGCCATTCAGGAGGTTATCATAAAAACATAAATAATCAAATAAAATTACGACACCCTGACACACAGGCTAAACTTAAGACCAACTTTTTTTTTAATTATTAATGTTTGGCAGTATTTCAGAATACACCTCTTTTTAAGAACAGAATCGCCCCGTTGCCTTTGCAGGCAGTGTCGAGCGACTATATCACTGTGTGCCTGCGAGTTCATCGCTTGCTTAAACCCAGCGGTAAGATGGACTAGTTCGAACTTGGGAAATACATACATAAAAAACTTCTATTTATTTTAACCCTTGAATTTGACGGGGTTGTAATGAAATATGTGAGGTTCACACAATACTTTCGTATGAGTCAAGATGACCAACTTAAGATACTCTAGCATTACCTACCTGACAATCTTATTGGGTTCGACTCCGCAGCTGGCTGCTATTATCACAGTTGGTTCAGCATGTTCAATCCTTGTCCTCAATTCCCTTGCTGCGAAACCTGAGTAAGAAATGAATTTGCAATTTAATTCTGAACATTGGTCCTAATTGGTTTTTAGAGAGATGCTTTAGGACTAGGATTTTTTAGACAAGTAAAAGGGGCGCATAGAGCACCAGTGTAGTTAAGGCCCTTATTTTCAGATTACGATCGTTTATGCCGTACCCACCTATGGCATTTCAAACAAAGAAACATACATAAGTAGACTTTTAAACATTTTTTTCTTTGTATGAGAACCGTCCTTTGCTCTGCAGTGGGACAATAATATGCTGGTATTATATATATTTTTAATATCTTACCTCCAAACACGACAGAGTGTATAGCTCCTATCCTGTTGGTTGCCAGCATAGAGATGATGGCTTCAGGAATGAGAGGCATATAGATCAGCACTCGAGAGCCTCGGGTCACGCCCAGTGAGGCCAGTTTACCAGCCAGCCGGGACACCTACGATTGAAGACACTTTAAAAATTACCGTTTGGTGAAAAAACAAGTAGGAAACTTATGAGTTTAACCATTATCTTACGTCTTCGGTTACTGCTCCGCTCCCGTGAGTCGTAGCGTGATGTTATAATAGACTATACTATTCCTCACGAATCTGGCTATCATATTTAAAAAAGATTTTTTCGAATTCGACTGGTAGTTCCAGTGATTAGCGCATTAAAAAAAACTCTTTTGCTTTATTAAGCAAGATAGTCAAAGTCAAAGTCAAATCATTTATTTGAATTAGGCCAATATAAGGCACTTTTGAATGTCATATACAAAAAAAGGTTTGAATCTAGTTGCCCCTTCCAAAAGGTAGTTTTGTATGGAGAAGAATGGGCAAGAAACTCCATACGTACTCTTTTAAAATCAATGTTTATACAATATTTGCATACAGAATCATACGTTCATAACGTATGATTCTGTATGCAACGTGAAGACAAGATAAACTATGCAAATGTGGGTTGTGCAGAAGATGATAGGACTACAATGGAATTAGTTTCTGAGATGATGCGATGGCCAATAGAATTTTTTCAAGAACAAGTGTCTCTATTGCGGTTCAAAAGATACAGCTATGTTACAGACGAACAGACAGATAGTAATAACACGGAACGCTAAAAAAATCGGCAGTAAAGTTGGTACTGACCTGTTCTTTAATCTCGGAGTACGTGATCTTCCGGACTGTGTCGGTCAAGGGTGAGTCGTGCACAAGCGCCACCTGCTCGCCTTTCCCACTTGCCACGTGGCGGTCTACCGCGTTGTAGCATACTGACATCTCTCCACCTACCCACCTGAGGAAAAGACGTGTGTTAAGTATAGCTTACAAGTCTTCTAACATTCTTGAAGCAAATACAAAGTATTACTATTACAAGTGTGAAGAAAAGATGGATAGATTGTGTGAAGAATGATGTGAAAGAAAAGGGAGTCAGTGATACCGGTTGACAGGACGGAATGGAAGAAGAAAACGTGTTGCGCCGACCCCAGGTAACATGGGACAAGGGTAGGAAGATGCTAAGTGGTCGCGACTGCTGAGCATGAGGGCTTGGTTTCAATTCCCAGGTCTGGGAAAGTATTATTGGGTCTTTCCATCAGGACTTTCTCAGTAGCAGCCTCGGTGTCTGGATTTGTGCCCGGTTGATGGCAATAGACATGCCCTCTATTACATTGACTTAAACATAACTGGCGAAATGTGGCTGTATTTATGGGTACATCTCTGCCTAACCCTTAGGGGATTACAGGGTTCATAAAAGTAATAGGTAAGAAGACTTTATTGCTACTAACCATTTCGTGAAAGGCGGGTTACTATTGTCAAGCACTTGGTCCCAAGGTTTTGTCCAGTCCAGCTCTTGGGCCACCTCGCCCCAGAAGCCCTCAGGGTCGTTAATGGAGCGCCGGTAAGCCTCTTGGTATTCTGGTGTAACACTGCTTTCACCTAAATATTAAAACAACATTATCTTCTTCCGTCACGTTGTTTGTCCGGGTTGGACTCCTAAACTACTTAACCGATTTTAATCTTTGCACACAGTGTGCAGTTTAATCCAACTTGAAAGATAGTATAGTTTTAAGCCCAATTATTGACGTCAATCTTTTTTTTTTTTGCAAACTTGAGCCACAGCAGCGCTTTGGCCGGTCTGCATATAAAAATGCTTTGTCCTAAATGACTGACTGAATGACGAATCTACGCATAATCCAAACTAGTGATAGCAGAAACCTGAAACTTGGAGGGTGTGTTCTTTGTATGACGTAGGTATCCGATAAGTAACAAAAAGCACCCCTTCAGGGGATGAAGCAGGGTCCAATGTTTGTATGCTGAATCGAAGAAGAAGCGAAGTCGCGGGTAAAGTCTAGTGTTAAATCCAGATTTCCTAACGATGTTAACTAAGCCGAAGTGAAGCATCTCATCTCTATATCTCCATCTCCATCAAGGAACCGTTATAATCATTCATGCGCAAACGCATCATTCAGTAATTACGTCAACGTTTTGTATAAATAATGTAACTTCATTCACGTGCAAAATAGCTACTTTAAATATTTGTACAGGGAAATGTATGCTTTGAACAATTCAATTTCTTTACGACCTTTGGCCCGCGCATTTTGTTTATTGTTAAATTGGCGATGAGGAAATAATTATTATCTTCTTCTTTATTTATTTATTTAATAATAAATATCTTGGGACAACTCACACACAGCTATCTGATCCCAAGCTAAGCAGAGCTCATGTTATGGTAACCAGACAACTGATGTACATATTTATATAATTAATAAATACATACATATTATAGATAAATCACACCCAGACACAGAACTAACAATCATGCTCATCACACAAAGTTTGTCCTGGGTGGGAATCGAACCCACGACCTCCGGCTTAGCAGTCAGGGCCGCTAACCACTAGACCAACAGGCCCGTCATTTGATTCTTCTATATCGTGTAAGCTCTTACGACCTCACACACCCTAATGTCAGAGTTTCTAAACCGTTTATTATGTTATTAGGGACTAAATAATAAAAAAATCATCTAAGCAGGCTCTCGTTAAGCGGCTGGAGCAACGGCTTGATTCAGAAAGTAGTACTTCTGGACACGGCGCCCATAGTTAGGAGGTTTCTCTCTTTGGAGCCCTGACCTCCGGTGGGCTACTATTTTTTATATAATTTTAAATGCTTTGTTTTGTATAAATTTAATTACTGTATTATTATTATTATATAAACGTAATGTATGTAGGTATTGTGTGTACGAATTCAAACCGTATGTTTAATTTTTTTTTTTTTGTACCTAGGCATAATTGGGCTTCTATGGTTAATATCACGATTGCGGCCCCCCTTTACTTTATTTTGCCACCTTGTGGCCCTTGCCTACTGCAAAGTTGTCGACCCCTGTATTAGACAAAAGAACTTGAAAAGTCCAGAAAAAAGTTGATAAAAAAACCGTAAACTCACCATAACTTTCAATATCAGCAACCGAAACAAAAGTCTTCTTCTTCAATTCACTAATAGAGGATTCGAACTTATTCTTCTCCAACTTAGCCCCAACTTCATTGTCTTGGTACATTTTTGGAGAATTTACAAGACAAAAAAAAAATTAAAAAATCCGATTTTTATTTCGTCTTTCCCTTGAAAGTTACGGGAAGACACTGGAAGAACGCTTCGGTTGTGACTCGAAGCGGTTTGTATGTCTTTGCATTTCAATGTAGGACCTATAACCTTATTGAATTGTTAAATAAAGGTGAGCTGATAAGAACGTGACGCAGTAGTCCCGTTCTAAACACGAATTAAAAATAAATCTACACTCTTTAAAAATACAGTCTAAAGTGAAAATTTTGAACTTGACTTTATAGGGGGTGTCTACATGCAACAGGACTCTGCATACAAAAATAGTCCCGTCATATTTTGGTCATTAAATATACACCCATAAACTCACGCCTTTTTCCCATGGGGGTAGGCAGAATCTACAGAACGCCACCTGCTACGATCCTTAAATACTCCTTTCGCTTCATCTACGTTCATACATCTCGTCATATAAGCACACCGGTTACGAGTACTGCGCACCTGACCTTTTGGTAATGAATCTCGATGAGAATTTGAAGATTGGATAAGGGCACTAATATTTAGGGTTGTGGATAGTCAGTTTCCCGTCAAACAGCTTAACTACAAAGTTATTTTTAGATCAAAAACTGACTAACCATAAGACTGCACCAGACTACACCATATCCCTCTACACTAACACGTGACTAAACAACTGTATGGAGAACGGGTTGTCGGTTGATTTGAAGAAAGAATTATGGTATCAACACCGATCTCTACAGTCAAAGATCAACCAATGTGTTTTTGTTTGTCAAGTAAGAAGTAATCTCTAGAAGTTCTGGAGCCATTACATAAAGTTTTTTAAATAATAGAAATACTATTGTCAATTTTAACAAGGCATGTTTTATCGTCATACTTGACATCCACGCGGATGTGTCGCGGGCAAAGGTACTTCGATATTAATGATGTATTGGGAAATTACAGTTTCGATTATTTACTCTCAACATTATATCAACAAACTTAACTGCAGTTTGTGTTTGTACTACTTTCGGTCGGTGGTATACGTTGCACAAGTCCGCACAACGCAGTGCAGTACCTACTGTACATGTTACTGTACGACTATAATATTTTTTCAAATAATAACATTAACAATTATAACTGTTTAAAATAATTTTTAATGTTGGTCCCTGTTCTATAAAGTTTGAAATTCTTTTACAAAAAATACAAAAAATAAAATTAAAAAATTTGCAGGTTCGAATGTATACGCGACGGCAGTCAAGTCGCTTTGAGAGAACTTGAATAAGATAGTGTTCCGGGAAAATGGTAAAACGGAAAAACCGACCAAGTTCGAGTCGTACTTGCACAAGCGTTCTGGAGCACAATTATTCAATACAAAACACATTTCTTGATTCATTTTTATTATGTTTTGTTATAACTAAACAAAATAGTAGGACGTATATGGGGGCAGAGGCGGATTACCCTTAAGGCAAACTAGGCATGTGCTTAGGGGCACGAGGGTATAAAGGGGCGCGCGGACAGAATTGCAAAAAAAAATATATATAACATAAAATTAATTGCGCCAGTAAGTTAGTAATTTTCAATACAGGGGCGCGAGTTATTTTCAATCTAAGGGCGCCGATAATAAACTTGCCTATGGCGCTCTTAACCTTTAATCCGCCTCTGTATGGGGGTGTCCCAAGGCCCAGAAAAGAGACTCCAAATGTTCTTTTCGTCGGGACGTCGGGACGTCGAAAGGACGTCGGGAACGGGGCCGCCCTTTATTAAGAATAGAGATAATTTATTCGCTTAAATTGGCAAAATTAAATACTTCAAATTCTCGTTAACAATAACAAACTGACAAATAATACGTAAGTACATACTTAACTTATTTTTTTACGCAATAAAGCAGAAATAAAACATGTTAAGTAGGTACCTATGTAAAATTATTTAGGTAGGTACCCAACTACAGTCAACACAAGAGATAGTTATGAAGGGTCGTAAGATATAGTTGAAGTTTTCTTAAACACCGATGGTTGTTTTCAACATAACACCACGCCTGTAATCCCCGAAGGGTAGGTGCTGGCAGAGGTGTACCCATCAGTACACCCACATTTAGCCAGTTATGTTTTAAGTACCATGTAATAGGGGGCGAGCCTATTGCCATCAACCGGGAACAAATCCAGACTCCGAGGCTGTTTTGGTTGTTTTCAAATGTAATTTAATTTAAAAAGTAAATACTTAAATAAATACTTAATTATTTAAGTTATGGTTCAATCGAAGACATCCATCGGTTTCTATGAAAACTTCAACTATATCTGACGACCTTGCATATCTATCTCTTTTGCTGTCTGTACACAATATGTACTTACCTAATGGAACCCCTATTATGTGAGTATTATGTACTCACTACTGCGGATTACTAATAGTTGAATGTGTCAATCTTTCTAGCTTTTTTAACTATGTTGGGGTCGGCTTCCAGCCTAACCAAATGCAGCTGAATACCAGTACTTTACATGGAGCGACTGCCTACCTGACCTCCACAACCCAGTAACTGGGTAATACGATACCCCTTGGTAAGACTGGTGGTCAGACTTTGGGACTTTTGGGTCCAACGGCTTAATGGGCTTTCCGAAGTACGGAGGAGTCTCGGTGTGTAAAGATGGACACCCAGTCACGGACCAACCCCGGCAAGCGTGGCTTAACCTGGCGGGTCGACCCATGCGGCTATTATTACTTAGCCACAAGCTCAAGTTAATTTTAATGGAATAAAGGAAAAATGTGCTTCACGCATTTTCGTCAGAGATAAATAAATTCAAAGTCAAAGTCAAAAACATTTATTTCAATTAAAACCGTTTATAGGCACTTTTGAATTGTCGAGGAGTCGGTCAGTTAGTCCGAAAATTGAAGCTAGTTGCTCCTGCCAAAACGGAATATTATTGTTTTATTCGCGCTGAATTTAAACTTATCTGCCATTAAATGAAACGATGTTCTAAGGCTGTATACCCTTAGAGCTTACATGAATCTCAACACTGTAAAAACTAATCAAGTGCAAGTCGAAATTGCACACGAAGGGTTCCGTACCATTGTAAAAGTCATAACATTATGCACTTTTAAATACTTTCGTAAAAAGTAAACAAGAAAGGCACTTTAATAGGTATATAGGTATGTTAAAAAATAGGTCTCTTGTACCTACCCTTTCATTTTTAACTTTTTATTTTATTACTAGTTGGTACAACGGCAATAGAAATACACATTCTGTGAAAATTTCAACTCTCCTGATATTACAGTTCATGAGATACAAGTCCCTGATGTTCGGACGGACAGCAGAGGCTTAGTAATAAGGTCCCGTTAGCATCCTTCGAGTACAGAACCCTAAAAAATAGGGCCAGCTTTCATAAAAAAATACCCATAGTCCTATGTGAGTGACAATGCGGGGTTTTTGATTGAATAAACGGTTTAGCACGCTACATCTACACACGACTTACCTTCAAACTCTTCCATTTCTTCATCAAAACCATTGCAAGTAGTCGACGGCATATCAACTGATAATGATTCACACCACACTAAACCACTTCTGACCATCAATACGTACTTATATCTACACAAGACGAACACACCAGGATATACATTTCCAGTGAAAACTGACCTCGCATTGTTTACTTGCTTTCCTTCTATGAGAGGTCTTGTTAAAGTAGCTCGATACTTATGACGCCGTCTGTACTTCTACTAACCATCTCAATGTTCCATGAGAATTAAGGCGCTGTTCCACTGCGCACGGGCACGCTGCTCGCGTTGAATAAGCTTCTCTATGTATTATGTGAAATGTGTGTAATAAGTTATTCCGCATACGCTGCGTGGTTGCTGACGTCATTGAAATAAGCAGTGTTTGCTTGAATATGTCGCCCGTGCATCTCAACGCGGCGCACGCTATACACGCTGCTAGGAAGATGTGCACGCAGAAGCTACGCACGTAAGCAGTAGGCTCATTTCTTTTTTCAATCATAATAGGCCAGCCGTGTATCGATAACGTCATCAAACCACGCATCCGTACGTAGCGTGGCCGTGGTTCGTTTTACTACACACCCATAGTCGGTAATTTAAAAATTAGATAATAAACAGTTTATTAAGTCATTATATTAAGTTTCAATCGAAGACATCCATCGATTTATAATCCATACAATCCACTGATAAGAAAATTTAAATATTTCTATTGTTGACCGCAATTCAGATAAACGTAGACACACGTGATTTGAATCACGGACCCATGCAGCTAACATGGATGTGAACATCGTGCCTCGCGTGCACCGCAGTGGGACAGCGTCTTAAGAATGGTGCACGCATCTGACATAAGACCTCCTAGTACAATTTACATAAACTAAACGACCTGGGGGTAATTGATGACGATCTTTTATAATTACTCTAACAAGTACCTACCTACGTTATTATTGGTGTTCATTGTTTATTCATTTAAATCGCAAGATCTTTAATGGTTCTAGGTGTTATAAAAATTGTACCTACCCACTGATTTACCTACCTAACTCTGAGGGCTTTGAAAAATTACATATTCATTATCACTTTAGGTTTTTATTTTGATGCATTATAATAAATGCCTCGTTAATCTAGTGGTCGCAAAGCGCGACTGCTGAGCATGAGGTCTTGAGTTCGATTCCCAGGTCGGGCAAAGTGTTATTGGGTTTTTTCATCAGGAATTTCTCAGTAGCAGCGTCGGAGTCCGGATTTGTGCCCGGCTGGTGGCAATATTCTCGCCCTCTATTACATGGGACTTACACATAACTGGCGAAATGTGGATGTACTAATGGTTACACCTCTGCTTATCCCTTCGGGCATTACAGGCGTGGTGTTATAAGCTTAATAATAATAGTCTCCAGACCGAATTTCTGCCACGGCAGCCAATCTCAATCGAGACTAGACAAGTACGCTGTTTACTTCTCTTTCTTCAATATTTATTCTTATGTCACTCTTATAGACCAATGGGACGGCAATATGACGCGACACAGGGAGATCACTCCGGCTGGGCAGCCGCCTGGACAGCTACCGAGTAATCAACGACTGGCCTGTTGGTCTAGTAGTTAGTGAATCTGACTGCTAGGACGGAGGTCGTGGGTTCGATTCCCACCCAGAACAAATCTTTGTGTGTTGAGCACGATGATTTGTTCTGTGTCTGGGTGTAATTTATATATAATATGTATGTTTTTAGAAATATATAAGTATATTTATCAGTTGTCTGGTTACCATAGTACAGGCTCTGCCTAATTTGGGATCAGATGGCGATGTGTTGGCTGTCCTAAGATATTAGGTATTAAAATATTAATTTGAAATGGAAAACCGAATAACACAAAAAAAAAACAAAAATTCGAGCGCCAGGTCCATCAAAAGTCCATATTGACTTTTTTATCTTATCATCTTTGTAGTTACTTTATTTTTAAAACTACCCACTAGTTGTTGAAAGTGTTATTTCTGCACCATTTTATTAATGTTATAATTTTGTTTTTGCATGCTGTGTCTGTTGCATTATATTGTGCACTATTACTTGCACTTATATTGCTTGTGTTATAAGGATAAACAGTGTAACAATTGTAGATAGGCCAATAAATAAATAAATAAACACTTCTCCCTCCATGAGAATTGAACCTTGGCACCCCGGCACTCCGTTGGCAAAGGGACTGTCTAATGCGACATAAAGGCGCTTTGCACACGGAGCAACTTTTGCAGCAACTGGCAACTGGCAACTTTCTGGTAACTCGCTGTTTACATGTAATTCAATTGGACTGCGCACACAGAGCAACTCAAGTTGCGAGTTCCGGCAATCGTCAACAGTTTCCAGTTGCGGCAACTAGCAACTTATTTAGTTGCTAGTTGCCGCAACTAGCAACTGTCAAATATTCGATTTCACACCCTCCCTCCCTCGCCCTGTGCCCGGCATAGTGTTGCCATTAACTTAGTGGTTTTTCCCACTAAGTAAACACTTCTTTTTGGGGTAATGTGTAAAATTCTATAATAAAATACTTCTTGATATTCCCCAACTAAATGCTAGTCCTGCTCCACAGCCACTCGGGCTCACTAAATAGGATTGGTTTTTAAGAGAATGATGTTTCTTACCCTCTTTTTTGTCGACCTGAATAACTTGTACTGTTATTAGTGCGATTACTTTTTCTTTTTTTACATACCATAGTAATCTAACGGATAAGTACACTGAAAGTGTTAGTATTGTAAATTTATTTCAATTTTGTTTTTGAAAACCATCAACCTAAAACTTGCCCACTAAAAAATCCACAAGCCACCAGATACAAATTCTGACCACCAGAAGGTGGTCCCAATCTACCAGATCTAGTGGTAATACCGCAAAGTTTGCAACACTGCAACTCGGCTAAAAAAGTTGCTTACAAATTGCCAAAAAGTTGCGGCAACCGGCAACTTTATGGCAACTAGCCACATTTACAGGAAACTTTTAAAAAGTTGCCAGTTGCGTCAACTTAAGTTGCTCCGTGTGCAAAGCGCCAAAGTAGTCAACGATATAATGCTTCGACCTTTTGACCACATAACAGCCGCCGAGATAATCATTAATAACTATTTTTATAAAAGTAATTGCTATGCAGTTATGCTAGACAAAAGAAGTCGTTAATGACAGGACCGTTGGTTTTATAATAGATTAAATCTTATATTTCAATAAAAATAAAATGTTATATCTATTTATATTCAATCTCATATCTTTGCCGTTATGAGAAACAAAAATGGGCCTAAAATAGATCCTTGAGGAACTCCCATTGTTTAAGTTATCCTGACAGTTTATTTGTTCGTAATCCACACGAATATTATAAATTAGCTACATAATGCCCGCGACTCAGTCCTCGTGCATGTCGATTATTTGCGGGGTTTTCATTTTTTTGCGCGGTTACCTCATTATTTTTCCAAAATAATTGTAGCCTAAGTTAAAAAGCTTTTATTTTGACATTACTAACACACATACACATTTTATTTATTTTTAAAAAGTAGATAAGGTTACGGTATTTATAATCGTTTGAATTCACGAAAGAGACTACGTACAAGATGATTTGTAATTATCAGCAATTTGTCTAAAGCATTCGATTACGGTATTCATATAACATTAATTCGGTAATTATTTCACTTTAGAATTTAAAATGATTTTAGAGAGCTGATTTTACAGAAGTACCTAGATGCCTTGTTCTTTTAAGTTATACCACCAGAAATTCGAAGATAACGTAAAGCGATATGTAAGATTTATGGTTAAAAAATAATGCACTCACAATGGGGGTTCCACATGGCTTAATACTCGGCCCTTTTTGGTTCGTTTCTTCCTGCATGAAAATCTATGATACGAGTTTACTCATAAAATTATGAATATCTTATAAACATTTCATCTCCTTAAAAATAATTTATTGTTATATACTATCAGTGTCTCAAAGATTAATGGTTCATGTAAATGCAATAAAATTTCAAGCCACATATATTCTAATCTTACGAACTAATCAATTTAAGTCAATTACTTATAAATCAAACATGTCAAATGGCATTTAAAATGTTAATAGGTATTGAATAAGAATATTTACAGAGTTACTTTAAACATATAGGTAGGGACCTAACGAAGGTTAGACAGTCAAAAAAAAAGTCTCGACATAATTTGATTGATTTTGTTGTTATTGTATTGTTGTTAATTTGTGTTTTTCTTCGTCTACATTATTTAAAAATGTAAAACTTTTAAAAACTACATTACTACATTTTTACTACTTTTTACTTTTTTATTATTATTATTATTTTTTGTGTTTTTTTTTTAAAGATGTGGACGAAGAAAAACACAAATACTACTTTACTCTACTTTTACTATTTCACTACTGACAGTGTGAAAATATTGTTAACGATACCGTGTGTGTAACGTACCAAAACATTACGCTTTCATACAGCAGTATAGGGACAGCGGGGGTATTATAAGCTGAAACATTTATTTGTTAATAAATAAAACTTAAGTTTAAACTTTGACGTTTAATAATTATTATCTTTTAAATGTGTCTAATCTTTAGCGTTCAATTATTTATTAATCATTTATAAATTTACAATACACGTTCATTACAATTTTAAACATAAAACATTTAAAAATATAAAAAATAGTAGCTCACCGTCAGGAACAGTGTCCAAGCGACCGGTGGTCAGGGCTCCTGAGAAAAGAATTTCCAAAAAATATGCACCGTGTCTAGGAGTACCGCTTTTTGAATCAAAACCTATCAATTATTATTATTATTTTACATACTTTGTGTATCTCGGGACCCTGAAGTCCCGGGCCTTTGTGAGGGGTACGAGGGACCGGAGCCAACTCGCAGAGGCCCCATTATTATTTAATATTAATATCTCCAGATAACAAGAAGACGCTTAAGTTCAGGACAGAACAAAAAAAAAGTGATTAGGGGGCCTACAGCCATCTCTTAAAACAATATTATTTTAATATTACTTTGTAATTTAAGTTGTTGGATTTTCAACTCTTGTCCCAGAGCCGAGCCTTTAAAATCCAACAGTGCGCAAGGCAAAGTAATATAGGCCGCCAGATCACAATTATGGCATAAACCCATGAACATACCTCCAGGTGGCTTTTTATACCAATTAATTTAATCAGCAGAATATAACCCTCCCTTATGTCAAGGTTTTCCCCAGCAACCGCCTTCTTCATCTATTCAGCTGCTGCCATCTTTCGGCACATTAGCCCAGCTAAAGTTAAATACATAACTACGTACCTGGGGACATATAACTAGTAACTACATATTCAACACGATTGACTTTTGAACCCAAATGTACTTACTGCTTGCACGTGACTAACCTGCAAATAAAACTATTAAATCAAGTCATTTACTGAATAGTACACAAAGTGGTATCTACAGGTAATTCAGTATATAAAAGAGCAGTCTACTTCCATCACTCCACGTGGTGTGGATCGCAGACGAATGGAATTATCTTACTATCTTATATGAGAAAGTTTGGTTGGATGTTTGTTACTGAATCACGTCAGAACGGCTGAACGGATCTAGATAAAACTGGGCACAGAGATAAATTATAGTCTGGAATAGCACATAAGCTTATTTTTATCCTGGAAATATGTATGGATCCCACGGTAAGGATAATATATCAACTATGACGCGGAAGAAGTCGTGTGGTCAGAAGCTGGTACAAGAATATTTCTTAACACTCCAGTCTGTCAGTCCAAGTGACAGTTCTGACACACATAAGGGTTTAAGAGGTTTTTGGAGTGTTGCCGCGAAATTTCATGGAGTGGAGTGCTCGTGCTTCACCTTAAGAAAGGCTCTTCGCGTACTCCGCAACAGACTCGGTCTCGCGCGCTTGGGTACCTTTGAAATGGTGCGCATTGAACTACTACACTCAAGACAAGACAGTGTGGCGTAATGCCGGCGAATGCGCGAGAATGCACTCGCTCGGACTCCAGCGGAGCAATCTACAGTGGACACAGACGGAGCATGCGCGTGTAACCACACCGCAGTGCACCGATTCACACAAGTCTAGAAGACGGTTAATAGACAGCGTCGAATATATATAGAAGACATGCTGTTGGGCACAGCACATCTAAGTCAGGTTATGATCATTAGGATGATCTAAGGGTTCATGAATGGACCAAACAGGTGAATCGTTTGTACTGCACCATATTCTGTTTAAGTAAGCATTTCAGAAACATAATAAAATCAAAACTATTGCTTTTTTTATCGTGTGTATTTACAGCTTTATGACTTTGGTGATAAGCTATGTTATAACGTAAGTAAATCGTATTGGTTTCTGGGAACCTTACAAAGAAAAATGTTTAAATATTTAATCTTACTTTATGGTAAGTTTCCATTTTCATATCATATTTTCCATTCATAGCGAAACACATTCATATAGATACAATACAATGTTAGATATTATTTAAAATAGAATTTGTATTTGATATAAACAAATTCTATTTTTAAACAATATCTCAGAATAGAAGACATAGGTTTGTGACGTCACGCTTTTGAATTAATTTTTTCGTATTATAAAAAACCGCTTTACGACGGTAGATTAAATGTTTATTAGATTAATTTGTTGTTGTGATGTTTGACTTTCGTTTTGCATCGAGTGTGAACTTTTTAATTCATCTATGTGTGTAGGTACTTTCTAAGTTTATCGTGAACATCATTGACATCGGTGAAGGAAACCTGGACTTGTAGTTATTATAAGTCTGAAATAGCCAATCCGTCTTGAGCAAGCGTGGTGATCAATGCTCGTGCCTTCTCTGTATGAGAGCTTCGGAGGCCTTTACCCGGCAGTGTGACACTAAAAGGCTGGTATTATTATTTTTGGAAGTAAAAATCAGTTATTCAGACAGGCTTATTTTTGTATTCCACAGGTTTGACAATGATAGAAGCTTATAGCGTCCAAATTAAAGCCCAAGCAAATGCAGGGAAACAAGTAAACAGGATTTTCAAAGAGGCATACGATGGATTAGCCAGGATCGGGATAATACAGAAAGCCGAGGAATTATTGAGAAGCCTAAGCCCCAGTAAAAGTAAACATCATGATAACAAAAAAAGGCATCACGCAACACACTCTGCAAGACCTAAAAAATCAAAAAAACGTTACGTTGCTGATTATGAGAGTGAATTTGAGTAGCACGAAGTGTACCCGTGTACTTGCCATAAAGGTGGTTTTACAACGGCGAGGCGAGTATGGGCGAGAATATAAATCAAGCTGATTCTTACACAGTGAAAGATGTACCGTGTCGACCGAGTACACGCCGTCTGCCGCGTACTAGCACGATTTTTTTCGCGATTTGTGTTTCCATTTTGTAAAGCAATAAATACTCAATTTATGCAGCAGTATAGTTCAATGTTTTGCAAACAAATATTTCAAGTCTCGCCTCGCACATCAACGCGCACCTTTTACACCAGAAATTGGCGAGAAGTAAACTGAAATAGTTTTATGTTTAACTTTGAACTATATCACTGTATGAATAGAGTATGTATTACTTTCACAAATTTTAATTTTCGCCCATCCCACTCCACTCTTCGCCTCGCCGATATAAAACCAGCTTAAGACACAGCCTGTGTAGGCTGACGAACCGTTATATAACATTCATTTAAAATATTGTTTTTATTTTTAAGATAAATAAAGTCCTTTACGTGCTGTTTTTGTTATGTGATTAAAACAATCCGTGAATAAGCATGGAGGGTTATAGCTCTCGCCTGCGGGGTACAGAATCGCGAGGTTAGGATAAGAATGGGAACCGGGAGAGGTGCGGGCGGCGGGCTCTCGTAGCGTGATACACAAGAGGCAAAATGTGCACTGGTCAGTTCTTACTTCTTGAGATAATTATGTAACGTCACAGTGGTTAGCGGTTAACAGCGTCAGCAGGCGAGGACTTGGTTTAGCTTCGGAATTTAATCTAGTAGGTCGGGCTATTTCGACTGCTGGGAAACTGTAATGAATGTGTAGGTATGTGTTATTGACACCGCTCCTTCTGTCAAAATTGGCCAACACGACCTTACCCATTGATAAAGGCGTAGCTATCGGAACGTTCGACAGCCGTACACAAGAGCTATCAAGCTAAAGAGGTTCTTAGGACCCTGACCAGTAAACCTCAAACTGACCTTCCGAAGATTTGTCGCACCTTCAGAACATTAATATGACAGACAGCGTCAGGGCGTTTGGTTACCTTGCTAGGCCACTAATTATTAGATGAATTTTCTTTGTATGAGCCACGATCTTGTGGAAGGAGACGAAGGGACGAATAAGATGGATGGATTGTTTGAATGATTGGTCACTGAGGTGACAGATAATAAAGATGGAAGAAAAAGACATGCTACGCCGACCCCGAAAAGGGGACATCCATTAATTACTTCACACGGAATTTATGATTTTTACATTCTCCTCCCATTTAGCAGCCTGGTCTTTTATTGGCCACATTTAGCAGCCCCTACCTTGGTGTTTGCACTCATATTTTGGGGTTTCAATCAGCAGCTCATGAACTGTAAAAAAACGAAAACGAAACCAAAAGAAAAAAATAACGATAAACGATTTATGTTTTAAGTGTGTTGCTGCCGCTATAATAACAAATAATAAAAATAAATAAAGTTAATACTTAGGTCCCATAAAAACGGTTTTTTTTTTATGAAGTATGAAATATTCATTAATTGAATAAAAAAATATTTTTATAAATACTAATGATGCTATGCTTAAAATGCTATCAAAAACCAAAAGATTTTCCGTTCTGAAACAAAATGAGATTCTGGACCGTTTATATTGCATCACATTTTGAAGTATTTCAAAATACATCACATTAAAATTATTGCTTATTTATAGTATGCATTTACTGCTAAACTCTTTATGGTTTTAGTGACTAAGCTATTTAATTCCTTAGGTATTGGTTTTAGAGTGATCTTGTTTATTAAGTAGGTACTTAAATACTTTTGAGAAAGAAAAATGTACAATTTCTTCATTCTAATTTATGGTAAGTTTCCATATTCATCATTATTATAATATAGTGTGACGTCACTTTTTACCAACTCAATTAGTTAACTATTTATTAATTTTAAAGCATCAAAAAATCTTATTTTATTGATAATTGTAAATTAATCGGATTTCCAGTGCTTTAAACTTAGTTCTGCCTAATGATACCTAAAAGCCTTTGCCTTGAAGGATAGTACCGGCGAAACTTAAGACTGTAAAAATCTGTTAAATACACTGCAAAATTTTTAAAAAAATATTATGTCGTTTATTTTGTTTGATTTCTTCGTTTATGTTTTGTTTTGTTCTATTATTTGTTTTTTTTATGATGTCTTTGTATAATTGTGTTTTTTATTGTTGTTAATTTAATTGGCTTTTGGAAGCCGTACTAACATCCTAACTAATTCCTAACTAATATTATAAATGCGAAAGTAAGTTTGTTTGTTTGTTTGTTACCATTTTACGCCTAAGCCACTGAACCGATCATTCTGAAATTTTGCATATACATAGCCAGGTGTACAGGAACGAACATAGGGTACCTTTCATCCCGAAAAAAAGTACTGTTCCCGAAGGAAATCACAATAACCTACTTACGGTGATAGATGGCGCCACATGTCTTTCGAATCATGTTCGAATTTTAAATTTAAATACCTAATACATTTTGTGAGTTTCTATAACAATTTATTTATAATTAATATATACAATATTTACAAACTTAATAATAAAAATAAAATAAAAAACAACCAGAATATAAAAAAAAAGAGAAACTAAAATTAAATGGCATCAAAAAATTCAACCGCATCGCTGTCTACTGGAAATGTGCCCAAAAGACTGGCCGCATTGCCACGTTGAATGGCAATGCTTAACCTCTGGCCAAGGTAAAAACCAGCCCTTGGGTCACGGGAAGAATCAACCAATCGTTTGGCCAACTCCTTGAAAAGGCCATGGGCACACGGACCCCACGACCCGAGAGTTTCCACCCCAAACGGCTCGAAAATATAGTTACCTGAAAGGGTACTATACTTACGCCGTTTGAGGTTTTCCGCAGCCGCAGCAGCAGCGCCAGCACAGCACGCCGAACTAAGAAGATGGGATGGCGCAAGAGTATCGACACATGTAGCGTCCCACACTAAAGGCCTACCCAACTTCCACGGAAACAGAGACATCCCGTCCGGTCTCTTGCCATCGTCGCGTGCCAAGCCGTTGGGTTCTAAGACAGCCGGAACGCCGACGGCAGCAAGAGCACGTCGAATGATGTCATTAATATTCGCATGGCGTGCTATACGGCCCGCACTTCGGCTGCACGACAAGCCGTGGTGTCCGAGACTGGTGACAACTTCCCCACAGCGACAGCGATGAGGAGAACAACATGAAGCCCCTAAACGTAAGGAAGCAGCGAGGCGGAAAGTAGTGTCGTCGAACATAGTACCAATGTTCGACGACGGTAGTGCCAGAAGCCAAAGACCCGACTCCCATTTAGCCACAGCAAGCAGGCGCGCTCGCTCTGCAGATGAAGCAGATGTAGTAAATAAGTTTTCTTGTACTACTCTGCAGAGCGGCTCATCCCACCGACTCGTGAGTTTTGAGTGTCGATGGACCAGCTTCAACTAGGGTGTCATAAAATCGATTATTGATAATTCGGGGTTATTACAACCAACTTACGATTACCCAAGAAAAAAAGTACTAGGGTGTCATAAAAAGGTATCTCTATGGCAGTAGAAATAAAAAGTTTTAGTCAGAGTGGAAAGAAAGGTTAAAGTTCTGGATTTATCAAAAAAGTACTAGGGTGTCAGAAACTGAAGGGTTCACTCATGCACTCAAGCCGAGTACAACCCGAATTGATTGGCAAATTCTAAATTAACGTGAGCGAAGCCGCGGGCGAAAGCTAGTAAATTAATAAATAATTGCCTTTTTTCAGGTCTGTCAGCGATCGAAGCATATAACGTCAAAATCTCAGGACAATTAGATTTCGGGGATCAACTTGCAGAGTTTTTTGCACAAGTGTACTCTGATTTAGCCGAGAACGGGATATTGAAGAGAGCGTCGGATATCATGAGACACATTAAGGAGGAAAGTAACCACCCTCTGTATCAAGTGAAGGTAGAAAAAGGACGTATCCCGTCACACTCGTCAAGACACAAAAAACGAAAGAAACATTACGTTAAAGATATGTCAGAGTGACAGTGAATAGCTGAACGTGTATCTGGGTTGCCATAAGACATATATTAAATAATCGTT
Source organism: Hoplodrina ambigua (assembly GCA_949774945.1). Classification (NCBI taxonomy): domain Eukaryota; kingdom Metazoa; phylum Arthropoda; class Insecta; order Lepidoptera; family Noctuidae; genus Hoplodrina; species Hoplodrina ambigua. The sequence continues at coordinate 11,340,575 of OX458983.1, forward strand.
AAAAGAGAAATAAAGTCCTGTCAGTGTTACTGTTGCGTTTATGCCTACAGCATTTCAGTCCTCATTTTTTCGAAATGTATGAACCGATTTTAATGAAACTTCGTACACTTAAGCAGGATACATAGCTCTAAAAGTTTGTTGAAAATATTTTCGTTTCGTGTTATGGCTAAATTTGACCGAAGTTGAGTTTTCCTTACAAGGAAATATTTCCAATTACCTTTTTTTAAATAAGACATTTTGAAAATATCGACCCCACTCTCCAATTGGTGAGATATCCTCAGATTTTGGTCGAACCCCTCTTCCCTCCTCTACACATGTCGTTTTAATGTAAATTAATTAATTAATACATTTATTTATGTAAACTTCATGCAACAAAAGTACAAAGGCGGACTTAATGCCTTTGGGATTCTCTAACAGTCAACCAAAGGTGGTGAAGAGATAACAAAATTCGTGGTTGATTTATTAAAAACAACAACTTGCTTAATTCTTTATATTTAAGACTTCTAAGAACGTTATCTAAAATGATAGTGAGAAAATCATCAATAAATTAAGAACGAAATATTAAAATAAAGTAAAAAAGAAATACGTGATATTTGTGATATGTGACTCCCTCCCAAAACGCCTCACGTAATAAATGGATGCCCCCTAAGTAGGTAAGTCATGATGGCCCTGTAGTTAAGGTACTTAGAAAAATATATAAAAAAAATACAATATTTTTCTTCATAATATTTACAGATAGTTTAAAGATAACCTTAATTGTTATGTTAATTTGAACAACAGATGTTGAATCTCGTTAACGATCATTATCAAGATTCATTCTACGAACAAAAGTACCTACTAACTTACTTAGCCTTTTAAAAAAAGAACATAAATATTATCAGAAAACACGCGTTTCCTGTTATTAAACTTTTTAAAATATATTTCACACTAGTTTCTGGTCGCGACTTCGTCCGCGTGATTTTTTCACCCGCGTTAAGTAACGTTTTTGGTTACTGCTCCGCTCCTGTGTGCCGTAGCGTGATGTTATATAGCCTATACTGTACCTCATGAATCTGGCTAACATATACAAATAAAAAAAAATGTAGGAAGTTCCAGAGATTTGCTTGTTAAAACAGACGAACTAACAAAAAACATTTTTAGCTTTACAAAATAATAATACATAGCTTTAATATAATTAGATCAGGGGTTTTTATGGGTGGATTCACATCTGACGGAAGATAGGTACGTCGAACGTATCGTCTTTAGTATGTTCGACGCACTAACGCTTCATCGGAGTGTGTATGGTTGGATGTTTTTTTTATGTATAAGTATTTCTCCGATCCGGCGTTACGCAACCGATAATACGCGACGCATTTTCCGTCAGATATGCACCGACTGTCACCATCAATGATTGACCGCCATAACGTTTGCCGCGTGTCTAGTCTATTTTTGGAGCGACGCGTCTTGCGGCAGCAGCAACAGCAGCAGCGTTCCTTCTCTTTCTATTACATTTGGGTGAATGTCAGGGTGTATGGTGCCAGTATCAAGATCTAAGCAGCAAGCATTGTGCGTGGCCAGCTGTTTTTTTGTTTAAGGATATTCTGGTTCAGTGCGGTCAGGGATTCCTGACCGCACAAGTTTAAATTCAGGGAGAGGGCCACAATAAAATACAAATACCATTTGTTTGTATTAACACTTTATTTTTTACATTAAACGAATATCAGGGTGCCGTACAATGCGATACATAACTGGCGTTGCTATGGTTACGGATAATTGCGAAACTTTAACTCTAAGACTGTATTGCAGTGTGCCACACCTAAGATTGTTGAGTAAATAAACGTTTTCTACAATTATTTTTTTGTGAATGTAAAAAAAAGTAAGTCTTTAAATATAGACCGGTTCTCCGCTCACATCCAAATCTTTATAGGACCGACTATCGGACTATTCAGTAGTTTTGTAGGACCGACTTTTTGTGGGACATCTGCGTTAGTATATAATTGGATTTTATATGTTCTATTTGTGTCCGACAAAAAATCGGTCGCCTACTACACCAATATCTGACGTGGGCGGACGCCGATGTATAAAGAAACAATTAGATTGCCTAAAAGTGTATACAGGATGGAAACACAACCTGTTACATTATTGTACAATGCTGATTTATTTTTTATAAACTATGAATTATTTCAATGCAAGAGGGTCGAGAATAGGTACTAAATGCTTCCCACCTGTATTTTCTATTGCTTGGAAATAATATCATAGGTCCCCGTCACAATAAGCTATACATTTTGTAAACACAGACACACACACATTCAGGGGTTGGCAATTTCCCAAATGTGTCAGACGTTCCAGTACCACAAAACTACAGCGCTTTACATCGCTATAATTTAACCGGACCAAGTTGATTGAATTTGGGATTATTTGTCGCAACATAACCTAGTAGAACTTGTTTATTTACATAATTTATAGCTTTTCGTGACGGGGACTATAGTAAAATAAAACGTAGGACATTTTGTTAGATGTGGCACACTCGTATTAGTATTTACCAAAACTGTAAGCCTAATATTAAGGCGAATTTTAGACATTATTCAGTGAACCTCTTATCATAATTAAAAATCCGACTGTTTAATACCGTACGATTTTATCTAAGTTACGCGCCTGCGACAAAACGCAAGTGTGTAAGTTACCTTAGCTAATAAATTGGGAAGCCGCTTATTTAGGTACTGGGTACACACTACGATTAGTTATAACGGGTGTAAAAAGACACAATAGTTCCCATCATTGCGCTTATTTTCCTTCTTCTGAATCATATTTAAGAACTTTCTGGTCATGGAGATTTTGAAGGTCAAAACTATTTTTTTCGAAAACATTTACATACATAACAACACGCCTGTAATCCCCGAAGGATTAGGCAGAGGTGTACACCCACATTTTGCCAGAAAACATTTATAATCTTATAATTTAACTTCAAACTTCCCGGACAACTGTTGAACTGCTGCCATTGATCTTATAAACAGTGGTTTTTCATAACAAAAATAAAAGTATTTTTCCCGCAATGTTTTGCTGAATGTTGCTTAGTTTGATGGACAGTACCCGTAACAGTCTTAAGATGTGTATTTTTACACCCTGTATAACTATAAAATTGGCAATATATTCTCTCATCAAGATCCTTATGCAGCTGGTCAGCTGGTTATAGTATAATATATGTATACTTTATATCCATATTTTAATCGTAGTGTGAAACACAGCTATAGTTTAAAGACATAGTCATGTTAAACGCTTGCTTTAACTTCGATATCTCAAAAAGTCCCAACCAGAACTCTATTTTTGAAGATTACTGAGTATAAGTCCAAGACAGACGACAGACAGAATTTGGCGAACATTTTTATTGATTATATTCATGAGAAAATACATAAAGTATGAACCGTCTAGTCTACCAACCATAAACAAAAAGTCTATCGTCTGTCACAAACCATAAAGTCAAGCGCAACATAACGATGCCTAAACCACAAAAAAAGAACTAAAGGGTAATAAAAAAATAAAATGAAATTAAAAATATAAAATTTATTAACGAAACAAGACATTATTTACAACAACAAAATAAATGTTATAAATATTATTTATTAAATCTAAATGAGAATAGGCCCCATTACATTGGAACGTTCATGGGAAACAAAATTGATAAGTGGTAATGCCTAAAGACTGTAAAATACTATGCTGAACCATTTAAGACATTAATACATACATAAATTGAGCAGTATCTGCACTTACTCAAATAATGTATGCACCCTACCTTACGCAAAATCTATTTCTATAAAAGATATTCACATAATCATTATTATTATCAACTGAATCCACGAAAAAAAAACTTTGCAAGTAACAAAAACACAAACAGAATATTTTAAAACTGGCAATACCACTCAATCAAACAAAATTGTACAGAAACTTCCTTCTAACGCTATTTAAAAACAATGATATATACAATAAACACCACGTCGGCCTAACAATACAAGAAAAAATAAATATAAATAAAGAGTATATACTCAAATAAGTGTACTGCGTAAATTGGAACGTTACAGTATTAACGTACAGATAAAAAACATTTTTCGATAATGATTTTATTCCCGACTTAAATTCTAATTATACCGACTAAATCTTGAATACTAAATATTGTGTCTGTGGAACATTTTTTGACAATTAGAAACGTCAAAAAGAAATGAGGTAGGTCCGACTTCCCGAAGGAAAAATAAACGTGAAAAAATAGTCAAACGCGCGCTGTGATTGGTTGTCTAAATTATCGTATGCGCGCGCATTAATTTTGCATTGATTCTCTTTCGAAAAATCGGGGGATATAAAACTAAATATGTGTGGATTCTAAATGCAACTTTGTCATAACAAAAAGAGCCCGAGTACATTTCATAAAACATTTTAATGATAATACCTAGCTTCCATGTATCGGATTCACTCGACTAGTCTCGAGTTCACTCGGATCTTTCGGCAAATGCCGCACATGGTGCAGTTAGCAATGGCGTTCCAACACCAGTCGGGGGCGTGGATCATGCGTCGAGCGAATACCGGGCTCCCGATTTATAGTAGCAGGAGGAGCCTGGGGGTTTTGTTTTCCCCACAAAATGGTAATCACGCGAGTCGACCGCAAATTAATTACGTTTGTATTTGGATAATATTGCTGTTCTTAATAACAAAAGAAGGGAGATTTTTATCTCATGTTTTATTTATCCATCTCATTCTGGAATTAACACTCTTCAATCAAGATTCAGGTAACTACAACTACCAAGGCTTAATAACACACATGCTACTTTTAGCGTTGAAAAACGGCGATTTTGCGACTCAGTTTACGCTGCAGCGGGTCTACGTGACCCTGGATTTAGTCGTGACAACAAAATCGCACGACTGTAGTTTACAAAGTCTAACTGCTAGAAAAAGCATGTCTGCTTAGGTCCTTATCCACCACGAGAGCCTACTAAACCCCCCTTTTACCGCTATCAGTCATCCTATTAATGCAACGTACACTATCAAAGGAAAATCAACTTGATAATCATCAAATAATGCCACACAGACACCGGTTTGCCTAATTTGTTACAATGAAATAGGCATAATGAAATATTCTACAGAGTTAATGATAAAAAAGGAAACATTATATCGCCCGTCGCCGCTCACCGTTATGCAAGCATCCATTGAGCATCAATTGCTTCGATCATCCATTTATACTCTATAGTAGTCTATAGATCATTTTGTCATGACAGCGTCAAAGTGACAGCAGATGTCATGACTGGAACGTTACAAATGTCATTACATGATTAATGTCAAAACGTAATTTTGGTTTTGACGTAACCATTTTAAGATTTTTTTTTCTAAATTTTATTTTTTTAGTAATTTAACATTGTTAAGAAAAAATGCTTTATAATGAACTTAAAACGAGTAATATTGATAGTATAGTTAAATTAACAGTTGAGCATGCATTACGATTTTCCATATAAACGAATTCGATTCTTCTATTATTTTATTATTATTGCAACGTAACTATAGGGGATTTAACCGTGACGCATTCTAAGCTCAACTGTCAAAAGCTGGAAGATTCTGATTTTCGATAAAAAAGAGAACTTTCAAAACAATTGCCAATGGAAAAAAAAATTCAGATTTTTGTATATGGTAATAATAAAAGAAAAATAAGGCTTGCCACTCACGCTACGCACACGGTTGCGGCTGGCACGCACGCGCTACTGACTCAACGCAGGTCGGGGTTGTCGTTGATTTGTTTCTTGATGCGCACGAGCATCGTTGTATACCACTGATCCAATCGAGATATGCTGTCATAGTTTTTGACGGCCTCAGTGAAGGCGTCTACGTTCTGCTCCTCCAGGTGCTCAATCAGTTCCTGGAAAGAGAATAAAACAATTAAATGAGATATTACACTTTAGAGACTGACATGCGCAGCTATGGTCATTTATGAAAGCAATATGGCGGCGCGTTGCGTGTACAGTACAAACATTTGTTTTTGCATACAGAAAGTTGTTTCAGGTCTAGCTATTTGTGCAGGTATGTCAATTTAAACGTTTGTACGATACAGGAGGCAAGGTAAGGAAAGGTGCTGGAGCGCGGCAACAATAAAAAAAATGTCACATAATATTTCTAAAAGGTTTAAAATGGTTTTATAATGAGTTTCGTTGTTAGAGGGGCGGACCCCTAAACAACGTTACTTCATTTATTTTCTTTGCAAACAAAAAATTCGGACCTTCATGTTTTATCGTCTAATGGGTATGGAAATCATAATAAGATTAGTTAGACACTCACTTTGACCAGCTTACACTCCCGCGTATCAGCGAATGCGGGGTACAGTCCGCAGTACTTCTCCACAGCGTGCTGAGCGTTGAGGATGTCCACGCAGAGGTGGCACAGTGCGGCGCGGAACATGTACTCCTTGGCGCTGTATTTCAAGAGGCTGTTGTCTAAAGACGATTTGGCGATCTGGAAAGAGATTATACATGACGTGAAGAATAAATCTGAATAATTGGACCGGTCATTATGGCTATGTTTGTCTTGCAGCCTTGTCACAGAGGGACGAACAGAGAGCCAGTTGTGTCTTTGTAATTAAGACCTTAACTAACATAGGTTAAGTACTTTTTTAGTCGACCCTGAAGTAAGACCTTACAACGACTAATCTTACATGTTTTTAATCAATTGTTGGGAAACTCAATAAAGAATATCCATTTTTGTGGTCTTCCAATTAGACTCTTAGAGTATCCCTCAGCTTGGTCAACAGACAGGATTACTTCCTAAATTTTGTGCCAGAAGCTTATCTTATCATGAAAGCATAAAACAGACTTTTAATGATAACTTGTACGAACCTGCTCATAGATCTGTATAGCCTTGTCGTAATGCTCGAGCTGGGCAGCATACTGCGCCAGCTTCAGCATGCACTTGTTGGCCGAGGAGGTGGACTCTTCACCGCGGAAGTAGTCAGCAGCTTGCTCGTAGTGCTGCATAGCGCGGGACAAGTCCACGCATTCTGTCTCGTACAGTTCTGCTATGTTCTGTGGAGATACAACTTTGTTTGAATTTGGAGCGTCATACGGGATAAAAATACATATTCTATCACATCAGGGTAGTATAAACCTACGGCTATACTGGGTGTTCAAAGAGACGGTCATGATGTCAAACTGTTATGATCAAGCTAAGTAACATTGCACAAAAATTTTACTCATCTCAATATTATTAGTTTTCAAGTTGTCTTGCTGCGCCCTAACAAGGTCATGTACTCTGAATATCTCATGTATAAACTATGTTGTATACATTGTGGATTAAATAAATAAATAATTATTGCTTGATGACTTGTATTTTTGATGTGAAAAACCACTGTTTATTGTAGCGTGCAACGTAACTCTCGAAAAACATTGTGCTTACGGGTACATCCACTAGTACAGGGATCGTGGAGGTATTTAAAGTTTAGTTTATAAACTGAGAGAGCTTGTATTCGTCAAAATTTAAGGTTTGACCTTCTATATCTCCGTAACCAGAACGTTCCCAAGTAAAAAGGTAGCAAAGATGGAAGAACATGTGACTTTCGGCTTTGTTATGTGTCTGTTTTGCATCCGTTGGCTTTTCATATTAAAGGTAATTACGTTAGTTCCACCAAAACCCATCGAGTCAGATGGTTGCACTTTAATTACATTTAATAGACCAATTAGTACGTCAAATGTTGTCCCATTTATTATTGTCGTAAATTATAAAATACCTGATGCTGTTTAGCAGCTACAGTGAATCGTCCCATGTCGGTGTAGATCTCAATCGCTTTCAGCAAGCACGAAACAGCCTCTGCAACAAAACTTATCCAATTTAACATAGTTCGTACTGACATCAGACGACGTCAAGTTAAATGTAAGTAGTTCAACTACTTCAAGAATCTGATTATATCGTTCCCTATACTAGATATTATTAGAATCGCAATTCTTATAAATAAATAAGATTTTGATATAAAACACATGGGGGCCCATAATAACTCCTAGTGGAACACTCACATTTTTTGGAATTTATTTTAAGTTAGAATTTTGAAAAATTAGTAAAATGTACTAATTTATCGTTTTAAAAAAAGTAAATTGCTTATAAAACGTTTTTGGCGTAGTTGTAGAGTGTAATCAAACAATAACGTCATGTTGACCGTGTAGAAAGCCATAGCAAAATCGATTAACACCATTATTTGGCATGCTCTATTTGTGACGAACGACATCGTACGCCCTACATTTATAATATCACACTTATTGAAACGCTCAATATGCTAATATGGTGGTGCAGACTCATATAACACTGTAGATAATAATATTATTTCTGCTAACCGAATATCTAACATTCATGGATCCCGTCTGCTACTATCGCGACACGCGTAGACTTATCTTAATCGCATTTCCCACAAGCTGACTTTTCTTTTATCATTCATAAATTACGGTTATTTACAATACTAGCTTCTGTCCCCGACTTCGACTGCGTGAAAGTAAAAAAAAATATATTTTATCTCACGAAAACCGTACATTTTTCCGGGATAAAAAAATAGCTTTTGTGCTATTCCATACTATTAATCTATCTCTGTGCAAATTTCATCCAGACCCGTCCAGCCGTTCTGCCGTGATTGAGCAACAAATATCCTTCAATCCAATTTTATTTTTGTATTGTAGTAAGATATTCAGCAAAGAAAGCATATTTTTTTTAAATACTACATTATTCTCCAATCCTGTTTAAATTTGATACAGTAAGAATCCTTCTTCAACTTCCAAAAAAACGTCTATAATAAGTAACGCGTAATATCTAACCTAATGACGTCTTGCTGTATCTAATGCGTTTTGTTGTGTTGTAAAAATCGAGTTAATACAGATTACAGATAAGCTACCACTCGATATTCCCGACCTTGACGCTTGATCATCCGTTATCAATGACAATCGCACTGATAACGGGGCAAGGAGTGATGTAATAGGTTCGTGTAGGTAGATAGTGTTGTAAATTAAAGCTTCAAATTTTAAACACACTGCTTTAAATACTAATCTGCGAAGGTGGATGGACTACTTATACAAATATTATAAAGCTAAAGAGATTGTTCGTTCTTTTGTTTGAACATACTAATCTCAGAAACTACTGGTCCACGGTCACTGGTAAAGGTCGCGGCAATCTGTTGGATGCGGGCAGCGCGGGACCGGTCATTGTGGCTATCATTAGGGGAGACCTATGTCCAGTGGTGGACGTCAATTGGCTAAAATGATGATGGTGAGAACTGAACGAATGATGAAAAATAATCCAAAAATAAATGTTAATAGTTGATTTCAACGCTAAGGAAGAAACTTTATTAATAAATAATGAGAATATGAAACCGGAAGTTATGTAACAGCTGGATGGAGAAATATAATTGGGACACTACCCAGGGGACGCGCACCCCGCTGAGGGAAGCATCGGAAACATATGTCAGGAGGAATCGCCTCCCGATTTTATCCTGGATATAAAAATATTGGAGTAACTAACATATTTGCTGCATTGACAGCATTATGATCAATAAATAGCAATAACGATTATCGCAATAGGCTCGCCCTCTATTACATGGGACTTAAACATAACTGGCGAAATTTGGGTGTACTAATGGGTACACCCCTCCCTTACCTTTCGGGGATTACAGGCGTAATGTTATGTAATTTGTGAAATAAATAAAAGTGAAGTCTATTTTTAAATAACAGTTTTTACTAAATGCATTTGAAAGTATATTACATTTTTTGTCTGTCAGTTTGTTTATTCAGGATAATCTCCGAATTGGCTAGACCAATTTTAAGGGGACTTTCATTGGCGGATAGCTGATGTTATGAGGAATAACTTTGGCTTTTATTTTAGAAAAATGATATAGGGTTCCGAGCAAATTAAACGCCTGCAGAACCGTCATTTACGTGGACGGAGTCGCGGACATTAACTAGTTGGAAAATAACATAACGGTACAAATTGGATCAATTACACACTCTGATTGTTTTATTTATGTTAATACTTCACAATCGTGAAGGCAGCCAACTGGCACACATCCTGCGACAGGCTTAATTTTTTTACTACCATAGCCACTGGCCCCGACTTCGTCCGCATGGTTTTGTTTCACCCGCATTCAGTTACGACTTAGATTACTGCTTCTGCTGGGTCGTAATGTGGTGTAGCTTATATTATACAAGCTTTCGCCCGCGGCTTCGCACGCAAATTAAGTTTAAAATTCGATCATAATTCGAAAGACATGTGGCGCCATCTATCATTATAAGAACGTTATTGTGATTTTCCTCGGGAACAGTACTTTTTTTCGGGATGTAAGGTACCCTATGTTCGTTCCTGTACACCTGACAATGTATATGCAAAATTTCAGGATGATCGGTTCAGTGGCTTAGGCGTAAAATGGTAACAAACAGACAAACAAACTTACTTTCGCATTTATAATATTAGTTAGTTATCGTGAATCTGGCTATCGTATACAAAAACAAATTGTAAATCCGAATGTGCTATCTTAATTTTATTTCTAACGAGCTATGAAACTTTTATTATGATAATTCTACCTACTTTATAATCGGTCTTATTATGTACTTTCTACGTTTATCTAAGACATTGATGTAGGAAAAACACAGTGAGGAAATCTGGAGTTTCTAGTATACAAAATTCTCGTGTCGCAGTGTTTGTTACCAAGCCCCTCCAAAACGGCTGGACTGATTTTTATGAAATTTTGTGTGCATATCGGGTAGGTCTGAGAATCGACCAAAATCTGATTTTCATACCAAAAAAAAAAATATGGCGGTGCGAAGTTCGCTGGATCAGCTTGTAATTAATATAATCCTTTCTTTTTTTTTTTTAGTTGGTAAAAATCATCAAATGACTCGCCGTCGACCCGGGCTTGGTCCTTGGTCGGACGGCGAGCTACCCATTACTCGCCGTCCGCAGGCCCGCGCAATTAATATAAGCCTTGAATCACCAATTTTTTTAAAACAATGATTAAAGCTTATGCCTTCTCTGTGTAAGACCTCTTGGTCTTTGCCCTACAGTGGGATAATAATAGGCTGGTATTTTATTATTTACACGAAATAAATCCCTTTCTTTTACGTAGGTACTCTCGTATTTTCTTTTTAGTTACTCTATCCGACACTCGTCTATAAAAGCTTTACCCAAAGTAAATTATTTGTTTAACTTTGTGCGTGAGTGCGGAGCCAATCGTTACACCGTCCACGTATATAACTTGGGCTTAATGTAGGTATACTTTTAATTGATTTAATCATGAATCCTACCTGCGTACTGTAAGTAAGAACATAACATCACGCCTGTAATCCCGAAGGGTTAGGCAGAGGTGTACCCATTAGTACACCCACATTTCGCCAGTTATGTTTTTAGTACCATGTAATAGGGGGCGAGCCTAATGCCATCAACCGGGCACAAATCCAGACTCCGAGGCTGCTACTGAGAAATTCCTGATGGAAAAACCCAATAACACTTTGCCTAATCTGGGAATCGAACCCAAGACCTCATGCACAGCAGTCGCGCTTGCGACCACTAGACCAACGAGGCAGTACTGTAAGTAAGGTACCTAACTTATAATTATATTAAAAAAGCATACATATTACGTCCGCGATTTCGTTCGCGTGAATGTCGGGGTTTTGTTTTACATACATAACACCACGCCTGTAATCCCCGAAGGGTGAAGCAGAGGTGTACCCATTAGTACACCCATATTTCGCCAGTTATGTTTAGGTACCATGTATGTGGGGTGGGTGTTTTACTTTATTTGCGCGAAAACCCTAATTCTTTTTCTTCAATAAAATTAGGCTAATAATTACTCCTTATATCATCAGATATCTGCCAGTAAAAGTCCAGTCAAATTTGGTCCAGCCGTTACGAAGTCGAAACAGATACAGACAAAAATTTAATAGTAAAAATGTTTATTGATATACGAGTAAGTAAGTAAGCTGTTTAAACATTCACATGTTGTTAATAAACAGTTGTTATTTTGACATGAAAACAGACACTATAATTGGGTACTTGAGGATTCAAGTAAGTAGTGTCCTTTTTATGATCTGTCAAAACGCGATCCCCCATAAAAGGCGATAGTAAAATGTGACACTTTTCTCTGTTCTGTGATGTGTCATCGCTCTTCTTCTTCTTATCGTGTGGGTAGTAAGGCCTTACGACCCTCACACCCTTGTGTCAGAGTTTCTAAACCGCCTCAAGGGCCTCTGACATGGTTCGAGTGGAACAGTAAGTTCAGGTTTTCTCACGATGTTTTCCTTCACCAATGCCAATGATGTAAAAGATAAACTTTAGAAAAAAAACTTTAGATGTCACAGTTTGTGTGTGTGTTTGTAACACACACACAAACTGTGATATCACTTATTTGCGAACTCAATAGATCAAAACTATTTAATAACCAAAGCAAATCAAAACCTTGTTTTACTGTTAATTGAAAATCAATCGTGTTTTCAGACTACTAGTAGCCTGTACTAGGCCTGTATAATAAAAAAAAGAGTTAAATTCACAACTAAAAGGCCAGTTTGGCGATCGTCCAACACGACATCGTATAAACACGATATTCTAGGTTCTTATAGTAGGTTTAACTTGGCTCGTGAAACGGAAATCCGTAAGCTGGACGAAATGTAGGCTTCGTCTGGAAATTAGGCATTTCGTATGTGAAGTAAATAGTTTGTGCCCCCGATTTCGTCTGCATTGACTTAAGGAATTAAGGACTCCTAAATTGGAACACAAAAAGGAGATAAAAATATTATTCAATCGCGCTCGGTTGAAGCTTGGATAAAATCTTTTTGTATATGTATAGTCAGATTCAGGCAGTCGCTCCATTAAAATATTGGTATCCAGCTGCATTCGGTTAGACTGAAAGCCGACCTCAACATAATTGGGAAAAGGCTGGGCAGATGATGATGAGACAGATTCATGAGGCAGGTAAGTATAGGCTGTATAATAAATATCACGCTACTACCTACGGGAGCGGAGCAGTAAGCAAAGACGTAATTGAATTATGCGGTTGAAACCACGGGTTATAGCTAGGAGATGTGTGAAAGAGACTAGGTAGGTACTTCACTTAATTAACCACGTAATCACGTTTGAATAAGGCTTTTTATTGATTGCCCAGACGAGAAAAATCTGAGTTGTAAACCAACCCACGCATTGGGACTATAATATAGTCGTTTATAATCGGTTCACTCAATTAAGTAAACCAGGGGTTCCCAAATCGTGCGCCGCGACGCCATGGGGCGTCGTGGAGCTGACCTGAGGACATCGCGCGACTGTAGGCACAAGTGGTATTGATTGTAGTACAGTTTTTAAACTGTTATATTTTATAATAAACAGAAATAATAAGATTATTATAATCAGGACAAACTTTGTGTGATGAGCATGATTGTTAGTTCTGTGTCTGGGTGTGGTTTATCTATAATATGTATGTATTTATAAATTATATAAGTATGTATATCAGTTGTCTGGTTACCATAACACAAGCTCTGCTTCGCTTGGGATCAGATAGCCGTGTGTGAGTTGTTCCAAGATATTTATATTTATTTATATTTTATTTATTTAATCTTTGGAGTTTTCTTTAATCACTACATATTATAAAACCAAGTTATTCGCCGCATCTGTCTGCCTGTACGCGATAAACTCAAAAACTCGTGATTGGATTTGCATGCGGTTTTCACAAAATATAGAGTAATCCATAAGGAAGGTTTGGGTATATAATTTAACAAAGTTTTGTGTAAATTTGTTGGAATGCGGCTTGACTTTTTCCATCACAATTAACGTTATGTTAATTGTGATGGAAAAAGTCAAGCCGCCGGGGGCTTTCATCGGCATTTGCACCCGTGCAAAGCTAGGGTGGGTCGCTAGTTATAAGTAACGATAAATAAAGTAATCTTAATGTCTGTTAGCGCTACAAACAAATATCTTCTTACAGAAAAGCGTGGCATAAAAATTACAAGCCATAAAGGTCGTGGCATAAATAAGGTTGGAAACCACTGACGTAAATAACACAGTTTTCAACCAAATCTTCCTAATCTTATAATTCAATGAATACTTTATTCATAGCGCATTGGTAATGTCTATTATTTCAGTCTAGACTGAAACGCCTAGTATTGATTTTGTATAGTATAGAAGTGCCTACAAAATATTATAATATTGCTCATAACCCCGCCTACTTGAACTTTCTCGCTAAAATTATTACGAAATGGCTTTTTCTCGTCTATGTCGAATAATATATCGTTTGTTTAATCCTTGGGGAACTATTTGATTTATCGAAGCTAAAAGTTTCTTTGTTTGTGACATGGGTTACGGTTTTCAGAGAGGTAACTTAAATATTCGAGTTTGGGTTTGTGGAATTTGAATTGAGGTTTTTTCGACTGATAACATTACAAAGTGCAATTTTCAGCATTTTAAAAAAATGAACAAAATTACACCTGGTCAATAAATAATAACTACTTATTAGTTCTTTATATTTTAGCATAACTGGCGAAATGTGGGTGTACTAATGAGTACATCTCTGCCTAACCCTTCGGGGATTGCAAGCGTGATGTTATGTTATATTTTACTATATTTCAGAATATACCTCTTTTGAAGAACTGAATCGCCCTGTTGCATAAGCGGTAGGAAGTGCCGCGTGACGATATCACTGTGCGTGCGGGTTCATTGGCCCACCTGTCTAAACCCAGCGACAAGATGACCAAAGCGAATTAAAAAATCGTCTACTAAAAAAAGAAATCTTTTTATTTTATTATTGATTCCTCCTTGAATTTGACGTGGTTGCACGTTGACACCTTGTATTATCGGGGCACATTATTCCAGTACTATTCCAGTCTAGACATAAACCGGTGTTATTATCATGATCCGAAAACTTCCCTAAACATGAGACAATACACCGAACAGCAACAAAACGAACCGACTATTTTTAAAACGAATGAAAGAACATTGAATTCCGTGAGATGACACACGAACAATAAAAGAGATAATTTGTGTATCGGTTTTCCATTACGCAAATTCTTCTGAATCAACATTGTTCGGCAGTACGCGAGCGCTAATTTTTAACCCAAGGCCTTTCAAATGGAATGTTATTGGTAAGTATGGTCTTAGACAATCTATTCTTCTTCTTCATTATTTATCGTGTGGGCAGTAAGGTCTTACGACCCCACACACCCTAGTGTCAGAGTTCCTAAACCGCCTCAAGGGCCTCTGACATGGTTTGAGCGGGACAGTAATAGGCTGGTACAATCTATTAATAGCAGAAGAGATAGAAGGAAATGCAATTTTTCTCGCCTCTAAAGATTTTTCTGTACATCTTTCAGAGGATGAAAGGATGAAGTTGAGGTATGAGAAACAGGGTGTAAAGTTTCTCATCCTCTATTGAAAAGGGAGGATCCTCCGATCAGACGGGTGTCGTGTCCGATGGGCTACTCCCCGACGGTTGTTGTCGGTATTGTTCGGCGCTAACGTCGCGCCGAATGTTGATTCCGAGATGTAGGAATGTCGCTACAAATATTATCAACTTTTACTATGCGAACAGTACCGAAAATTGAAAAAGAGAGCTGTTCCATTCATTTTGATCGGGTTATAGTGCATTTTTGTAGAGTTTTGTAAAATTTCTTTTCACATTTCAGAGTTGGTCCCACAATAAAAATAGTTCACGATTAAATATATCTTCGAACTAGAAGTCCTACCTAGACATGGTATAATTTAAATTTACTGCATTATTATTTTATAATCAGGTGAGTCATTTATAATATTATAATATTTAGTATTAAACCTATTTGCCACATAATCTAAGCATCCATCTGAGTCGCTTCCACGCCTCTTTACAAATATGGGAGATCGTTTCAAGTTTGTATTAGCGACAGACATTAGACATACCTATTACATAACAAAATCTTCATGTCAAACAGAAACAGTACCCTTCTTTCAACCTTCCTACATATCGTTGCCAATTAAAACAAATGCAGTAGTTCACTCGTTCAATCACCGACGCAAGCAGTTCAAACTTTTCCATTCAATCTTTATTAGCGTTTGTTAGGTTTCAGGCAAGTCATTCATTTGTACTGCTTATAGTAACATTCATAGATGGCCACTCACGGCGGTCAGTCTCAATGAAGACTAGTCTAGTACCCAGGAGTAGCCCAGGCAGGAGATATTATAGTGCACACGTGTGTGCGCAAACACAGGTGCACAATGCTAGCGAAGGAGGAGGCGACATCCGGCCACCGTAGGCGCGGGCTTGCGGACGGCGAGTAATGGGTAGCTCACCGTCCGATCAAGGACCAAGCCCGGGTCGACGGCGCGTTCTGTTCGCGCGCGCCTCAAAGAGCTGTCAGCACAGGGACGGGGCTCCCAACGGGGCCAACGCCTGCCGGGGTTGCGGGACGTCTTAACAGGATACCGTGGCCCCGGAACGTAAAGGGCAACAGAAGGAACAGCGTGGGTTTTTAGTCAGTAAAAGTCTGACAGTCCCTTCCACCCCACCCAGGGCGGAAGGAGTAATTTGATGATTTTTACCACCTTAAAAAAAAAAAGGTGCACAGTTCTCTTCTCCTAAAAACTCATGAGACGGTAATTCGATATGACTGCGAAGAGATGAGGCGCATGACCAACGGCCTTACTTGGTTTCTGAGGCACGGGAATGTCACACCACTGTTTATAAATACCGGGCTGGTACTGAGAAATACCTAATGAAAATCCAAGAACACTGTCCGACCTGTGATCGAATCTTTGGCACTCGTACTTGCGGTTGCGACCTCGAGGCCCACGGGGCAGTCAAACTAATCAGTATAAAAGAGAGAAAAATTAATCATTTACTACAAGCCCTAAGTGTCCCTACACCTGCACTTTAGAGGACAATAACCAGCGCTACTGATACCGCGGTATGGGTGGCCACTTTTGGGCCCAAGAACTCTAAGAAAAGGTCAATGAAAGGAGTCATTTCGAAAAGGAAAAATGACAGGTTAATTCTTTAGTCTAAGCATTACCGAAATAGCTTACGTTCTATGATGGTGCGACACATGTCAGCAATTCATCTATGGATGTTAGAATTGCATAACTAGGTCAGTAACAATATTTAATTTACTAGTTATTTACTTACTTATTACTGATTCCGTATTTTACTACTATGATATTAGTGTGCAGGTAAAATATTCTTAATCATGATTGTAAAACGCCGTAACGTTCAAGAGTGAAAAGCAATAGCTTGATAAATGACACCCGCACCATCCTAGATCGTGAGGTAATTAGTCAGCCAAAACTCATTATTACGGAACCTTAGCTATTGCTAACTAACCGACTTCCTAACTGGAACTTAAGCATGTTTGTTTTAACTGCAAACAACAAAGTAAATTACTGGTGAGTCATCAGATTTCTAGATGCTAAGATAACGCCCACATAAGCATAGGCATGTTCATTTTTTCCAGTCACCGTTACCTATAGTTACTGCGTAATGATAACAGGATTGATAAGCTTAGCGTATAATATAATATTGAACTCTATTTTTAAGTATGTAAATAGATTATTGAAAATGTGAAAGTTAGGTTGTATTATGACTGCCTCGTTGGTCTAGTGACGCAAGCGCGACTGCTGTGCTTGAGGTCTTGGGTTCGATTCCCAGGTCGGGCAAAGTGTTATTGGGTTTTTCCGTCAGGAATTTCTCAGTAGCAACCTCGGAGTCTGGATTTGTGCCCGGTCGATGGCAATAGGCTCGCCCCCTATTACATGGGACTAAAAACATAACTGGCGAAATGTGGGTGTACTAATGGGCACACCTCTGCCTAACCCTTCGGGGATTTCAGGCGTGATGTTACGTGAAAGTTAGTTTGTATTAGGAAGACTCCAATGGGACTTTGGCACCGAGTAGGTCAATTTAAAGTGTTTTTATTTATATTTGAAGTAAGTAAGTATGTATGTCATGAAGCAGAAATTCCTTTTTGGATTGGTGAAGCTTTATTTTAAAAGCCCGGCCAAATGCAAGTCGGGTTCGCACACTAAGGTTTCCGTATCACATTTATCTATAATAAAGGGGAAAAAATTGATTGTTTGTTTGATTGCATTAACTAAGCTCCGAAACTACTCAACAGATTTAAAAAATTCTTTCACTGTTGGGAAGCTCACTATCCCCGGGTGATATACCTAGGCTATATTTTATTTATTTTATTATAAAAAAAATAGAGATCCGTAAGAAAAATCACGCGAACGAAGTCGAGGGGAGTGCTAGTTTTAAATATTTTCTAAGCATAAGTTTCCGATGTACGGACGACAGGACCTTACGGTAAACACTAAGGCATCTTATACGGTTGTAATAGGAGCGATTTTACAACAAAAGGTATAAACTGATGTGCTGGCAACTTGAACTGTTAACAGTAGATAGTAACGCAACACTTTTGGCATATTCAATTAGATTGACGTATGTAATTCGTTATTAAGATTAAGGGTCAGTTCGTTCCGGGGTCGCGGGACGTCTCCGGAGTAGCGGAACGTCTCCGGGGTCGCGGCACGTCTTAACAGGATACCGTGGCCCCGGAACGCAAAGTCTGTCAGTCCCTTCCGGCCCGCCCAGGCCAGAAGGACTCATTTGATGATTTTTACCACCCAAAAAAAAAAAGGTTTTGTTCGTTGTGGCAAACTAACCCTAAATATTATCCACTTACCATTAGGATCACACTTCTTGTAACAATTAGAAGCATCAACGAAGTTAGTGGCCGCGTCATGACGGACTCCAGCCTTCAGATGCAAGTTGGCAGCGGCGCAGAATGCCGCCCCGCCTTGCGCCCATTTCTTCGCCATTTTGAACAGGTTTGCCGCCCGGAGGTAACAGTCCACCGCTTCTTCTACTTTCGATGAACCACTGTAAGGAGAAAAGGTTGAGCCACATAATTAAGCAGCATATAATTTTTTTATGTACAACTATTCTAGTATAGTGGCCCTCTGTGCCACAAAACATGCAGCCAAAGTGACCTTTGCGCTGCCACCAACAATGCCGTGAAGTGGCAATGTTTTGAGCCACCCAAATGAATAAAAATTCTGTCAATCCGATGCAGAAATTAGCAGCGACGATTGGCGAGCGCCTCAACTAAAAGGAGACAAAGCATTTTTTTTCTGGCAAGAAGGTTCTACTGTGTACTTCTTATCTTCTTTTCTCATTTTAACACAAAATACACAAGTCCGAAATCGTCAATCCGCCTTGAGCAATTGTGATCAAATCTTCTGCATTTCTGTATGAGCAGACGCCATTGCCCTACAGTGGTATCATAACCATCATCATTACCAACAATAAGACGCCCACTGCTGAGCATACGTCTCCCCCTTATTATATAAAAATGTTTTATATTTATTTATTTAAAAATGTTTTCCAGACGAATCGGCCCGGCGTCATTCGCGTTCAACGATTTTCCGAGACTCACCATTTCATCAAGTAAGAGGCCTGCTAACCCTGCTTGCCCCAACATCCAACATGTGCCCATTTCAACTTTTCTATTCTTTTCTCTCTGTCGGTGACCTAAGCTCTTCTGCAGATCTCTTCATTTTTATCTAATCCCGCAGAGAAACTCCGAGCATAGGCGATAACATGCTAACACGCCGTGGAAAAATCATTAGCCATGCGGTTGTGCGGCGTAGTGCCCGAGGTACATACGTAGTAACTGCCACTTGTGGAAACTATTCTAACGCACGCAAGTAATTCTCGTAATATATAATCCATTTAATCGCCCTTTACAACAACTACCTACGTACTGTTATAAACAAATTCAATGACATAGTTTATTTGCAAATATGAATTTAGATAAAATAAAAAATGTTAATAGGCATAGTTAACATACAATTGTTTGTTTGTATTGTATTATCCATGTAAAAAAAAATGAGCCCCTTCCTAATTGTATTGTGATACAATTAGGAAGGGGCTCATTTTTTTTTTGAAAATAACATTCTTAAGTTCCTTGTAATTGTCAAATTGAAATAAATACTTTTTTTTATTAGTATTTAACCATTTGGCATACCAATAAGAGATAAATTACAGGAAAACTTGCACGATATTTCATGCACTCTCTAAATAAGCTCAATGCTCAATACTTAATTTTTTATTGCATTCCATATAAACAGACTGAAATTGCTTTAAGATAAATCTGATCTGTTAACCCAATAGCATGTTCAAATGTAAAGTACAACACAGCTCAAGTTAAGAAATAGTGTTTAGTAGGACATTCAAAGGGGCAGTACATTTGTCCCGTACAAGACCAAAACGTAAGAGTAGCTTTACATATAAAATTGTACCACTTCTACATTTATGTTGCGGTAGCGGTAGTCGTTACCCTCCATATTGATATTAACCATAGTGAGAGAGCGAGGAAAATGCTACAATGGCTCATTACAAACACGGTAACATGAAATGTCATATTCATACTTGTTACTTCAAATTAATGTAAGACAAGCTTCATTACGCCTCGCCTCATTTGAAGCGGGACAATGTACCGGCTTTTCACAGCTTCAAGAGACTGTAGACCTAAGTATACAGTTTTAATTACAACTCAATACCTTTATGTGTTCCCAAGATAAAGGGTCTTGACAGATGGACAACAAAATGATCCTATTAAGGGTTTCGTTTTTACCTTTTGAGGTATGGAACACTAAAGAGAGGGTACTCTTACAAACTCTTTTTCAAGTTGAGTCCTACTCATTATTATAAAGAAATCAGCAATATGTATGTGTTATTTTCTAGAGGTATTGGTAACTCTAAAAGGCATTATTAAAGTAGACATTTACATACTGAATTCAGTTTCAAGGTTTGTTTGTTCACAAGGTATTGAATGTATATACCTACATATTATTATGTAGATTAAAAAGTGTTTTGTGACTATCAATTATATTATCTTGTGATTTCATTATGATCAGCTGTAATAGTAACAATGTACTATTTTACAGATTTAATTAGTTAAGTTACACAGAACAACAAAAAGGAATTGTTACTCAGCATTTAATGAACTTTACATATTTCTGTATAGAAAGAGTGTTTTTTCGGAATCTATCTCACGCCTAGTAAATGAATCATGCTTTGTTAAGACTGGACTAATTGACACTATTACTCATACATAGGACTCTACATATTAGAGCAAAATTGTACTAATATTATAGTGCAGAATTGCGAAAGTAATTTACAGCGTTACGGTACTTTCAATCAGAATATCGGGACAGACAAAATGGTACAACAATGAAATTACGATTCTCGAAAATGTTTCAGGCAATTAAGTTTAATGCATGCATGAATTTTATATTCACTGCTTCCTGAGTAGCATAGAAGCTTGTAATGAATGAATTAAGTGGTAATTAGGGCAATATCAACAAAATTATGATGAACTCATTGTCCTCACCCGAAAAGTGATCCAAAGAAAGTTTTCGAAGAACTCAGCTTCTTCTCCGCCTCGGCCATTAACTGCATAGCTTTCTGTTCATTGTCTGCCATCTTCGTGGCTTATTTAACACTATACACTACGAAAAGTTAACTAAATTCTCTTCAATTTTACAATTTATTGACAAAATGTCGTCAGCGACGATGGGGGAAAATCCGTCGCTGTCATCGATTGATTTTGTGTTGCTAGCTCTGAAAATATTTAATAAAGATGCGTTCAGAAAATCACTCTTGAAAAAAAAAAGACCTTGTTCCACGAAATAAACTTCTAGTATTTTGATAATAGATTTTATTGTAATTAAACATATTAATGATTTAAGTCTAAGGTAATCTAACACCATATGTGACTAAATAACCATAAGCTGATAACATTTTAATTTTTCCCATTTAAGTAAAAAGCGTTTTAGGTCGGTTTCGCTTTGGGTTTCTGGTAGCCCCACATCCGTAGTAACACTGGACATACGAAAATCACCCTTATTTCTATGCTTGTGCGTGGAAGTTGTGTACAACGAGTCATGTACAAAACTATTATAGTGACTTGAAAAACTCGCATACTGCTCTTTAGTCCCTAGTTTTGGATGAATACCACTCCTTTTCGACAGGGCTGAACTGGGCGCGATTAACGAATTGAAGTAATCCTAATGGCACACATTTTTCTCCTGTATCATGGGTGCATGTATATGCCCCATGATACTACCCTACAGTATTTGTTCTTTGTACCATACAAAGAAACAAATAATAAATAAATAAATATAATAAATAAATAAATATAATAAATAAATACTGTAGGCCATATAAATATTTGTCTCGTACGAGAATCAAACCCGCGACCCACAGTGCAACAGCCAATCGCTCAGCAACTGTGCCAACCGTGTCGTCATTTCTTAGCGACACAGCCTCGCACAGCTAACAACAAACTATCTTTCTACTAATCAAATCCATATTTAGCTTATTTTTGTTTAGTATAGGTAAACAAATCGGCTAAAAGGTTTTTTGCTTAGATGAATTCTTAGTTATAAAATTATCTATTTATTTCTTCTGTACGGGCACCATAATATATTTCATAAAGCCAATATTTTAGGGAAGCGAGATTACTGCATTCAGTTACTTTTGGTGAAGAAGAAACACCTGCTCGACCTGGGGATTGAACCCAGGCGCTTGGGTTGTCTGGTATGGGTCATCTCACACACAGACTTACAACCATGACTACCACAACGTAGTCAGTATGTATTATGATTTGAACGAATTTTATAATCACGACTTGCGATCTTGGAGTTAAGTTACAGAAATCGTCACGTAAGGAAAAAGCGTTATGCCCCTCTCCAGGCGACCTTCCCTCTCATTCTCTTTTTATAAGGTATATATATTATATATACAAGTGTCGGGTAGGTCGTTCATGACGGGGGTCTCCCGACTGCCCGATAAATATATTTCGTGAAATAAAACATCAGTCAATAACTTTTATTAGGTAATTTATTGTGTTTATAGATAGATCAATCGCCCCACTATTTGAGATTCAACAAGATAAGTACACAACTTTCAAAAGCTTTATAAGTAGTTCCAATGAAGAAACATTATTACAATAAATTATTGTTCGTACGAGTAGAGAGAATACTTCGCTCCTAACAAAAATATATTTTCCAATAGGTTACCTCTTCATTACTAAATACGTATCATTTATTCTTTGCTTTTACATTCAATATGGCTGGATTCAGGAAATGCCATTTTAGAGCAAATTAGTTCGTTAGTAGTTCAAATTCAGCACAAAATTTATTATCTAGTAATAAAAAAGTAACCTGAAAGTATTTATCGAGCTAATTGCTTTTAACAGCTTACAATAACTTCTGATAGACACCTATGAAGTGCTACTTTAATACTGTGATCTTGAATATACGACTAGGTTCACCATCATTCAGGACTGTCCGAGGATGAACGTGAAAAACTGGGAACTGTGACAAAGCTTCAAGCGTAGTCTCTAGGACAGTCCTAGAATTATTTTTGGACACATACAGACCGTTACATTATTGTATTGTCATAGGAATAAGAGGTAAACAGACACACAATACTCTCTAGTATAATATAGACAAATATATTTTTTGATCAATTGATAGCAGATCAACCTATTCTATCATTTCAAGGAAATTCTAGGGCTTTTTGAACTTATATCTCCATATTTTGGATAGGCTCATTCTGGACCCATGGGTTAAAGCAACTTAGGGGTAAAGAAAACAAAAATAAAAACTACAAAATAATATTAATTGATTTATTTATTACTTTTCATAAATAAACTAAATTGAATATCTAATAAAGACAGAGCTAGTAAATAACATAGAAGGGGTATTTACATAAAACGTAACTCAGTAGGTACATTGATAAAAATAAATGAATAAAATTTACAACTTAAAAATTTTAAAGGCCGCTATGAGTACTAAAAACTAATTCAAAAATTGTGGTTTTACTAGTATTTCCTTATAAAAAGAAACGTTAAGTGTTAACTAAGAGCGAATCCCACCTATTTCAAATAAGTCAGTCGATTCCACCTGACATCACAGCATTCACCTAAGAAGTACAGTATGGCCAACTGAAAACATCTACCAAATCACTGGTCTTTGCCTGTCGTTCAAAATTATAATACTTTTTAAAACTACATGGATACGCTGTCGTTAATGTGCTAAAAGCAGGTATTCCGCAGATTATTTTATTCAAGCTCACATTAACAATAACAGATTATACCAACATGAGTGTTGCCAAGAATAAAATTTACAAAAAGAAAAAATATTGCACAACAATACTAGCAATCATTTCAAGTGACGAAATAACCAACAGATCTCAAAACATATATTGCAAATGATATTAAATACCATTAATTTGGATTATTAAAATAGCCTAATATTTAACACCTTGCTCACTAATACACGCCTACGAAGCCAGATATAGAACTGTGTAATACTGCTAATATTAGCTGCTTATGAAAAGAAAAAGAAACTTTTTTAATCGGTGTATGTAGTGTACCTGACTTTAGCAATACGACCGAACAGCAAAAAAAGTTTATAACGAAATAAAGTATGTTATTAACGAAAGGCGTTCCCTTTAACAGGTATTAATTGAGCGTTTATACGTTTTAAAAAAAATACCCCAAATTGAAAATGTTTGTATTTTTTAAATAGCATTAGACGATTACGTAAGTAACTCTCTTTAATCTTTTTGTCTATCGATTTCATAAGGGCAACATTACATTTAGCACATAATGATCTAGGCTGATCTAGATACTATGCCGTGCCACTATTTGGATTTAAACAGGACATTTCGACATTTTTAACATTAATTAAATTTTATGTTCATTGATATTTATGCAATTCTTTTTGATGATGTATTTTTTTTAAATGTTATTGCCTATACTGTCCCACTCAAAACCATGTCAGAGGCCCTTGAGGCTATTTAAAAACTCTGACACTAGGGTGAGTGGGACTGATTGATGTAGTTTACCAAGTTTTTAAGGGAACGCCCTCTGTTATGAAACATACATAGTGTATATAGACAGTCACTGGCCTTTAAATGGAATAAGCAGGAGTAAAACATAGTTTATGTAGCACTGTGTACTATATTTACATACATCGTCTGAGCTCAAACACTATCTCTTGCAACTATTCTACAGTAATAATCATGTTTATAATACAGCTACATGTACCTGTGAATATATATTTTATAAGTAGGTAACACTGATTATAGTGCAGCAGCAACACTAACAGTGCTGCCATACGAAAATCACGGGTGATTTAATTATGTCGTAATTTTATTATGAACGCGTAACGATGGCAACAATTTTACACAATACTTTGTCCAAACAATAAACTTAGGGACACTTTTATAAAAATAAATCATATTTGAATACTTAAATGAAGAGATGAAATATCACAAGAAGCGAACGGATTTTTTTTTCATATATTTTATTTGTACAAAGTATTGCGATTAACTGTTAAGATTATACAAAGTAAGGGCGTAGACTTATATTCCAATATATTTGGCAATATCCAACTGTATTTTTGTTAAGTCCGTACTTTTTTTACCGTAAGCGGTTTTAGCGCACTAAAACAAGCATCATTTTAGAGCGTTAAATGAATATTCAGAGGAAATGTTAGGCCCCATGCACATGACCATTTATGTTCTTTATTATTTTTCGATTATCTTGGAAATAAAGGATTTTTTTTTTAATTTGCATCGTGAAATGGGGCCTGTAATATAGCAAGCACCTAGTTCATATATTCACAACAGCCATACATTTATAATATACACCCGTAACATCTAATTTTTTTAACAATCTATTGCGTAACCCTCTATACATAATATTCTTTATGACAAATACAGTTTTTACATAAGATAACTGGAGGATATGGAAATAAGTATTTATTTTTCTCGATTGTATTTATTACCCAAAAGCAGATTTACTTTTAGCGCAAAAATTACATTCGTATTTAAACACGTAGGCTTTGTATATGACTAAATATGCAAGTATTTATTTTTATACACATAATATAATTAGTATATAGTTCAAGTTATAGGATAGTAATATTAAGGGTACCTATGTGACATCTACCCGATATGACTATATGATTTTTAACATTATTTATGCATCTGATGCTGAAAATAAATCTTACGTTTTTCAGCGCAAATATTAGACAAAAGTGAAAAAAAAAATAATAAAAAAAAAACTAGAACTCACTTCAATTCCAATTTATAAATACTGACTATGCCAAAGGTAGGAAATAAGCTAAGTTAACAAGCACTTCATAATAAATTACTATTTTTCTCTTTGTACAAATATGGAATGTGATGTGTATAATTTTGAAAAAATTAAATAAAACTTGCGCACCTTTTTCATAAGAAAATTTCAAAATTCATAAGTCGAATAACGTAAACTTAATTGAAATAAGAAATCATCGAAATAAGATAAAATTTCGATACATTTAATTAAAATACATATCATAGTTTCCAATCAAAACTAAATATTCATAACATTTTAATCATAATCATAGGGATTGGCAAATATATTCATATAAAAAAAATTGTCTCAATATTCAATGTGACACAGGAAAACAAAAAAAAAACATTGCTGTATTTCTAACAAAGTTCTTACTTTGAATGGATGGAAAACAAATGATTAAAATCTGAAACTAATAAATTCCACTCGATCATTTTTCCACCAAACTAATTAATACAGGTAACTTTAAAAAAATAACTAGCTTTTTTTTTCAACTTGCAATCCTAACTTCATAATGAACGCATCTTTATTTGACATTATTATGTTCCGTTTAAAAATCGCAACAAAATGGCGCACTTATAAGGTAAGTGACCTACCTATTACATGTCAGTTGATGATGACATTTAAGACCCGACTGCTTTTGATCGTTTCACATACTTGAATAATACTTAATCAAGTATTCTGTTGAAGATGTTAATAGAAGTTTATTTCAAGAAATACATTGAAAGATTTGATTTACATAAATATTTTAATCATAATATTAGCTTGAGTAGTGACAAAAGTCTTAAAACTAATGTTTATTAGTAATTTCCTTCGTTAAATAAATTCAATAAAATTGAGCTCATAAACAAAACTTACATAATTTCAATTCCAACAAAACCTATTACATAAAAATCCTATACTTTCAAAAATTTCACTAAATAGAATACTTTTCACTATTACATCAAATAATCTTACATTTAGACTTCCAAGTCTTTCTTGTGTTGTTTCTTCTTAACATTTGACCTAGGATCGTCGTTGGATCAGGTTTATATAATTATACCGATGTTCTTATGTTTATCAATACTCTAAGCAGTCGGGTCGCCTTAAGAACGTAAACCTCAAATTATAAAGGTAGCGCTTAACTGAATTGGTTGGTGGTGGGCTGCGGTGGCACGGCGGGCCGCATGGGCTGGGCCATGCCCATTGGCATCATTGGCGATCCTTGCATGCCCATTACCATGCCTGGCTGTTGCTGTGGGTAGGAATTCATCTTTTTGTTAAGATAAACTATAGCTGTAACATGACATTAACCAGAACACGAATTTTCGTCGGAACTGTAGCCGTACGGTAGACTGCAGAAAATTAAAAGTTTTTTGTAGAAGAATTTACCTTACATACATAAAAATAGTGTTCAAATTGTAGAGAAGACGAGAAGATATTGCAATTTCCTCAAGAAAACAGCAAGAGAATGCGCTCATACAAAAATTAATCACACAAAATGACAACACTTAACATTCTCAGAAAAAGTATGAGGTGACATGAGAACACTATTCATGCAAACGTTTCATACAATCATACAAAAGTTCATTCATACATGCAGGAAATCTTTCAAACTGCAGAAACTATTTACCTTATAGTAGAATTTTCAGATCAGATTTATTTTATGATTTTGACTCGCAAAGTTGTGGTGAGATTTAATTGGCGTCGAAATAATGTGACAATTCATGTTTTTATAACGCAATAAATCACAACTCAGTGAGTCAAGACCTTAAATTTTAGAATTCGAATACTGAAAGAGATTCTCTTACTCAAGAATAGGTTTCTGTAGGTTCACAACTAACATCTTCACACGTAGGAAAGGCAGATTTGCGTTGACAAAATCAATTTAAAATTCAACAAAAAATAAATAAAAAATCTAATCTACGCGTGTAAACTACGCTAAGCAAAACAGAAAAAAAACGAAACAAAAAAATTAGCAAACTTACCATAATATAATGCGGGGGGTGATATGCATGGGGCATAGTATGGGGCATTGTTGGGAGTGTCATGCCTGGGCCCTGCAACGCAAAAAGGAAGGCATGCTACGGGAAGAAAGAACATAAAAGAGCTAGCTTTTAAAGCAAACAAGGTTTTAGCATAATAATGATGCGACATTTAAAGCAACAGAATTGCGCAGCGATTGCTCTAATGCTGCTAGTCGTTGATTGTTAGGGCATTATGGTTCTCAAAAGATTAAATCAATAGACAATTTTTTGACAACCCAGTTGATCAGTGTTGCCAGAATATTAAAACAAAAGTGACAACAAAATATTACTCAATATTAAGCTTGACATGATTCATTTTTTTGTTTTGTATTTAGAATATTGAGATACCATGGACCAGAAAGTGTATATTGCCAGAATCGTGCACTCCATTACGCTTGCTATAATGTGGGAGTGCTACTAATAGAGCTTGCGATGCCAAAATAACTATTGAAGCAAAAATAACCAAAAATAAATAACAACTAGTTTTTGACCTACAACGTTGAAAATTATATTTTGTTGATAATTAAATAAAACCCACGTTTTTTTTTCTTCAAAGTAATAATTAATATCAAGTTTGGAAATTTCCTATATTTTTACTCTATTAAAGCGAAATTATGGCGTGTACAATTCTGCCAACTGTTAACTACTTGTGTAAAGCGGTGTCCCTTACCATGGGTCTGTATCCGGCTCCTGTAGTCGCTTGCATGGGCTGCGGCGTCCACGTCTGGCCAGGTTTCGACGCGTTCTTCGGCGAATTCCACTGCATCGGTCTAGTCGACACCACAATGGTGTGAGTACGGACATGCGTACCATGGTCGAAGTGAAAGCATTACGTCAAGAATTCATATAAAGAAAATGAACTATGAACGTATCTTTTTAAAGGAAAGATTTTTTTTTAGATATGGCAATTTTTTTTCTTTCTGTCACTTTTGTGAAATTAGGCGGGAAATATGACAGTAATGCTTTCACTACAAGTTGCCTTTCTCGCTTGTAATCAATTTTCAAACTTTTAGTTGAGTTATTGAATGTGAAAAGGCAGCTTGTCTCATGATAATTATAATAATAAAATAAAATAAACAAGTGCTGTTGTCACGATATTTCCGAAGAGATATCATGGCATTGAACTAGCTATAATCACTTGACGCCACTCGGATTTAACGCGTTAAGTTTCAGTCAAAAAGATTTTAATTTTGTATGATGTTTTAAGTTGAATTGTTATACTTTTTTATGATTTTCTTTTAAGTGGTGTATTCTTGTTAAGCGATGAAGCAAAAGTAAATTAAATGTGTATTTGCATAGGCATTGACAGTGTATTTGCTTGAGAAAGCACTTATGTAGTGACAAGCATTAATATTAAAATCGCTTGCGCATCAATTTCGAATTTCAAATAATTTTGAATATAGAACTTTTGACTGAGACTTGACCAAACTACTTTTTAGCACATGACAATGAGTGTAGGAATAAAGAAATAAATATTTGTTTTTTATTTAACTCTACGGGTATTCCACTTACTTCTGCGCTGTGGCCGTTTTATTGATGGTAAGGTTGTTGGCCAATTGGGCAAGCGAAGAGTCCAGGTCACCTGTCAACACCTTGCCTTGCTGCTGCTGCGGTTGCTGACCTGTAATGCACCTTAGTCAGTCGCGGTAAGACTTACATTTGTTTGCAGTAGTGATTACTAGCAAAACTTATGTTGTATGAAAAAGAAATGTCGATTTTCAGCCGTGTTCGATATTGATGACAAATAATAATAAACCAGAAAGCGAAATGAATAAATTATTTAGTCATAATGCGGTGTTTAATGTTTCTGATTTGAATTGAACTTAGCATTTGAATGCAGTGAATATTTGATGTGATTTATTTAAAAAACGGAGATGACGTGACATTTTCATGCTATCATCAAGATTCAATTAAGGATCACAACAATGGACGTGTTACAGCAAAAACATAAAACAAAAAATTATAAATAAAGACACAAATTAAATAACTAAACGAAAACACTGGCTTATTTACAAATTAATGCGACACAAAACCTGTGCAA
Organism: Hoplodrina ambigua; assembly: GCA_949774945.1. Classification (NCBI taxonomy): domain Eukaryota; kingdom Metazoa; phylum Arthropoda; class Insecta; order Lepidoptera; family Noctuidae; genus Hoplodrina; species Hoplodrina ambigua. Next base: position 11,370,790 of record OX458983.1, read on the forward strand.
AGGGTAACTAAAAACTAAAAGTCCTGTGAATTAAAAAGCACACGCTATGTTGATTACTGGCAACTCTGCAAGCTATTAAAAAAACAACAATGAAAAACGGTCCATTTAAATGTTTGAATATCGAACCGGTCGCTCCCATTGGCATCATAGGTTGTCGTGCGGGCGATCCGAACATCATCGGCTGAGACATCGTCATAGACATGACGTCACTGAAAGGCTGCGCTGCCATTGGTTGAGGTTGTTGTGTGATTGGCTGCTGGGATTTGGCTGGAGAGCCTCCCAGAGACATGCGCATGACGTCTTCAAGGTCGTCGAATGCTGATTTTGGCTGTGGCGGGATGGAGGGGGGAGGGGGACGGGCCGGTGACGCCGAGATTGGCTGTGTGAGGTCTCCCATACCCATGAACGGATTAGCCGCGGCAGCTTGCACAAGAAATTTTGACATTTAATTTTACAAAGAATATACAAAGTATAGAATTCACATAGTTTTCCCAACACCAGAAATAGATTTTTATTTGAAGCAAGATTTGGGCTGCCATGTTATTTGATATTTTGTTATAATTGTACACTGTAATTATTTATTCATCGTATCCGAATTCCTGTTTTATTAACGTTTTAAATGCAAATTATAACATTGTATATTTTCTTCAATTACACGAAATAGTAATTTTTTTTCTACTAAAATGGTAGTAATCACCAATCAACATGGCAGCCCCAGCACAATGACTACTAGTGAAAGCTCACCTGCCGAATCAGTGTTATCGAAAACATTAGAGAAGTTAGCCTCGGACACAAAGGAGTTGTTCTGTTGCTGAGGCGGGAAGGCCGCGAAGCCGTTGCTCGGCTGTTGTTGTTGTTGTTGTTGTGGCCACATCGGCGCGCCCGTCGCAGGCGCCGCTAAAAGTGTTGCCGCACTTAATAACAATGCAGTACTACTAAAATGGTAGCTTTTTGAATCGACGTTGTTTTAAATTAAATGTGTATTTTGGAACTGGTAAAACTAATATTCTCCTTATTTTTTATTTCTTTCGTCCAAACCGCTTGGATTTCCTGCCCATTATTTAATGAATCACATTACCATGAAGTAAAAATAGTTTTAGATCTTTTACCATTTACCAGTTACCAATATTTCAACTAATTTGTTTCGAGTATTTTTGATTGTATTGTGTACTGCATCGGTATTCAGTTTGTTGTGGCGACTTACCACTTTGAACCTTAAGTGTTTGTGAATAGAGTGTACAGTGCTCCAACCATCCCCATTAAGCTAAGGGATGTGCTTTTATAATACAGTGTGTGTGTAGTGCTTCCCAATTTTCTTAGTTCTCTACTAGCACCAGATTATTTACAGGCGTGAATTTATTATAATTTTCCTTGCAAGGATCTACACTTTTTCAGACATTTGGTGAGGCCCCTCGTCTGATAATCGTGTTTAAATCATGATTATTGCCAATTTTTGTGTAGTAAAGTAACCATTGTATGACATCAGTCGATAGTATAAACTTTCTTATTTTTCAATTTCTAGTTTGCTTTGTGAAAATAATGTGTCCGACTAAAATTACTTAGTAAGTGAAAAATTATTGATTAATCAACAATATTAACAATATTACAAATACATATTTTAGTAAGTAATGTAAGCCATAATTTTAGTCAGTTAGGTAGTTTCCATAGTTTTTATTTAGTTACCTTCTTTATTAGTTTTTACATGAAATATACATCGTCTTAATCATCAGATCGTTAAGTGTCAATTTAGAGTGACATAATAATTGTAAACTATAAATTTTATCAGTCACCTTTGGACTTTCAAAACCATTTAACGTCAGAACCATAATTACATTCCACAAAATCCTTGTGACTATTACGTCGAACCTGTCAATTTGAAATTTCTTGATAATGGGTAAAGATTGGGCCAACTATTCATGTATCAAATATCAAGATTTGCAGGTATTTTGATTGGTCGTCTAGAGAAGATTATGTTTCGGTTATCACTCAAGTTGAGAGAGGAGATTTCTCTGATAAACTAATTGGTTAGAGTGATGGCGGGAAGCGACTTAGTTTTATACTATGTAGAAATTTGAAACATCTCATAACCGGGTCAAAAAATACCTAGAGCTGTAAAAAGGTGGAGCACCAAAAAGTTTCACCGACTGCTTTTTTGAATAAAATATTCTCGTCTTCTACTATTTAAAAATACCAGCCTATTATTGTCCCAATGCAGGACAAAGGCCTTTTCTCGTACAGAGAAGTCACGTGCCTTGACCATTACGCTTGCTGAAAACGATTTCAGACTTTCTGTTTTTCTTCACAGACGTCAGTGGTGTCCAAGATAGAGAACTATATGAGACTCCTATCTACTGAGCCTTCACTACAATTCTACACTTATTCAGACATTTGTTGAGACCCCGTCTTATCCCATTCTCCGCTGATAAACGTGGTACTATTCAACCAGCAAAGTATTCCAATGCGATTAAACTATCATAGTTTAAACCACGTTACATCTTCGTTCGCCCAATCCGTACCCAATTTCATTTTCTCTGACCAAACCCTCTTACCTCCAAACATGTTATCAGCAAACGGATTGCCAAGCGACAGAAGATCATCGCTCGCCTTGCTCGTGGCGCTTGAAGTGTCGGCGGGGGCAGGCCCGAACAGGTCCACTATGGACTGGTTCTGGTTGCTCGGTGCTGATGAGAGGAACGGGTTGTTGGCCGCGTTCGTTGGAGATTGGACCTTGTTCTGCGGGTGAGAAGGGTTGTTTTTGAGTGGGTGGTAGATGAAAGGTTTGGCCGCCACCATAAGCGTGTGGTACGATATGAGGACGGTACTATGGGGTCAGAATGGAAGTAGGATTGACCTTTATTTATTACTGACTTCAGTCGCTAATATAAGTTTAACATACATCCTGGAATTTGAATGGTTGTTTATCCACGGCAGAACGATTGCTCGCATTAGTACTTTCAAAATACAAGAGTTAAAAGAAAATATTTTTTTTTTTTTACTAAAAACCTTATTAAGAAATCCTCATCACTAATATATTCACTATTACGAGGTCACTTTCCAGTTCCGTTTGCATAAAATGTTCTACTATATTTTTCTAATAAAAATACAACTTTACAAATCGAACTAAGACAAATTCAATATGCGGCGGTAAAACAACCATTAAAGGTACAATATTATAGAACCAAGTTATCAGAGACCTTCTATTTATGGTTATTTGCTATCCCATTCTTTGACCGCATAGTACACAAATTTTCGAAGATAATAAAATAAAAAATGTTCTTTTTCGTGTATGATATTTATGGAGGTTTGCATACAAACAATGTTCTGCGGTTTGATTTGTGTTGATGATGTAATGTAGTCCAATTAAGGAAGAGACAATGGTGCGGTGTATGAATCTGTGTGTAACTCCCATACAAACACAATGATGACAGACTTCCCATATTGAATATTCACATACAAAATTATGATACCCTTTAGCTGCATAGCCAAGAAATGGTGATGATCTTCATAAGTATGGGTTGGACATCAACAAATATATAAAAATGTAATATACCCCATAGTACGAACATACATAACTGAGGATCAGATATTCGAATGCATATTTACGTAAACTTCAGTTGTTTGCTTAGTATAAACTTTCGCCCTTGTGCTCAAGGCGGATTGGCGATTTCAGACTTATGTTAACTCTAAGTCTAGGTTTCCTCACGTTTTCATTCACCGATGTCAGTGATATCCAACTTGGATTGTACTTGCAAGAATTTAAATCTTGTTTATGAGAGGCTGGCGCCATCAAAACATTTTTACGAAGTACGTAACTGTCGTAGATTTATTTCTCCAAACCAGTTACTTCTTCTAAGCAAAAAATTTACTTTCAAGTAGGTATAAATATGCATTTGATAATCCGATCCTTATACATAACACTATATTATATGAACATAAGAAAACTGAATACATCTCAGAACATAGCAAGATATTCTTGAAAAAAAAAAAACAATCTCATGAACAGTATGACGTCACACAGACGTTCCCTGCGCCCAAAGCTTTATACCCTAAGCAACACAAAGTACCCTTGGTTTATATCTTACTACTATCTCAGTAATCTCACTAATATCTTCCTCCCCAGTCCATTCTTCACCTTGGTATAAGCGAACCTGAAATATTTTGTTTGTTACGTTTTTTAAAGATGGTGGCAATCAACCACCTGGTCCGGCTAAAGGCCATTGCTCAATACAACAGTACGGCTTCGACATAGCAAGTAATTTGCCATAGAAGTTAGAGCTTTAAATCGTCTGCTTTAAAGTATATTTTACAATAACTAGATAAAAAGGCGACGGCTTGCGGGCGATTCCGGTCGATCTGTATGCCATGTCGGAGCAGTGCTATCATAATAAGCGATGACCACAAGGGCCAAGACATATCAACATTCTTAGATCAGTGCTTCCAGAGATTACATCTTACAAACAAATAAACCAATTTACCTTTTTATAATATTAGTCTTTTTATTCGATAAGTAGTTAAAGTAGACCGTACTTAAGGGTTGTCATGAAATCGAAACGTCATGCTAAAATGTTGATTATTTGGTTTGTTAATAATGTAAATAAAGTGATCGTTACCAACCCTATTGTTAATCACAAGGGCAGAAAACTCACTTTAGTAGGTTGGATGTTACATCTAGATAATATTCCTTTAGTTGTCCAAGCTCGTATGCCCTATAAATTACCGTTAGGTAAGCAGAAACACAACATAATCGAGCTAAGTTAACACTTAATTTGAACGGGGCGAGTTACAATGACTCCATTAGGTATATATTTAAATAGCTAATACTATACGCGCCACGAAAGATGAGGCTTACACCATGCAAATTTTAGTATTTCGTAATAAATATTGTTATATTGTTAAGAATTTAAAACTAAATGTCATCGATAAAATCCCTAAATAGATTCACAAATTATGGATGACTATTTCGTACATCCTGCGCAATCTCCCTGACGCTTGTTAAGTCTCATCTTTCATGGAGCGTATTGTATTAAAGAGTAGTATTTGACTGACTCGCTGGTCGCAAAGCGCGGCTTCTGAGCATGAGGTCTTGGGTTGGATTCCCAGGTCGGGAAGTGTTATTGGGTTATTCCATAAGGAAATCCTCAGTAGCAGCCTCAGGAGTCTGGATTTGTGTCTAGTTGATGACAATAGGCTTGCCCCCTTTTACATGGGACTTAAACGTAACTGCCTTACTCTGCGGGGATTACAGGTGTAACGTTATGTAGTATTTGATATATTATGTCAATTACTAAAAAAAAACCTTTGTTTCATAGTGATTCCTTTTTTGAATACACGAGGTGCAAAATTAACTCGACCGGGTTGTAACAATGTAGTTTATTCCACTTTGTTCTTTAGATCAGGTTGTAGTGTTATTGTTAGCAATAAACAATATCGTACAAAACTGTTATTTAGCTGATAAATAACGTTTTATCAAAGATTAGCTAATGCCCGCAATTTTCAATGGGTGTTTTTTTTCATCCGCGTTAAGTTACGTCTCACTGCTCCGCTCCTGTGTCGACCTTCCTCGATAAACGCAAAATGATTTTTTCAAACCTGAACAGTAGTTTCTGAGATTTGCAGGTTCAAAAAAAAACAAATCATTGAGAAATATAAGTGTAATTGGTCCCTAAGCTTTATTTCCGTATCATTACAGACACAATTCCTATAGCAAAAGGTCCTTACCTTATACTGGTTCATAGCGGCCTCCTCTTCAGCTAAGGCCTGCTGTTTGAGCGTGTCGTCAATGAACAGCGGCGAGGCCCCGTTGGGCTGGTTGTCGAGGCGCGTGGAAGCAGCCGCGTTGCCGAATGACGAAGATGTAGAAGACAGCGCTCCCATCACGCTCGCTACGTTCTTTTGGGCGCTGGAATGTACATTTTTCTTTATTAAAAACCATCATCATTAGAGCTCTTTTTTTATAAGCTACCAAATGAGGTAAATGATTTAAACTTTACCCTAATTAGACCGAAACTAAATACATTTTGAATACACAAATTCTACTATACCACTGGCAAATTTTTCGTTGACAAAATTTCTTGTGACTGATCCTGTATTTATGATTTGTAGTAATGTTTCTATATAAAGATTTTTATTTTAATAGAATTGTATTGTATAATGTTTCATGTAATTTCTCATATTGCCAAATAGTTACAAAGTAAAAAATAAACACAAGTATAAAGTGTAAAGAATTAAAACAATAGTTATGAATTAAAAAGTGTAGATTTTTGAGTTACAGATACTATAAAGTATCTCTAAGATTTGGTCGGTGCGGGAATCGGACCCAAGACACCGAACGCAGTGATCGCTTAGCCACTGCGCCAATCGTGCCGATAAATATTAAATTTAAATATTAGTAGAAAAAAAAAAAACAAAAAAAAAAACAGTCAATTTAGTAGTATGCCGCACGTCCATGGAATCACTTTGATTTTGAGAACGCCTTTATTACGTAGCAATAAAGGCGGTTTTCGCAGTTCAAGTGTCGTGCAATGCAGTTGTACGTACACGCACGTGTAAGACCATGTATGAACGTGGACGAAGCGAAAAGTAAGTAAGAATCGTGACATGTGGCGCTCAGTAGTTTGTGCGTACCTGCCATGGGCAAAAGGCGTGGGTTTATGTATGTAAAATACACGGTGGAAGGGATATGTAACATGTGTAACACAGTTTTTTCAGTTCCTGATTCTAGAGCCCAAAGAGTAGGTAAGTTAAAAATAATATATATATATCACCCTAGTTCGCTCAATGACGCAGCCATATGAAGGCCGCGCGGTGGGCAAAGCGTCCTCAACCCTCAGTGGGCGACAAAAATTATATTTCTGCTTGCAGCTAACGCTTAGGATTTTTATTAAAAAAATGTACCACCGCAGCCGCTTTCTTATAGCAGTAATATTTTAAATAACCAATGTAAAATGTTAACGCTAGGCGGACCAGAATCGTGCACATTAAGTACAGTAACAATCAACCACAGATAGATACCTATTCAGGGTCGTCAGATATAGTTGAAATTTTCTTAGAAATTACATTTGTTAACATCAGTTTCTAAGAAAACTTCAACTATATCTGACGACCCTGGATACCTCTGTTTCGTTGACTGTACTGAATCCATGGTTAAAGTTTTCGTTACAATGCCCCATACACCGTGTATTATCAGAGTTATACAGCACATTTCTAGTTTGCTTCTTGTGTCAAAGGACTACTGCAGCGAGGTGCGTGTCTAGTGCAAAAAAAAAATATATTTTCTCTTGCACGGCCTTTCAAAGTATCGCTAAAGCTGGAACATCTGTTCTCCAGGTGACCGCCATGCTACAGCTGGTTTAGAACCAAGAGGGTCAATACAAACAAAATTACGTTATCGCTTGCAAGATAATAAATGCTGTGAGATCTTTTACACGATTTTGAACCTAAACGGGTATAAAAAGACCCTCAATAATGCCTTTCTGCATAAGACCTTTAGCATCTCTTACTAACATACAACGTAAGACACGGTGACATATAAGAACTAAGTTAGAGATGTCAAATTAGTTGTCTTTCACTTTTCCGTGTTTTTAATCAATGCGTTCTGACATGTCAACTAAAATTGCATTGATGTTTAAGATTAACTAAAATTGACAGGTCTAATTTAATTCCGCCCCTTTCTTGTTTTATTGGACAGAAAAAGATAGAAAAAGTCTAAGTTTAGTTTGTGAGCAAGGACACCGGCACCACATAAGGTCCAAGTTAAAACTTTTTTTTTTTACGAAAACAAGTTTTAAATGTTTTTACTAGACTTTAAATATACCTGCCTATACTGTTGAATGCACATTTTTTTGTGCGATTTATCGCCCCTTTTTTCAGAAATAATGTTTGCTCAATGCAGTTATCGGCTATGGGATGTGTCTCTTTCCACCATGAATAGACAAAGTCGTGTGACCGCCTTGTCGTGCCAAAAGTCAGTAATAGGCGGACTTATTAAGCATTTATTATCTTGCACGCTCTCAAACAAATTCCAACTCTATTTCTGATGAATTTTAGTCCATTATCAATTAATAAATGAATAATGCTGGAGCCTTGTGCTGCTCATTCAGCTGACCCTGTGAGTATGAATGTTAAATAGAGTAAAATTAAACATGCCTGCAAATTGACGTTTGCCTGCATACTTCACTCTTTTGCTGTGTGCTTTGTGACACCCTGCAAGTTGGTTAAGGCGCATCACAGACACATATGTGTGTGCTGCAAGACATTTGAGTTGCATCACACACTTTTTAAGAAGACAAATGGTACTTGAAAGGACTGTGGTGTCAATATCGTACTGGAATTTAAATAAAGGTATTATGATCTGTTATTCAAAATAGAAAATCTACTTGTGAAACTTAATTTCAAGAAAATCATGTTTAGCTCAACGTTTTGGTATAAACCAGGGGTTAACTCATTTTTGACGCGCCCCTCCTGCTCAGATAATGTAATTTTAGGTCACTATTAAAGATTTTATTGCAATTTGTTCAAATGTCTAACTTTTAAACGTAAGTATGTATGAAATGCCGTAGGTACAGCGTAAACACTCGTAATCTGTAAATAAGGTCGTTAACTACACCGATCCACGCCCCGCGTTGCTTGTTTCTGCGCCCTCTTTGGGTGGTGCGCCCCCCGCTTTGAAAACCCCTGGTCTAAACCATAAATTTTTATTAGAACATTTTATAATAATTCTAACTACATTGGTTCTCAGTAGAAGCTAAATTTCTGAAGACCAATAAAATATTATTTGAATATCTTGTACATGTGCACTTATAAATACCCTTCAATAAACGTGAAGTCAAGTAAAATCTAAGAATAAAGTTTAGAGTAGAGTCTTGGAATAACTTTACGCCATGATTTCAATAAATACATATTTTGACTACAGTCGCAGGCAATAATACTTGAAAATATTCTAAAGCGATTTTCTCTTAAAGATTGTGAACAGTTACTCATATTACATTGAAACGGAAAGATGCTCGTAGCCAGACACAACTGCCCGACGGGTCGGGATAACTAACAATCCGCCCGGGTTTCGCACGGGTGCAATGTACATAAAACTTCCTCTTGAATCACTGTATAGCTATTGATGAAAACCGCATTTAACTCCGTTGCGAAATTTAAAAGATCTAGCGTAATAAACGGCGAGTAGCAACTTTGTTCTATACAATACCGCGATGTAGTAGGAAACGTCAGTTGTATTTCAAATGTGGCGAGATAGATGTCGCTACTATAGCATTTCTAATCACGAGAAAATCGCTTTTGAATTTTGCGAACTGTTTGCATGTACCGTCAACAAAAGAGATAAGTAACCAGGGTCTTCAATTTATTTGAAGTTTTCTTAGAAATCGATGAATGTCTTTGCCTGGAACCTAATTTATTAATTAAATAAAGTTTTAGTCAAAGACATCCATCAAATTCTTAAACTGCTCATCATAACTGGTGAAATGTGGGTGTACCAATGGGTGCACCCCTGCCTAACTCTTCGGGGATTACAGGCGTGATGTTGTGTTAAACTGCTTATCATCAACTTTTTAAATTAATTTACATTTGAAAACATTAACGGTTTTTAAGTAAATTTCAACTATATCAGCGACCGACTGGATACCTATCTCTTTTGCTAACTGTACATGCTCGCGACTATACGTTATCAATTCTTATATCTACGAGGACCAGTATCATTCTTACCTGGCTGTCTGTGTGGGAGTATTGGCAGCAGACCCCTTCTTGCCTTCAAGGGTGGCCAAATGACCTTCCAAGGCATCTAGAAGACTGCTGGGCGCTTTAGTTAAGTCGGGGATGTCGCCCTTATCGATACCCACGTTTTCTGCCACCTGGGGAACAAATATGATTACGATTATAAGGGCTATTTTATGTTAACATTGGTTGTCAATAAAGGTGAGTAGTTGAAGGGTAGTTTTTAGGGAGGTGAAGGCTAAAAAACAATTAAAATATAATTTAACACAATGATGTTTAGGTTTACTATCACCCAACTAATTACTGAAGAATAATCTATACTTAAAGACCTAAAACCTAAAGAAACTTAAAGAGCTTCTTCGTTTTTTTTTTTGTTTGAACGCGTAATCTTGCAACTTGCCAGACGCAGACAGGTACAATTTTTTTTTTGCTTTTAGGAAGTTACGTTTTCCAAGAGAGCTAAAGTCTATATTTTTATTATAAAAAAATAGGAATCTGTAAATAAATTGACACGGACGAAGTCACGGGTAGAATCTAGTATATTATGTTCAAGTTTTTGTATATTGTTTGTATCATACGCAATTGCCAAGAAAATGTAAAAGGTCATGGTGGCTTGTTTATGCAAAGATGACGAGTTTGAAAGGTTATTTCCATAGTTTTTAAGGTTTCATGTTACGTAATTAATGTTGTTCACTTCTAACGGGACCCTATAATTAAGGTTCCGCTGATTATTTGTCCGTCTGTCACAGAACTGTATCATTTGAACCCTAATTGATAGACACTTGAAATTTTCACAGAGTTTGTATTTAAATGGTCGTTATAAGAACAAATAATAAAAAAATAATTTTAGGTGGTTTAAAATTAAAAGAAGTGTTTATAGATGATTTCTTTGCGTTTATTGTTAAATATGAAGTGTTGATCAATACTCGTGCCTTTTCTGTATGAGAAGAGGCCTTTGCCCTGCAGTAGGACGATAATAGGTTGATATACTATTTTACTATCAGCTGCCTGCGGAATCGGCCTCGTAAAAATAAACTTTTCGTAAAAAGAAAGTTGAACTATTATCCCAAGGAATCATTACTGCGATTAAAAGTGTCAATTCAGAAAATGCTCTATCTATGCGCCAATTTCTTTCAGATCTGTTCAACGGTTTATACGTAATTTATTTTATTTTAATTTATTTAAACACATAACATAATACAGAACACACATGACATGAGCAACACAGCATTAAAGTTCAGGTCGAGACTGCACTCCTAAATATGTGTACACAGCATTACTTACAAAAAATATAATAATACTCGTATAAAAGTTATTAAAATCAAAGTAATTGAGTAACAAACATCCAAACATCATCACAAACTTTCACATTGATAAGACGTAGTGTACGAGACCCTTCCGTGTCCGCCTTGCTTTTACCCGGTTTTTAAACTATGTTTGGAGTTAAGTAAGCTTTGCAATTTTACTTATACCGTCTAACAGTCGACCTCTGTAACCCAATTACTGGAAAATAATTGGGTTGCGGAGTACGATGTCAGGGATCGTGTCGAAAGGATAATATAAAAAAACTGCCTGTATTTTAACGTTCAAGTTTCACTTTGAAGCGTGAGTAGCGAGACTTAAACAAATGAGTTTTTGTGTTAATTATTGAAAAACATACTACTTTATTGTGTTATTATTAAAAAGTTTTACATACAGTAATAACTGCGTTATTTTTAAATAGCTTGCACCTACCATGTTATCTCTTCACCACCTCTGGTTGACTGTTAGAGAATGCCTAAGGCATTAAGTCCGCCTTTGTACATTTGTTGCATAAAGTTTAAATAAATAAATATTTTGATAAAAAAATTTTATAATTTTAATACGATAACGGTGGACCAACAGAATTGTTATTCACCCTTTCTCCTAAAAATATCGTAGCACGTAATAACGGGTGTGTTTCCCGCAGTCAACCGTTCAAAAAATAACTTGTTTGTCAAATAGACAACTACATAAAACAAAATCTATGACTAGCTTCTGCCTGCGATGATTCGTCCGCATGGATTCAAGTATATCATTAAACCTATGAAATGAAATGAAAGGGCACTCGGCAATAATATAGCTTCCTATCAGTAAGAGAATTATTGTAATCGGAACCTGTTATTCAGAGATACTTTTCCTTTTTAAAATGTTAATATTGAAAAGAAGATTCCTTATGGCGTCAAAGCTATATTGGGTAGTTGACACCGCCAATCAATGGACATACTTTTTATGAACTGTCAAAACGCGGTCCTTCATAGATTTTGTACGACAATTTTCGAATTGTGACGTGAATTATTTGGCAACTCAATTGACTTACTATTTATTGATTACAAAGCTACAAGATATTTAATATTTCAGTAAATTGGAAATTTATTGGGGCTGTCAGGGCTCAAATAAAAAGTTTCTTTTGAGAAGTTAAGGTTTGCAATTGTTGAGTAATAGTGCAAACTGCCCAATAAGATAAAGACAGAACGATGCTGAATCCATAAAGAAACGAAAATTGCTGATTGCTTTACCTTCAAGAACTCTCCGACCCTATCCATCCTGATGAGGAATTTCTTATAGAGATCGAGAGCCTCGCGGCAGTTCTTCTTGTTCATGTCGAAGTACTTCTCCAGGAGGTTGATTATGCCGTCGTTGTAGCACGCAAATAATCTGGAATATTAGGGACTCGTATTAATTGGTGTTTCACTACACTAGGCAAGTACTTGGGTTGGTGTTGGTGAAAATATTGCACAATAAACAGTTAAACCAGCTAACCTTGCAAGTTGCAACAGAAGATAATGGACAGGAGGCCTCCTCCTTTACGATTTAGCCCGCCATTTTTCCCAGACGGAGGACATCCATGAGGATTTCCCCATAGCAAAGTAAATAATCCAGAACTCGGAACCATTTTTTTTTTCCATCCAAATACGGAATAATGGACGTCCCATTTATAATTAATTTAGGTTAGGTGCAGTCCATTTAATTGTGCCTGCAAGACAGCAGTTTTATTGACGTTGGTGTATAGTCAAATTTTTGGGAAGTGAGCTTGATGCGAAGCGATTCCTAACATCATGTGAGATGACAGCTCTTCTCCTACTCACTATACAGAATACACCAGCTGTTACCATATATTCAGAATGATTCTAGACACGCAAAAGTTAAAAAAATTCGTCCTGCTGTGCTATAAATTTTGACCTTGTAGGAACTTCTGTAAGAAAAATCTTTTTTTAACTAACCCCTGAGACTAAACCCTGTATTAAAACGTCAGTCTCACCTGATGAGGTCTCTGAACAACAGCATGAAGCACATGTTGATGACACCGTTGGTGAGATCGTTCGCTGTGCAGTCGAACTCGAGCAGTCCGTCCAACTGAGCCTGCAAGACTGGTAACGTCTTGAGCAGCTTCTCCGCGTTCATCATGCGGAGGGATCCTTCTTCCTTACTGAGGAGTTGAAAGGTTTTGTTTGAGATTGTGTAGCTACTAGTGGTGAAGAGTCATTGTCGGTAGAAGACAAGTGCTTAATTTATTTTGTAATTAAAATGATAGGGTAAAAATAAAGGCATTTTCATAAAGTTTTTAGTTGATGACGTATTTAAAATACTCGCAAAATAAGTGCTGCATATCTAGTTCCCAACTTAAACATTGATCGAATTTACGTTACATTTACTCGGAGTTCCCATGATAGGTCCTCTGATCATTTAATTGCCCTGCGAACATAAAACTTAATTTACGCCACAAAATTCATCTACTCACCCCCTCTTGACCTTGCAGAAGTCGAAGGCCACAGTCCTGTAGGAAAGCGCCTTCTCATTGAGGTACTTGGCGTAACGCCGGATGAACGGGGACATGTCATATCCTGGACATATAGACGGAAAATAAAACATGTTCATGGTGGGCTGTGGTGAGTGATATGCTTGCATGCATGATTTTGGCACATGTGTGAGGAGTTACCGTGAGTCGAGTTCATTAGTGTCAATTAGATCCCAGTTTTAGAAACCCTGAACAGTGAGAAACTACATCTATTCAGCTCAATCCAGCTTTTGTCCACAGAGAAAATCAGACCTTCTTTTTTGAGTACTTAGGTCCAGTAGGTGACCAGGTTTGTCGCGGCAGTGGCGTTTTTAATGTCCTCTAAAGTGCAGGTAAAGGGACGCTTTGGACAATTTTTTAGTTTTGAATAGGCGCGAAAAACTGAATGGATGCGTGTGCATCCCCATAAAAAAAAAAAACTGTGGTGTTTTCTAGGGACATATTCTAATTATAAGATGAACTAGAGTAGTTTGCCCTTTAATCTTATGCTGTGACTAAGAAACCGTTCATTTAGTATATTGTTTTAGTCAATATTTTTAGGGTTCCAAAAACATAAAAGGAAAAATCCAGAACGCTTATTATATCAGCTTTTTTTTTAAACGTATTCCAAATTGCGCTATGGCAGTTTGTTAATCGTAACAAATCGGACACCAGTCTCCATAGGATAAAAGCTAATTAGACTCATTGTAACTACTTACACATGCTTTTTGGTCTGAATGGCTTTTGTTTGATCATGAGTTGTGGTATTTTAGTGACATGTTTGATTAATGAAGATAATTTCGACAGGCTTTTTGGCCAAGCCAATAACGGATGTACTCATGCCCTTGGTTTCTGAAAACCTTTTATTGTATGGCGTTAGTTTTGCTAAAATGAACCAACCGACGTCAGATTTTTTTTTTGACATTTAATACTTATTAATTTGAAATTAATTATAATAACTAGTATTTTATAATTTGGCAAATTGATTCATGAGACATTGTGGGTAAGCTCATTTTGCTAGGAACTAAGCTCCTATAATCTGTTTTAAAATCTTATATCGAGTTCAGTTGTGAATTGTGATTTCAGTCAGTTAATCACTTTATCTAACGTAAGATTTGATAACAGATTAACAGATAACGCTTCCAAAAACCGAGGGCCAGAGTTATTTGGATCCATAGAGCATGGAATGCCTCATGGACACAATTTGAAGCACATATTTTTTTAATGAAAACTCTTTAAACAAATAAACAAAGCTAACATGGCAATTTAAGGCTATTACGCCTTCACATCAAATGAGCTGCAATGCAACGTTAAGCGTCTCAAAAAATTCAATCAAAACCATGCAACGATTTACAGTGCATGTGCAAATTTAGGGTGACACTCTTGGTTATCAATAAAATGACATGTGTGATGGAATTGAATGAAAATATTGATTAAATATTGGACATCAAAAAATTAAATTATGTGTTGTCACGGTGATGAAAAATGGACATCTAAATAATGCATACTTTCGAACTATGTTGCAGTTGGCTCCATATAATCGGCGAAAAGTGCGTAAGTGTATATTAAAAAATTTCACGAAAGAAGAAGAAACGACTCTAATTAATGTTTGTATGAGTCGTGACTTTGATTTTTTATGTTTTATTACAGACTTTTCAATATCTATACTCGATATTACTGATATTGATTAAATCTTAATCTTTAATATCAATGTTTAAGATAAATATTAAAATGTATTAGAAATTGAATTAATTATGATTGAATGCAGTATTTTTGTTGCAAGAAATATAAGGCTATTTTATTTTTTATAAAATATTATCCGTAATTGATCAAAATTACATATACGAGGTTTTCACTAGTCACCACTGATCTAGGTCATTGACCTTTTGTCTTAAGGCCGATTAGTTTCAATAACATAAAGAAGGATTATCTTAATCCTCATTGGCCATTCCAATAATGGCCAATCAAATAGATACCAAGAATGTCACCTTAATATGTATTGAATGTACTTAGGTGCAAACATTACAACATTATCTGTGTTCTATGACCTACACGTGAATGAGTTGATTCAACTATTAAGTGCCTATTTGTAGTGGATTAATTATTACTAAAGTGATTTGTGATATTAATTGCCGTTTTTTATTGCCCAATATAAAAATTATTGCAGAAAATATTAGGCAATAAACACAGGCTCCTATCGACAAAACGGAATAAGTAAAGATTAATGATTTTCGTGACGACAATACACAGTGCGTTAACATTTACAAAAGCGTGAATTGTACCTAATCGTTACAAGTATGCTAATCTCTATTTATTCAAAAATATTTCTAAAATAAACGAATCACTAATAATTAAAACACTTGGAGTTTGGCTAACCCAGTTCGTCGGTATCATGTTTTCTTGTAATACCATATCCGAGAAAAGAAATTGCAAGCACATACATGCCTATGAACAAAAAAAAACTGCTATTTTTAATGGTAAACTGTCTTTCCGTTTAATAAACTTTAAATCCTCATACAATGGTGCTGCAAATTAAGCTTTCTAACTCAAGCAGCGGTACAGTGCAAAATGAACAAAAAAAAAAACGAAAAATTGCACCCAATCCAAGCGTGTACCAGCTACACGTGAACAGACGGACAGACATTAACAAAAAAGCCGCCATTTTGTTTTTTAAACTCACCAATCCGGGCACCGGCCGCGCCTTGCCAAGCATTAGGGAAAATTAAATTCAGTTAGACAGTAGAATTTCACGAAATAAATTACATAGTTGGAAAATCTATATTTTTGTGTATGGAAACCAGATTACAAAAGTCGGTGTAGAAATGTCTATTTTGGAGATATGCTGTTGTGTCATTCAGCAGGGTGCGGACTGCGAAATGTGCTCAATGCGATAGACAATGTGCTCCGAACATACAACATTTACGTGATGTATGATGCCATTCACGAACATCTGCATCCATCTGGATTATAAGAACATCATTCTACATTCTGCCATCCAAAATCTTTATTACTTTCTTGGACTAAATGCCCTAAGCTTGCGAATTCAGGCACAAATTATTCTACTACTGTCGCAGATATTATTGGAGACTTAACTTGTTGTTGCTATCTTCTAATTAAATGTAAAATTAGAAAGAGAATATATTTCTAATAGAAAATTGCATAACTGCGTGCAAAATAATAAATCCCTAGAAAGTTTTTCTTGCACACAATTTTCGACTTTATACGCTACGAATTTAAGTTCATTATCTATTAATAAATAAATTTCTTCGAGAGTATGCTTTGAATGTTAGGCAGAATGTTTTTAAATGTCTAAACCTTTTTTTTAAAGACTGAGTTTCACCTAATTTGGCAGCTAGAACTTTCTTCTAACTCTTTCAAATTTTGTCTGTAAGAAAAAGATAGCAACATTTCTTTGTCAGACTCCAAACATCTACTGTTGAATAAGAACCTAGATTGTCACATAGTCACCAATTTTGTAGAGCGTGCAATATTGCCTTTAAATTAAAATTTCACTAGCTTCTACCCGCGTTTTCGTCCGAATGGACTTCCAAGTATACAATAAAACACATCCTATGATAATTAGGCAATAGTTTAGCTTTTTAACATGTAAAGAATTTGGTAGTTGACACCATAACTAATAATTAAAGAAACACTTTACTTTAGCCCAGAAAACTCGATTAATCTTCAATCAACTACAAATTTGATTTTTAATTGCTTTTAAATTAATAAACAGTCAATTAAGTCGGCACAAAAGTGACGTCACAGCTGTTTTGCCATACAAAATCTATAGGAGAATCGTGTTTTGGCAGTTCAATAAAAGTAGGTCATTTGACTTGTGGTGTCATCTAGCCTAATATTGTGATCTGACCAATACTTCCAGATCTTACCTGTTACAAACAAACAACCGAATATGTATACATAAATAAATACAGGGAAAATTATATACAAATTACAACAAGGTACGACTGGTTTCCTAACACATTTGTAATTATTCCTACACACGGTCACCAGCGCGATTTATCAATGGCTGCTTAACACTAGGTAATTAATAATTAACAGCATTAACAATAATTCAGATAAGGATAATATGGTTTACCCAGACCTACATAGTTTTACTCGTATATAATTTGTTGACAATAAATTATAATATGCAGGCGTTATTACGCCTGGCCGCATACGGGCCACTGTCAACAACCACAAAACGTCGCCACTAGTTTTCGTACATTTTTATTGACTCGCAACACACGGTGGAAAATGGTGGTCGCGACAACGCCGCTTCTAGCCTCAGATGGCGGCGTTTGTGGCTGTCGCGTGTGTCCCGTCTGCGGTCAGCGTAAATGTTCTATCAATGAAGATTCTTAACTAGATTGTAAAATACTGCAAATGAAATATATCTGTTGGTTGCTATTGGAATGTTATTGAAGACTATAGACTCATGTCTGAAATTAAAGAATTTTGAGGAATATACTTATAATACTAATATAACAATACAAGCGACTGCGTTCATGTGAATGTCAGTTTAAACGATGTTTTACTATTTTTGCGCGGAATCCAAATCACAAAAAAAGTAGTCTTAGTTAGTCCTTATAACATCAGATATCTGCCAAAAAAAGCCCTGCCAAAATCAGAAGAATTTAGCCAGAACAAACAGACAAGAAAAAAAATTAAAATTGATTTTTTGGTTGCACTGTGTAAACATTCATAATATGTATTTAGTAAAATGCTATTATTTTGACATTACAAAAAGACACTTTAATTTTATTTATTCGTATTTGTACTTGTAACAGCACATTGCAATTATCAATCTGTTAACAAACTAGTATAATAACATCATACTATCTCTATTAAAACGCCTGGTTTTCAACAGGTACGGACTGACACATAACTAGGTAACACTCTCGACGTACCCAAACGATTGCCTAGCAAAATTCCACAAGTAAATAATTCAAAAGACCCATCTCACGCCGATAAATCAACAAATTCTCTCCTTATATACAATATGTGCCTAAGCAATAAGATCCCAGACTTACATTAACCCAGAAAGTCTAGCTCTCAAACCTACATATTCCTTCTAATATCATGGTACTGTCAACCTCAAATTAGTTTGTCAGTAATCACATTTGAGTTACAAAGTTGCTAATCGAAAGGCTCTGGACACAGCAAATAGTTTCCCATTTGAATTTGGGCTTTAAATCGTGTGCCTTAAAATATTTATTATAATTGCAAGACTCAAAAGGTGACGACTCGCGGGCGGCTCGCTTGCAGCTATCTGTTGGATGTTTCGAGGCGACTCTTATAAAGTATTAGTGACCCGCCCCGGTTTCGCACGAGTGCAATCCAGATACATAAACCTTCCTCTTGAATAACTATCTATTGAAATAATGTTGAAAACTCTTATAAAGTAAGACACAGTCTGTTACCATGTAGGTGTGGTTGACTGTACAAACGCAAAGCAACAAGAGCGAAGACCCTCTAATAAAACTATTACATAAACAGCGCCGGGACACTTCGTCGCCACGAAGGACGTTTGAGAGACAGACGGTTTTAAGGGCACTGACTTCCTTATGCGTCATAGACGATTGTATATTGTTAGTGATATTTGTACAGAGTCTATGGCAAAAGAAGTTAAGTATACACTTACACACACGGACACACCACCATACACACGTGGTGTAGTACACTTATATATGTACATTATAGAATAGCACAGTTCGTTTGTAAATCCTTACTAATAATATCAATGAAAATATTTCATAGAACAACCTACTTTGAGGTTTGTATAGTTAGGACATCTACGTCTACAATGTATTGAACTCTATGCTAGATATATCTCAATGTCCTCTAGTACTATCAACGAAACGCATTCCTTTTTAAACATGAACGTTTAAAATGGAATGCGACAAGATCATTTTTTTTTTAATTTACAACAGTAATTCGAACTCTTTGATGTACATTTCAAACTGTTCTTGTACTACTGCATTGCTATGAACCAACTTTATGGTGACCAAGGAAGGTTAATGAGTAACAGAATCTACCTGTAAACCATTATCGCAGTGTGAAAATCTGCACAGACTAACCAAAGGGTTGCGGAGGTCAAATACTTCTGCAAGTAATCACCAGTAATTTGAGAACATCGTGCGTTTGTTTGTTTTAACCAAAAAGGCCTGACCAGGTTACCAATATGGCGATATTACACACCTTTGAATATGTTTTTGCTAAGAAAAATCGATACATTTATTTATTAACAGGAATAAATTCTCCAGTATTTTTGCTTCGCATTACACGACACTTAAATGATCCAGAATTTAATCGCCTCTCTATCTCATACAGTTATCTTCAAACGTGTCTGCGTTCAAAGTCAAAGTCAAATCATTTATTTCAATTAGACCACAAAAAGGCACATTTGAACGTAAAAATTCACAAGTTTTTTTTTTTATCAAAAAGTAGTTTCGTACGGAGAAAGAAGAATGGGCAAAAAACCTTTACACAGTGTTTATTATAATAGAAATAATTATAAGAATGTAAAGACGATATTAGTCTCATAATAGTTTAAAAAAAACATCGGCCATATTAAATGAACCTTACGATCAAAACAATACTCAGGAACATTATTGAAACGTAATAAAGTATGGAATTTGTAACTAAGGATTTAAAAGGGCATTAGGACCATTTACCTATATTCCTAGCGCATACTTTAAATCTGAGTAATGGTCTTTACGCCCTTGTAGTGCTGATTAGGACCGAGTTATTGTATGTCGCTTACGTAAAGGGTTACCATCCGTCCGCGATTCACCGGATTTATACTAAAGGCGTCCGAGTGTCGTCCGGAAGGGATTTACAAAGCGCCAGCGGAATCCAGATTAATTGAAAGATTAGCGATTAATTAAAATTTAAAATATAAACGATGTTTTTGTTATAATATAATAAAGAAAAAAGAATTTCAACCAAAGGTTTAATTTGTTTTTGTCAGGCAATAATTAAGGTAGATGACACCACCAATCAATAGGCATACTTTTTATGACCTGATTCTCCCATACATTTTGTATGGCAAAAGACAACAGTGACGTCATTTTTGTGCCGACTCAATTGACTAACTATTTATTAATTTGGAAGCAAATAAAAATCAAATTTTAAAGTTAATTGAAAATTAATGATGTAAACTGCCCAATTCATTTGATGCCAGCCCTAGTTTATACTTTGAATCGTAGTATTGTGTTGCTAAGAAGCATAACACTTGATGACTCAGCCTTAGACTGTTGAACTATGAAGTATGGGCAGCAAAAAATGCATTAGCAAATAAAATTAATATTTGCTAAATAAATTAATCGTTTGATTAAGAGGCCGAAGACCGAAGGTGGTGGATATTTATAGTACCAGAGATTGGTGAACGTTAAATGTTATATTCAAACATGTGTGGGTTTCTGTATGCCTCTTCGGAGGAAAAAGGCGTGAGTATATGTATCATAGAACAATATTTATGAATCGGTAAAGATGTTAATAGGTCAAACCTAAAAGGCATTACTATTCAAGATTACTTTTTGTAACATTATATATTTTACAAAGTTATTAACTTTTTATTTGTAAATAAATTAACATTTACTGATGCAATTTAAACAAAAATAATAATGTATTTTGTAGACCTTTGCATGTATGGTGCATGTAGAATTTTTTAATCTCTCCTAATGAGAAAATACTAAAAATATTGGAGACAACGAATTTCATGCAAAGAAAACCGTCCCTTATTTTTAAAAACAAACAAATCCGGGTTCAATGATTTTCGAAAATTCGCTTGCCACACCAGGGCAATCGATCATCACCAATTATAGTACATTTGTCCCCATGCCCCATAGTCTGAATCTAAATACGCCATAGTCTAAATTAGTCCACAGTCCACAGTCGAAATTTCCCCAGCTGACGTAATAAATTCAAGAGAGTTCATAAAAAACCTGATACATTCGTAAATAGTAATATGAAAGTAAGTGTGTAATAACAAAACACAATAAAATTAAATAGCATTGTTTTCAAGTCTGCGAACTCAAACTGTGCAAATAATTTTTATCATAACATTACTTTTGCTATTAACAGACTAATGCACTTCTATGATTCTATAAACTATACATAATTTCTTTATTTTTATTGCTGTAGAACAAAACCATTCATACAAAGTCGAAAGTCAAAGCATTTATGTCACTTAAACCATTTACAGGCACTTTTAAATTGTCAAGGAGTCTGTCAGTTAGTCAGAAAGTTGAAGCTAGTTGCGAAACTTAAGTCTCTATGGAGAAGAACGACCAAGAAACTTCACAGACACTCTTTTCAGAATCAGAAATCATACAACAACTTTTTTTAAAGAATCATCGTTCATATTTCAAAAAAATATTTGCGAGAGAAAAATCGGAGTTACTCAGCTGACTGAGGCCGTGGTGTCATTGACCCATAAGGTCACCGGTCAATAGTACCCACATGCTCATACGTTAGGCGGAACGAAAACGATATGCCCACATATTGTGTATGGTTATACATAGTTGCATTTCGGTGTTACGGCCAGATATACATCACTTCATATTGTGGGCTATGGGACCCCAGTTACATTGACCTGTCGTAACATATCGCCTTTACTTCACGCAGTGGTTAGCAGAAATGCATAGAACACCAACATTTTCACATTCTTGTGACGGTTGTATGATATAAGAATTGTGCACAAATCCACAGTCATGGGAGGCAATTAATGATCGCCATCCAATCTCAGTCTATCTGTCAATAAATTGTTGAGTTGATTGTCGATGAGATGAAGACAAGATTTTGAACGTCTTTAATTAGTAGTATTGGCATTGGATTAGTTGCAATTGTATTGAAAAATGGGGTTATCGTATTTAATCCTTAGTTGCTGAATACGATGTATTGAAAGTGAATTATTCTGTTACATTATTACGATTGATCGCCATATCGCTCGCGTGATTCGTCATCTTTAATCAAAAGCATCTTAGGACATTTCCGGGAGGAACGGGATTATGTTCCTCATGTTCATAAATTCAAAGTCAACGGTGTATCTTAAGAACCATTACCCATATTTGCAAAATAAATTTCTATTCTAATCTATACTAGATTATAGATGGAACATTAAATATTCGTTATAATTTGAATTTACTCAATATCTTTATTGCTTCTCCTTAAGTATACTTAGGTGGTAACTTAAATAATAGAGATCATTATGGACCCTATAGGGCACAGCAAAAGCCACAGTCAAACCCGCTGAAGAAGTTTAACGGTAAAGGTACATTAACGAAGCTGAAAGTTCCATATTTTACCATTATTACGAATTCAGTTGAAACTAATCTTTAAATACCCCCACGACTCCTGTTCTGTTGCATGCACGCGTAATCACAATGTTTTGTGCTACCATAACCATTGATTTTTCACACCAAAAATAAAATTCGTTACCCAGTCATAATTTTTGCTCAATGTTACTAAGTTTGAATGCTCTATGATGTATCTAAGATACTACAACAAAAATGTAGTCGCACAATACCTACAATTGAGCCCATTAACTCGACAGACAGACAAAATCTTCCAGTCATACGCCAGACATTAAAGAAACTTCGCAATTTAGAGCAACGAACGTTTAATTCTAGTTTTGCGCCATATAACCTACTAGGGCGCCAAGATTACTTGGCACTAGCAAACGTACATAATGACGTGGAAATAGTACATACTCTACTTGGTAGTTCGTGAGTCCGTTGCATAATACCATCCACGGCGACATTACTACGGGTTCTCGAGTGTGAATCTGTGTTTGCAAATTAAGTCACTGGGAAGTGGGTGTTGCGTGTTGATAGAAATTTATTAGCCGTAATGGACGATTCTGAGCAAATCTGTATAAATAAATAACATTGAAGTGTCTGTTTGTAACGTAAAAATACTGTGTTTCTTTCAATTTATCTCCGAAACGGCTGGACCGATTTCGGTGGGACATTTACTGGCAGAAAGCTGATGTTATAAGTAGTAACTTACTTGCGCTACTTTTATTTTAGAAAGTGAACTAGGAAACGCCAAAAAATATACAAATACCTTGTAAGAGAGACTAGATTGGTAATTGCTATGTGCTGGTACTAAAGCAGAGGAGGACATCGTCTTATTCTTTTGCTTGTTTTTACCATTAACAAAACGATACCTTTTAAAATTGATCGAAACAAAGATACTACTTTTGGAAAAGAAAAGACATGGGGACATCGTAAGATCCTCCAATTGTTTGATGACCGTCAAATCTTCCAATCAATTTAAAGCCACTTTTTGTTAAGCTCAAACCAACTGAGGAAGACTGTGAGTTTAGACAATTTCATTTAAATCTTCAAAATGGATTACAGAGTACAGCTTTAGTATTCGAAAACACGCTACTATTGTAGTTTTATCATCACGCAGCGATCCAACGCATCACAAGCTTGCGTGTTTATTACCCAACATTATTTTGGGGCGTGATATTGAGTATTACTTGTCAAATGGTAGGGGTCTACTGAGTCCCATATCCGTCTATGACATGTCCTAAGCTATCATTTTCGTACATATTGAATGAAGTTTACTTTGCATATTACATCGCGGAGAGTATTTACGGAAATAGTTATTGGTTTCAGCGTGCGAGGTAAGTAATAAGAACTTATATTTCAGTAAAATAAAAATGTACTGAATCTTAACGTAACTTTAGCATAGCTTTTGTATGAAAATTAAAGGAATATGACGTTAAGAAATTATATTATATAATTTTCAGGTGAAGTTTAAAAGCTACCTAACTCATTGACTTTCCGTTGCTCCCGGGTGTCGTTCGTAGATCTTTGACAATCATTACGGGTAGTCAGAAGCCCGACAGTCTCACAATCAGTCTTACCAAAGGGAGAGGGAGGGGGAGGGGGGGTTACCCTGTAACTATACAGATGGGCAATCCAAAGGGTTAAAATCTAGTGCTTTGGTAAACACCCGATAAACACCCAATTCTGAGTGTTTATGGGATCTTACAAATGTTTATTCCATCTATGCCAGTAACTGGTTTGTGGAGGGAGTCGCTCCATGTAAAACAAATATTCAACTGCTGTAAGGAAGCGCAGCAACTT
This sequence comes from Hoplodrina ambigua, assembly GCA_949774945.1. Lineage (NCBI taxonomy): Eukaryota > Metazoa > Arthropoda > Insecta > Lepidoptera > Noctuidae > Hoplodrina > Hoplodrina ambigua. Next base: position 11,395,408 of record OX458983.1, read on the forward strand.
AGATATGTTATGTAAATTTAAGAAACTTTGAGACCATTTTTGTGGGTGTTGTATATGTATAAAGTCAATTTCATTGCAGTAACTGTCTTAGAATAAAAGATGACATTGTAATTAAGTATAGGCAAAAGTAATATTAGAGGATTTTGTCGAAATTATTGGTTTCCATTGTTCGCTGAAGGACATTTGGCTGATGCAATAAGTTGATGTAATAACGAGTGAGATTGCGTCAGCCAAACGGCGGGATAGGATTGGTGGAGCGACATTTTATTGTGTAGCTCTTGCCGCTACCTCCACCTACGTAGTAAAACTATATATTAAGCGTGCGTAAGAGCCGCAGTTTAGTCTCGAAATTGTTGTCATCTTATTATGTTCTCATTATGTCCGTGTATGTGTTTATTATTGTGTGTTTTTCTTTCAATGTATCTGTATTTTGCTAATGTATGTCAATGTGTTTAAGTTTAATTATAGTGTAAAATCAGTGTTGTGTTTTTCTGCGTCCGATCAATCAACCCTTGCACCTGAAAATCCCTTACAATTTTGGTCCTTCGAGCCGGATCCGGGACGCAGACAAAATGAGCTCTAAAAGTACTGTAACTACGAGAAGCAAGTTGCGTCTAATGGAAGAGAAACGCAATAGACAACGGGCATTAGAGGCAGATTCGGGAGTGCCGACAGATATGGCACCAGGCTCACCCTCAATTGCGCCTACGACAACGTCGGCACCAGCGCCTGTGATACCGCTGGCGGGAGGTCGTATCGTCGATCATCGATTGATGGCCACGCCAGTAGCATCGGATATACGACAGGGAGCGAGGTCCACATGCAGCCACGCCTCCACGAAGAGCGGCCGGAGAAGCGCCGAGTGTCTTCGACGGAGGGCCATGTACGAGGCTGAACGCGAGTTGTTGCGCCTGAGAGAGAATGTGGTGAAGAGGAAGCTAGAAGCCGATTTAGCCGAGATTGATGACGACGAACGAGACTCACACTCCGATGCAGAAGGAACAACGCGTCGTGTAGAAGAGTGGATAACTCATACGACGCCGGTAGCGCCTGACAGCGGGCCTACAAGATTAAACGGTGATCCGCCACCACCTGTTGTGTCAGTGTCTCAAACAGTGAACCCTCGCGAAGGGATAGTGAATGTGCCGCCGCCCGAGCACGAACCCGCGCTCCAACCGCAAGGAGCGCCCGCGAACGAACAATCACGACAAAACGCGTCTGTAATGCCGGTCAGATCGTCGAGATTACCTGACTGGGAGAACCCGTTCGCGGAAGATAAAGAAAATGAAAAAGGAAAGTACAGAGACAAGAAGATAGACCAACTCGCGGAGGCGATATCGAATCTAGCGCGGCCTAGACCGGTGCCCAGACAGGCATACGAGCTGCCCATGTTCAGCGGTAACCCGGCCGATTGGCTGTCATACAAGAACATGTATTTCGATACGACAGCAATGTATCAATTTAAACCACATGAAAATCTAGCAAGGCTGAAAACGTCGCTGCAGGGTGACGCAAAGTTTGCAGTAGAAGATCTATTACGAACATCGACAAGTCCAGGTGAGATAATTCAAACACTAGATAAAGAGTTTGGTCATCCTAACAAGATTCTAGAATGTGCTTTAGCCAAAGTGCGCGCCTTACCTAAGGCCACAGAAAGCGGTCGTGAACTCAGACGATTCGCAACGACGGTCAGGAACTGTGTGTCACTTCTAAGAACTATTCGCGCCCACGGGTTTATCAATAACCCTCAGCTAGCCAGTGAAATACTATACAAGTTAACGCCGTCACAACGTCTAAAGTACGGCGAGTTTACGTTGGGCATGGGAGCGAGCCAGGGTGTGGACATGCGAGTGTCGCCAAGTCTAGACGTGCTCGTAGAATTCCTAGACCACCTAGCTCAAGCCTCAGCGCAGTTTGACCAATTGGACCCAACCGTACTATATCCTGCGCAGCCTACCGCGGCGAAGAAGGGCCCACCGACCAGACCAGTTCAGCGTCTACACACTCATTCAGAGAAAACGCAAGCGACTCCATCTGAAGAACAATGTACGCTCTGCAAAGAAGAGCATAGACTGCCGAAGTGCGCACTATTTGCAAAGTTGAAAGTGAACGAACGCTGGGATCATGTAAAGAAAGAGAAATTATGTTTTAAGTGCATTGTGAAGAGACATAATAAGAAGTTTTGCCGAGCAAGTAAGTGCGCGTCATGTAGCTATGCGCACCACACTTTGTTGCACGCGCACAAAGATAGTGAAAGTGTGGCAAGTGTAAGTGAGTACACTGGGAAAGCGTTATTAAAAATATTACCAGTCAGTGTAAGTGTAAACGGTGTGAATAACGATTGTTACGCCCTACTGGATGACGGGGCCACCGTCTCGTTGTTAGATGACGCACTAGCCGGCGACGCGGCAGGTGTAAAGATGCCGCTAACTATTCAAAGTGCACGCGGTCAGTTAGTGTCGGACAATACATCGCGTCTAGTGAATGTGACAGTGCGTGGTCCAAACGGACAAGCACATGAAGTAAAGTGTCGCACTATAAAACGTCTAGATCTGCCCTCGCAGACAGTGCCTAGTGAAGTGATGTCGGAGCACGCCCATTTACGTGACTTGGGTTGCGTGGAAATGCGGGGCGCCAGGCCGCTGCTGTTGCTCGGCCAAGACAACTGGGAGCTACTCGCCAGCCGTGAGACTCGCCGAGGAAAGTCAGGTAAGCCGGTTGCCTCCTTGACCGATTTAGGGTGGGTTGTGCATGGACCCCTAGGCAGAAGTCAGGATTTAAATAATGAAACTGTGAGCTGTATGAAAGATCTAGATTTACATAATGAGATTAAACGTCAATTCCAATTAGAATCTATTGGAATCGTAGAAGTACCTAGGTCGCATAAAGAGATCGATAGGTCTAATGCTTTGTTAGAAGCTACTAGTCGTCAAACTGAAAATGGTGCGTGGGAAGTAGGATTGTTGTGGCGTCGGGACGACCCTCAGTTGCCCGATAACTATGATCACGCGCGTCGACGCCTAACGGGAATTATGCGTCGTCTCGATAAAGACCCCGCGTACGCTGAGGCCTATACGTCTCAGATTAATCGTTTGATTAGTGAAGGTTACGCTAGTAAGCTAGATAGTAGTGCTAAGTTTGAGGTTATCTGGTATTTACCTCACTTCGGTGTGAAGAACCCAAACAAGCCAAATAAATTAAGATTAGTTTTCGATGCTGCGGCTATTTGCCATGGCACTTCGTTAAATGATAACCTGCTGCCCGGGCCTGATTTGTTAAATTCGTTATTAGGAGTTTTGTTTAGGTTTAGGTTAGGACCGGTCGCGTTCACCGGAGATAGCGCGGATATGTTCCTGCGCGTTAGGATTAGAGAGCAAGATCGAGGCGCTCAGTTGTTTTTGTGGAGTGATAAGGGTAGCCGGGACCCAAGTGTTTACGTGATGAACTCAATGATCTTCGGCGCCGTATCATCTCCTGCCTCGGCGATCTATATCCTCAATAAGAATGCTAATAAATTTAAAGATAAATATCCCGAGGCGGTAGAAGCCATTCATACGAAACATTATATGGATGATTATTTAGATAGTACATGGTCTGTTTCGCAGGCAAGTAAGTTAGTAGAGGAAGTGACACACGTCCACGCCAGCGGCGGGTTTAACATACGGGGGTGGGTCACTAACTCTCATGAGCTACGAGAGAAGCTCAAAGCAGAGATGCCAGAGAAGGTCTCACTAGAGTCAGGACAAAGTGCCGAACGCACTTTAGGCATGATTTGGTCACCGACCACAGACGAGCTTACGTTTGACTTGTCATTTAAACGCCTTCCAACAGATTTAAAAGAGGGGCGTAAAGTACCTACTAAAAGAGAGTATCTGAAATTTATAATGTCTATATTTGATCCATTAGGTTTCCTATATCCGTGTGTCATTCAGTCACGTATCATAATGAAGCGTATATGGCAAACCGGCATACAATGGGACGAACCATTGAAAGCGCCCGAAGCTAAATTATGGTTTAATTGGTTGGTTAATTTAAAGTTGTTAAAGGACGTGCGCATACCTCGTTGGTACGGTTTGAAAGTTGACGACGTGGAACTTCACGTCTTCGGAGATGCTAGCGAGTCGGCTTACGCCGCCGTAGGATACATAACGGGGCGAGACAGTAACGGGGAACGCGTCACATCCATTGTTATGGGAAAGGCCAAAGTAGCACCTTTAAAGTTAGTTTCGATACCTAGGCTAGAGCTTCAGGCCGCCGTGCTAGCCTGTCGTTTAGCAAATACAATAGAATCGGATTTGGGTATAAATATAAGTAAAAAGTTCCTATGGACAGATAGTAAAACAGTTCTTAGGTGGATAAACTCCGACGCGGTCGATTTCCAAAAGTTTGTATCGCATCGCTTAGCGGAAATAGATAGGAGGTCAAGGAGAGTAGACTGGCACTGGGTTCCTTCGGCGATGAACCCGGCGGACAAGGCCACTCGTATGGATTGGCCCAATGATAGTAACGAGTGGCTGTCGGGCCCCGCTTTTCTTCGTCTCCCTCAGGAGCAGTGGCCGGCGGACATCGACGGCGAGAGCGTCACAGAAGAGACGCAAGAGGCGGAGACAGTGCAGCGAGCACATGCGACGGCGACACGCGACCCGACTCTAAACTACGAGCGGCTGCCAACATGGACACGTGCCCGGTACGTAATGGCGCGAGTGTTAATTTTTGCAGATCGCTGTCGTAAACGACGTCAATCGTCTGAAATCACCGCGGTCGACCTGCGAGAGGCAGAGCGGCATCTGCTCAAGATAGCCCAGAGAGAGAGCTACGCAGCGGACATAGCAGCCTTAGAGAGAGGCCATCCACTGCCCAAGGATAGCAGCCTGAAGAGTTTAGACCCAATGCTGTTCGAAGATGGTCTGCTGAGGGTACGCGGCAGGCTGGGAGCCTGCGAGCACCTAAGGTTTGGTGAGCGTCATCCCATCATACTGGATGGTAAGCATGTGTTAACACGTAAGTTGATTTACAATTACCATGCGGCGACATTGCACGCCAATCACGAGACAGTAATAAACAGACTCCGTGAAAAATACTGGGTCACTAACCTGAGATCCACAGTTAAAACCATCGCTGCAAGCTGTCAGAGATGTAAGCTAGAAAAAGCCAAGCCCGTCACACCAAAGATGGGCGATCTACCGGCCGCCAGACTGCACATCGGCAGGCGAGCCTTCGTCCACTGCGGAGTGGACTACTTTGGTCCGATGGAGGTCGCCATCGGCCGACGAAGAGAGAAGAGGTGGGGCGTGTTATTCACATGCCTCGCCACCCGCGCGGTTCATCTTGAGCTGGCAGCGTCACTTAGCGCTGACTCAGCCATTTTAGCTCTGCGACGCCTCATCGCGCGTCGTGGGTGCCCGTCGGACATCTATTCCGACCGAGGCACCAACTTCATCGGGGCGCGCAACGAGTTGCGAGCAGCGCTTCGAGAACTTGACCATAACAAGGTTAAGAGCGAGGCGACGGGCCGCGGCATCGCGTGGCATTTCAACCCTCCGGCATCCCCACACATGGGCGGGTGCTGGGAGCGACTGGTGCGCTCGGTCAAGAGCGCCCTAAAGGCGACACTTCGAGAGCGCGCGCCTCGCGAGGAGGTACTTTACACCCTTCTCGCTGAGGCCGAGCTCGTCATCAACAGCAGACCGCTCACATACGTGAGCAGCGACGTGGAGCAACCGGTGGTGCTGACTCCCAACCATCTCCTGCTCGGCACTGCCGCGGGAGATGCGCCGTGCACGCGCCGTCACGCAGTCGACGTGGACTCGCGGCGCCTGTGGCGGAAGGCGAACGCGCTAGCCGACCTCTTCTGGAGGCGATGGCTGCGCGAGTACCTGCCTGCTCTACAGCAGCGCAGCAAGTGGACAGACAACACTCCGAACGTTAAAATCAGTGACGTAGTGGTTATAGTGGACGAAAACAAACCGCGTAATCAGTGGACCCGCGGAATAGTTCAAAGTGTTTATCCCGGGTCAGACGGTATTATTCGTGTGGTAGATGTTAAGACAAATCATGGTGTTCTACGTCGGCCAGTTGTAAGAGTTGCTGTACTTCCTACAGACGGATCTGTAATCGGTTGAAGCCTCTTACGGGGGGTGGGATTGTAAGGAAGCGCAGCAACTTAGATATGTTATGTAAATTTAAGAAACTTTGAGACCATTTTTGTGGGTGTTGTATATGTATAAAGTCAATTTCATTGCAGTAACTGTCTTAGAATAAAAGATGACATTGTAATTAAGTATAGGCAAAAGTAATATTAGAGGATTTTGTCGAAATTATTGGTTTCCATTGTTCGCTGAAGGACATTTGGCTGATGCAATAAGTTGATGTAATAACGAGTGAGATTGCGTCAGCCAAACGGCGGGATAGGATTGGTGGAGCGACATTTTATTGTGTAGCTCTTGCCGCTACCTCCACCTACGTAGTAAAACTATATATTAAGCGTGCGTAAGAGCCGCAGTTTAGTCTCGAAATTGTTGTCATCTTATTATGTTCTCATTATGTCCGTGTATGTGTTTATTATTGTGTGTTTTTCTTTCAATGTATCTGTATTTTGCTAATGTATGTCAATGTGTTTAAGTTTAATTATAGTGTAAAATCAGTGTTGTGTTTTTCTGCGTCCGATCAATCAACCCTTGCACCTGAAAATCCCTTACAACTGCATTCGGTAACTGTTTTGTTATTTTGGGTTGAAAATGGCGCCCAACAAATTGTAAGGAGCATTGGACCTTGAGGGTTACAGGTGTTGAATAAAATACGTAGGGATTGTAAAGTATTGAACAAATTGTGTAACAAAGTAACAATAGTATTAAAACGCATTTTCTATCCAATTATTTCTTACCATTGATACTTTCTATAGTAAGTCAGAAAGTTGATAATTAAATTAGGTTTAACGTAATCTATGTAATACAATATATCATTGAACAATGGTGTTCATATTGTAGTACTATAACAACACAGTTATATTTCACTTGCAGTATTTTAAATATTTAGTTTTTTTACAAAGAATAATCAAATAATAACTGAACATACCTTGTACTCCGCTTTTGTCTAGAAAATTGCTAAGTTGAAATGTTGAATTACTCGACGCTAGATATTGTGTGAACCTCTGAAAATTAGAGAAAAATACGTATTAGTACCAAGTATATTTTCTAATCAATCAAATATTAGATTGTACAAAATATAGTAAAAATATAGTGTTATGATGACCCTAAAAGCACAATTATGGGTGACACTGCCCACTGAAACTGCTGAATGCTGGAAGTGCAGCGCTTGTGTTACTAGTTTGTATGTATTTGTAGGAAAAGAGCTTCGTGCGCCAGCCGCTGTGGTCAAATGTGGTGCACTTGCAGCCTGCAAACTGCAGTCGGCAATAAAAAATATTAAAACCATTCATCATACAGACTTCATTTTGTTTTCGGAATGTAAATATTATGATTTTTTTTTGTTTTCGGAATGTAAATGTTTTTTTTTTAGTTTTCGGAATGTAAACATTGTTTTTTTTAATATTTTGCTCCCTTCTTAGAATTTCTCCTGTAACGTCAGTGCGTCCTACCGACTGACATACACAAACAGCCTGGTAGCCAAAAGTATTGTACTTGGATGCTGAGTATGTTTCTTGTAATTAATAAATAAATATTTCCTAAAACCATGAGTGACAACTTTTGCCTCATTCATTGCCTGCTTCAGTGCTTTTCGTGGAACAACTATGATACACTACCTACAAAAGGATCACCTTTGGTTGACTGTTAGAGAATGCCTAAGGCATTAAGTCCGCCTTTGTACTTTTGTTGCATAAAGTTTAAATAAATAAAAGGCAGGACCTCAACCTGGTTGCTGATAACATCCTGCTACATAGCTTAACATACTTAGCAATCTGCGACACAATGGGAAGCGTGGTTTCCTGACCTTGAACAGCTCACAACAATATTCTTATGCGAACACCAAACTGATAGTAATACAAGAAACCTACGCAAATATATTCGTATCGTAATAATAATATGTATTCCAAATGGGTAGACAGCTTCATCCCCGAAATAATCATCCCTCCCACACGACACGAGAGATTGGGTCGCCTATTCTGAGTTCGGGATGAATCGTACCAAAATAATATGATTAACCTCTGTCAAGCCAAGCCTCGGTCCCTCAAAAGGGCCTCAGCAATTTTTCAATCACCGCCAATAATATAGATCAATTACTAATTCATCAACAAAAGATATACGAATATAATAATACGGGTGTAGAAAGAAACCATTAACCAATAATTCCCAACAAGACTTCTCTAAAAAAAAGTGTCTGTGCTGATCAACATAACATAACATCACGCCTGTAATCCCCGAAGGGTTAGGCAGAGGTGTACCCATTAGTACACCCACATTTCGCCAGTTATGTTTTTAGTCCCATGTAATAGGGGGCGAGCCTATTGCCATCAACCGGGCACAAATCCAGACTCCGAGGCTGCTACTGAGAAATTCCTGATGGGAAAGGCCAATAACACTTTGCCCGACCTGAGAATCGAACCCAAGACCTCATGCACAGGAGTCGCGCTTGCGACCACTAGACCAACGAGGCAGTCAGTGCTGATCAAATCTTACAAATTTAATTTGAGTCACTTCCCGATGTTCGATTGAGTTGAAATTTTGCGTAAATGTGCAATTTGCATGACAATGCATTAAAATGATGTCACAAAGCTGGTCTGATGATGGAGCCAGAAAGAGGTCATAGGAACTTAACTAAAAATGTACGAGTCTGACCCACTTCTCGGTATTTGATTAAGCTGGACTGGACTATTGAATACATATTGCAAGACAATGCTATATACAAGCTTTTTAAAAAAAAATACTAAATGAAACAGCCTGAATTCACAATTAACTATCAATTTAGATTTTTATAGCTCAGAAATCAATAAAGTTAGTCAAATAAGTGATGTCACAGCTTGCTCTATCTATACAGAATCTATGGGAGAATCGCGTTTTGGCGGGACATAAAAGTACATTAATTAATTGGTGTTGTTACACCCGTATTCCCGTAAATACTGCCTCTATGTATACATATACTAACATAATAAAGCAGAAGATTTTTTGGTTGTTTAAACACGCTAATCTCTGGAACTACTAGTCGGATTAAAATTTTTTTTTTGTTTATGGTAGCCAGATTCATGAGGAATAGTATAGGTTATATAACATCACAATACGATTCACAAAAACGGAGCAGTACCCAACGCGGGTGGGAAAAAAAAACCACGCGGACGAAGACGCGGGCAGATGCTAGTATTACTATAATAACGAAGACTGACATCTTATACAACCGTAGGTACCATTGTTATTGGTATGCAGTAGAACTTCATGAGCTAGAATTTAGATTGAATGGGAAGGAATCTTTTGAATAACGTTTGTGGAAAACTGCGGCTTTGTTTGGCATTGATTGCTTTGCTACATAACAATCTATTTATAAGACTCAAAACGATTCAGTGGTCTATTTTAGTCACAAAGAAAGTGTTATTTCATATATCCACTGCTCATGTTGCCCTAGTACTCTCGAGTTTTCTAGATTCAGAAGCCTGGCGAGCTGACTTGTAGCATCACCAGCTCATCTAAGTGTTTTGCTTTGATGAAGAAGCTCATGCGTATAATTATACTGTACATGCTTTATTTATTTTTTCATTAAAACTTTGTCCCATCTTTGTAATGTGTAGTTCAGAAATTAAATATTATAATTCAGTTACCTTTTTTGGAACAATTAAAAAAATATGGATCAACTTTGACACGGACGAAGCCGAGGGCATAAGCTAGTCTTTCATATCTCTTTTTTCAGATACATGCCGTAATATCGTATCCACCATCACCACCTTCCATGACTGTGTCCCATTCTTACTTTCTTTCTCTCTCACTCACACTTTAACGTTCCATTTCACACACCATTCATATGCTCCGTTTTACTCCCATCCATACGATACTTGTTTTCGATTAATCTACGTTCCACTATATCTGTATGTGTATAATATATGTATACTTCGCATACAGATAGACATCGCTTATTGATACAAGTGGCCACATTGTGGACATTTTATTTGCTGTAATCGTTTAAGTGTAAATCCTCATAGCGATTCAAGTTGCTAACTATTATGTTATAATATTTAGCACGACTGCCTCGTTGGCCTAGTGGTCGCAATGCGGACTGTTGAGCACGAGGTCATGGGTTCGATTCCCAGTTCGGGCAAGCCTATCACAATGTTCCCACCCACTGCAACTCCTGAAAGCCAGAATCAACAGTGGAGGCCACCAGAAAAGCGCCGAGGCAATGAAGCTCGACGAATCCCAGATAAACGATTAACTGCCTTCCTAATTCGGGCAGTGTTGTTGGGTTTTTCCTTCAGGAATTTATCAGTAGCAGCATCGGAGTCTGGATGTGTGCCTGGTTGATGGCAATAGGCTGGCCATTACATGGGGGCTCTTAAACATAACTAGCGAAATGTGAGTGTCCTAATGGGTACACCTCTGCCTAACCTTTCGGAGATTACATGCGTGATGTTATACATGATATTTAGCACGTTCATAACGTTTGGTGTAACAAATGTGTTATATCGGTTTCGGATAAGATGATTAAATTGAAAGTGTTACGTTATTTTAGACAAACAAATCCAACCCAGTTGGATAGTTGACACCCCTAATCAATTGACATACTTTTTATGGACTGTCAATACGCGTTTCCTCATAGACTTTGTACAATACGTCAATATCGAACTGTGACGTCACTTATTTGCCAAGTCAATTGACTTACTATAATTATTGATTTCAAAGCCACAAAAAATCTAATTTTACAGTAATTTGAAAATTAATCAGATTTCTGCTGAAATAAATTGGTTTTTTTTAGGAAGTTGTGTTTTGAAATTAATGGTGTCATCTACCCAATTGGTATACAGTCGCCAGCAGCCAAAACATCAGACCATACTTTTTTGTTGTAAAATCACTCCTATTACAACCGCATAAGACACTGCAGTGTTTACCTTAAATCACTGTCGTTCTACAAGATTCCTTTTAATGATTATTTAATAGGCCACAAACAGGACGCTCCAAGTAGCAACATTTCCGCCATAAAATTAATTGGGGAGCCAATAAAATAAATCCATGCTTTTACAACTGCGAAAATAACAGTGTTTGTTTATTTGATACTCTTTTACAACTAGACAACTGAACCGATTTTGGTGAAATTTTGTACGAAATAAGCTAAGTGGAGAACTCCATCTCAAATATAACATCACGCCTGTTATAATCCCCGAAGAGTTAGGCAGAGATGTACCCATTAACACACCCACATGTCACCAGTTATGTTTAAGTCCCATGTAATAGGGGGCGATTCTTTTGCCTTGTCATCTTTTTATTATGTTTTTGTATGTTGTGCTATGTTTTATGTGTGTACCAAATAAATGGTGTATCTATCTATCTACATAGGCCTATTATGCGACTTCGTCTGGATGCACGATAACCGACATACACGCGGATGAAGCCGCGGAAAAAACACGTAGACCGTACGCCCCCAAGTCGGATAGCAACAGTTAGCAACACGATCATAATACTAGCAAAACGTGCACTAAATTGTACTGCAAACTTGTTTCAGTCAATTGATTCCATCATACATTGATAAGCTAATCCATTTTCTATTCCGTGAAATAGTAGCGATAGTAAACCATCTTATGCATTTGACATTTCATGAGTCTTATAGACTCCATTTCTGTCGATGTGGAATGTATAGGCAGGAGGTGTCGGTTAAGAACGGATTGACTCTGATTTCACGCAGGCAATAAATAGGTAGCTCGTAAAAAATATGAAAAAATACCTCCGTCTGTTTGTAACCTGATCACGACAACACCACTGAACTGATTGTAATAAAATTTGACAAAGAGGTCGTTTGAAACCTAGACAAGGACATAGGCAACTTTTTAATCTATGACTTTGTCTGCGTCCGCGATAACCGACATTCTCGCAAACAAAGTCAAAGGCAAAGCTAGTGGGGCAACAAGTAGTACGAAAGCTGCAATTGAAACCATAATCAATTATTCAATTATCGCGGCCTAGTGTAGTTCTCAGCTGGTCATTTGAAACCACTTTTGTTCCCAGCTTGCCTTGAAATGCCATTTGTGTTCGATTTCTTGTATGGAAGGCCAGGAGGCCTACCCCCATTTCTTAAAACATAACATCATCATCATAACATCACGCCTGTAATCCCCGAAGGGTTAGGCAGAGGTGTATCCATTAGTACAACCACATTTCGCCAGTTATGTTTTTTTTAGTCTTATGTATTATTATTGCCATCAACCGGGCACAAATCCAGACTCCGAGGCTGCTACTGAGAAATTCCTGATGGAAAACCCGTTAACACTTTGCCCACTAGACCAACGAGGCAGTCTTTTTGTTGCATAAACTTTAAATAAGTATATAAATAAATAATCTCTGACATTGGTGAAAGTAACGAGCGTGAGGAAACCTGGAATTTAGGTAATGTAAGTCTGAAATCGCCAATCCGCCTTGAACAAACGTGGTGATTAATGCTCGTGCCTTCTCTGTTGGGGAAGAAGCCCTTGCCTTGAAGTGGGACATTTAGTCTCGTAATATTATTATTTTCACTTTTTTATATGATGCCGATACCGCTATGACCTATCTATATTTAGCCCCAAACCACAACATAGATATGCTCGATTCAATCCATCAATAACTGTAATTTCAAGCAAATTAGTTTCCTTTATTGTCGAACTACATTAACGATTATGATGAAACGTTTGAATGAAAATCGGTCTGTAAAATGTTTATTGGTTTTCCGCTTTATGACGTGGTTATAGAGTGCATGTATTAATAACAAAGAGGTGGGAGGTGGGAGTCTCAGATGAATTTGGCTGATAACCTCTTTTATTAGAGTCACTATCACAATTATCCTCCAGTCGATGTACCGCGGGAATGAAGACTTGTAATTTAAGAAGGATTAGATTAAAGAAATGGGAGCTTGTGTGAAAGATGATTTGGCTAGAAAAGATATGTTTGACGACACAGTTGGCGTAGTAGCTGAGCGATTGGCTGCAGCACTGCGTATCGCGGGTACGATTACCGCACGGAACAGATATTTGTATGGCCTATAGGTAGTTGTTCCTGGTCTGGTTGTTCATAAATCAGAGTGTTTTTAAATACTGTGAACACTAGGACTTCACTGCTGATAGAAATATTACGAAATAATCTAGAAGATTTCTCATTAATTCCTCATCATTTTGCTGAGTTTGGTTATCGATTATCCATCTGCCGAGCGGTAATCCGGGATTTCGTCCGAAAATCTTTGATTGAAACATCTAATACGGGCTGTTCTTGAGACACAATCGTAATCTCACGAGACATCACGACAGGAAGCACCATTTTCAAACAAAGGCATTGTAAGATCTATTAACAGGCGACTTGGATGACTGTCTCTAGTGTTTTGCTTTTATTTTTCAGTAAGCTAGCCTATTCTGTTCCACTCTTGGGCAAAAGCCTTTCTCCACTTTTACGATTGCGTGCATCATCTCTTCAATTTTGGAAAAATAGATGGGCAGACGACGTAAAGTTCGCATAGTTTCCAAAATATCATCCGAAATAAATTACATAACGACGTCCCCGAGGAATAAACCGGTAATCGCAAAAATCAAATTTTACAGGAAAAATGTTTTAGTGTTTTTGGCGTATATCTCTTCAACAAAAGGTAATTATGAGAACATTGTTATATGACGGAAAAGCTAATTTTTACCCGAAAAGTTTAAAGTATTAAGTGTAACTATTAAATATACACAGAATAAGTTATTCACCAAAGTACGTATTACCGAAAATGGTTTCATAAAATTTTTAGGGTATTGATATCTTACGATCCTGACTTATCAATATTATTCCAGTAATGTTTACTTACCGATTTATTCTTGTAAATTTCTTAAAACTTATTGGCATAATATTGCTTTACTGGATTATTGAACGTTTTTTTTTCATTACAGAGAGAGAGAGAGATTGAGACTCAATTACTTTTGAGGTGTTTTTAAATTCTATCTATGCATTGGGAATCTCCTCTATGACCCGAAAATGTACTTGATTCGCCGAGCGCGACCAAGTTACCGCCAATACGCGAAAATGTGTACCACAAAATTTACGATAATAAACCTGTAATCGCATTAACCAAGATTTTTTTTTAAATATTTTACAGTAATATTACTTTACCGAAATGTAGCCACAGAACTTAAATTGTAATAATGTATGACGTTATTTTTCTAGTAAATAAAAAATGGAAAATTTACAAAGAACAAAAGTGTTACAAGGAAAATCGTTGGAAATTACCGCAGAAAAAATACGAAAAAAATTGTATAGGTGTATCCCGACCCATAGATTCCGAAAATGGAATAACAGTAAAAAGTCAGTAATAGTATAATACAGGTTTATTCCTTGGGGGCGTCGATAATAGTATTATGTTCTTCGTTGCGCTTACGCCGCTATTTGTACGGAAAATTAATAGCCGTAGCGTGACGCGGTAAATTAATAATTGATAAGGCACGAGTTCGGATAAAAAAAATTGTATAACAACAGCGAAAATAATTTCTATCAACTTGTTTCGCTGAAGTTCGGCTCGTGTAACTATGAAAGTACATTTACCGTTGACATAATGTATCTTGAAAAGTGCGACACGAAATAAATGACATTCAAGATTACTTAATTTCCAATCTATGCGATCACGAACGTGATCACATAATACGTTATAGTAAACAGCTTCAACTGGTATACAGAACAGATACTGCCAATAAACAACTTACGTATATTTTATCGCGTAAACATGCTCTACGTGGGCAGCTCCATTTATCTAGCCACAAATAAAAAAAGAAAACAAAAATAGAACACGCTTTTCATTAAACTGACAATTCCAAAAAAGAAACACCGGCATGTGACGTATTCATCCTTTCAGAAACACGTTAACTTTTTTCGCAGTTGGCAACACTGTAACTAGCTGTCAGTGTTACTGACGTCTGTGTTTTTTTTTTTGTGCAAAGATGTCGAGGTGCATATTACGTAGAGCCCCGCCTCTCGCCTGTCATTGTATTACGACATACATGTCTGGGGTTTGGTTAATTAACTACCATGTATGGCAGGGGTCACGAGAGGCGTCTGATTGATATCGAGAAGATACTGCATCATTACAGACGTTCTCTTTTCAAACTGTGTCAACTTTTTATCAAGGACTTATGTTGTATTCGATTTAATATTAATATTAATCATCTCGAACTACTATTTGAAATGCGAAAGTTTGGATGGATGATGTTTTATAATGGTTATGAATAAAATTTGACACGCAGATACAGTCTGGACTAGCACATAGGCTTACTTTTTATCCCGAAAATCATTTACGGCTCTCTTGAAATAATATATTAACTTTGACGGAGACAGAAGCCAGTTGAAATATAAATAAAAAAGTTTAGACGGTTGAGAAAGAATTCTCCGTATCCTCGTTAAAAATGTACGACTCCTAGTAACCAAGATCGCAATCCCAGCTCTTCCATAAATAGGGCATCATAAGTGTAAGCTCAATCGATTTCAGCCGGTTTACTTTTCAATTGTAGCCTTTCTCGGTCCACAGACTACATCAACAGAACGTATTTCCCTCAGTAACAAAATTAATGAATGAAAAGCGCTTTCATAAAACCGATAAAAGTACGATATCCGGAGTCAGATAAGCAGTCATGGAATGCGCAGACGGCGATTTCATTAAAGTTGTCAGCTGTTGACCGCCACCTGGGTTCTGACATTCAGATAAAAGCGTAAGATTGTACGTTCAGTGAAATGACGTTCAAAAAGTCCCCTGTTTCTATTGACTTACAAACAAGTCGATGTTTCCCTGATGATAAACACCGTGACCTCCATTTGTGATTTGATAGGCGAGAAATTGAATGATTCACATTAATTAGTATCGGGTTCACGGCCTATGCTTTGATGTACTCCTCAAGACGAGGTATTGATTTTCATCGTTTAAGTATTGAGGTCAAGCGCAAGGGCTGATAGAATAATGCTTTTGTTTCTTATTTAGACATAACACCCGTCTGGTCGGAGGATCCTCCCTTTTCAACGGAGGATGAGAAACTTTACACCCTGTTTCTCATTCCTCTAAATATATCCCGGACATCGACGACGTATCGTATGTATCGACGATGTATCGGGATCGACGGGCCTGTTGGTCTAGTGGTTAGCAGCCCTGACTACTAAACCGGAGGTCGTGGGTTCGATTCCCACCCAGGACAAACTTTGTGAGAAGAGCATGATTGTTAGTTCTGTGTCTGGGTGTGATTTATCTATAATATGTATGTATTTATAAATTATATAAGTATGTATATCAGTTGTCTGGTTACCATAACACAAGCTCTGCTTAGCTTGGGATCAGATAGCCGTGTGTGAGTTGTCCCAAGATAGGTATTTAGATAGGTATTTATCGAATAGATTTGTATTTTCATACAGAAACTGCAGGGCAAAGGCCTCTTCTCATACAGAGACGGCATGAGCATTGATCACGAATTCACGACGCTTGCTCAAGACGGATTGGCGATTTCAGACCTATGGGTATAAATTTTGAGTCCTTGTTTCCTCACGATGTTTTCCTCCGCCGATGTCAGTGATGTACAAGATAAACTTAGAAAGTACATAGAAAAAGTCGCATTGGTACTGCCTGGCTACAAACCCACAGACTAGACCATTTTTTCAGTAAAAGTAGATTATTTTTCCGAAAATGTGAAGAGCATCCCTAGAGTGTCGTAAAAATGAAGGTGGAATGGAATTACATTAGACTTAGATACGCAGGAGCAATACTCTTTGCGTACGAATATAATGTAATGTGTAACATCAAAAGCAATTTTGGTTATGGAAGGAAAAACCAAATCAGAAACGCGAACCATATTGAATCAAGACACTCAGACTGATTCTGTTAGAATGATAAAACGAAGACGGCCGATCTAAATTGTTTTTTGGTCTGAGATGTATATTAAATAGTCCTTTGTGTTTTTGCCATTTAGGCCTTTTAAGAAGTACTTCTGACTAAGAAATAGGTACTCAACTTATAAGTCTAAAGCTGAGGTTCTCATTTTGAGTGGGTAGTATACTCAAAATTTAAAAGAGCCCACAATCTTTTTACGATGTAAAAAAACGGGGTTTAACTTGTTATTTTTTCAAATGAGTCGTCAGTGTGACGGTTGCTGCTGCTTTGCTGGATTATAATATCAAATTGAGGAGTCGTTTTTAATAATGCAAAGCGCACGCACATCATCTTTGACTTCTAACCGATTACGATTTTTAGTTCGACACTTACGCGCGTTTCGCTTGCTTTCATAATGAATAACCGCCAAAAAATGCATGAACATTCAGAAAGGTGGTCACTTGTCCAGTATTTACGCATATATAATATATGATAATTATACTTATTTTTATATTAATGCATTATATTAGGTAGACTCTTCTGCCAGGGGAAGCACCCCTAAGAGGTCCATGGACTAAACTCGTGACTCATTGGCAAATACTTGGTTCTATTCGCAAAGTAGACACAGCTGTTCTACGTGGGAATAAACACGCATAAATACATAAGTTATGCTACAAACAATCAACAATACCTGCGTTTACGTTTGAGAGAATAATAAATCCACGTTTTGTGAAAAAAATTGCCTTCAAAATGCATATCCTTGGTAAAATGCCTTTAGTATTGTTGAGAAGCTTATGACGGTGTGTGATAAATAATAATACCAGCCTATTATTGTCTCACTGCAGGGCAAATGCCTCTTCTCATACAGAGAAGGCACGAGGATTGATCACCACGATTGCTCAATGCGGACTGGCGATTTCACTCATTTTAAAAGTTCCGCCATTCAGTCATTTTAAATCCGCGTAGCGATGTTTTCCTGTGCCGATATCTGATTGATAAGTCATATTGGTACTTGCCCAGTATCTAACCCGCAACCTTATGTATGAAATGCTGGTACATGAACCAATAGACTATTACGACATCACTACTTAGCTCTGTGTTACTAAGGGAAAACAATTATGGTCCTCACACTCTGCCTAAGATCAAAACGGAAGCTCCCTCTTATTCATATGAATAACATTGGGAACTCAAGTAGCTCTACATATTACAATTGACGGATAAGTACCATCCACCCATATACCTACTACCAAACTATTTTCTCATCATCAATTTGTCTGTCACACATAGGTTTATGAGATTACTAACTGCTCCAAGTGATTTCGTTGTAAGCTTTGTTTTTTTCACCCGTGTTAAGTTACATCTTTGCTTACTGCTCCGCTTCCGTGGGCCGTAGCGTAATGTTATATAGCCTATACTATTCCTCGTGAATTTTGTGATCATTTACAAAACCAATGTTTCCGACTGTCAGTCCCAGACATTAGCGCGTTTAAATAAACAACCAAACAAAAGATCTCTTCGCTTTATTATATTAGTATGGATAATATAGATTCCCAGAATTTGCAAACGACACTTTAAGACATTCTTAAACGTATCCCTATCGCTACAGTACACCTAAAAGTGACAGAGAAAGCACAAGACACAAAGGCTACTTAAAATTGAATTGCGTTTGAGAATCTGGGCATATATCAGTCACTCAGTTCTCCATGTTTAACAGTGCACATCCCCAAGCCTAATAATTATGAAGCCATAAAACACACAGTTTCCATCATATCAGCAGATGGCCCCATAAAAAATGAAAGGCCTTTGAAATTTTTTGGAGAAAACCTGTGTTGATATGATACTAAAACGAACTCGTAAACAGTTCATCGATCCAAAGTTTATGTACTACATAGGTACCTACATATTTCCTTGACTGATACGGGATGTAAAGACATCAAATAACCATTCAAAGTCAAAGTCAAATCATTTATTACTCTACTACGACCAGACTATTATAAGGCACTTTTGAACGTCATTTGTTCATCGTTACTTTTATCCGTTATCTACGCATTGCCTACAGTGATTAGGTGTGAAGTCACGCATAAAATATTGTGTATTACCGGTGTATGCAACAGTATAGAGGTCGTGGGGGTGTTGGTTAAGCTATAACATTAAAAACTTAGAGAAAACTTACAATTTTGATCATTAATATCTTTGCAACCAGAAGGTATGAAGGTATGTATATGGTCTACAACAAGAAATTTATCACAATATGGAAGAACAATATAAATCTTCGTTAGGTGTTTGTACACCAGATATAGAGAAAAACGTTATAGCTAGAGAACCATTGCACTGCCCAATTAACTTTATAGGAAATTTCGGAATCACACATCAGCGGTTCGAACAAGAATGCAATTGGGTTTTTCCACTACAAAATGCGCCCAGTATTGGAACTGTGAGTCAGAAAGGGTGAAACGCCCCTATCTGATAAGACCCTAGTACTAACAACGGCAATGTGGGGTACAACTGTAGGTAGTCTGTACCCCTTACCCATGACACGATAATAATTATCATGCTTTCTTTCCCTACTAGACTTTAAAGGCAGTTTAAAAGTTTTATCGAATTTTACAACTATTCGTATTTTATGAAGGAAAACATCATGAGGAAACCTGCACTTATAAATTGTGAGTCTGTAATCGATAATCTATCTTTAGCAAGTGTGGTGATCAATGCTCGTGCCTTCTCTGTATGAGAAGAGGCCTTTGCCTTGCAGTTTGACAGTAAAAGGCTGGTGTTATTATTGTCGAGTTTAGTTCAAAACAGAATATAATGCCAAAAAGCCACAGATGTTTAAATCTTATTTCCATATGCTAATAGATGGTGCACGGTAACTACAGCTTTGTACACAAATTATCCGTTTGATGTGCACTCTGACGGAAATTCGGTGTAACTCCAGTGAACAATTTCATTGGAGTTACGTTTTCGTTTGAAACAGTGCACACATTCTAGCTGACGAGAAACGTTTGGTGTGACAGCTACTGGGCTGGTTGACTGGTTGTATGGTTACCGGCAAAGTAGATTTCATTTTAAACAGCATTACGAGTTACGACCTTTCTGATGGATCGTGATTGTGGTTATTGACTTACGCCAAAGGCTTTCCCGATTTGTTGTTGGCAGGTAAGCTCAAAAGGTACTGTTAAGCACAGCAGTGCCATTTAATAATAACACACAGATAGTAATAATTTCAGTGTCACATAGTAAGGCCCGGTTTCTACCAAAGCGGAGAGGCGAGAAGATATCTCGTAAAATATTCTCGCTCTCTGTTATATTCACATCTCACCGCTTAGGTTCAACGCAATCCTGTGTCGCATTAGTTGTTTAGGAGACATCTCTTGTCCGATTTGATGGAAACCAAGCCTAAGGCCCGTATCTCACCTGGCATCGGATTAGTCACTCATCATACACGTATTTAGTTGCCAGCAGGACCTGGCAGTGCCGCGATGACGTCCTGATGAGGTACGGCCTTTACGCTTATAATCCAGGAGTGTAACAAGCAGAGTTGCTTACCTCATTCCCATATGCTAGTAGATGATGTACGGTTATTAGAGCTTTATACACCACCACCCAATTGGTATTCTGTGTGCGCTCGACCAGCAAGTTGGCGAGCTGTGGTATAGACACGTTGGGCTCGTTTGTGCAGTGGACTAGATCTGGAAAGATGGAGAAAATATGCTTAGCAATTTGGGTAATTAATTATGATATATGGTATGGTGAGGTGGAACTGAAGACACGTTCCCTGTCTAAAGGCAGTTGGAAAGACCTCGCACCAAGATAGATTAGGAAAAGGATACTGGTTATATGATTTACTTCTCTGCGGCTGTGACTTTCTTCGTGTCAAAGTTAATGTAATAAACCCACGGGAACCGTACATTTTTCCGGCATCAAAAGAAGCCTATGCACTATTCCAGACTAAAATCTATCTCTCTGCCAAATTTTATGTAGATTTGTTTAGCTGTTTTAGCGTGATTGAGTTACAAACACCCATTCAAACTTTCGCATTTATATGTTTTTTGATAATCCGAGGTTAGAAATAAAGACGCTCGATTAATTCATGCTAACCCTAGGAATTCCTTACAAAATTAAAGATTTTTACTACATCTAAGTAAAGCTGACATAGATGGACAGGGAAGTGATAGTGAAGGTGATTGTCGCCTTATCTGACATTGTTTGTATTACCATCGTTCTTCTAAACAATGCTTTTCTCGCCAAAACAAGGTCGCTAATCATAAACAATAGACATGGCAAACTTAATATCCTGCCTATCGGTGAGAGATAAAAAAAAACAGATGTAATTAATGTAATATAAGCCTAATAGCAATTCCAGACATATTTTGGTCATACCACATGGTTATAACAGCGGATTATTTTCCACATAATATCTACTCTAGTATACCATTGAGGTAATATCAAATTCGTCGATAATTCCACTTAGTAACAGCTTGAAACATTATAAACTACGCCTAACTATTTGGTAACACCACTCCAAACTTTCCATAATATCGTAAGAGCTTCTAAGAGATTATATTTGGAGCTTTGGGACTAACAAACACCTGGGTCATTATACTTCGATAACCAATACACCATCTGAGCGTAGTAAATTCGTCTACATTACATAACATCATAATTTCGCCCACATCCCTTCAGAACCATTCGAAAATTACGGTCCTCCTAGAACTCGTAACATTTACGGAGTTTAATAAATTAATAATGTCACTTTATAGTTGAGCGTAAAGCAAACTCGTACGTTGTAAAAGCCCTAATTGATATCCATTAGCGCCGCCATTGTGCGGTTATAATTCTAAGCAACAGCAAACATTTAATCGATTTGATGTCTCTTGTAACCTTTGGTAACGTCGAAAATTATTACGAAGGTGAATATTTTATTGTAATTGAAGGTTTTTATGGTGAGATTTTTGAGGGATATCCATTTAACATCCAGGTTTATATATTTTCAATATTCTTTTGGAAATTCAACAAAAGTTAATTCAGTTAAGTACGTGCCGGAGGAGATGCTCATTCTCTTCATCCCAACCTAACTGGCGGTAAATTGTCACTGATGTACAAAACTGCTCCCGGATATTTCCAACAAATATGCAAAACGTGCCGTTATTTCTACTACCTACACTTTAGTGCCACACCTCCCAGACAAAAAAAAAATGACACAACTTCAAAAGTAACATTTCAAGTTATTTATAAACATTTAAAATCCCCATTACATCATCTAAGATATAAAATCTATCGTATAACAAGTTGTAAAGACAAAAAAGCTCCAACAATTAGCAAGATTTCGGCAGTTGCGACCTTTAGCTTGACACAGTTGGTTCCTTTTGTAGAGTTTGTAAATTATTTTAGTAAAACGATCTTGGAGGGATCTTCTTGGTTAATTTAATTTGCTACTCGGTTTAATACCGTCGCCTTGGGTCCTTGGGTAAGGTCCTCAGGTCTTTGGCGACATAGGTTAAGAGGATCTTAGAATTTGTTTTAGAGTTGAGTTTGAGTATTCGTTTGAGTAATTTTGGGGAGTTCAAGGGCAGTTTGGTCGTAAATTCTTGACTTACGATTCTAATTGAATTGTGATTTCAAGACCTAAGCAAACATTTTGAACGAAAATCAAATAAGTAAATTTCGTGCCAAATAAAGGAAACAGGGAATTTTCCGACTCCATTTAAATTATTAATATAAACGCAAATACGTCTGTCTCAATTTATTTTTGCTGTAGCGACACAAAAGTATATATTTCACGAACCTGTTTAGAGTTTTGCGTCTATTTATCTCGTCCTCCGCGAAAACTGTCACGATGTTAAAATTGTTTAGGTACAAACGTTACTCTGTGTAGCAAGGCAGATTGCTATCAACGATGTTTTCATTCAACTAATGGTGCTACAACTCACGCTCCCATTCAAGGTGAAATCAGACCATCAAGCGATACTGACGCATCGCAAAAGCGTGTTAAATTCTGCTCTTAATGATCAATCCTGATATATTGGAAATCTAGAAAGAATATATAGAATAGATCTAGATATAGATCTACATTTGTGAATTGGCGGTGTTAGTTGGGATTGGTCATCTCTTAACTGTCAGGGCATTGGTTTCACTTAGTATCAAGAATATTATCACCAGGACTTCATAAAACCCTTATTTTGAAAAGTGTGTCAGTGGAAATTGCTCGGTCTTCTTTATAGAGGCCTCTACCTACGTTTTGGTACGAGCAACTTGCTTCTACTTTCCGACTTCATAACAATTCAAAAGTGCCTGTAAAAGGTTTAATTGAAATAAATGCTTTGAATTTGACTTTAATAACAATTTCCCTGGGGCGTAAACAACTCGAAAAAGTGCTGACATCGTAAAACCACGGAACAACAAGTTGATGAAATTATTAAAGTCGTGAATGTGAATATTGTTTGAATATTAAATCAAAATGGAAGTACTAGGACCTACTTTATAGGAGTACCTATATTGCGGACTCCGATGAGTTACAATGAATTACCATTTCAATAGTAGACCAATCCAATTCGAATAAACCTTAGGTAGGTACACTGAAATATTATTTAAGGAAGAAAGAAGACAGTAGTTTTAAGCCAATAAATTCGCTTATGCGCCGAAAGAAAGGAATTGTCTACGTCCTGCTATTTTTAATTTATTTTATGTTAATGTTCATTTATACACAGTAAGAATAGCCTGAAGCATCTGTTCAACCTAATTCAGGCAAAATATGCAACTGTGCTCAGTTTTATATGGTAAGATATTAAAATTTATTATAACTAAATAAAAGTAGGTAACAATATTATTATTATTTCGTTATAGTCTTTCGCCGATACTGACCAAGGTGTAGGTCACGATAAGGACCTCAAAAAGGTCAAAATCAATAGCACGAAAACGCTTGGCGTCTCCCAAGGAACTCATTAGTGTCTCGGAGCTCGCGAAGAAATTAGTCGGATGTGAAACCAGGAGGGGTGGGAAACAAATCGGTTCCCCCTTCCCTTTCCCAGCGAGGAGGTATACCTTCCGGCAGGAAATAGGTTCAGTGATCTTATACTTTATATTATAAAGAAGTAAAATTTGTTATTTCGTTTGTAAGAGATCTTTGGAAATTCTTGGTTCAATTACAAAAAATATTTCACTAATGGAAACTTACACTAATACTATTATCCATGCAAAACATATATTATAAATGCGAAAGTAACTCTGTCTGTCTATCTGTTACGCATTCACGACTAAACTACAGAACCGATTTTGATAAAATTTGGTACGGGGTAAGCTAAAAACCTTGGACAGACCTACAAACAACCTAAAAACCTTGGAGAGGACATAGGCTTCCTTTTATTCTGCTACTTCATCTGCGTCCGCGATATCTGACATTAAAAGGGCAAAGTCGCAAGCAAAAAAAAAACTAGTAGGTACGATTTTTTCCGATCTATTTGACTTCGACAAGGCAAAGTCGCGGGCAGAAGCTAGTATTTTATAAAAAGGAAGAATTCCCACCACGATTCAAAGGTCACAGTCTAACCATGGCATTATTATCTCATAATCTAGTCACCTCGTGCATGATGGCACACACAATAAAAACACTTTCGCATTTCAGCAACAAACAACAGGCATAGAAAAAAAAAGACAATTACACCACTCGCAACGAAGGCCGAGTCGGGCGGCGCGGCGTAACTAAATTATTATTTACCGGACTTGACCTGATAATAAACAGTTATTTTGTTAAGAAACCCTCGAACGAAAATTCTAATCGAATATGTCAAGTGTCGTGAATTTACGATATTTTGTCATGAAATATTACGTGACGTGGTTTGTGACGTCACACGATTCAGATCACGTTGAAGCGTCAGATGACGCGAATCATCTTATCCTTGTTTTGGTTGGCTGTCGATTAGCGATTCAGCCGTCAAGCGCGTCGACACCTGTCAGTACGTAGTATGCATGCTAATTAGCGTTTTATAAAGATAAGAATGTTACTTATCATTTACTAGCTTATGCCCGCGACATCGTCTGCATTAAAGTTGATTTATAATTCCACGGGAACTATCATTTTTGTGGAATTAAAAATAGCCTACGTGCTATTCCAGACTATAATCTATCCCTATGCTAAATTTCATTCAGATTCGTTCATCTGTTCTGGCATTATTAAGCAACAAACATCCATCCATTCAAATTCAAACTGTCGCATTTACAATAGTATAGTAGGATGTTAGTGAGTAGTTTCATAACATTTATTTTCCTCAATTAATACAATAACGACGCGATAACGGGTAATTTTAAGCTCACATCAGATAGAAACCAACACGTAACTCAATGTGAACCTTATTACAAAGTCATACGTAACAAACAATAGCTTTTTTAGACCCGAAAAGCTGCCTCAGTCTGGGAAAGAATAAATAATTAAAATGAAACGGAAGACGCAACCATAAAAATGACAAACGACCGACTTCTAGAATTTTATCAAGAACTCCAAACGCCTTTTTTATGATAATTCATGTGTACTAAGAAGTAGGGATGATGTCACAGCTTGGCCCAATGCACCCTTACTAAGCCAACAGAAGCAAGCTTGCTAAAGGAACCCTTTGAAATTGATTCATTCCTCCATTTCAAAAGCTGGCGAATCCCCGTTATTATATACTAAATTAAGCTCCCGAATCGGCTAAAGCTGTAAGCTTAGTCTGGCGCTCTGGCGACCTAGTCCGGACGGAGACGGATCAATAGGCACCTCATTTGTCAAAACGTTACTACAGAACAGGCGGAGATGTAATCTATAGCCTCTATCTAAACTAAGTCGCTTCCCGCCGTCTGTAAGCTTAGATCTTTTAAACTACGCAACGGATTTTAATGCGGTTTTCATCAATAGATAGAGTGATTCAAGAGGAATGTTTTTACGTGTAACTAGTAACTACATTGTACATGCGAAGCCGGGGCGGGTCGCTAGTACATATAATAAAGCTGATATTTTTTTGTTTGTTAAACGCTTTAGTTTTTGAAACTACCAATCGTATTGTAAAATATCTTGTTATAATATGATAAGATTCAAAAGGAATAGTATAGGCTATATAACATCACACTACGACCCACAGGAGCGGAGTAGTAACCAAAGACGTGTCTTAACTCTTAAAGCGAGTGAAAAAAACCTCACGGTCAAAGTCGTGGGCAGAATCTAATCTCAAGAATATACGGATCGCTTAATGACTTTTCTGTGTAGAAGATTGCGAGTTTATGTACCGTTAAGAAAATCAATAACTCTCTCTGGACCTTTCCACAATAATAACGCTTCACCTCTGCGTGTGACCTTCAAAAGTAATACTTCATTCCGAATTTGGTTGAGGTCACAACAGAATTCTCTAGAAATCTCAACAAGTTGTAACAATATGGTAATAGAAACAATTTTGATTCGATCATTTGACCCAGTAACCGCCTCGGAGTCAAAATGACTATTCTAGACAACAAACTAATTGACCTTTATTAGAATAAAAATAGCACGAAGCCCAGTTCAATGAGTGGTGAACGAGTTCTCAATAGGTTCTGAATGCTTGAGAAATATGGTACTGTCTTTGACTCCTTACCTTTTGTTGTTCTTTCCACGTGTTTAGTGACTTTATGGTATTGCTTTCATTACTCTGCCAGGGGTTCCATTACTTATGGATGGCTCGAGCCCTATCTACCAAGAAAATATATTCGCGCGCCCCTGCCTAGATAATATGATTTTAGGTTACTCTCAAAGATTACACGGATATAAAAAAAAACCTTAAAGCTTTTTTGGTTAATTTACTAAGTTTGTATGAAATGCCGTTTAAACGCTCGTAGGTAATCTGTAAATAAGATCCTTAACTAATCTGGTGGTCCACGCCCCCCACTTTAAAAACCCCTGCTTTATAGAATTGGATCACATCTATAAATGCTTTAATTACTCCGCCTAAGTGGACTAATGTGTTAGGATTTCAAAGAATTGAGCAGCATCGGTCATTCTTAATATGTGACTAACATTTTGGAGCATCAAATACAATTTTAATCTTTACCAATTTGTGAGATGTAATGGATGAGTCGTAAATCGTCGTGATGGCCAAGTGGTCAAAGTATCACAATCGAGCACAGGCAAGTGTGACTTTTTCTTTTTCATTTATGTACACTTTCTAAGTTTATCTTGGACATTGGTGATGGAAGACATCATGAGGAAATCTGAACTCTTAATTAATTTAAGTCTGACATCGCCAATCTGCTTTGTGCTAGCGTAGTGATCAATGCTCGTGCCTTCTCTGTATGGGAAGAGGCCTTTGCCCTACAGTGGGACTACATTACATTTAATATCGATGGGTATGTTATTGGCAATTGCGTAGGATGATTCAAAACCGCAATCTGTTCGTTAATCTGTTTTCACATCATGTCATTTGACCTCAATATGTTGTGACCTCTAACATCACGAATTATATTATATAAAAACATTCATTATAAAGTTAATATGGAGATTTAAACGACTAAAGCGCATTTGATATTCTGAAGCAGAGGTTCTCACGATTTACATTCTAACATCGCCGACCGAGTTGCATAATAAATCGGCTAGTAAACAATCCCCATTCCGTCGCAGGCCTCTTTAGAACCGTAATACACTTGACATTTTCACAGAGTGTAATGCGAGGACTACGGACCACAAAAAAAAAGGGATGGTCCCCATACAAGAAACGTTATTTCGGCGCTCTTTGCTCGATCTTTCTCTATTGTGCGTTGGTACGGAGCCCTTCGAGTACGATCCCGACTCGCACTTCGCCGGTTCCTTTCAAGATTCGTTTAGTTTGCTTCGGAATCCAGAACAGCAGTCTTATTCATTTTCAACCGACTTCAAAAAGGAGGAGGTTCTCAATTCGACGCGTATGTTTTTTTTTTGTGTGTTTGTTCTACGATTACTCCGCCAATTATGAATCGATTTGGATGATTCTTTTTTGCTCAATACGTTCAATCGAAAAAAATATATGGACATAGGTCCCTGCCTATGTCCATATTTTGGGTAAAATTACGCAGATAAAGCATTTTATTAGAGCGTGTACTTATCTACGTATTTCATTACGTTCATTACAAAAATCACGAAATCATTCTAGATTACAACCACGATCAGGTTTCGGTATATCAATTTAACGCCTGTAACCGGGAAAATACATTAAACCGCTATAATTTATGTAACGCTTTTAAAAAACCTTAAAAAAAGACGCGTTTAATCCCAAAAGAAAGAAATCCATTAGAATAACATTGGCGCCAAAAAAGAAAAGGTAGGTAATTGGAGTTTTTCTTTAGCTTGCCATCTGCTTGTTTGTGATCGAAAACAACATTGTATTATTTTTATTCCGTTAAGTTTTTTTATCTGTATCCTTTTGCGGTTTGCAGATTATAATTTTGCGGTTGTTTCTAGCGAGAAACTTCGGAGCTTGGATTAATATTACAGCGCAATTTTTTTAATATTTAATTTTATCTTATCCTGCAATCAGTCTAGTGCACTATAAGTTGTAGAAGAAATTAAGTTTTGGGTGCTAACCCCTCTCAGCGGAACCCAGGGTGAGTTCATTTCATATAGTCACTACTCTCGTCAAAGATCTCGTTTTTTCTTCAGACGACAACTTGTTTCAGGAGGAGCTATCCTGCAAGCTGATTTAGATGCTGTTGTAATCACGACTTGTAGCTGGAGCCACAGCAGTCTATCACTTCTTAGTCCAATAGCATCTAGCTATTAATATCGCTGCGCTCAGCACAACGATCGCTTCGTCTAACATTGTGGAATCGAACTAAAGCTCAAAATCGAATCTACTTTTACATTACAGGAGACTGCTCCAGGTGAGGAAGCACCCTTACAGATGACAATGGTTACTAGCGAAGCGAATGGCGCCAAAAGATTAAGAAAACTAACCCCGCGTAAGGAAGAAGAGGAATAAATAAATAAACAATAGAAACAACAAAATGTTGTCCAAGTCCGAAGCTTCCAGAGTACATACAGTACGACGACAATTCGATATGATAGCTGCACAGGAAACCGGCCTGTCCTGTTTATCATATTTCACTCCAATCACACCAATTATCGTCCCGAACAGATAGAATACATTGTTGCTGCATACAATTACGATAGGAATAATAATACTAATCTATACAAATAAATAAAATTTAAGTGTAGAATAACTGGTTTTTACTAAATGCATTAGGTATATAAAAATAAATAATGTTTAGTTGTTGATTTTTTTTTTTGTCGTTGTTAAGGCTAATCTCCTAAATGGCTGGATCTATTTTGAGGGAATCACTGGCAGACAGGTGATGATAAAAGGAAAAAACTTAGGCTTATTTTTATATGCGAAAAAAAAAATCACGCGGGCATAATCTATGAAATAAATAATTTTGTTTTTATTTTTGACAAAACTTTCTGGTGAAGGTATGAATATTAAGATTTTTTTTATCAATCACACACTTCAAGCTAGAAATATATACCATAACACATACATAAGAAACACATACCATAAAAATAATATTCAAACTAACAATTTAAACACATGGCGCCATATTTGTTTACCAAAATTGAACAAGGTAACAAAAACAAACTTTACATCATCATAGTAAGGCGTCACTTTACAAACCTATTCCGAAATAAAATTGGCTCGCTGATCTTTTGATAGCCTGGATTAGGGTTGTTGGGTCGTGAAAAAAGAATTTTGTTATAATATTTTGTTACAAATCCGTATTGCGTCATGGGATACAAATGATTGAATATTTTTCCTTAAAAGAAATTTGTGGGAACCCTAAGCTTGTTAGGTAAATGTGAGTTGAATAGATAAGTATCATATTTGCCTCGTAATTCATTTTTAGACAATGGAATAACTTAACCTGTTAGTATTTTTTTCTTATAAAGAATTTGGGACTGCAATATCTGTTATAAAATCCATACTAAGATAATAAATGCGCAAGTAATTCTGTCTGTCTGTTATGCTAAACCACTGAACCAATTTTGATGAAATTTGATAAGGGGTAAGTTTGAACCCCAAGAAAGGAACCATAAGCTACTTTTTATTCCGCGACTTGGACTGCGACCGCGACTACCGATATTTACGCGGACGTGGTCGCGGGCAAAAGCTAGTTTCATATAAAATAGCCTATTATTACCTAGTGCATATGATTCAACAAACGCTAAGGAGCCTACTATAAAAGTATAAATATAATATTACATGTATAGTAGACCAAACATAGGTATGAACATTAATTAAAGTCCTTTCACTGACCCGCTTATTGTTTAGTTATAAAGTCTTCGGAATGTAACATTAATAGGTATCCTGTTAAAATAGATGGGTGAATTACGTGGCCTTTTATGTATTACCTAGCTATCAATTTGTCATTTTTATAGGTACAAAGGAGTCATGAGTATAAAAACAATAATATAGTTGACTGTGCAGTACAGTTCCAATTAAAATTGTTTACTAATTTTTTATTAATTTGTATTTTTTTTTTGTTCATTTCTGAGCTACAAATTACGTGTTAAGAGATTTTTTATTTATTTATTTAATTAACAAACTTTTTTTAAATGTCTTACGTTTTGTTTTTTACAAATAATTTTTGTTGTGTGATGTAAACAACTTGAGCTTCTCGACCATAATCTTATTATTTTGATATTTATTTAGGTAAGTACCTTAAATCTACCTACTTAAAGTGTTGTGTGTCTTTAGGGGAGGCTTATGTCCAGCAGTGGTTGTCGTAGATATATTTTTATGCATCAATGAACCATCACAAATTAACCATAATTATGTTTATTAGAGCAAATGTTTTAGTACAAATATGTATTACATCATGGGTACCTTTAGTACTACTAAGTAGTAAAGTGTAGCTTCAATGAATAAAATGTATCAACAAATTATGTTACCCAATAATCAAGAAAATGAGTTTTTGTTTTGAAAATTGGCAATTTGCTTCCAATTAGAATTGTTTGCTTTAGGTATTGCAAATGACCGCATTTCACAATCATTGAATTAAATGAAGTGCCATTTTGAAGTCCTGATAAGATAATATTCTAGGCAACATTGTAAGAAATATCTATCTAGTATATTCTTATATAAAATAATGTTATGAATTGTAAGGAATTTCCTCCATAGACAATTTAGTTGATGATCATGTCATGCAGATGAGGCTGGCGGTCTTACTTATGACAGATGACTAAAAGCTCCTAAATAAAATCAGATTAAAAAAAAACATGTGAAGCATTTAAAACCTCTTTTAGCAGTAACAAAAGATACAACAGAGGTTTTCGAGCAGATAGTAGCAAAGAGGGGCGTGGACCACCAGTGTTTTTGAAGACCTAATTTACTTAAGGCATTTTATTCAAACTTAGTAACATACTTAGATTTAAAAGTTAGACATTTCTACAGTATTGCAATAAAAAACTTTGATAGTTACCTAAAGTTATATTATTTGGGCAAATGGGGCAAATATTTTTACTATTTTTTCTTTATTGTAAGTTAGGGAATCCTGAGATACAGGGATGGAAAAGGACCAATATTTATTACTGAATAGGGAACCTACACTTACCACCTACATATCAAAAACTAACCACCCAATACTATCTGTGCAAAATATTTGCTAAATGTAAAAATAGCTTCACTGTCACCCACTAAAAAGGTGATTAAACTTCAGACATTGATAAATTAAAAGTTCAACCACATGTTTCCTTTTTTTATTGAAGTTGTTGACATGCTAACAATGCATAAAACAAGACATTAATTAATGTGCTGCAGTCATTTGTCCCATTAATCAGTGTATGAGCCTAAGCATAGGGTGTTAGACATTTAGCCAGACAAAGATGAGTCATACATCACTGGAAATAAAATGCTAATGCCGGAATATTTTACTTAATAGAACATGTTTTATGTGTAACATGTGTGTAGGAAAATAATTTTATTACTTAGGTTTAGCAGTTAGCCAATATATGGTTGGTTATTTGAATGTTAGTATTTAAGACATAATTATTTACAGTGACTGCCTCGTTGGTCTAGTGGTCGCAAAGCGCGACTGCTGAGCATGAGGTCTTGGGTTCGATTCCCAGGTCGGGCAAAGGGTTATTGGGTTTTTCCATCAGGAATTTCTCAGTAGCAGCTCGGAGTCTGATTTGTGCCCGGTTGATGGCAATAGGCTCGCCCCCTATTACATGGAACGTAAACATAACTGGCGAAATGTGGGTGTACTAATGGGTACACCTCTGCCTAACCCTTCAGGGATTACAGGCGTGATGTTATGTTATGTTATGTTATTTACAGTGGTAACTTGTAAATAGTCTTGAAGTTTGTATTTTTCATGAACACTGTTTTAAGGTAAATATTGTTGTAAGTTTCGCAAATAATATAAAATATTACAGCCCAGATGCAACAAAGTTGAACAGGAGTTTATTCATTGATGCAGAGATAAAGTGTTAGGAATTACCATTAGCAAATCTTCCATGGAAAATCAGCACTTAATTCAACAATATTATTATCTAAATTATCTTATTAGAAATTCCTTAGTTACGGGATTAATAGGCTTGTCCCTCTATCACATGAAACTTCAATGTTAAATGCAAATAGTGGGTGTCTACCTTACGGGGAATAAGGGCTAGGTGAATAATCAAAATTGCCGTTTCTGACTGTCAAGTTTTGGTTAAATTATCCAGTAACATTTCTCCCTAAATACAATTCATAGATCACAAAACATAAAGAAAATTGTACAGAGTAGAAAAAGAAAGATAATAATAACATACCTACTCAAAAGATTAGGTTTCTGTAAATTTACTTTAGTACATAGCTTGATAAAGACAAAGTTTTTTACTGATAAAAGAATCAGTCATATTGTTTATTTATAATTGTAAGTTGATTTCGACAATTAGTACCTATGATGTTCTACTATTATAAACTTTATGGTTCACACTATTCATGAAAAAATTTGGGGATCAATAAATTCATTATCTTAAGGTTTAAAATTATTTAGGGGATTTGTATGTGTGAGCAATATTATGGAGGATTTTTTTGCCTAGAAATTATAGGTTAGAAAAAGTGATTTTACTTTTCAATAGGGTAAGTAGGTAGGTACTTTTTCCTTTACATTTTGGGTTAATTTCTTGGTTGATGAGGCACAGTTAGGTCTGTTTTACAGAACATTAAACTAATTAAGTATTTTTTAGAAATACAGACCTTATTGGAAACTATTATTCATATATTCTGCTCTAATTACAACATCATACTTTTGAATATTCTTTTGGCTTTTTGAATATGTTGTAACTAAGTAGTGGGTTCGAATTTTTGGGTACAACTACCGCGAAACGAAAAAGCGACTTTAAAATAAAGACAGAGAGTCACATTATGCAGTTGTAACAAATTCTAAAGTAGCAGATCCTCACTAGGTAGTCAGATAGGTTCTTACATAAAATCAATAAGTAGGTAGACAGTTTTTTTTTGTTAACCAACACGTTAAGTCAGTACATAAGTTTAACATGACATAACTTAGGTAATGTGTGTCAAGCTACAGCTACAATCGTGAGAAATAACATTATATAAAAATATTTCGACATTTAAATGAGAATTCAACTGCTATTATCCTATTATTGTTTTATAGAAACAGAATAGGTACGCGTTCTATGAACTTGAATGCGGTCGTCACGGATTACATTCAACATCATAGAAATGTTATCGACCATTGGCAGTCGCTCGCTGTGGCGACGACGTCGTTGTAAGAATATTGACCGGAAAAAAAGGTGTATGCTTTGAGAATGATTCTCTAATGGATAAGTTTTACCATAACAGTACTCTACTTACAATCTAAATGTTTCTTTTTGGGTGCTATCATTTCTTCGGTGGTAGCTTTGCAAACGGATTTAGCTAAACCCTGCCCGGCGATGCTGTGGCGGGCGGCCAACAGCCTATCGTTTATAGTCTGACCCGCCATCCTCACGTTCAGTCCTGACATAAACTATTTACACGATGTAACGACACTAATTTTCGCGTTTTTCCAACAAATTCACAAAATTACGACGATGACGGGTAAAAATATGTCACCGCCCCCCCGACTGGCAC
The DNA here is from genome assembly GCA_949774945.1 of Hoplodrina ambigua. Lineage (NCBI taxonomy): Eukaryota > Metazoa > Arthropoda > Insecta > Lepidoptera > Noctuidae > Hoplodrina > Hoplodrina ambigua. Next base: position 11,429,484 of record OX458983.1, read on the forward strand.
AATACTAAATTCAAGATGGCGGTTCCGTGAGTTGCCACATAACCTTTATTGAGATACTTGAATATTGCTACATGCGAAAAACTTTCCTTAATTTCAGGCGGGAACGGGAAGTTCATAGTGGTTGGAAACGGGCTGTTCTATTCTGTACATTTACGAGTGCGTAAACATTGATCATAAAAAAGTCCGTTAGATTATATTTTTAATTTCTGATAGGTTTGCGTTAACATATCACGCAGCAAAGTTGGCAGCTCTAAATAGCAATCAGTTGTTTAAATTAGGTACATTTGAAAATGTTAAACATAGGACTCAGTATACTGTTATTATGGTACATAGACATAATGTTATCTACATCTACACTATCTACACTTCTACATTAATATTATAAAGAGGAAAAATTTGTATTTTTGTTTGTTTGTATGTAATGAATAAACTCAAAAACTACTGGACCGATTTTTAAAATTCTTTCACCATTAGAAAGCTACATTATCTGCGAGTAACATAGGCTATATTTTATTATATTTTTGCGCGGACGAAGTCGCGGGCAAAAGCTAGTGGTAAATACTACGAGAGCCTGTTCGCCGCCTGGAACCATTATGCCGTAATTGTTACACATGCCTGTAACTGGCACAATGGCATACGTGTTTTATTAAAGGTGTAGGAAGGTGGTAAGCAGAACATCAAAGTTTAGTTTTTGACATGCTATATGAGACATGGTCGTGTAGGCCAGGGGGTTGCAATCCGCTTCTAAAATGCATCAGCAGGTACGAATGAATGGGACTGCTAGGTACAGGCACGACCGTAACTGGCAAGCTGCCGATGTAACCGCTTGACATTAATCTTCTTGTTGTTTCTTTTTGTCCCTATAATGTTCTTGTGAAAAACTAAATTATGAGTTTAAATAGAAACGTAGCTTGATTTGAGCCCATGCATAGTTTAATTATTTTTGCCAACGACTTAAGAAGATTATTTGCGATATTATTTTGGTCATTTTGTTACAAAAACTACTAATTTAAAAACTCTTTGCACATCTAGGCTACCACGACTTTTATTACAAGTAATGTCATTGAAAAAAAACGACATGTCGTGTGTGTGTTTTGAGAGCAAACGTCACGTTGCATTCTAATTTCTTGAAAGTAAAAAATCATGGAAAATGGGAGTACCTCCTGGCAATGCTGAACAAGGAAAGAAAATCTTCTTACAGCGATGTGCCCAATGCCACACTATTGAATCTGGTGGCAGAAACAAAGTGGGTCCAAACTTATATGGATTCTTCGGCCGGAGGGCTGGCCTGGCATCCGGGTTTTCATATTCAGATGCAAACAAATCCAAAGGAATTATCTGGAATGAGGACACGCTCTTCGAATATCTGGAGAATCCGAAGAAGTACATTCCCGGCACGAAGATGGTGTTTGCTGGTGTGAAAAAAACAGGAGAGCGTGCAGACATTATAGCCTATTTAAAAGAAGCTTCTAAGTAACTTAATGATAATGTAGTAGTACCTAGTTTGCACCTATGCGTTACAATAATAAATATAATTTTTAATATACTTCTTGTTTCATGCCATATATCAAGCATACTTTTATATAGTCGTTGCAGTCCTTTGCGTATTCCAAGGTATAGTATGCGTGACCCGACCATAGATGCACATTTAAAAGATCTATAGTTTCTTGGACTTAACGGAGGCGACGATCTTTGGATTTATATATCTCATGAGTAGACTTTCACCTAACTAGATAGATACTAAATAATGATGTTCTGGGTTCGATTTCCGGGAAAAGTGTTTATTGTGTGTATTGAATTTTTCCATCAGGAATTTTTCATAAGCAGCTAGGAGTATTGGATTAACATTATTATTATTAGACATAAATATTATTGGCAAAATGTGACTGCAAGGTGCATCTCTAGATATTATATCCATTCGGGGATGACGAGGCGTGGTGTTATGTTTTTCTGTGAACAGAAGTAGCCGCCACTTGTTTAAACTAGACTTTATAATTTTTAACCAAAATACTAATAAACTACAGAGTGTAGCTCCCAACATTTACGTAATAAAATAAAATACGAAAAAGTAGGAAAATTAACTAACTTATTTATTAATCCGGCAAGTCATTCACTATTTAATTATTTATTAATGAAGAGTTATAAAGATAATCCGAAAATGTATTATTTTATGACTTAGGGTCAAAGTAACGGGCAAGGTCAAAGGTCATTAAAAATTGACCATTGTTACTTGGCTACATGGCATGCCAAAATGTCATAAACCAGTAAGAAATGCACATATTCGGTTTATTTACTTCTACTCTATGGTCCTATTTTGACTGAACAATGACAGTTGTTCCAGCCAGAGCCAGCCATGTTGTCTAAAATATTGTAATTTTCGTTAGTTGCTATTCTAAGTACCTGTACCAGGTAAAACTATTGAAATATTGAATGAAAACCATCATCTGTGTTAAAACAAAATCCAATAAGTGTAATTGAGGGTTTGTTAATTTAACACGTCACGACGTAATAGTCGTATAGAGAGAAAAACTTGGAATCAAAATGGCCAAGAAAAAAGTGAAATCGAAGGCAAAACAACCTCCTAAATCATCGATACCCGAGTCTATAAGTTCAGAAGTAATTGCCGAGACGTATAGTTCTGTGACTCCGCCAGTTTTCATGAAAGTCTGTCGATTATGTGAAGGTAAAGATGGGCCGTTCCTTAACATTTTCGATCCTGACAAAGTGACGGCCAAAAAGATCGACGAATTGATGCCTTTTGGGGTAAGATAATGTTTATAATTTTTCTTAGCTAGGCGATGATCACAATGTTGTTTTGTTTAAACTTTATTTGTGTTAGTACAATTTTATATAAGCACATTTCATGCGAGACATAGAGTACCTTGTATTTTCAATCAGCTGTTTATTGATTTTCTTATATATTTAGGAACTTAATTGAATTTATAACTATTAATATTGACCATAGAAGAGTGGAAGCTTCACACTATTTTCTCCAAAATATCTACAAAAAATGTTGACTACCGCAGTGTCCAGTTAATGGTAGCTAATGCTGATAAACCATCAAAGCATAACTGTTATGCTGATAAGCCAAACATTTTTGATTAAGTAGTTTGGAGTGTTAAATTCAAGAAACAAAAATAATTATTGACTCCATACATTGTTTATTGATTGGTAGCAGCACTAAGGGCAGGAATTTGCTTGTAGGTTTCTTACACAGCACAACCTTAATTATGAGCTTGTTTTGAGATAACAAGCTGATATTTTGAGGTTATTGAGAGTTGATGGTTTAGGAGGGGACTCTTTTGTTAAAACAAATCCTGCCAAATCCTCTTTTAGGACCCCTTGCTAGTAACAAACGAATCCCATAGTAACAAATTCTTTGGAAAAACAAAAATTTTGTTATTCCAATACAACTCCCTTTGAGCTTACTACATGTACCTTTAGTAGTAGTCCTTTTTAGAAGGCCTTGATACTGCAGGAGAGCATACCAGCGGGCATATGAGAAGCTATGGGATGTCATTCTGTTTGACTGTGTCACCTGCTTATTGTGTAGGCGCCTTTCCTGCACTGTGTTACCAATCATATTTTGAAATACTTTAGAATATAAAAATTACTGCCTTGATGCAATAGGAGAGATAAGTGGTGGCACATAAATGGACTTTTAATGGTGATCAGTAACTTGAATAATTAAAGCTAAATGTTACCATACTAAAACTAATATTAGTTTTTACAGTTAATAAATCAATAAAATTGGTCTGTTATACTGGAATATTTAAAGAAAAATGTTTTAACTCAAAATACAATAAAAAAAGAATCTAGCTTTACATGGTAATATAGCATAAAATTAGCTTTTTTTTTTTTAAATCATTGAATTTCTCAATACTAAGTAACAATTATGTGTTTAGAAGTTTATGTTATATGATTAAAAATTAAAATAAAACAAAAAAAAATTACAACATAGTATGTATAATGCAACATAGGAATTTGAATACTGGCCTAATGTCAGACCTTAATAACATCCATACAGATCAATTATTATTAAATATTTATTCAACAATTGTATTACAACAGGTCAAGATAGAAGCGATTATATGTGACTATTTTATGAAAACTTGTCCAATTCAGCGACTAGTGTACCTACCATCTGCACCTTGTGATATTAGTTTTAAAATATGTTTCTTCTTTACAGATTGCAGAAAATGATGACCTTCCACATAAAATATGCTTCCGGTGTTCAGCAAAATTAGAAGAACTTTATGAATTCATACAGAAATGTATAAAAACTCAAGAAAATTTAAGGACGGCGGTAGGTAAGACTGGGCCGTTTATTTCTAAAGCTAAAACTAGAAAAACTTGGGAGGATAAGTTAAATAAAACAAATATGAGTAATGATGACATCTGTGATGCTTTGATAAAAAAAGCAATGGAGGGTATAAAAGCTATCCCTCCTAAACCAGGACCTGTAAAAGAAGAATCACCCCCACCAACTAAACGAATTACTAGAAGAACTGAAAAAAAAGCAATTAAAACAGAACCAAGTTCCGATGATAATGATGAAATTAATCTTAAAGAAGTAAAATTAACTAAGGAAAAGGAAAATGGAAAAGTACCCTCAACTAAACCAAATAGTAGTAACACTTCTAATAATAGTGACACTTCTGGAAATAGTACCAATGTTGAACTTGCACAGAAGAGTATTAATAAAAAATCACATATTGAGCAAAAACCAAGTGAAAATAAAGCAAAGAACAATACCCTGATGAATAGTTTAAGCTTTGATTTTGATACAGAAAAATCATCGAATGATTGTGAAGAAATTAAGGATGAAAAACCATTTAACATTATGGATTATATCAGTATGATTAAAGTAAATGGAGTGGGTGTACTATTTCAGTGCAAACTTTGCAATAGAAACTTCCTCAAAAAAGAAGTAGTTGAATCTCACACTTGTGCTAAAAATGGAATACCTAAAGTAGCGATTCCTAAGTCAGTGCCTACGCCAGAACCTCCTAAAGCTCCCACAGTTAAATATATTACTATTGAAGGAAATATGAAAAAACCGCAACAATGGAGGTCTTACAAATTTGATAATGACAATTGTCTAGCTACTGATAATAAAAGTGATAAACCAAGTGTAGATAATAATAAAAATAAAGATGGCAGTCCTAATACAGATATAAATCAAAAGCAAGAATACAGTATTCAGTCTGCTCCACCAATAAAGCCCAAGCCTAGAGCTGGACCAGCTAGCAAAACAAAACGCGCGGAAAATTATGCGGGTGCAGGAACATCTCAAAATTTTTCGGACTCTCAACAATCACAGTCGTCAAATTCTCTGTCGCCATCTGTGCATATACCTTCCGCTCCAAACTTGAATGGTCGTTTCAAATTACTTCCGGGGCCAAATAACATATTCACTTTGGTTGAAGATACGACACCAGTTTCAGAAAATCATAAAATAGCTAAAAAGCGTAAGTCTGAATCAGAAAGCGAAAAGTCAAAAGATCGTAAGAAAGATTCTCATGACAAATCTAAAAGTTCGGAAGTCATTGATCTTGAGGATCCATCAAAACCATACCCAGTTGGATTATTCCAAACAGTTGGCCATTCCAATCAACTTTACGACGAACCGATGGTCACACCTCCAGCCTCATTCACTACGCCCGCCATGAAAAAACAATCTTATACTATAGTTCAAACTGGAAATCCTAGTAAATTACTAATATCAACAAAAGCTCTCGCACCTCCAGCCGAAGTGCCTAAAAAACGCCAAAGAAAATCTAAACCTGAAGTAAGAGATGATTTGGAAGACAGAGAACCATTTCGAGTCACGTTAGAGGACGTTGCCCATCCGAAGGACGCCGGTTTCTTTACATTTATCAATGTAGACCCACTGTTGCAGCCCTCGTATGTGTTGCCAACTGATAATATTATTCAAGAATCACAAATTTCGACTTCTACTGCTATCCATAACGCCCCAGAAAGCAGCAAAGAAAGTAAAGAAAAAGACAAGTATTCATGTAACATGTGTGGGGAATCATTCTCTAGGGAGAAAAAGCTTTTAGCTCATATACAATCCCATTATACGAAGATGGATGAGGAAGATCAGCTGAGAGCCGAAAAGGGTACAAAGAAAAAAGGGAAAAAATAATAGTGGCATTAATTTCAGTTTTATAACTTAAGAACTGAAGTGGTTGATTTAAACGCCATGAGGACTAGTGACAATCCTCCCCATAGACCGCAGTACAATATATTCGACATAGAAATGAGACTTGGCAAGAACAAGACCTCGGTAGTTGGGTAGCATGTAGGTGAGCCATTGAGTTGAGATGTATGGGTTTGTGTACTGGGAGATTGTACACGACAGCGCGAACTCAATGGTCATATGCATAAAGAGTTATCTACATCACATTTTAACGGAATAAAAATATATTAATCAAGTTTAATTAACACTTGTAAGAGTTGTCAAAAATAAAATGCGGGTGTAAATAATATTATCTTAAAACATTGTTAGAAAATATTATTTTATTGTGTCTTGATTGCGTAAGGCGACATTAATTGTTACATTCTAGTTTGTTAGTTAGGTTTTATATCAAAGGTTTATCTCTAGTGTTGGCAGACACAAAATAAATTGCGGTTGAAATTGCAACATTAGTTGAAACTACCTAGACCATTTTCTAGTGCGGTCTTACATGTTATAAATATAAAAATAACATAGTTCTAAATAATTAAACATTTCAACTCTTTTTAAGAACATAGCTGCATTATGCTTTCAGGATTAAAAGTTATTTTGGGATGTTTAATTTCTAAATGTTGTATTAAGATACTAATGTATCATTCCAAACTGTACATTTTTTAAAACCTAATGTATGTCATTGCATGCCTGTCAAAAAGAACGTTTGATTGTTAAAATTAGTTCACCTTAGTTTCTTTATATTAAAAATGTATAACATATTTTTCATTTATTTTTCTTTACCAGCTTTAATTTTTATTTTTCTTGTATGATTGTTATGAGTAAGTGAAATATACTTAATTGAAAACTTGTGATTAACACAGGTATTACTTATTACATAGTATTTATTTTGTTTTATTTTTAAGTTCCAAAAAAAAAACATGTGGCGCGGACCCCAAGTTACATGGGTCAGGGACAGGAAGATGATGATGATAATTATGATATTTTAGCACTAGTTGGTGCTACTTCTTGTTTACTGGAGAGTGAAATAAGGTCCTATAATAAACCATAAATAGAAAAAAACTTACATGTTTATACATAGTATTGTAAATTAATGAGAGACATGAGAGTGCAGAGAGGTTACGTAAAAATCATAGGTTTGAGCAAGTGCAGATGTGACATTGACCTTTCCATCGAAATCCTTGTATCATACAGTATATAACCCTACAAATCCTAGGAAGACATTATATTCTGCAGCGTCTATACGACCGCAACATAGAACTAGAATGGAGGAAGGTAATAGAACGAGTAGAATATTAATAGAGAAAATTAAAGCCCAGAGAACATTTATTTTGCCAAATAGGCTTTCCCTTTTACAAAATATAGTAGGTAGATACCCTTATTATGTTGTGAATTGCGCGATCAGAAGGATAACTCAAAACCCCTTTACTGTCTGGAATAACGACACGTGTCGTCCTGGTAGTACTCTTCAACGAAGTGTTGACGTTGAGCTGCCAGTGTGCTAAGGAAGAGTAAAACTTTACCTTATTGAAAGCCAATTTATCAATATCTCTAATTGTCTAAGACAACCTAATAACCTAATAAACCTGTGCTGCCGAAATAATAATTACTTATTCCATAATTAAATTATACAATGTAATTTTTATAATGATAGTCTTATAAGAACCTTTGTAAATATTATGTACCTTATTTCAAATACATAATTAATTACATAAGTAAATGTATTGATTATTATTTCTTCGTTTGATTGGTGCATTTGCTTTTACCTTTCTTTGATTGGATTAATTTGAAGTGCTTCCCGGAGGACTACCGGTACTGATTTTTGGTTACTTGCTGTCAAAACGCGATTTACCATAGATTTAGTATGTCAAAAACTGTGACGTCAATATTCGCAAATTTAACTTACCATTCATTGATTAAAAACAAATAGAAATCTATTGGTGTCAACTAACCAATTCACAGTGCTAGTAAATTCTTTATTTGAATTAAATGTTTTTTGACTTTGTTCTATAAGTATTGGAGAAGGCCTACCTACTTATTTCATTACACCGAACACATCGTCATGCCTTGAAAAACGAGAAAGCCATGCTTCCTGGAAGATTTTTAGGTGAGATACACAGGCCGCGCTTAATCTTTCTTCTAAAGCATTTCATACAATAGTTTGTGTCATACGAATCATCATCATCATCATATCAGCCGTAAGACGTCCACTGCTAAACATAGGCCTCCCCTACAGATTTCCAATAAGACCGGATGGAAGCGGCCTGCATCCAGCGCAATCCCGCGGTCTTCATCAGATCTCCTGTCCACCTTGTGGGTGGACGTCCTACGCTGCGCTTGCCGGTGCGTGGTCTAACTTAAATAAAAAATAAATACGAATAAATAAACATAATTTGTATTGGCATGAGGTTCATATCGCATGCAAACTACAGTTTATATTTGTATATAACGCTAAAGCAAAAGCAGCAAAGTCAAAGTGCGGTTACTGTCAAATTAGTTCTGTTTAAATGGCGCTGAGCGTTTACTTTAATTCATCTGTCAATGGATTTTGTTTTCAAACTTTGCGGCGAGATGTCGCCTTTTGACTTATCGCTGATTGGTCAATATTCATTCAAAATGACTGCAAATGACAAACATTTGGCGCCTTCAGTAATTCATGGAGTCGGTCTTACAAAATATGATTTCAAGCGTTCGTATTTATTTATGACCTTATTATCCTGCAATAGGGCAAAGGGTAGTTATCAACAATGCCCCCTTTTTGAACTATCTTTATCTAAGTTTACTCTATAAATATTTTTCTCTACAAATAAAAAGTATCTGGAAGATATTCTATGCTTAGACAAAACAAATCTGTACAGTGTGCCCGGTATACTTAGCCAGACGTCAAGATATATGGTACCTATTTATTTTTGAGTTTTAGTAGGAACTCCTACTGAACTACTATCATGTGATTTGACACCATCTTCGAACTTGACATGACTTCAAGATGGTGTTAAATCACATGATCTTGGGGGCAAATTCGGACCACCAAAACGAGAGAGTACACGTCCAGGAAATGTCTCATGCAGTAAAAATGCGTTTGTCTTTCATGTAACGTTACATTTTCACTACCTATAACCCTAAACGGTAACTGTCAGCCGAGAAACTATTTTTTTGTTTGGTAACATTAACTGCACCAATGGCGGCAAATTCAAATCTTGCGTGAGTTGTGAAATGTCAGGAAATAGAAAATGGGGTGGATACTTCTAGGTTAGATACTCAAGAAATATGTTGTGTGTTAAGTTTCTGCACTACCACCACCCCATTCCACATATTTATCAATCCTCATTACACGTTGCAATTAAATGATTCCTGTTTATTGCAATAAGTTGAAGCTATATTAAAAGTTACTAACCTTCTTAATTGTATTAATTTGTTGCTAAATAAGGTCTGACCTATTCGCTTCGCTACACCACTAAACTTTATTGTATTAGGACACATTGTTTTGAAAACAAGCTTGTTGCTTATCTTATTTAATTTTGTGGAAACCAGGAAGCCAGCTTATGATGATCAAAGATTGCTATAAACGCTAAAATGAAACCCAAATTCAAGATGATTCATTTATTGGTTTGTTATTTAAGAACAATAAGCCATTTATACTTACTTCAAAACACATAATATCATCTAACAGAGTTCAAAGATCGCCATTTTGTTGAATATTTAAAGAGAATCCGACGCAAGTTAAAATTAATAACCTATATTACTAAAGCCATTGATATTCATAAAAATTCACTTATGCTCTAACTACATGTAGTTAAAATAGTAATATGAATTTTAAGATCTAACGGAGAGAGAATATATTGACTACTGATAGGTAGGTACACACTGAAACATTGTGATTGAGATTAGATTTGGCGATTGAAAATACTAGAAGATCTATTTGTGGTTTTATATAAACTTCTGGCAAATACAGGCTGCATTTTCCAATTTTTAATCTGGCAACATTTTATATTTGTCACGGCCATCTTTATTTCCATTCCCGCCTTTTTTTCGACATTACAATGTAAGTTTAGAGCAATACTGTGATTGCACTGGTCTAATTTATAACTGGTCTAATTTATAACCGGTAAAGCAAGCGTTACGGTTTTGAAATAAAATTCTTATATTCTTCTACGGTATTTCAACAAACTCCCAATATTACATCGTGTACCTTCTCTTCTCATATGAAATGAGACATTATTAATAATTCGTTGTCTTATTAGCCCGCATTTGACAAAAGTTCTATCATTACAACACCAATATATGAAGATTTAAGATGTTAAAAATGAGTGACAATAGAATTTGGACTCTAATGGGTTCAATATTAATATCTACGATGTTAATTCATTTCTACGTCTTACTCTAGAATAAGTAACATACAATAAATCTAACATTTATTTATTAATCACATTAATTTTGATATGTATCTGAATTCAAGTGCAGCACCGTTATAACTAGATATGCTTTTTATTTTGTTATATAGTTTTCTTTTCAATGACGAAAAAGTACATACTAAAAGGGTCTATAAAATGTCGTACACTACAATACCGATCATATTAAAATAATTGTACTTTATTCGCTACAGATTATAATCTATGATATGTTTTTTATACCTACATCTAAGTTTACAATGATATGTTTCCATGGTCCTATTCTGGATTTTTCCAAAAGCCAGATATAAAGCGTATGCATTCTTTCAACGATTCTTATATTTCTTTATTAATCTAAGGACACACATCTTCATATCAACCGACTGTTAGCTTTATATCTCGCTTAGAATGGACGCTTGACGTTTCGATTGGAGTCGCCTCTGATTTAAGTCCAAGTTAGGAAGGATACATTTTGGGGGGCGACATGCAAGAACCACATACATACTATAACAGTTATCAGGGTCATCATGAAGTGGAATGTGATAATTAGCTTAACCTTGACTAGTATTACACTAAAGTCACAGTCTTAGCCTCTTCATTTCACACTTAATGATAGACGCGAGTGTTGGGCCCTGATAATCTCTTTGAATATTATTAACTAAAAAGGATTTTGGTTCATAACCTAGTGAAGCATATTATGTTTATAAAAATATACCTATCCTATTCGAAAATTAATACCCTCTTTATCTACCTAAAGTTTGACTGTAAGCTAGTGTTAATTAGCCGAATAAGAAATGGTTTATGGAATCAGAAAAGTCTACGTGGCCGGTTGTAGAAGTCAATTCTGATTTCCAAAATCATTTCTCGAAGGGTTTTTTTTTGATTTTATAATTTTCAAACATTCAACTTTCTCACGGGATTGAAGATAAAGGATTACTTTCTCCTATATTTAATGGAGTCGTAAGGAAGGTAGCTGTAGAAGGATGAGCTTATGGGGGCAAATTGGACGACGTGATAGTAATCAGAGGCAGACTCCGGTCCTATTCAGTCCAGGAATCCTGTGTTAACCAGCTTCTCCAGGAAGAACTTGACGTCGCCCAGTTCCGAGTCCTTGATGCCGAGAGATTTAAGCATGCCGAGGTCACCGTTCTCCACTGCCATGAATACCGAGCGTAAATGTTCCAGGTCCGACCTCATCAGATGTAATGCGGCACCGAAGTCTTCAATCGTTTGGGATTCTGAAATTTAAAGTTTGAGATATAAATACATGGTTATACAGTGCCTCGGAAAGCACATAAAGCCGTTGGTTCTGCGTCTGATCTCTCCCTGGCTGTGCCAAATTGCCGTCTCATCGGACAATAAGAGTTAGAGAAAATTTTGTGCACTTATTATCTCTTGCGTACTTGGCTAGTCTCCATTGAGAATGAGGGACTGCACAAATATTTGATGTTACTTCTATCAAACTAATACATCTCTGTCCATTGGCGCCCAACAGAGCTTACGGTGTCCCAGTTTGGGAGCCAATACATTTTGTAAATAACGACCAATATTTGAAGTAAGATAAAATTGTTCCAAGAAAATTCATCCTTTTAGGGTGAGAAACAGAAAACATATTTCTTGGGACTATAAAAATATTTTGAAGAGCCCTAGTGGCGGTCGTAAAACGGAGATATATTACCTGAGAGAGCAATGGCGACCTTTTCTACGCCGCCCAGTGGTTCGAGAGCGTCCCTTGCCTTACTGCCAAACAACTTCTCGAGATAGTTGGGCCCGTGGGATGCCAGTAATGACTGAAGAAAGGATGCCGTCTCCTCTACAGGTGGCCTCTTGGCTGTAAAAGAGAAAGTATTTTATTGATACGATATAGATTATGATCGCAGTAATAAAGTGATGTGGATTTATAAACTGTTGGAGGACATCTTATGTTGTACTAGTGTATGTCCGTGACTACGTTCGCGTGAATATTGGTTATCACTGGTTTTGGGCGGAACGCTAACTTATTTTCATTAAAATAAAAGTAGCCTATGTAGTAAAATAGGCCACTTTAACGCAGCACTGGCAGATAGCTCATGTAATAAGTAGTACCTTATACATGAGCTGTCTGCCAGTAAAAGTTCCGTCAATATCAGTTTAGCCGTTTTGGAAATTAGCCAGAACGAAATAATAGACAGACAAAAGTAAAAATAAATAAATATGGTTTTATGGCGTAAAGTACGGTGTAAACATTAATATTAATTTTAAAAAAATCTGTTATTTTGACATCGCCAACTGACACTTCAATATTTTGTCTTGATATAGATTAACAGGATATATTCTTGCAATTTTGTCTATTGAAATCGCGCTTGTAGGGGCATTAAAACAATGCCTTCTTGTATTTTCGCATGTACTGTATAATGCCATGTTTTATGGACATTAACACATCGCGCTATGTTATGACGTCATTGAAACGAAGGTAGGTACTTACAACAGTGTGACAATCGATATTTTTTCATCACTTTAGCTCAGTCTGACCACATGGCTAATTTAGTTCTAGAAAGTATAACTCGTGTTTAAAACTAAGTACCTAAGACCACCTAAATATTGAAATGTTTTTCAGTTTAAGCTGTTGTTTTGTTTCTAAGTAGGTCGCAAGGTACACCTATTTTAACACACTATTCAGTTCATAAGATGTTCACGCTTAAAACTATTTAATTTTGCCTAATGATTTTGATTTTGCTTAAAGACTTAGATCAGCGGATCTATTCTGTAAAATCTCGGTGGATTTAGTTATTTATATGTAGCTTGAGTTTAGCTGTCAATCTCAAATGTCACAGTTCACTAGTGTAAGAGTTCACATCAAGCTCACCGAGGGAGATTTTTACAGAATTACGCTGCAGGAGTGAACTTTTTGGTACCTATCTGATGAAAAAATCGTTTAGTCATACGGGTTGTAATTTGTTGAGACTGGCTTTTTATTTTTTATTTTATCTTCGAGTTAAACCCTGTTTAAAATTAGAATAACGGACATGACAGCCCGCCACAACAGCTGTCAAATTTTCTTACAATTGCTTGCCATTTAATTAAAAATAGAGTAGAAAATAAAACGCGTAGGTTTAACGTGAAGGAAGTACCTATAAATAATCGTTTTAATTTTCCTCTAAGCACTTTTTATTTTATAAATTGTTTATTATTTAGCTACGTAATTAAAAATTTTACCTTGTTTGCGCAACAGCTTTGCGAGTTCCAACATTTTATGTGGCTGACGGCTACAAAAGCTTTGTTGGAATTTAAATATTTTACTAACGTCATTTATTATTTTTTTACATTTATTTTAATCAAACCATTTACAGGCACTTTTGAAATGTCAAGGAGTCGGTCAGTTAGGCAGAAAGTTGAAGCAAGTTGCTCGTTCCAAAATGTAGGTAGGTCTCTATGAAGAAGTACGAGTAAGAAACTCCACGGAAACTTATTTCAATTACACTAAAATTACAAGACTTGGTTTCTAGGTTCCCTTACCAAAACAACGAAAACAGAAACTTAGATTACTAAGTTTGTCCGTCCGTCCATCCGTCTGACTTTCACAAGTGGAAGTCTATAGGTAATTACTAGGTATACATATTGTTTTATACTAAACCCACCTAGCAGCCCCTGTGGCTTAGGTACTGTGGTTTCACCCCCAAGAATTTATTACTTTTATATTTATTATTATTACGAATTTATTCACTTAGTACAAAATGTGTCTTTCATATTTAAAATATAATATTGTGATAACGTAAATTACCAAATACAGGGTGACCCAGATAAGGTTGTCTAAAAGAAAATTTTGGAAGCCTCTCTTTTTGGTCTATTCGACCAGCTCCATGTCTGTGTCGTGTATTTTTTTTTTCACTGTCGGGTGTCACCCACTAGTGGCACCCGGGGCGGACCGCCCCCTACGCCCCCTCAGCTACGCCACTGGTAGTTATAGTACCCACTTCATAAGGTCACGGATTCATTAAAATTATGTAAAACTGTCCGTTCAGGAAGTTTGCACAGATGTTTTCAAATGGAATGTTTAGAAAGCAGGTCTCGTCGCGTTGATTTGAAGTTTGAAGTGAGTTTCAAAGAGAAAATGTAGGCCACAGATGTGCGGAGCAAAGTTATAGGTGCTCCACGAAAGTTATTAAATTTTTATGTTTTTGAACTTGTTGTCAACGTCAAAAAGTATAGATATTTCAAAAAGATAAATAAAATAAAAAAGTTGTCTTTGGTTTTCATTTCGGTAAGAAGATAGGTTAAGTGCCAGGTACCAGGTAATAATATATGTAAGTAGGTATATTATTCTGAATAACGTCAGTTCATTTCTTTATCGAAATTAACATGGCCAATGCAATATGTCCAAGTTAAAGTCAAAACATTTGTTTTAATTACAGGCACTTTTGAACTGTCAATACGTAGGTACTTTCTAAGTTAGGACATTTAAAGATGATAACGATATTCCTACTTAATTAAAACAAAACACAAGTTAGTAAAAAAAATACTTTTATCGAGAGCTTTTTATTTTACACTATTTTTCATTTTGATTTTTATGAATTTTACATTCGCACTATCAAGACGAATTATTTATTATAATCGGTTGAGCCATTAAGTACTTACAAGCAGACATATATACAGGTCAAACACATACTCCTTTTAGGCTTCACCGTAGTCGAGTAAAAAGACAAAACCTAGGCACGTACCTAATACAGAAAACTCAAGTGTCACATCTAATTTAAAGCCAACGAGCTCCGTCATAATAAAACAAAATATGTCGTAAAGAAAATGCTATTTCGTGTCCTAATAAAAATACCTACCAAATGTGTCTTTTGTATTAGATGTAAGTCTATAAAACACGGAAATTACTTTAGAAACTTGTGTTCCAGGAACCTTTTTAGGGTTCCGCATCCGAAAGATGGCAGTAGAACCCTACAATGAAGCCTCCACTGTCTTTCCGTCTGACTGTCAAATAGGTATAATATATGCCACGAAAGATGAGACCGGGCACAAATCCAGGCTGCAAGACTGAGAAATTCCTGAAGGAAAAACCTAATAACATCGCCCGATTTGGGAATCGAAACCAGTCCTTAAATTGAGCAGTCACGTTTTGCAACCAATAGACCAATGAGGCAGTCTATTCATTAAAATTACAGGCAGTTGGAATAACCATATTTCTTTAAGCATATTTCACAAAAAGGTTTTATGCGAAAGCTCGTTTTAAACCTATGTAACTGGTTGATATTTGTTTTAAACCCATTTAGAATTTAGGTCCATTCATAAAGTACTTACCTAGGTCATGAATGGAAAACTGAAAAAGCCTTTGTAGGTTAGTGTGGAATATTTAAAAACTTATATTTAGCTTTCGACTGCCTTGACTGCCGTGAGTAAAGTGTGTTATTTCTTCGTATTATTTCGACACGTCACCTCAAGCTCACGTTAGCTAAATTCACCAAGGGAGATAGTACTGCAGTACAGCCCAATTGGTATTGCGGTGTCTAATAAAATATTAGGTTTTATATCAATAAAATGATATTTTATACACATCGATAAAACAGATAACATGTTTCTATTAAAATATATAGATATAACAATATATTATTTTAATAGATATCGGTTATCTGTATTTTTGTGCTTATTTTACTAAATAAGCACGGATCATTGTAATTTTATAGTTGGATATATTTCTTTTATTTTTATTTAAAGCGAAAGATATATTTTAAACATAACTGGCGAAATGTGGGTGTACTAATAGGTACACCTCTGCCTAATCCTTCGGGGATTAAAGGCGTGCTGTTATGTTATATATATTTTATGGAGAGTGGAAAAGTCACACCCCACCCGCTTCCTATTACATGGGACTTTAACATAACTGGCAAAACGAGGCTATACTAATGGGTACACCTCTGCCTAACCCTTCGGGGATTACAGGCGTGATTTTATGTGAAAAGTAAATCTATACATCCCTTTGTACATTTTAAATGCCCAGGTAATACCTACGTGCATAGAACTCTATAATTTCATTACCTAAGTAAAAGGTCAAACTAAGTTTGAAAAAAGAAAAACTTACATTAGAAACTCGTTTCAGAAAACCTTTTCTTCAAAAAAAGGAAATCTTTTACAACCTTCGCATATGAAATGTTTATGAATCATTCAGTAGAACATTCATTACACATTAACTGAAGAAAGTACCACATTTTAATGATTTTAAATGCAACAAGTTCCTTGAATTTTAAACAGGTATATCAACCTTTACCTACATCAAGTTTACAACAATTCAGTGACTCATCAGTATTTACTAGGTATTCGATTTAAAAAGTTATGTTCTGTAAATAAATTAAAAATCACACTTTCTCTAGTCAATTTTAGGACTACTTTGATAAATAGGTCTCTGCTGGCCAGCTGCTCCGAGAAGAAATACAAAAACAGAAGCGTAGATATTAGTGCCTTATAACTAAATATCTCAACTGCCTTTGACTGCCTCGTTGGTCTAGTGGTCGCAAGCGCGACTGCTGTGCATGAGGTCTCGGGTTCGATTCCCAGGTCGGGCAAAGTATTATTGGGTTTTTCCATCAGGAATTTCTCAATAGCAGCCTCGGAGTCTGAATTTGTGCCCGGTTGATGGCAATAGGCTCGCCCCCATTACATGGGACTAAAAACATAACTGGCGAAATGTGGGTGTACGAATGGGTACACCTCTGCCTAACCCTTCGGGGATTACAGGCGTGATGATGTTATGTTATAACTAAATAAATAGACTACCCGAAAAGCATGTAGACGTGATAACAATAAACCCTAAATAACATCTCGTGGTCTCACAATGTTCACGTAAACAATGAAGTCGGTCACGTTTTGTGATTGTCACCCCAGAAACCAATTTTGGGTTAGCCTTAACGAATCCCATGACCCTCATGACTAAAGTAGGTAAACAGTTGTTACGACGAAACAAGGAAATTAGATACCTACACAAGTTGGGTGACATAGAAAAGAAAATAAAACAAAAGGCCGATGGGTGCTTTACACCATTTTAAAGAACCAGTTTGAAATTATTTAGTGAATAAATGGGAGTAAAAATAAAGTCAAAGTTAAAGTCAAATCATTTATTTCAATTAGACCATTAAAAGGCACTTTTGAACTTAAAATATTCCCATTCGTCCCACTCGAAAAGCATTGGGACGATGAGGAAAATCAAATTATTTATTTAAATTATTACGCCATTAAAAGTCAGTTTTGAACGTCAATTTACAAGAGAGAAAATAAAATTACTAATATTGAGTCTAGTTGCCAATTCCAAAAGGTAGTTTTGTATGGAGAAGAACGGGTAAGAAACTTCATACATACTCTTAAAAAAATGTTTTATAATATGTAGTAGTTACATTCATTACAAAAAAAAGGAACTCGCGTTTGATTGCACAACTTTAAAAAAAACATTTTACAATTTTATTTCAGCCCTGAAAGCCCAAGTAATTTTTAATTAACTGTATAAATAGATTTTGAGTTGCTTTGAAATCAATGAATTGTCAATGGACCGATTTTAAAAATTCTTTCATCATTAGAAAGCTACATTATCTGCGAGTAACATAGGCTATATTTTATTTTATATTTGCGCGGACGAAGTCGTGGGCAAAAGCTAATAATACATAATTACAATAGTTACGTAAAATGTTTCAAATCCAAATGAATGATTAAAGACTCCCTGAAAATCTTCCTTTACTGTACAAACAAGACATTTTCTTTTATTGTCTCGAAAACACAATTATCTTCTCTAGAAACAACGATAGTAATGAGTGAGAAAATACAGACATGTGGGGAACGCTTATTACATCAACACGGTAGGTGAAGATTAATCATGTCGGTGTCTTGTTTTGTACATCTTTGTTGTACATTCAACAAAAGAGATAGGTATCCAGGAACTACAGATATAGTTGAAGTTTTCTTAGAAACCGATGAAGGTCTTCGATTGAAAATTAAGTGAATTAATGAACTGTTTATTATCTACTTTTTTATTTTTTTTTATCATTTACTTTTATTTTTTCTACTTTTTCCCCCCTATAAGGTACTATGGGACTTCAACGTAATGGCGAAATGTGGGTGTACTAATGGATACACCTCTGCCTAACCCTTCGGGGATTACAGTCGTAATGTTATGATCTTTTAAAATTAAATTACATTTGAAAACGTCTATCGGTTTCTAAGAAAACTTCAACTAGGTATATCTGACGACCCTGCATACCTATCTCCCTTGTTGACTGTACCTACTTTTAATGAACTACCTACGAGTACTATTACCGAAATAGCTGAGTAACTAGGCACCAACATATATCCGAATGTGTAGTCATGTTAGCGTTGTTTTGACATCCTTCGTACTGTCAAATTTTATATGAGGCCTAGATAACGGAAAATTACAATTAATAAATATATAATATATTTATTAAATTCGTATCTAAATAGGTACGAAATGATTTTTGACGATGAAATTCGACTATATAATTTTGGTTTAATTTTATACGACAACTGCAATTAGTACCTAGGTATCGCTCTTCGCTTACTATACAAATATTATAAAGCTAAAAAGTGTGTTTGTTTTTATGAACGCGCTAACCTGAGGAACTACTAGCCCGATTTAAATAAAGCCCGTTTATCGAGGAAACTTATAAAAAAACAACGAGAAAAGAAGATGTATGTATGCCTTACCAGCAGTGCACAGCTTGGAGTCCTCATCGTACCCATCGATGCAGTCGGGGGCTCCATCGCACAGATACTGGATAGAGATGCAGTTTCCATCCACTGGACACTTGAACGGCTCGTACGGGTGACAGTATTCTGAAAAATAGTGGAAAAGGTCTGGTTAAAAGTAACAATGGTATGTTGAAACAGGAGATTTGACTGGTCAAGAGGTTTTTACGCATCATTTGGATAAATTTTAGGGGTATATGATGTGGTTATGATATTTTTTACCTTACGTCACATTGTTATTAAACCACGAGGTTGTTATTGGTGTGAGGCCAAAGTACCGCGAGAAAAAAAAATATAATTTTTCAATGTTCTAGATAATGGATGACATTTACATGGCCCACATGACTAACCATCATTAAAAATATACCTCTAAAATGTATAATTAACATAAACACAAAACTTATAAATAATAAAAAAAATAAAGGAAAGAAGCTATAGCATCAAAAATCTCATCCACATGTCGCTGACGCTGTCAATGGGGCAAGTTAAAAGACTGGCAGCATTGCGACTAGTAGATATTATTACCGAGAACTTACACAAGTTGACTTCGAAAAGTATTCCAAAGAGGTTTTCAAAAATTAGAATGATAAAAAGAAGATAGAAAGACGTACTTAAGGAATTAAAAGAAAGCTCTAAATAAAAAGAATCACATCTGCAAAGTCTTAAAAACAATTAAATCTAATTTGAACTTACAAAGGCTAATCTTTATTGACGGCCCCAAATAAACTTTTCAATTGCCTCCGAAAATCCTAATGGCCTACAGATTTAAACAAAAAGCAAATTTTATTAGTGAGAACAGCAATTAGTTATGTCCAAATTGTTCGCATTTTCTCATTTACGAAATAACGGCAGCGCTCTGTTCCAGCAAGAATTATTTCTAATGGCAACACTGATAAGATCAATCCTTACGTAGGGTTGTTTCACAAAGATGCAAAATGTATGATGTGGTTAATTAAATATGGAGGCTCATGTCTAAAAAGACCCCGGTCTTTTTAAGGCTTTATAATAAAAATCATTCCCAACCAAATAAACAAGAAAATAAAGATACCTATTACCAATTTAATACCTACTTCTTTTTGAATACTAGAATCCTTATTGCCAGCAGTGAGCCAAAAAAAAGGATAATAAAAAAAACTTTTACCTCCCTATAAATATTTTCCATAAAACCTCTTTATCATATTCGATTACTTGATTTTTAAACTGTATTTGGCTGAATAAGAAATTGTGTGGAGCAAAAAAAAAAAACATGAATGACTATCGGCCGCCTGCGCCTGTGGCGCGCCCCCGCCCCGCGTTTTTAGTTTCCCGCGTGCATTGGGTACCGTCGGGTGCCCATTTGCAAACTGACACTTCTAATTTTCATTTGTTTAGCTAAGATTGTTTATATTGTGTAATCATTTTAATTGATTTCATTCTCGTAAATTCAGTGTTGTATTTGTGTCAGGAGCAATAGTTTTAGTAATTATGTGTTGGACAATGGTGTGCTCGCGGTAAGCAGAAATCGTGTATGGTAAGTATTTATCATGTCATTGTTTATTTTAAAATTTAAGAAAAGATATTGCTTTAGATTTGTTTTATTTTTAACATTTCGTATTTAAAATGTTGATCACTAGCGTAACCTTATTTTAAAATATTGTCTTATTAATTGGCGATTGCCATTTTGCCAAGATTCGAAATTTAAAAATTTTCTTTATCGACGCCTAAAGCCCTTTATAAATGTACTTACTATTGGAACGATACCGTGGTGAGATAAAGTTTATCAAATATACAGACGTAACTATTGTTATTTCTGCTTATATAATAATAAAATAAAAGCAATCAATGGCTCGATCATCACCTAAGGATGCTCGCGTTAGGAAATTGAATTAAGGGTTTGATTCAGAAGGCAGTACTTCTGAACACGGCCTGTATGGAGGTGGAGTTTCTTTTCCCTGGAGCCTTGACCGCAAACTTATACTCTGTTATTGATACCGGCAGGCTATTAATTCTTTGATTTTTATATTTTAAAAAGCTTCTGCCCATTAATAGAACTAGTGTTAACTTTAGAATTAGGCCAAAGTCCGTTAGTCCATCCATTTTTATGTTATCCCACGATAACATAAAAACGGAATTACAATTATTTTATGCGTTATGCTAGAACATTACTTAAAGGTGTTTCAAGTTACAGTTAATTTCGTTCAACCGGTTAAGCGTGAATGAGTAATAACCATCCAACCATACCATCCGACCAAACTTTTGCGTGTATAATAGTAGTTCGAATATAAAGAAAGATATACATACATACATAAACATCACGCCTGCACTCCCCGAAGGGTTAGGCAGAGGTGTACCGATTAGTACACCCACATTTCGCCAGTTATGTTTTTAGTCCCAAGTAATAGGGGGCGAGCCTATTGCCATTAACCGGGCACAAATCCAGTCTCCGAGGCTGCTACTGAGAAATTCCTGATGGAAAAACCCAATAACACTTTGCCCGACCTGGGAATCGAACCCAAGACCTCATGCACAGCAGTCGTGCTTGCGACCACTAGACCAACGAGGCAGTCCTGTCGAGGTGTTTTAAAGAAAGATAAGATAAGTAAAATGTTTTAAGTAAATAAAAAAACCTATGTAGGTATAGAAAATCCTTTATCCTATAATAAGGATAACGTTGTGAGTTACACACATACTACTAACTTTAAATACTAAGATTATCAACAAAGAACTTCTGTGTAACTGTTTGTTTTCTCAAAAAAACAAACAAAAAGTGTAATATTCCTTCCAATTCTTGTTGGAAAATGACGTCTCGTAACTATTACGTAGTTTTTCCATTAAGTTAAGCCTTAGCCTTCAGTTTTATTCCGAAGAAAGAAAGAAACTAGTTACGTAATATTCCCTCGTTAGTACGATTCGTGAGTAATTACTGTAATTGTGAATGTTCGTATTTGAGAAAGGCTATTAGCAACTAGAAATGTAGGGATTTCTCAGTAGCAGCCTCGGAGTCTGGATTTGTGCCCGGTTGATGGCAATACGCTCGTCCTCTATTACATTTGGCGAAATGTGGGTGTACTAATGGGTACACCTCTGTCTAACCTTTCGGGGATTTCAGGTGTTTTTTGATGTTTTGACAGTTTGGATGCTTGTTAGTCAATCACGCCGGAACAGCTGAACGAATCTAAATAAAATTTTGCACAAAGTTACATTTAAGTCTGAAATAGCACATGATAGGCTTCCGTTCTTGTATTCCTGATGGGTAATGTAAGAGTGGCTTTATTCTGTAATCTATGCGGACGAAGTGGGCTGAAATAAGTGCTTTTATAAAGAAAAACAAAATGAATTATCAAACATTAACTTCATGTTTAACGCAAACCGTGACTTCATAATCTTTTGACGTCCAACGTTAATCTGGATTAAATTATTTTTGTTATTCTCGCACGAAAAACATTATCGTAAGTGCCTACATAATTAAATTACAAGCTTGTGAATCACGGAGTGGGTATCTCATTAAAATGGAACACTTTCATGATTCTACACGATGTGGAGTTATCATGAATGTTACATTTTTAGGAAGAAAGGTAAAATCCTGCTTGGTTTTATATTTTTTTGTTTCTTCGTGTACCTACTTTTTTTTTTCGTTTTTGTGTGATGAATGAATGCCGTGATGATTTAGTGATCTATCGTGAATTCGCAATCGTGAATAAATACATCGTGAGGAAACCTAGACTTAAAACATATGTAAGTCTAAAATCGCCATTCCGTCTTGAGTAAGTTTAGTCATCAATGCTACTTTTTATCCTGTAAAAATGTTCGTTTCCCGTGGGATAATATCCCAACTTCAATGCAGACGAAAGCGGTTCGTAGTTTCGTCATAAAAACAGGCCTATTTAAAGACCTTACCCAAACAAATACCCACCCACAAAAATAATACAGACAACACATAATTATTTATGATAAAAATGTTGCCAATATCTTACTCCGCCATCGTCTGGTATCCATTACAACTGTCGTATCCGTTATGACACTAAATGGATAAGTAACATTAATATCTTTCTTATTAGACAACTTGCCAAGTATTGTTATTTCTTTATCTTGTATCTTTAGTAAAAGCGTACAGAACAGGTAATATTTTTAAACATTCGAATCGAATAATATTGATAGGAAAGTTGACACTTTCAATAGTAGTTTTTAACGCAAAAACGACGGGGTTTTATAAGGTTGATGTGTCTGTGTGAGGGTGTGTCTGTCTGTGGTGAGCTCCCGAACGAATGAACCGATTTTGATTTTCTTTCTGTTTGAATGAGGAATTAGTTGGGAGTGTTCTTAGATATGTTTTATGAAAACCGGTTAAAGGTGGCCGCCATCGAGGGTTTTTTTTTTATGCTAGGAACACTGTATTCACGTGTAATCTATCTTTACTTTAATACTCGTATAATAAAGCTGAAGAGTGTTTGTTTGTTTAATCTGTGGAAATACCAATCGATTTTTTTTCACCCGCTTTAAGTTGCGTCTTTGGTTATTGCCCCGCTCCCGTGGTTGGTAGCGTGATGTTATATAGCCTATTCTATTCCTTATAAATCTGGCTATCATATAAAATATAAGATTCTTTACAATTCAATTGGCAGGTTCAGAGATTGGCGCTTTTTAAACAAACAAACAAAAAAAAGTCTTCATATCCGTATTCCATCAATCTTTAAACCTTTTCATCAATATTCACCTGTAATCCCTCACGCGCCCTAACTGCCACCTAACAAATAACCTAGGTTATTACTCTACCCGGTTATTACCAGAACCCTCCAAGCACAAGAGCCCGTGTCCCCGTTTATTACGATACAATTTACTGACATGCCCATAAAATTTGTCGCATCACGCTCGTTAAGTTTCAACCGGGTGTGCTAAAACTTAATTTGGATTCTGCCCGTCTTGGTAATTACATGAAGTGCCCGTTTGTTGGGTCAAGTGGAAAGTGGACGGTAGGTCAGTGGTGAATGATTTTGTAGAATGTTTTAAATAAAAGTTATTAATAAAGGTGTAGTTTTGCGTCCTTGCCAAACTTGATTAGATTATTTATGCACATACAAAACATCACGCTTGTTATCCCCGAAGGGTTAGGCAGAGGTGTACCTATTAGTACACCCACAGTTTATGTATAAGTCCCATGTAATAGGGGCGAGCCTATTGCCATCAACCGGGCACAAATCCATACGTTTCCTAGCGACGATTTCTGCCAGTTAACTCCCTGAACAGAATTACCACTTACCTCCAAACAAGCAGGAGACTTACTATACATACACCTCAATTCAATTCAATTTGTTTTTATTGTTACATAATACAGCTGGTGTCAAAAACTTTTTGTGAACAGCTATGTTCCGCACTTTGGGCGTACAATAAGATAAATAAATTGAAAATTACTTACATGTCAGCAATAATTTATCACAACATTTTCGTTACATAATATCATTACTAGTAATTTGACTAGCAGTTTAAAAATACAAAAAGTTCATAAGTTTATGTACTAAATAGTGACCTGTCGGCTAAGAAGACTTTTATAGAGCAACAGCTCACGAATAAGAGTTTCCTTTTAAATAATTGTTTACCCTGTTCCTTATATCCTATCCTAAAGGTATGTCATTCATTAATCATCTCAAGAGACAAACTAAGAACATAATACTCTCAAAAGGATAAAAGACACTTCAATTGAAGCACACGACAAGAAAAATCACAAAGTAAAAAGGTAAATTCAGGAAAAAGCTTTACTCATAAGACTCTTCATAAAGCTCCTTCAAAAGCGTTCAGAAACACTACGTTTTATTAAAACGTTACTTTAAAAGGTTATTCAGGTTTTAACACGATTATACACCCGTGTACTTGAACGAACACTTTACGAAGCGACCGGGTAAAGCGAGCGGGAATTTTGTAAATGTCATATCTTAAAATACTCGTACGACAATATTTTACGGGAGAATATTTTAAAATTTTCCATTTTATGAAATTTGAGGGGCGTCGGGCATAAAGTATTTGATGTCAGGTTGATATTTGTTGGGGACTAGTGGGATGATACATCGGAGAAACTTGATATTTTTACCGAGTACCTACCTACCTACCTATTACTAAAATAAAACAAAAGACAAATAGGAAAAGAGATGTGTTTTTTTTTATGGTTCCGTAGCTCAATCGGTAAAAACAGCACTCTTATAGAATCACTTTTTGTCCGTCGGTATGTCGGTCAAGATTCTTTTTCTCAGGAACGCTTTGAAGTATTAACCTGAAATTAATATGAAATACTTAAGTTGGCTAGACCTTGGAGAAAGAATAAAGATGAGGTCGTTTATGGCGCATATTTTGACGCTGACATGGGAATCAAAACCTATAGGGGGCTTCCTTTTCATCTAGAATCATGATATTTTACAAGAAGCAATGCCATGTAGCACAAGTAAAGGAAAAAATCCAAAAAACCATTCTGTAGGTAAATTACAAAATAATTACTTTTTTGCGATTATAAATTATTATTTTTACAAGCTTTTATTTAGCTTGCACTGTTCGTATGTAAGTATGTAGATTTGTATGTAAATAAGTTGTCCTTTCAAAATCAAACCATTTTTCGACCATTATTGTTATCTGATTGAGCTGAAATTTTGCATAAACCTTTAGTTCTGATGACAATACAATGTCCAATACTCAATATTGTAACAATATTAAATTAAATCTTGTTAAAAAAAAAAACTAATTATTATTGACTGCCTCGTTGGTTTAGTGGTCGCAAGCGTGACTGCTGTGCATGAGGTCTTGGGTTCGATTCCCAGGTCGGGCAAAGTGTTATTGGGTTTTTCCATCAGGAATTTCTCAGTAGCAGCCTCGGAGTCTGGATTTGTGCCCGGTTGATGGCAATAGGCTCGCCCCCTATTACATGGGACTAAAAACATAACTGGCGAAATGTGGGTGTACTAATGGGTACACCTCTGCCTAACCCTTCGGGGATTACAGGCGTGATGTTATGTTAATTATTATTGTAGGTTATGTAAATAAATATTTTACGGTGATACGAAACGCTTCGCGTGTCAGTACGACTCGCAACCGGCAGGATTTTCCTAAAATCTTGGTCTTATCTAAAAGCAAAGCTTCAATACACCCAGCTACTTAAGTACTGGGTCCTGGGTAACAGAAATTGATGAGCAATTTGGTTACAAGCTTATTGTAATCCGAGACCTAACACCTTTATTCCAAAACGTGGGCGTATGGTATTACTCACACCTGACCTTTCAAAGGTCACGGAGGTCAATGCTAATTACATTAAACACTGACAGTATGATATCATGACTAGCAGCGCTTTGTAGCGGTGGGCTGTAGCGCCTATTCTGGTTAACGAAATGAAAAGTTCGTGAGGAAACATGGACTTCTAATTAATATAAGTCTGAAAACGACAATCTGCCTTGAGCACCGTGTGGTGATTCATAAGTTAAATAATATTACATACACATAATATCACGCCTGTAATCCCCGAAGGGTTAGGCAGAGGTGTATCCTTTAGTACACTCACATTTCGTCAGTTATTTTTAAGTAGCACAGTAACAGTAACAGGGGGCGAGCCTATTGCTATCAACCGGGCACAAATCCAGACTCCAAAACTGATACTGAGTAATTCCTGATGGAAAAGCCCAATAACACTGCCCGACCTGGGAATCAAACTCAAGACCTCATACTTAGTAGCTGCACTTAGCGACCACTAAACCAACGAGGCATTATTTATAACTGGTATAAAAAGACACCTAAGTAACTGTATGTTATTTTAAAACCAGTTATACTTAATAATAGTATTTAACTGCCATGGTCCATTTATATTACAAGTTATACGCGTGAAGCTATTTCCCAAGATTGCTATTTTATCATCAGAAAGTAGCGAATAATTATGAAGTTTTAGGTGCTTGCTATGGGATAATGGGCCAGCTGGGTACTATTAAACGATCATAAAGATGCACGCTGTAAGCTGTTAAGCTGTGGTGTGTATGTGTGTGTAGCGGCTGCTTTGTGGTTTAGACAGAACTATCTACAAGGCTTTCCTGTCTTTTAATGAAATTTAAATTTTATTTCTCTGTTTGTTGGACAACTTTGCAAGCTGAATTAAAACCACTTCCTCTTGTCCTACGAAGTTGGAAATTTCCATGTTGATTCAGTTTAGATGACAACGCGTTTTTATAACCAGAATTAACAACATATAACATCACACCTGTAATCTCCGAAGGGTTAGTCAGGGGTGTACCCATTAGTACACCATACTTCACCAGTTGAGTCAATTATTATCCCATTGCAGAGCAGAGGCCACTTCTCATGTAGAAAATATTGATATTGGGTTTTTCCATTAGGAATTTGCCAGTAGCAACTTCAGAGTCTGAATTTGTTAGATTACTATTACATGGAGCTTAAGCATACCTGGCAAAATGTAGGTCTACTATTTAGTAACCAAAAAGGGTAGGTCTAGGTATTTAGGTAGGTATTTAGGTTTACTATTTTGGCACCTCTGCCTAACCCTTAGGGGATTACAGGTGTAATGTTACGTTAACTTCATGCATGAGAGCCGGGTGTCTTAACCACTGGGCAAACACGACATTACACGATGTAGCAAACTTCGATTTCAATTCCTTTTCCTCGCCACACAAAACCGCACACAATATTCTCGCAGCAAATCTTTCAACTCCGCAAGATACATATACGGTTATATAAATATATTCCTGAGAGGAAACGTTCTGCGGCTTCAAGAACATATTGCGATATGGTGTTGAATTTTACACTCCAACTATTCCTCTACGCTTCCTCATTTTGAGTTTCGTGTTTCCAAGAAATTTTGTTCGTGTAGTTGTACATTATGTATGTAGGCAGGTGTTGTTGTATATATGTATTATATAGGATAGGGGTATTACATACGATATTGTAGTAGTGCTTTTTTTTTGTTTACTACTTATTGGATGTAAGTTTCCAGTGGCAGTGCTAAATGACAATTTTTTATACTAGTAACTGGATATATTCCTCCAAAACTGAAAGGATGAGGCACTGAATAGAATTAGGATTTATTTAGTTATTTTCCACAAATTGCGGTGAGATATAATCTAATAATATTTTTTTGGAAACCTGGTGCTTAACCTGTTTTATTTTTATTTTTATATATGGTCTTGTTGAGACGAATTCTTCAAAAAACAAATATAAAAAAATGTAGACTTTATGTTTTTCTGTTTTTTCATAAATTTAATACGTATATATTTAGGAGGCATTTAGTGATAATTAACTGAATTGAAAGCAAACGAAACTGCGTTGTAGTATATTTTAAACATTTACAGTTCCACGCTACGAGCCGAGCTACGGCGTAGCTTACCCCGTGCTACGCCGTAGCTTACGTCATACGTTTCACGTTATTCTAACGTCTTGATGAAGGCTTCTTTGTGAATATATTTCAAGAGTATTAATTTGTTTGCCTTTAAATTATTATTAAGAGCAAAAGCTTAAATCTTAAAGTGCCCTAATGCTGTTGTAACAGCTTAGGAAGACTTATTTGAGAGTAAAATTAAAATGTAAGTTTTGAATAAAATTATTATTTGGGGCAAAAGCTTCTATTAAATCTACCCGTTTTAACTAATCATCTAGTTTGCCAAATCCTTATCGTTTACAATCAGTGCAGACAAAGCAGCGATATACTTGAAGAGTTACATCTTTGGTTATTGTTTCGCTCCCGTGCGTTGTAGCGTGATGTTACATAGACTATAACCTTCAAAGTCAAAGTCAAAACATTTATTTTATTTAGACCATTTAAAGGCCTTGAAATCTTTTGCATTAAATAGCCTGTTTAGGTTTATATAATGCAAAAGATTTCTTAAAATCGGTTCAGTAGTTACTGAGATAAGTGCGTTTAAACAAAGAAAATCTTTATAGTATATACCTACATATTATTATTGCGTTATTAAAAACCAATAAATCACCACCAATTTTCAACCCTATTTACAAAGTATTTTAGTACATTATCTTCTGCGGTGATCCGTGCAGGTGCGGTCTCAACATTCCTTGGTACCAGTACTTTGTTATCTGTGATTCTGTGTCCTGCTGATTTAGTCATTTCGGTTAGCAAACGTCGGAGCTACCAATTTCGTTGCAAGATAAAGTGTATGGCAGAAGTAGAAGAGGCAAGCGATTTATGGAATTTCTATATGATGGAAGTAACGTGGGTACGTAGCCGGTTGCCATGGATACAATTTATGTTACCATGGATACGTGATTCTAGACTCCTCAGCGATGAAATGTTCCATAATATCCTACCTTGTGGTTATTGCAGTTTTATATGGGTCGCTGGGGGTAGAAACCTGTATTAAATCCAAGTTACCAGCCTATTTTTGTCCTTTAAGGTAAAGGGTTCTTCTCGTACAGAAAAGGCATGATCGAGTTTTGATCATCACGCTTACTCCAGGCGGACTGGTTATTTCAGACTTAAAAGTAATTAATCATTCAAGATTTCCTCACGATGTTTTCCTTTACCGATGTCAGTGATGTCCAAGATCAATTTAGAAAGAAAATATTAACAAAAGTACATTAGTAAATTATATAATATGTCCAAAAAAAATGTTAAACATGAAAATACAGTTGAAACAAAAACAAACTTGAAGTTTCATTGGACAGGGGTCCTTTTATCTAGATTCTAGACTCACGGTAAAATGTTTTTTTTTTAGGTGGTAAAAATCATCAAATGACTCCTTCCGCCCTGGGTGGGGCGGAAGGGACTGTCAGACTTTTACTGACTAAAAATCCACCCTGTTCCTTCTGTTGCCCTTTACGTTAAAACAAAATGGCTGCCGCTCAAAAGTAGCAAAGCATTTATTTTTATTGCTAACATAATTTAATCTAGTTACCCTCATTTAATTACGTAGATGACACTAATTTCATTTGATGGCCACAGTTTAATTAAAAAGGAAACTAATTTTACTTATCGTGAATTGCGGCAATTTTTGTCCTAGTTATTTTTTCTAGGCTGAACTTTGTCGAGGGGCTAGAATCTTTACGAAATAGGGAAAGGTAGCCTACTGTTTTAGTTCACAATTTAGACAGGAAACATTTCAAGATAAAAATTATTGGATAAATATTTGGATTTAATAAGTGTAGGTAAACCGCTGGATGCGGGGAGCGCAAGTCCGGTCATTGTGGCTATTTTTAGAGCCTATGTCCAACAGAGGACGACGTTCGACTGATATGATGATGATGATGATCATTATGGTGAAGTGTGGGTAAGCAGATCCTTGTGATACATGTTGAATTGATTTACAGTGAACTGAAATAGTGCTTCCAATAATTAAAAACACAAGTTGAGTACTTACCACTAAGGGCATGACCTAGGAGAGAAAAAAATAAATATAAATAAAATAAATCAGAAATTAAGTACTTAATTAAAAATTATACAACTTAAAAACAACAAAACAATTACCAGTTTGTGGACCGTTTATAACGCAGGGTCTGAGTGAAAACAAGCGATAATCAATCTGCCTAGCCTTTTCTCTACTATGTTGGGGTCGGCTCCCAGTCTAACCGAGTGCACCTGAATACCAGAATTTTACATGGAGCGACTGCCTATCTGACCTCCGCAACCTAGTGATTGGGTAACACGGGGTATTCTCTTGGCAAGAGGACAGGTTACGTAACGACTGTCAAAGATCCACGTATGACAGCTGGGACCAACGGCTTAACGTGCTTTCCGAGGGGGAGGCAGAGTGATAGCCGCATCAAAATATTAAAAACATTTTAAAATATAATATCCATGAGTTATCGAGTTGTGTTGCTTAATTATCTAGTATGAATTACTCAAGTAATTGTCAAGTAATCAAAACCATGCCTAATTTCCCGAAGGGTTACATACGGATGATCCACACGCATTTTGTTAGTCTTTACGTGTGAGACCCTAAATCATTATTATTCACAGCCTGGCACTGCTGGGTATTAGGCCTCTGTTTGTCTGTGCCAGCCTTAACTAGGTGGCAACTGGCAACAATTACGTGTGACCATTTCGCTACCGTTTTTTCTTCCTGTTTTTGAACGCCGTGGTTAATTGCCATCAACAGGTCACAAATACACAATAATAAAAGTAAAAAGATAAGCGACAATTTGGTCGTTAAATCTCGTCCGTCGTCGGTCGTTATATATTCAACTTTATTATGTGTGAAAATAAAGATCAAATAAGGTCTTAATAAAAGTAAGGTGATTTTCATACGACTAAATTATTGTTTTATACATTTTTCCTTTCAACCCTCGCTATGTACCAATCCATTTACAGTCACTTTCAGACACAAAAAATCAGTCAAAAAATTGAAACTAGTTGCTCGTTCCAAACAGTAAGTTTCTATGGAGAAGAACTAGCAAGAAAATCAATGAATACTCTTTTTAAATCAACGTCAAGCTCTCCAATTTATTCCTTGAAAACATTTTCCGTTACCGCTTCAAACTTAGTCTACGAACAAAGATTACTACAGACACAGTTTGCAAGATAATAGGGAGTGCCCCTTGAGATGACAGTAATGAGGCACTGAGTTTCTTGTTCCAACTTTTTGTAACGATTTTATACTCTATTCCCTTGAGTTACAGACGATAGCGACGTTAATACTGAGTCCTCAGAGAAATGAATTTGTTCTTTTGGTTTTTTTAACAGAAATATAAGTTAGAATTTTCTTTTTTTCTCTGTCTATACTGGAAGATTTTTTATCTAATTTTAATAATATGATGTTTATTGAAAATAATGAAATACGTGTTTTTTCTTTTAATATCACTCAGTACTAAAATATTAAGATATAGTATCACATAGTTGTGGACATTAAGTGTCGCGTCGAACACTGACCCGACTCGCGCGCCTGGCCCCACCAAATTTTTCCTTCATTCATACGTTCACGGGCTTAGAACCGTCAAATAGGAAAGACATGTCGTATTCCAGATATAACAATACTATATTTTTAAATTATATAAACAATTTTTTTTTTAAAGGTTTCTGTGAAAATGTGTGCCGATTCCCTAGTTCACAAACTAGACTAAATTTAGAGAATTGACATCTCTTACTAACTAATACAGCGAAAGGAAAGGACGGTGACATTAAAGAACTAAGTTAGCGATATCAAATTAGTTTTGCCTTGAACTTTTCCGTATTTTTAATCCATACGTTTTAATATGTCAACTATAATTGCATGGATGTGTCAGATTGACTAAATTTGACAGCTCTTATTTACATTAGTCTCTTTCTTGTTTTATTGGACAGAAAAAGATGGAAATAGTTTAAATTTAGTTTAGTTTGTGACCAAGACAATCGGCACCACTACCTAGAAAAATTTGGAAAATGATAAAAAAGTCTTCCCGTATAATTATAAATAGTTCATCAACTATGTATTTAGGTTAGTAACTTTGAGTGTCATTATAATTTAAATACTTGGTTTAAACGACCTTTTCTCTTGAATTTTTAATTAAAAAATATTCCGAGTAATCTTTTAAACAAGTTGGCGTATCCTCGAGAGGAATGTTTCAAACTTGTAGAATCTACACTGCCTGTCTCCTATGTGTTTCCAAGTTAGATATGAAAGCCGCTGGTCGGGCAAACAGTTATTCGGTATTACCATTAGACATTTCTTATTACAATCTTTTATTTAGCTGGCACTGCCTCGTTGGTCTAGTGGTCGCAAGCGCGACTGCTGTGCATGAGGTCTTGGGTTCGATTCCCAGGTCGGGCAAAGTGTTATTGGGTTTTTCCATCAGGAATTTCTCAGTAGCAGCCTCGGTGTCTGGATTTGTGACCGGTTGATGCCGATAGGCTCGCCTCATATTACATGGGACTTAAACTTAACTGGCAAAATGTGGGTGTACAATGGGTACACCTCTGCCTAACCCTTCGGGGATTACAGGCGTGATGTTATGTTATGTATTAAAAAAAAGAGAGAAAATAAAAAAATCTATTGCCGTCGATCTTACGATAACGTTGTACGTATTATCATCTGTGGTATTATGTAACAAATACCATGGAATAGTAATCCCACATTTCAAAGGACCTTTTCGACCTCTCCAACGGAAAGTGCTGGCCCTTATGTCTCGTTAAGAAGCGTCCCTTCGCTAATGGGACATTGTTAAATAGATCTTATAGTTTGGGCTATAAATACTGTAATGGATTGTTAGTTTAAGATACTACAT
Source organism: Hoplodrina ambigua (assembly GCA_949774945.1). Classification (NCBI taxonomy): domain Eukaryota; kingdom Metazoa; phylum Arthropoda; class Insecta; order Lepidoptera; family Noctuidae; genus Hoplodrina; species Hoplodrina ambigua. Next base: position 11,462,955 of record OX458983.1, read on the forward strand.
AAATATCAACACGAGTACGGAACAAGAAAGACACTATACGAACGTTTTTTGCATTGATACTTAATAATTAAATATGAGAGTAAAAAATCGACCGACCGATCGATTGACTGCCTCGTTGGTCTGATGGTCACCAAGCGCGACAGCCGAGCTTGAGGTCTTGGGTTCGATTCCCAGGTCGGGCTAAGTGTTATTGGGTTTTACCATTTCGGATATCTCAGTAGCAGCCCGAAGGCTGAATTTGTGACCGGTTGATGCCGATAAGCTCGCATCATATTACATGGGGCTTGAACATAACTAGCGAAATGTGGGTGTACTAATGGGTACGCCTCTGCCTAACCCTTCGAGGATTACAGGCGTGATTTTATGTAAAATGAAGCTTGAATTTATTTAAGCAAAATAATATTTTATTTATCGAAAATAAAAAAGTATTTGAACTTACACACACTCTTGATAGCTCACCATGGTCTAGTTGTACTAATACTAAGATTTGGGGTAATATTCTACTTATTAATCTTATTTTATAGTAATAAGGTAGAATGTCGTGAACGAGGGCTATCAGTTGGGGCAACTAGATTCAATCTTTTTTTTGTGTATGACTTTCAAAAGTGCCTTATATTGGCCTAATTGAAATAAATGATTTGACTTTGACTTTGATTGGTCATCTCTTAACTGCTATGGCTTACATCTTTATTTTTATTATTTTTCACTACTGTAATATATTTATCTTCATTGTTTTCACATATAGAATCAACAAGAATAATGTAAGCAGAATTTTGTAAAAACCTAATTTAAAAAAGTGCTGTGGAGTTTCTTGCTCGTTCTTCTCCGTAGAGGCCTACCTCCGTTTTGGAACGAGCAACTAGCTTCAACTATAGGACTAACTGACCGACTCCTTGACAATTTAAAAGTGCCTGTAAATGGTCTAATTGAAATGAATGTTTTGATTTTGTAGCGGAAACACTTCTTAAATTGTTAGCAAAGAAATACATCCAATCTATTCTCATCTAAAACTTTTCACTTGCTATTTATCATCTTCTAGTTAACCCTTCATTCATCACAAACCTTCCATCTTTTCTCGGAAATTAGTCTCGTTCATCTTAGTTCCGGAAAAAAAGTAATTTTACTAAAGTTTTGAAGTAAACAATGTATTTACTTAAGAAAATATTTTTATATCTTTAAGATGAAGGTAATTAATGATCCGTTCTACTTAAGAAGAAAGATTAAGGAATCGTTTCTTTCTAATAAAAGAATAGAACTTTTTGTTATGGTTTTTCTTTTAATTCAACCCCTGCTGCTGGTTCCCGCGAAGATTGTGAGATTAAAACGTGAGAAATGGATCTAAGCTACCTTACTTTTTAATCACTTTCTTTTATTATTTTTTAGAAGGCCTGTAAATGGGATTTCTAGATATTTTTTGTAGGAATAAACAAGTTTTAATTTAATAAATGTTCATTGGGCTTAGTTCTGCCCAAAATAGCATGTTAGGTACTCTCTCTACTCTACAAAATGCGCTGAGACTTGGTGAGTCCACCAGTCCTTATACAAAATGAAATTTAACCCATTTCGCCAGTTATGTTTAAGTCCCATGTAATAAGGGGCGAGCCTATTTCCAATCGGGCCCAGATCCAGACTCAGAGGCTACTTAGAAATTCCTGATGGAAAAACCCATTAACACTTCGCCCGATGTGGAAATCTAACCCAAGACCAGCTCGGTAGCGCTTTGCGACCACTAGCCTAGACCAACAAGATAGTCCTTAGTCATTATAAGTCATATTTTTAATAACAACAAAGCAATGTCATTGGTCATGTTCAGACACGTTCCCTGTTTTTATCAATCTTACATTTGGTGGAAATTCAGCCTTACTGCGCCACAACAATCTTAATATAATAATGTTGTTATTCGATCATAAAACGTATACCTACTTTATCCACAACATAAGCCCAAGTTATTTCTTCATCGTCTAAAAAGCATATTACAAAGAATATTTCATAACACGCTGTTAAAATGCTCAATTATTTTACATACATGGCCCAATTCACGGCGGTGCGATGTACAAAACTCGTTAACCTTCTAAATATGACTGTTCAGATTCTCAAAACGTAGAAATTGTCCAAATGAGCTCATCGCCTATTCAGTATTCTGAATATATTACGTTATCACGGTCTGACTCGAACAGATTTACAAATTAACACTGTATTTCAGAGTGTGTTGAAAGCCAGGGATTAAATGGCGATGTATATTCTTTGTATTTTGAGCAAGCTCTAAATATTTAAGCAACATTTTCATTTATTTATTACAACACGCTTTTGTATCTTCATTTTCTTCAGACAGATAAGAAAATCATACTGGATTTAATTAATGAGGAGTATTAATTAAAAGTCTTTTCAGACAAGTTTATTTTGAAACTAAAAGCTCAGTAACATTCAGCTTAAAACGAAAATGAGTCCACCATTTTCCATTTGATTGCTAGTCGAGTGATTGGTAAACTGATTCCCGCACGACCTTTTAGCAATCGATCGCTTTGATAACCAATCACGATTGAAACATGAACGAGTGCATTTTCGCGGCAATCGGGCAAAACAACATGGCTGCCGTTTTATTTTTTTGAAATTGGAACGCTTTGAAAATAAATGGAGTGCTGGAAAAGAACGATGAAATAAAATATGTTTAGGTTTTGTTTTTGTGAAGCATTGACGCGTTTTATTAAAAGTGTTGGTATTTTTTTGTGTTTTGTTTTGTTATTCATTTGATACTGTTTTATTGCAGCGGTCTTTGTTTTGAATTGTTTAGTTATTGAACGAATATTTGGTTACTTTTTACGATAGAATGGGTACAAAGATATAACTCGATGTTTGAATAATATTACCTGAAATATATAAAAGTTAAAGTAATTGTATTTTTTTTATAACCTAAGCTGCTAACAAGCCTTTTTTAAGTCATAAAATCTCATTGAGAACATCAAATTATCGTCAAAAGAAGTCGTTTCAATTATCAACTGTTATATTTTTCACCCCTTTAGTGTTTGGTCACTGCTCCGCTCCCGTGAGTCGGAGCGTGATGTTATAAAGCCTATACTTTTCCTCACGAATCTGGCTATAATATTCAAAAAACTCATTACAATCCGACTAGTAGTTCCGGAGATTATCGCGTTTAAGCAAACAAAAACCTCTTCAACTTTTAACTTTAAAAGTAAACTTATTTCGTGTCGATAATTTTAATAATTATCATCATCATTCAGAATTTAATTCAATACAAAAAGATTAACACACACATGACTAGATTAACAAATAAAATAAAAGAACAATTATTGGAAAGGCTAACAAATCCATGCCCCTGTCTTCTTTGTCATTATTCGAAATAAAATGAACTTTTCCAATGTTCGGAGTTTTCAATTATATTTTAATTGGATGCGTGGTACTGAAAGCTTTCACGAAGGTGTTAAAGAGAAATTGAATTTTATATTTTAACAAATTAATTGGTTTTGCGCTTTAAAAGGCCACACAGGAGCGGGTACCTAACGGGGGCGTTGAGTAGTTCCACTTTGCCCCATCAAGCCGCCATCACTACCCTTTTTATTTTTTTGGTTCGGTAGAAATTATCAGAAGAGTTAGACTGTGTCAGACTTTTACTGACTAAAAAACCACCCAGGGGGCTTAGACAAAGTAACAACTTCAAAACGATAACGAAGTTAGAAAAGACTAAAATGTGTAGGATTGACATAAGCCGCATTAAGTCACGTGGCCAATCTACGAAGCGATGCTACTTTGTCTAAGCTTCCTGTTCCTTCTGTAGCCCTTTCCGTTCCGGGCCCACGGTATACTGTAAAGGTGTCCCCCGACCCCGGGCCATCGCCACCCTGCTGTGGCAAAGTAGACTGCCTTTGCAGTGGAGTATGCCCCACTAATTTGATTAAACAGGGCAAATAACACTAGTATCCTGGTAGATTCTGCCCCACCAGGGATAGCATATCAGCAATTGTGAAGATATTCCGTCGGACGTCCGGTATTCGGACGAAGTCACAGGCAAAAGTAATGTTATAAATGCGAAAGTAACTGTCTGTGTATCTGTTACGCTTTCACGATTGAACCACTGAACCGAATTTGATGAATTTTGATACAGGGTAAGTTTAAACTCCAAGAAAAGACATAGGAAATTTTTTATTCCACGATTTAGTTAGCGGGCGCTATAATTGGCTAAGGCCTAAGACGCTTAATGCCTAAGGCATTAAATCCGCCTTTGTACTTCTTCGTTGCATAAAGTTTAAATAAATAAATAATTGAAATTTATGTGGACTGAGAAGCTACTTACAGATAAAACTACTATGTCACGTAGTAACACCGGCAGTCCTAACCCAAACCTTTTAACCGGAACACAGAAATGTGGGACGGAAGCAATAGTTATAGAGTATAGTATCTCCCGGATGAGCTACATATATTACAAAAAAAAACTAGATCGAAATGATTTTCGACTACCATTGTCTACGCTGCCGTATATGCTGTAGTTTGCAAACTAGCTGACTGGTAGCGAAGGCAATTAACACACGGCACCGCACACCGCCGCGGTTTGCGGTGTAGCGGATCTCATGTCGCACTGGCCTCTAAGAAATAGGTCGTTGCCTTTCACAAGTCCTCTTTTTATTACACGATTTTATTAAGCTTGCACTGTTCGTATGTAAGTATGTATGTAAAATGTCCTTTTAAAATTTGCAAACCATTTTTCAACCATTTGTTGTTATCCGATTGAGCTGAATTTTTCCATACACCTTTGGTTCTGATGACAATGCAATGTCTAATACTCATAATAATAATTTTAAATAAATAATATATTTAAAGATTTAATAATTTTAAAATGAAGGAAATTTTAAATAAAAGCTTGTTTTTAAAAACATTTTTTTTTTTTAAGTATCCTATGTAATTTATTTTGTATAAGTTTAAATAAACAAAACGCTTATGTGTAAAGGCTGTTATCGACATGTATGATGGTGTTACTCACCGGAGCGCTTAGTATGGTGACCATACAGCCTGTTGAGGTCCAGCGCCAGCACGGTGTGGGGCAGCGCGCAGCTCACCGCCGCGAGCGCAGCCACACACGCCGCTACACGGCACGACGACATCGCTGCAACAATGGAGACATACTTATTAATATTAATGTATGTAAATTACGCGTCTGCTAACCGATTTTAATCCAAGTTGCACACCATGTGCAGTTTGATCCAACTTGAAAAATAGGATAGTGTTTACATCAATTATTGGTATTAATATTTTTTTATTGCAAACACGAGTCTCAGCAACGCGTGGGCCGGTATAATAAATATAATATCAGCCTAATATTGGCCTAATGCAGGGCAACGGTCTCTTCTCAGAGAAGGCCCGAGCAAGTAAAACTATAATTTAACGTAAATACGTAAATTAATAATTGGTAATAGACTAAACGTAGGACAGTTACACTCTTTATTATAAAAATTACATCATTACTCCAAAACTACGTTACAGTCGTAATAAAACAATAATTAAATCATTATTCTGTAATAATCTTTGTCTGTGAATTTCGGTGAAGTGAGCTATCAATCCCTAGCAATTTGTAGAATAGCATTTTGTATCGCATTATTACTACGGCGTAGCAAGCTACGGTGGCGTAGCAATCTATGGTAGCATGACAAGCTACGATTTCGTAGAAGGCTACGCGTCGATTATATGCATCTAACATTACGTATTGGTAGTTCATATACATATGTACGTGTACAAACACTGAGCCATCTTATGCGATTGTAATAAGAGCGATTTTACAATAAAGTCTGATGTACTGGCGACTGAATAACACATTGCAAATAAAGTTTTAACCTTTGACCAAAACACACTGACAAGGAAAGCAAACATCCGTTGTGTAGCATATTCCATGCATGTTCAATTCCATTCAAAATACATCACAAAATATTCATAGCTCCTCAATAATTCATTGTACACATAAACCGTCAAACAAAACACCAATTTTAGCTTTACAAAGGGTAACCATGTAACAAGATAAATCATTTACTTTAAGTATCAAGTCGAGACCTTTCCACCTCGAAACTTGGTTGAAACCGATTACTTGGCCAACGAAACTTGGCTCACAGAACTTGGCTAACGAAACTTAAGGTTTCTGACGAAAACTTGGCATAGTTAATTAATTAATAATAATGTTAAATTATATAATGTTAAGATCATAGTCTACAAAATGGAGGCGCCGATATTTCGATCACAAGGTAGGTATATTATAAAGATTCTGCCAAACATCTTTACACGTTAAACGGTTTTTCTATATTTCGTGATGAGTGAGTGAGTGAAAGACCTCTCGATTATATATAAAAATAATTAGATTTGATATTTTGATTAAAAAGAGGTTTGCTATTTTTTTGTTTGAAAGAGGATGTAGTGACTAGGATCTAAAAGAGTATCTTTAAATGGTACAGTTATGTTGAGAGGATGAGTGAAAAGCGATTAACAAAAGGTATTTATATGGCAGAGGTGAGTGGCAAAGAAGGGAGGGGTCGCCCTAGGAAGACCTACACTGACCTTATTGGTGAGGTTCTTCAAAAAGGTCGGTTCGTAACAGGCGTTCTTGTATGAGCAGATGTATGAACGTGGACGAGGCGAAAGGAGTATGTAAGGATCATAACAGGTGGCATTCTGTTCTATCTCCCTCAAAATATACAGTCTTCTATTAATGTAATTTCAGATGTTCTCAAAATTTGCATTTCATTAGCTCGCTGTCTGCTTATCCTAATCCGGCAGTCGGAAGCGAGCTTATTCAAATACATCTAATTAGGGATTTCGCAGACTTAAGATGCTGCAAATGGATTTATATTTAAAACGTTTAGACACTAAGGGATATTGAGGTGTATCTGTATCCATACCTTCTAATATTATAAAGAGGTAAATTTTGTTAGATTTTTTGTTTGTAGAGTAAACTCTGAAAGTCCTAGTCCAATAACAATCATTTTTTACTGATAGAAAGTTACACTATTGTCGAACGTCATAGCGCAGAAGGAATCATCAATGGTTAAGGCGTCCTTTAATCATTGAACCATCATTTTCAAATACGTTTCTAATAATAATTTAATCATTTATATCCCAGGTAAGAAATATCTTTCACAAAAATCTTTATGAAATATTGATGAGCCATTCTAAGTACAAGAATCAGAACTTTCTCGCGAAACCACGTCTTTCTTTATCGTGTGGGCAGTAAGTCAAAGTCAAAGTCAAAACATTTATTTCAATTAGACCAATTACAGGCACTTTTGAATTGTCAAGGAGTCTGTCAGTTAGTCCGAAAGTTGAAGCTAGTTGCTCGTTCCAAAACGGAGGTAGGCCTCTATGGAGAAGAACGAGCAAGAAACTCCACGGCACTCTTTTAAATTAGGTTTTTACAAAATAGGTCTTACGACTCCACCCACCCTAGTGTCAGAGTTTCCAAACCGCCTCAAGAGCCTCTGACATGAAAAACCACAAAACCATACCGCGGAACCACATACTTCCAACATTGTATATTCACTTTGATTTACCAACGAAACCTGCAACCGCTTTCACGTACATAATTCACAAGACCTTACTCTTGCAAAGTTCCCACGAATTCATAGTCAGTCCTCAAATCCAATTTCCAGTTGGTCGGATACTAATGCACTGCTGCGGCGATCGATCGGTGGTCTGGCTTGACGGGTCCCCAAGCTACCTATTTGTGAAGATTTGTTGCTGTGAGTACAGTCCACAAAGGAGATAGGTATGCAGGGTCGTCAGATATACAGAGGGTTAGTGTAAACACCGTTATCCTTGAAATCAGTGGTTTGGTTTCACTAATAGAAGGTAAACTCAATGAAAAAAAAAATTATATATTTTTAAGGTAAATTCTCCATCTTTCCTCAAAATTATTTCTCCCTATGTGACAATGATGTAATTAGTTATAACTTATGTATGTAGTTATAACGGACGGCCAGAGCAGCAGGTCAACGCCCTTTGCGGTGATTACGTAACTCGGGCGCATAGTATCCATGAATTTACGGACAGTTTTTTTTTTTAATTTCTGATAGAAAACTTTGTTTATATATTTTTAAATTCAGATAAACATTTTTTATAATAAATCAAGTCTGTAATTGAGGTTTTTATAGAACTGATGGATGCTTTCAAATGTAATTTAATTTAAAAAGTATAGATAATAAACAGTTCATTACTTAAGTTCCAATCGAAGACATCCATCGGTTTCTAAGAAAACTTTAACTAAATCTGACGACCCTGTATACCTATCTTTTGTTGTCTGTACCTACCTTGCGGAGTATGGCAGTTAAGCTCACTGTAGACGGTTTTGGAAGACTGCATTAGAAGGTAGTTTAGTTAAGTGCTAGATTGACTTAATTTATTTTAGAGTTAACCTTTGATGGTTGTTTAAACGTGCTAATCTCTGGAACTACTAGTCAGATTGTAAAAAATATGATAGCCAGATTCATGATTGTATCCTAGTAATGTTACATGTAAATGTGAAAGTTTGTCCCATCCACGCGGTTCCAGATCCGCGGTCAGACAGTGCGGAATCCGCGCGGTTTTGGAACGGGCGCGGATTCCGCGCTTAATCACAGCCACCACGACATTAAGTAACCAAAAAAAACATCAAAAGAAACATTGAAAGTTTATGAAGAACATGTGTGTTTTTGACAGGATAATCAAAACTTCCAAATTTTTTATGAATCGTTATCCCCAGATACACCTATATGAGGATTTATTCTTAGCCACGAAATAAAAAATAAAATGTTTTTATAAAAAGTTAGGTACCTTGCTACTGTTATAAAACTTCCGTACTAAACTAATCGTTGATAATAAATCAGCTTAAGTTTCAAATGGCAGACAATCGTATTGTATAAAACATTTTGTGAAGAAGATTCTTATAAAAATGTCATGTAAATGTTGAATAGATTATGGTTGGAATAGCAGGTAACGCGTACTATAAGCATTACTTTAATTAAAAACTATCTTCTAAATATACTGCCTCGTTGGTCTAGTGGTCGCAAAGTGTGACTGCTGTGCACGAGGTCTTGGATTCAATTCCCAGGTCGGACAAAGTGTTATTATTGGGTTTTTTCATCAGAAATTTCTCATTAGTAGCCTTGGTGTCTGGACTTGTGGCCGGATGATGGCAACAGGCTCGCCCCCTATTACATGGGACTTAAACATAACTGGCGAAATGTGGATGCACTAATGGGTACACCTCTGCCTAACCCTTCGGTGATTACAGGCATGATATTATTTACTAAATTTAATTATAACATAACATAATATCACGCCTGTAATCCCCGAAGGGATAGGCAGAGGTGTACCCACATTTCGCCAGTTATGTTTTTAGTCCCATGTAATAGGGGGCGAGCCTATTGCCCACAACCGGGCACAAATCCAGACTCCGAGACTGCTACTGAAAAATTCCTGATGGAAAACCCCAATAACATTTGCCCGACCTGAGACTTGAACCTCATGCTCAGCAGTCGCGCTTTTCGACCACTAGACCAACGAGGCATTTTCAAAGCACTTATTATGTTGTGTTTCTAAATGTTAATATTACTAAAATAGTTTTTAAGATTTTGTAATACCATGGCCATCGATGTCTGAAATTAAAAGAGTTTTATTTTTATTTATTTCAATGAAACCATTTACAGTTTGCCTCCTGTTATTATTTAGGGTGTTTTTACACCCGTTATTTTTATAATATACAAAAGCTGTCAATCCGTCAAAATTATTCCTCCTTAAAATCCGCCCAAAGAATAAATCGACCTTTTATGATTTTACATAACACCTACGACCGAAATAAATGTCTATTCAGCGACCTTCATAGCCGGCACCCATAATATTTTATTCAGGGACCGCCAACCATTTTTTGTCGACCAAAAATAATAAATTAGCATACGTCTAGCCGACCAGATGCCTTTGACAAATGTTAGAGGACCTACATATTTTTCCTTTTTAGGGTTCCGTAGTCAAGGGTGCCACCGGAACGACAAACCTTTTTTTTTTTTTTTTCGTGGGGAAATCCTCATGGACTGCCTGCACCTCGGGGAAGGCGGAGGGGTGTGTCGGACTCTTACCGACTAAAACCCCACGGTGTTCCTCCAATTACCTTTTGCCGGGGCACGGGGGCGCTCAGAGCATTCTTCCGCACCCCGGCAGGCATCGACCCGCCACCGCCACAAGACGGGTCCCGTCACCCCGTGCGGCCGTCACTCACCGGCCGCACTGACTCCAGCACAGCGCGCGGGGAACACCACGCGCGCCTTACTCTCGGGCCTGTTTCTGTTCGGGCCACGGACTGCCCCCAAGTCCGTTGACCGGAACGACAAACCTCTGCTGTCCGTCTGTCAGCGGGCTGCATCTCATGAACTTTTAAAGGTATGAGAAATAGTGTAAAAAGTTTCTCATCCTCCGTTGTAATGGGAGCTAGGATGTTCTGACCAGACGGGTGTTCTGTCTGGTGGGTTTACTGCCCGAATGTTTGTTGAGTAATAATGTCGTGGCAAACCTAGATTGTGCGATGTAGGAATTGTCAAATGTACTTCGTATTCTGTGCTATAGGTTTTGCTATGAACCGTAATAGGTTGAGAGCTAATTTTCACAAAGTGTGTCTTACCATAAAAATAAATAAATAAATGATAAGAGTGTGGAGCAAATGAATGAGTTTGTATACTTGGGTAGTTTGTTTACTAGAGATGGAAAGATTGATGCTGATGTGGAAAGGAGAGTAACTGCGGGAAATAAAGTGAACGGTGCTATACATGCGGTTGTGACCAACCAGTCCATGTCAAAAAAGGCTCGAATGGCTGTTCACAACGGTGTGCTGGTGCCTACGCTTATGTATGGAAGTGAATGTTGGGTATGGTAAACGAGGCATGAGAGTAGGATTAATGCTGTGGAAATGCGTTCCTTGCGAAGTATGTGTGGTGTAACATTGAACGATAGAGTGAGGAATGAGGTTATACGGGACCGTTGCGGATTAAAAGAAGATGTAGTGACAAAGATAGAAAAGGGTATGCTTAGATGGTTCGGTCATGTTGAGAGGATGAGTGAAAGACGATTGACAAAAGGTATTTATATGGCAGAGGTGAGTGGCAACGCCGGGAGGGGTCGCCCTAGGAAGACCTACACTGACCTTATTAGTGAGGTCCTTCAGAAAGGTCAGGTGCGGAGTACTCGTAACCGGCGTGCTTGTATGACGAGATGTATGAACGTAGATGAGGCGAAAGGAGTATGTAAGGATCGTAGCAGGTGGCGTTCTATAGTTTCTGCCTACCCCCATGGGAAAAAGGCGTAAGTTTATGTATGTATGTATGTATGTATGTCTTACCATAGCCGTTAAAACAAAAAATAATAAAATTAAAATAAAGTTAACAATCAAAGGATAAAATCATACAAGAAACGTGTTTTCTTTTGTATGTAGTATTAAGTAATGTGGTACGGAACTTTTCGTGTCCATTCCGACACGAACTTTGCCGGTTTTAAAATATAACCACGTAACCTGATAAGACAGGAAAGGTACCTTCATTCATTTGAAATATTAAGCGGCTCGCGTAGAACGCTTCTTGGAAAACGCATTTTTTATAATTCCGTCTAACGTGCCTACAATTTATTTGAGTGGGCCAGTGAACCCCGAAGTTGGGCTCAGGGGCCCAGGGGGCCTGGCTTGGCTTTACAGTAAGTTTGGTTCCTGTAATATTTTAAGGTAAAGTTGTGTCAGTCAGGTTTGTCCCAGGATGCTGTTGAGTTTTGCGAAACATGGATTTATTTACGTGATAGATTTTCATACAGAGAAGGCAAGAGCATTGTTCACCACGCTTGCTCAAAGCGGATTTGTGATTTAGACTTAATAGTAACTCAAGACTAGTGTCGGTTGATGGCAATAGGCTCGCCCCTATTATATGGGACTTAAACATAAATGGCGAAATGTGTACTAATGGGTACACCTCTGCCTAACCTTTCAGGGATTACAGGCGTAATGTTATGTTATGTAGTAACTCAAGGTTTCCTCACGATATTTTCTTTCATCGATGTCAGTGATGTGTAAAATAAAATAAAACTTAAACAATGACTATTATGTTTTATCTCAAGTACAAGAATATGAAAGTGAACCTCGCATGTTTTTCTTTTGCACTTTCTATATTTTCTAGCTCCTAATGGGATACTGTAATAACAAACTCATAATTCTCAGAAACATATAACGTTGTTGAGGCAAAATACAGCGTGCGTTGTGTTTTGTTTTTTCTCTCTTCACTGCTTTTTTCTCACATAAATAACGACCTGTTAGATAGCGGGGTTCGAGTTCATTTTTACGAAGTGGTAGCTTGAGGCTATAGTTTGTTTTATCTGTTGTTTTTGTTGGAAAGTGGTAAAAACGTTTCAGTAATCTAACGCTTCCTTGCCGGGGGCGATGATAACTTTACTATTTGGGTATTTTGGCTATTCGCTTGTAATTCAAGGTTCGATTCTAAGCATTACTTTACAATACTACTTCACTGACTAACGAGCATTCGCTTATAATGTAACCATCTCAGATTCGAGTACACACTCGAATCTGAGATGGTTACACATACACATGTGTGCATAGAATACGAAGGATACTATAACTACTACAACTTTGTCGAAACAAGATCTTGTAAAAAAGGAAATACTCATAAATTACAAAAGGCAGGCTTGTTGGTCTAGTGGTCGCAAAGCGCGACTGCTGAGCATGAAGTCTTGGGCTCGATTCCCAGGTTGGGCAGTGTTATTCGGTTTTTCCATCAGGAATTTCTCCGGTTGATGGCAATAGGCTCGCCCCCTATTACATGGAACTTAAACATAACTGGCGAAATGTGGGTGTACTATTGGGTACACCTCTTAACCCTTCGGGGATTACAGAAATTAAAATTTTGTATATTTGGCTTGCAAATAAGGAAGTTCATCAGTTCAAAATATTTACAGAAGAAATGAGAACCTCCTTTTTGAAGCCGGTTAAACTATATTCGTTGTTTTGAAAAGGTCAAGGGGATTAACTGTAATTTTCACAGGATTACATTTGATCAGTAACATTTTAATATTGAGTTATAGATAGGTACTTTGGTCACGATTTTAATTAAATTATAATCTGTAATATTCTCCGCCCGACCTTTCATAAATTGAAAGTAAATATCTTTTTATTATCACATTATCTCCTGTAGAAAGTTTTGTTATGGTTGTAAATTTATTTTTACGCTGAGGTATTCTAAAAATGTGTATTTTGTTGATGCTTTTTGTGAGCACAAGTTATGTATAGAAAATAAACTGTTTCATGTATGAGGAATAATAATAGATTGGTTATTATTACAGCCGGTTCTAAATAGAATGGTATTTAAAACTTTTTCAACGATTTTTTTCCGAAAACAGGTCTTAAAAACTTTAAATACCTTCACGACCCCCCATGTTGCATGAATGATATTATAATCGAGCGACACTGTAGGTGCTGTCGCTCGATTATATATAATACCATATGTAACAATCTTTCCATAACGATGAAGATGTCAACAAAATTTATGGCATTAAATACATATTAGGGTGCAAAATTGAAATACACCCACTAAAAAATCCAAAACTTATTCCTCAATGTAAGAGGTGCCAGGCATATGGGCATACCCATAAATACTGTAAAAGGGAGCCAAGGTGTGTGAAATGTACTGGGAAGCATCTCACAGCCGACTGTACCAAATCCCCGCAAGATAAGCCAAAATGCGTCCACTGTGGTCTACCCCACCCTGCAAACTACAGAGGGTGTGAAGTAGCTAAAGAGATGCAACTCATAAAAAACAAAAATATTAAGAAGAAACTTGATGTGACAACGTCGCAACAGTTTCCTACGATTAGACATGAGAAACAAGCACAGAAAGCAAAGATACAAGCAACTCCAAAACCCACACAAGGAACTAATATTTGTTCTTATGCGCAAGCAGCAAAGCGAGGATCTTCGAACCTGGAGGATAAAATCGACCAGATACTAAAGTGCCTCACTACATTTGATAAGAGATTAGAAAAGCTAGAATCCAGCAGCAAAACAGCAGTTTCAAATAATCAAAAATGAATAACACTCTTAAAATAATGGCGTGGAACTCCAATGGGCTCCTCAAACATCAGAATGAGTTACAGGCGGTCCTAGATACAGAAAATATAGACGTGTTTGATATCCGAAACGCACTTCACTAAACAATCTTTTATCAAATTTAGAGGATATATGGTGTACAACTCGCTCCACCCTGACAACTCCGCTAGAGGAGGTAGCGCTATCATAATCAAAGAAAATATTAGTCATTACGAGCAGTGCAAGTATGAAGAGCTAGATATCCAAGCTGTGGTAATATCTGTTAAAACTAAATTTTGTCATGTGTCTATAGCTGCTGTATACTGTCCTCCAAGGCACATGATAAGAAAAGAGCGGTATTTACATTTCTTTGAAATGTTAGGTCAAAGATTCATCCTAGGCGGTGATTTTAATGCCAAGCACACGCAATGGGGATCGAGACTTACAACAACAAAAGGAAGGCAGCTTTTAAGTGCAGTTAAAGAAACACATTGTGAAGTTATGAGCACAGGGAAGCCAACATACTGGCCCTCTGACCTCCAGAAAATACCAGATCTTATAGACTTTTTCATATGCAAAAACATATCCGTTAATTACGTTGCTGTGGAGGAAGGTTTTCATATGAACTCTGACCACTCCTCGATAGTACTAAGACTTAGTCAAAAAATTTTACTAAAAGAAAGCCAGATATCCCTGGTTAATAAGTCAACAGACTGGGTAAGTTTTAAACTTGATCTAGATAATATTATCGACCTAAGAACTCCGATAAAAACGCAAGATCAGCTTGACTCAGAAGTAAACAAATATGTTGTTGATATCCAACAATGTGCGTGGAACAATACACCACAAATAAAACGCAAATATAAGGGTTATATCTATCCTAAGGAAATTGTGGATTTACTATCTGAGAAAAGAAAACAAAGAAAGCAGTGGCAGCAAACAAGGTGTCCACGGGAAAAAACACTATTAAATAATCTGACTAAGCGATTAAAGAGAAAAATTATACAATTCGAGGATGAATCCCTAAACACCAACCTTCTGCAGTTAACCAATGACAAATCAACGGATTACTCTCTTTGGAAAGCGACAAGGAACCTAAAAAGGCCAACTAAACAAATACCGCCTATTAGAGATACTGACGGAAAATGGGCTATAAGTAATGACCAAAAAGCGTTAAGGTTTGCTCAACACTTACAAAATACTTTTCAACCCAATGATAACTGTACAGATATACTTGAGTGTGAAAAGTTAGTGCAAAATCAAGAAATTAAGCTTGTGACTCCTAAAGAAGTTATGAGAGAAATTCAAAATAATATTAGTTCAAAAAAATCGCCGGGCTATGACCTCATAACAGGTGAAATTCTTAAACACCTCCCGCGCAAAGCCATAGTAAAGCTGACCAAAATTATCAATGCTGCGTTTATTCTGAAATATGTACCTGAGCTGTGGAAGGTAGCTGAAGTAATTATGATTGCGAAGCCTGGGAAACCGCCCCATGAAGCGTCATCATATAGACCTATTTCCTTGTTGCCAGTGTTATCAAAACTATTTGAAAAACTATTGCTAAAACGATTAAAACCAATAATAGAAGAAAAAGATCTTATCCCAAATCATCAATTTGGTTTCAGAGAAAAACACTCTAGAATAGAATAGAATAGAATAGAATATTCATTTATTTGCTTAGAATGTAGGTATTTACAATGAGATGGTCACAGTGATGTTGGGAATCCTGGTACATTCTACCATTTTGGCATGCAAACATTGATGCAGTTCATCATACAAAAATATTGAATTAAAAGAAACATTTAACGGAACTAAAATTTATCAACTAGGAAATCCGATACGGAGTAGTAACAATTGTTTAATAATAAAGCGGTAAGTTTATTTTTGAAGATTGTCACTGGTTCCTCTTTTATAGATTTAGGAATGTGGTTAAAAATAGCCGGTGCCATACCAAAAACACTTTTCTTCAACAAAGCAGTCCTGTATCCACCTGTGCGTAACAAGTTTTGGTATTGAGATCGTAAAGTTGCATCTCGGTATCTGCTTTCCGATAAAGTTACAAATAGGTGTCGATTACATTTAACAAAAAGAGCAGTTTCTAAGATGTAAAGGCAAGGAAATGTCAATAAATTATGAGATTTAAAGATTGGAACACAGCTGTCAGTAACCTTCAAACCAAATATTGCTCGTAGGCAGCGTTTTTGGGCTTTAAAAATGCTCTCTCTTTCGGTACAATTGCCCCAAAATATAATACCAAACCTTAAAATGGCAACGACAAGACTATGGTACGCTAGCAATACTGTTTTGAGGTTAACTTTTTTTTTAAGATTATAAAGTGCATATGCAGATGCGCTAAGTTTTTTACAGATTTCTTGCGCTTGTGCCTTCCACGTCAATTTACTGTCAATTAGAATTCCTAGGAATTTTGTAACGTCTACTCTGTCCACTTTTTGCCTATTATAATTGATATTTAAGTCATTGATTCGAAGTCTTTGGTAAAAATGCATTATATTTGTTTTCTGTATGTTTATTTGCAAGTTGTTACTATTTAGCCAATTTATTATAATTTTAATGGTGTCATTAATATCATTTTCGTAATTTTCATTATTGTCGCATTTTATGAGTGCTGTACTGTCTGTGCTCTACAGTAGACCAGGTACACAGAATAACAAACGTCATTGAAAAAACGCTCGAAAACAAGGAAGTCTGCGCCACCGTATTCTTAGATGTCGCGCAAGCTTTTGACAAAGTTTGGCATGATGGCCTAATATTCAAACTTAGATGTATGTTGCCTCCAGAATTTGCAGATATTCTGGAGTCGTATTTAACTAATAGAATGTTTAGAATAAGACAAGAAGATGCATATTCCGAGCTAAAAGCGATAAAAGCTGGGGTACCTCAAGGAAGTGTGCTAGGCCCAATCTTATACTTGTTGTACACATGTGACATCCCAGAGCTAGATAACAACACCATTGCGACCTTTGCTGATGATACTGCTATTATGGCTACTGGATCGAATCACAAAGAAGCAGTAGAAAAAGTTCAACTTGCTGTGAACAAAGTTTATGACTGGACACAAAAATGGAAGATCAAACTGAATGAGTCAAAATCAATTCACGTTGACTTCACAAACAAACAGTGCGACTACCACCCAATCTACATAAACGGTACGCAAGTGCCTTATGCTAATACAGCCAAATATCTTGGCATAACCCTCGACGCTAAGTTGCGATGGAAAGCTCATGTCAAAAAGAAAAGACAGGAACTCGACATACGCTATAAAAGTATGTATTGGTTACTCGGAAGGAAATCCTGTTTATCAATACATAATAAGATTATACTCTATAAGCATATTCTGATGCCAATTTGGACGTATGGTATCCAACTCTGGGGCTGTACTAAACGGAGCAACCTCAAAATAATACAACAATTCCAGAATAAAGTACTCAGGGATGCTGTAAAAGCACCTTGGTACATCAGAAATGACGACCTCCACCGTGACCTTAAAATAGAACTCGTCACCACCATCATTCAAAAATTTGCTGAAGCCCACGAACACAGACTTCACCGACATGTGAATGTTGAGGCAATCCAGCTGTTAGACAACACGGACCTAGTGCGTAGACTAAAGAGAACAAAACCTTTTGAGTTAGTGTAGTGTTTAAAGTTAGTGTATAATAGTGATCATTGCTGTGCTATGCATATAACACATGAACAAAGTGTTTTTATCAATACCAGACTCTAAGAAAGTGCTATGGACTTGTATAAAAGTGCTAAAGGACGCTATTCTTAGTTTTAACAAAATCTTTACCGTATAATAATAAGTTAGAGTTAAATTGCTTATTAGTCTTTTAGGCTAGATTGTAATCATTTATTAAGAAATCTGTTCTTAATAATAAGGAAAAAAAAAAAAAAAATATGTAACAAGACGATTCTGTTTCAGACTTCTGAAATGCTGTCAAACATAACATAAAATCATGCCTGTAATCCCCGAAGGGTTAGGCAGAGGTGTGTCTACTAGTACCGACATACAGCTACTACTGAGAAAAACTACCCGACCTGGGAATCGAACACAAGACCTGACGCTCAGCAGTCACGCTTTGCTACCACTAGACCAAGGAAACAGTCTGTCTGTTTTAGTATAGTAACATTTTTTTTTGAACTATCATGTCAACAATTAAAAGTCGAACTATATACGCTGTACCTATGCGGTGCCAACCGACACTGGAGAGTTTAAATTGTATGTCACGCGTCTCCTAAAAAACCTCACATAAAACATTATACATTGTTCTAGCCTAGTTTGAAGTCTTCAGACAATGCATGACAAAAGTCTATACCACAAGGGTTGTGGGTGAACGCGGCGTACGTGGGCTAAATAAATAGTTTGCTAAGAGTGTGGGCGGATACGTGTTCATTTGTTCTAAATGTAAGGTCTGAAAGGCGTCGGCTGTGTTAATTAGGACTTTTGAAATATTCAGTATACTCGTTGTTTTGCTTTATTTTAGGAAAGGTACCCTAATTGGTATAACATATGGTCTATTTTCATACAAATGTTATATGTTGTTGTGTTTTTTTTTCCTTGGATTGTTTTTCTGGAGTCATGAAAGAACGATGTTGTCTATGGCAAAAAAAAAACACAAACATACTTAATATGTATTTATTTTTATAAACTACTAGCTTGTGTCCGCGACTTCGTCCGAGTAAATGTATTTTACGTGGAACCCTAATTCTTTTTCTCAAATAAAGGTTATCCCTATTACATCAGTTATCTACCAGTGAAAGGCCCGTCAAAATCGGTCCAGCCGTTCCAGAGATTAGCCTGAACAAACAGACAGACGGTTATTTTAATATTACAAACAGACACTTCAATTTCCGGGGTTGCGGGACGCCCGGGGTTGCGGGACGTCTTAACAGGATACCGTGGCCCCGGAACGTAAAGGGCAACATAAGGAACAGGGTGGTTTTTTAGTCAGTAAAAGTCTGACAGTCCCTTCCTCCCCGCCCAGGGTGGAAGGAGTCATTTGATGATTTCTACGACGTAAAAAAAAACACTTCAATTTTATTTATTTGTATAGATCTATCTCTATGAAAAAATAAAAGCTTTTTATTAAATGCTTACTAATGTTTACACAGTATTTCAACGAAAAAACTAACTTAAAAAATATTGTCTGAACCTATTTTAACTTACAACCGATCTATTTGCGTTGACAGTTCGAAGTGAAAACTAAAAGGTTTTTATTTCAGATGGTAACACTAAAATACTTTTAGAAATAAAATATCTTTCCATTAAGCAACCAATATAATGTTACCAATACACGACTGAAAAGTTAAGTATTCTCTGGTTTCCATTACCATTCGATACTCGATACCTCAAAAGGTTCTTGAAGGTGGAATAAAGGACAAATGGTCGATAGCCTACCGAGTTACAGGAGTGAAAGGGACCGACTATTCATAGTCAGATCAATTTAATGTTCAAAACTTTTTTGTTCATAACATCACGCCTGTCATCCTCGAAGAGTTAGGCAGAGGTGTGTCTACCCATTAGTACACCCACATTTCGCCAATTATGTTTAACTTTCATGTAATAGGGGGCGAGCCTATTGTCAGCTTACTATCCAGTGTAGGGCCTCTTTTCATACAAAGAAGGCACGAGCATTTATCACAACGCTAGGTCAAGGCGTATTTTCGATTTCAGACTTATATTAACTACAAGCTTCGACCTCGTAAATGTCGGTTATCGCGGACGCAGACGAAGTCGTGTGATAAAAAGTAGCCTTTATCCTTTGTTAGGGTTCAAACTAACCCAGTACCAAAATTTTATTAAAATCGGTTCAGTAGTTTAGTCGAGAAAGCGTAACAGACTAACAGACAGAGTTACTTTTGCATTAATAATATTAGTATGGATACGTCCAGGTTTCCTCACGATGTTAGTAATAACCAAGATAAACTTACGAATTAAAAAAACTCCATTTGGTACTTGTCCGGTGTCGAAACCACATCCTCATGCATGAGAGGCAGATGCCTTAACCACTGGGCCATCACGACAGACTCGAGCAAAAGATATTTTGGTCCCAAGCCACAGACGTAGTTATTTATTGAGGCCCAACTAAATAACTTCAAAACAATAGTCGAAAGCTTTCCTTCGTGGCTTTTAAGAGAAAATGCCTACTTTTGACCCAAAAAGATTGTAGGAAGCTAGAAAGGTCTTAGACGTAAAAAAGCGGATTTATTTTTCGGGTTTTTTTTTCTTATCGTTGATTTTTGTGACAACTTTTAGTACGTTATTAAGAAAACTAATTTTCTTTTTCGATCTAAATACAGTTGAACAAGTAATTTGGTATACAGGCAACATACTTGTGACTACTTTTAAATAATATTTTGAGTGTGTCAATTCTTTTAAATAATTCCAAATAGGTTACAAAATTATTAGACACCACAAGCACAAAAAAGTGAAAACAAAATAATAATTAATGTATGTAGCATAAAGACATTATTATTGTTGCCTGTAAACCAAATAAACAGGTATTTTTGGAAACCTGGCCATTTAATAAATTAGAAAATTCATTTAAATAAATTGCTTTTATAGCACGCGGTTAAAATAAAATATGATCCATTAAAGTATAGTTTTGTATTTAATTTAATATTTTAGGTAAAATAATTTCACGATTCAATTAAGTACCTACTTATATATAAAAATGTAATTTAAATGAAATTGTTTTTATTCATAAATATAAATAAAAGCAATTTTGTTTAAACATTTTTTTTTTGATGTTACGCTTTCACGGCTAAACTTATAAACCGATTTTGAAGAAATTTGGTACAGGTTAAGCTTGGCACACGTAGGGTTCTGTACAATACCTATTTTACATTACATTAAAAAAAAATACATTACATGTCAGTACCTATGAGGTCCGCTTTAATTTTTAACGTTGTTCTATTTTTATGATTTGTTGTTATAGCAAGTAATACACAATCTGTAAAAATTTCAAGTGTCTACCTATTACAGTTCAAATGATACAGCTATAGTATGATTCAGATAGACAGTGGAGTCTTATATTCCATACGTGCTATGATGGTGCGGGTGACACATGTCAGCAATTCATCTATGGATGTCAGAATCGCTTATCTAGGTCAGCGACATTATTTAATTTACTAGTTAATTACTTACTTATTACTGATTTCGTATTTTACGACTATGATATTAGTGTGCAGTTAAAATATTCAATTATGATTGTTAATAGTAGTCGTATGTAAGTAGTAGCCGTTTTCAAGAGTGAAAAGCAACAGTTTGACAAATGTCATAATCATAATCATTTATTTGCTAATATGGGTAATAACATAAAGTTGTTAAAATTAATATAGCACAGTTCAACCATATTACGCCTTGAGGCATGCAAATTCAAATATTTTGCTGCACAACATTGCTAAACCATACATGCATGCACCAGTCATTTAATAATAACACAATTTTAGTATTTTCACCGTAAATAATAATAGTTCATTAGAAAGTCCAAAGAATCATTAAAGAATCATGTATTATGTGAGAATGTCAAAAATATATTTATAAGTGAATGTCAAAATAATAATAATAATAGATAATTAATTAAAGCATTTATCTCATGTCACATTAACATAAACATTATTGAGAACAATTATGTCCTTACATTTTCTCTCAAATAATCATGTACACTATAATAACATCTAGATAGCAACAATCTCTTTAATTTGTTTTTAAACTCATCGATGGAAGGACTTTCTAGTATGGACTTAGGTAAGTGATCGCCCGCACCATCCTAGAGCGTGACGAATATAGGGATCCGTTCCCCTTTGGGTACGCAATCCTAAAAACTGCTTCATACTTTTACTCTGTGTACCTAATAAATGCGAACAGCCACACGGTAGTTTTTCCACGACAAGTGGGTAATTCAATTCACCCTAAAGCTGTAGCAGCTTGAACATTCAATTTTCCCTCGCTTCACGCTCTCGCAGGCTATTCTCTCAGTAAAATAACATTAATTAATCAACACGACGAGCACAACATGGCGTAGTCAACGAACAGAGACTAGACGATCAAGGAGTAATGAATAAATGGAGTACTACAATTTGCTGCACGCTTCCTCTTATTTATTTGTCTAACTATATTTCATAATGGCAACCCAGGGAGGGGACGCTTTAGAAAGACCCACATCTTATTGGTTAGGTAAGTTTATGAAATGTCTGTCATAGGACATAAAAAATCACTAATCTAGTTAAGCTAAGTTCCATTTGTCAGCCATTTTGTCACCAACTCAGCAAAACCAGTAAATTCTTAGCTAATCAGCAGTCTTGAACCAAACGCAGCATTTGATAAAGATGCTAGTAGACATTCTTTTACACGTCTCGATATAATTGGTGTCAGTCCCACACTTCCTTTGTCTTCAAAATTTTTGTAAGGAATAATTTAGGAAGCGTGGGGTCTCCATTTGTTACCTCCTCTGTGTTTTACTACGACCAAATTAATTTACCCGCTTTTGGCGTGCTCTCGTTTCGTAGCTACGAAGTTTACGTAGTTAAGGAAATTGTAATGTTTGACGTAGTGCTGATGAAAGGAAGCTAATTGTACGTTTTTAAATTAATTTTGTTCGTAAATTTACATTGACGGCACGGTTGGCGCAGAGGTTGAACGATTGGCTGCTGGGTTGTGTGGCGCGGGTTTGATTCTCGCACGGATTATGTATTTGTATGGCTTTCAGATAGTTGTTCCGGGTTTGGCTGGTTGAGCATGTGAGTTTATAGGTTTGTAAACGTACCCACGTTACAGGAGAAATTTCTAGTGTGTTTTACAATAAATAAATCGAAAATATTAGAGTTTTAAATTTTAAACAATTTTATTTAAAGTATAACTATTTTTAGTTTGTTAAAACTTAGATTAATAAAGAGTTAAATAATTTAAAACTTTTTAAAATTAGTTTTACGTCTTGCCTCTTATCTTAGGTCAATGTTAATTGTGTTCATAATATTAATTCACAGAAAAGTTGGTAATAAATTAATTTAATCTAGACATTTTAACTAAACTACGCACCTTCTGAAAGTTTTAATAATTTTAATCAGAGTTAAAATTATATCTGCTGAAGTTTTAAAGTTAATTTTATTCGTTCTGCTTAAGTGTTATTATCAAAATTAATTAACGAAACTTTGTATTTATTTCACGTACCTAATTATCTCGTTTGATTTGTAAATATATCACGTAAATATAGCAATTTATTTCATTTGAGATAAAAATGGATATTATTTAGATTGTTTAAACAAAAATTTCGTTTTGATAATGGACTTTGTAATGTACGTATTCCATGTTTAAAACGTAGTATGGATTTTGGATAAATAAAAGCATGAGAAGAATAGATATTCTATCATTTCGATCTACATATTACTACGATATTAAAAAGCTTAAGTTTGTATGTTTGAACACGCTAATCTGCGGAACTGCTGGTCCTATTCTGAAAATGTTTTGCTTATAGGAAGCTATATAAGCATCCCTGTGTTCTGGAGGATAGATGGATTGATGTTTGTTACTCTTATATGATTAAACAGCTGAACGGAATTGGCAGAAATTAGGCACATATTTAAGTTCTGTTTTTTTTTCTGTGGGATAATTTAGGACTTTGACTTAGTTCTGAAGTCTACCCAGACGAATTCTTGAGCAGAAGCTGGTCAATAAAAAATGATATTATGTTCCTTTTGTTTAAAATAAATGCATTTTTTTTTGCCTTTAGAAAAAGTTGAGAAATAACTTCGAAAAACGTTTAACCATAAAAACGAAACGTTCCTATCTATCTAATCACTAACTTACACGTACTTAAAGTCAATTCAAGGCACAGCTTAAAACCTTTTTCGATATCTATTTGATGCATTTAAACGATCTAATTAGAAAGAGATGGCTAAAGTACGTATTATACTTTTGTCGCTTTCTTTTTGGTTTTCTTAAAAGTAGAGAGGTATAATCGAATTCAAAGTATCGATATGGTATCTACATACATAACATAACATACATAACATCACGCCTATAATTCCCGAAGGGTTAAGCAGAGGTGTATTCATTAGTTCACCCACATTTCGCCAGTTATGTTTTAGTCCCATGTAATAGGGGGCGAGCCTATTGCGATCAACCGGGCACAAATCCAGACTCCGAGGCTGCTACTGAGAAATTCCTGGTGAAAAAACCCAATAACACTTTGCCCGACCTGGGAATCGAACCCAAGACCTCGTGCTCAGCAGTCGCGCTTTGCTACCACTAGACCAACGAGGCAGTCGAGGCGATGGTATCTACATTTATTTCAAGTAATTTCATACATACCTACATACATACTTTTGTCGAACTGAGTACAGGGTGCTAAAATACACTTCACATAACCGTTAACTCAGTAAACTGTCCATCAATCTAAGTATCGTAGATCGTCATCAATCATCAAAAAAAAAATGATGGTAAATGACTTTTATGAAAAACATCACTGTATGCTTCTGCGCAACGTAATGCTCGCAAAACACTGTCTTTGCAACAGTATCGTATGATCGTGGACGTAATTTAAGTTTAGTTAATTTGGTAAATATGTATGTTGTTGGTAAAAATAGCCTATCTTCAATATCTCAGCAATCAGAAGATT
Source organism: Hoplodrina ambigua (assembly GCA_949774945.1). NCBI lineage: Eukaryota > Metazoa > Arthropoda > Insecta > Lepidoptera > Noctuidae > Hoplodrina > Hoplodrina ambigua. The sequence continues at coordinate 11,487,690 of OX458983.1, forward strand.
CTTACGTGAGGTTCAAAGTCACAAAACGATCGCAATGATGAGAAGAAAATTCACTTCCTTTTTTATTACACAGAAAAAAAAATCAACACTTATAAGCAAGACCAACAACTGAACAAAAGTTAAAACAAATGACATTACTATTTTCTATCGATATATCGACCCTTTCCCATCCCTACACATGACGTTATACAATACAAGTTGTAATGAGGCCTTAGAGTGTAACACGTGATCCTCATTTGGTATCGGGACGACTGTAATGAGTTCTGAATGGAATCCGAGAGTTTATTGGAAAAGAACATGATTGGATGGCTGGGGCTAAAGATGGATTATTGCTGCTTACTGGGAGGCAAAACTAACGTAATTTCGTGAGTTGTGAGTCTCGGAATACAATCCACCTCGAGATCAACGCATCACGTTCTTGAACGCGCGTCAGTTGGGATTAGTCATCTTAGCTGTCATGGCGTCTTTATTACTTTTCTTATTGTTTTGTATTGTTATGTGTTGCGCAAAAAAACTTAGGTAACCGACATTGCTCACAAAATTTCGAAACTCAATTGACAATAGGCATTTCACATAGTTTGTAGAGCAGACGGCTGTTGGGGTGGTAAGGCTTGCAAGTGGCGACCACGTACGGCGCAGTGTATGAAGGCACAAGGTGGCCCGATGACCTTGTAAAGGTCGCGAGAAACTGCTGGATGCGGGCAGCGCAGGACAAGTCATTGTGGCCATATTTAGGGGAGGCCTATGTCCAGCAGCGGACGTTGATATGATGATGATAGCTATTGCATTTATTTTGTTTTCGTATATAAAAGCAATAAGAACAATGTAACCATGATTTTGTTAAAACTTAATTGAAATGAATGTCCGTGAAGTTTTTTTCTATGAAGACCTACCTTCGTTTTCGAACGAGCAACTAGCTTCAACTTTCTGACTAACTGACCGACTCCTTGACAATTCTAAAATGCCTGTAAATGATCCAATTTAAATAAATGCTTTGACTTTGACGTGCCTTCTCTGTATGAGAAGAGGCTTTTGCTCTTAAATGAAAGGCTGGTATTAATACTTAATCACTAGCTTCTGTAGCAACATTTATTTTAATTATACAGCGTGTACCTACTCGTCACTCTATGTTACTTTCAATTTGCATCACAACTTTGAACGTTTAGCGAGCGCTTAATTAAGGAGTTTCTAAAGCGCTTTAAAGCGCTGCGGTCGTGGAAATTAAACGTTTGAAGGGAAATTGGAAAGACGTAGATTCGATGTAGTTCGATTTTGTGTGGGGTTTGATGTTGATCATGTTCCTTGTTATGGGTTTTAAAAGTGAAGTAAATGCCAATTAGATTTACATATACACGAAGGGTTTTCGTACCAACGTAAGTATGTACTATGCATATTAAAATCAAATAATTATCGCTGTAATGATAGTGTAAGTTGTTATAAATAAATAAATAAAACGCCGAAAATAACATGTTCCTAGTATGCGGACCCCCTTAATTTTCTTCTTTAATTATTTGATTGTAGGTAGTAACATACCTACCACATTCTGTAAAAAAAAACAACTATCCACCTATACTATTACAGTTCAAAAGATTAGATCATAGCCTTAGTATTAGATTCCTTTATCACCCCCTTTATGTACGGAAACCTTAAACGAATAACTTTGTATTAAAATCTTTAAACAGTCGATAAAAAGTTCAACATTTTCACGCAGGTTATTAAATTGTTTTCAGTAATTTTATATCAAACCGTTAAAATTAAACCTTAGATTAATAACACTTACAAATTAAAGTGTTAAACAAATATAATAGAAAATTTAGTTTACTAATTAAACACATTTTTCGGCTTACACTTTAGCGTTATTAATTAAACTGTTTATTTTAATGCGTGTATTACCTAAACCCTTATCAGATTACCTCGATATAATTTTAATTTTTTTAGCCTTATTTTTTTAATTAGCTTCTGGCCGTGACTTCGCCCTCGTTTTTGCTCAGCTCCCATGTGTCGCGGCGTGATAAATCCTATACTTCATAACATAACATCACGCCTGTAATCCCCGAAGGATTAGACAGAGGTGTATCCATTAGTATACCCACATTTCGACAACTATGTTTAAGTCCCATGTTATGGGCGAACCGGGCACAAATCCAAACTCCGAGGCTGTTAGTGAAAAGATATGGTAAAAAATTTCGTCAAAATATCCCTTTCATCCGATATAATAGCACTCCAAGAGTCTATCTTCCTTCAAACTTTGAAAGCCGTAATACCTTCAATGAATAATAATCTCCACAACATTTTTGGATTTCCACTCTTAGCTCTAAACCTGTCCCCCCTTTGGAGTGTCACGTATAAATAGAGGTATATAAGGGGGAGCTTCGGGTTATTCTAGTCACGTCACAGACCATCATGTATCAGCTCAAAATAAATAGAATTCGTACCACGGAGTTGACGAGTTGGCACGTGGAGTAGACGACCAATATTTTATGATTCAGTTTTAGCATCGCAGTGTGTGAAACGACTTTCAAGTACCTATATATCTTTGTTATTTCAAAGATTGCTATCGGTATAATGCTGGCATTGCTGTCTTAACAGGATACCGTGGCCCCGGAACGTAAAGGGCAACAGAAGGAACAGGGTGGTTTTTTAGTCAGTAAAAGTCTGACAGTCCCTTCCGCCCCACATAGGGTGGAAGGAGTTATTTGATGATATTTACCACCTTAAAAAAAGCGGGCTACGGCTAATATTCTTGTTGACGCGATGAGTGTAGCCGGATAGATCGTTGCAACGAGTAGTATTTGGGTAGAGACGATGTACTATCGATGCACTGTCGGTAAACTGGGTCGGTAAAGGGATTTGTTGCGACAATATTCGCTTGAGTGGCTACACCTACATTACGCCACACAACAAAGAACAACACAATCCGGCACGATGAATCTTTGTCCACCTAATGTAGACAAGAAAATCGTATATGTCATTCATGATGTCTTGGAGCGCCAACGCGACACAAATCTTCGCCTGTGCCCCGGCATTATATGCGCCACGAAAGATGAGACTTGACAAGCGTCAGTAATGGGGAGCTTGCGCAGGATGTACGAAATAGTTATCCATAATTTGTGTATCTATTCAGTGATATATTGATGACATTTAGATTAAAATTCATAATAATATTAAAATATTTATTACAAAATAATCAAGTTTGTGTGGTGTGTCAAGTCTCATCTTTTGTGGCACGTACTGTGTTATGAATAAGAATGTTTTTTTACGGTTAGATTTGTCAGTAGTTACTGAAATTTCAATTAATATTAGTTTAATATTAATACACTGCCAAGCAAACGCCTCTTATCATACAGAGAAGGCACGAGCATTGATCACTTCGCTTACTCAAGATGGATTGGCGATTTCAAACTTATATGTATACATTATTATGACGGCCTCGTTGGTCTAGTGGTCGCAAGCGCGACTGCTGTGCATGAGGTCTTGGGTTCGATTCCCAGGTCGGGCAAGGTGTTATTGGGTTTTTCCATCAGGAATTTCTCAGTAGCAGCCTCGGAGTCTGGATTTGTGCCCGGTTGATGGCAATAGGCTCGCCCCCTATTACATGGGACTAAAAACATAACTGGCGAAATGTGGGTGTACTAATGGGTACATCTCTGCCTAACCCTTCGGGGATTACAGGCGTGATGTTATGTATGTATGTATTATAAGTCCAGGTTTCCTCACGATGTTTTCCTTCACCGTCTTCAGTGTTATCTAAGGTAAATGTAGAAAGAAGCTTCTTGCACAAACAAGATTGTTTGTGTTTTTAAGTACTCTTTCCTCACGAAATATTTTCTGTAAACTTCTTAACACGTTAACTGCCATGTAGGTCACCGGTGACCTACATGGCAGTTAACGGTGACCTACATGGCAGTTAACGTGTTAAAGGAAAGATTTATAGCAAAAGTAATGATGGAAATTAAAACTTGGCTGAAAGGATTTTTAGAAGAAAAAGTTCAATCAACACTGTTCCTAGGAATATAAAACAAAAGAAAAGTAAAAAACCTCTCGCAGTGCTTTGGGAATAGCTATTTCAAAGCATTTTTTTGCAATTTTACTCAGCTCCTAAAAAAGTAGTCCGAGCTTCACTAAAAAACTGGCAGCTAACTGTGAAAATACCTTTTCAGAATTTATTTTTCGAACAGTTTTCAACAGTCTGTAAAATCGTACACGGTAGAAAGTATGTAGTAGGTAAGTACCTAAGTATACAATACATATAACTACATAAACAATATACCTACAGCCTATTAATATGTTCCTTATAATATTTAATAACATAAACACATATCTTGTTAGTTATAGACTCCCTATAATTTTTAATTTATTTTACATAACATAACATCACGCCTATTATCCCCGAAGGGTTAGGCAGAGGTGTACCCATTAGTACACCCACATTTCGCCAGTTATGTTTTTAGTCCCATGTAATAGGGGGCGAGCCTATTGCCATCAACCGTACACAAATCCAGACTCCGAGGCTGCAACTGAGAAATTTCTGGAAAAACAAAATAACACTTTGCCCGACCTGGGAATCGAACCCAAGACCTCATGCACAGCAGTCGCGCTTGCGACTACTAGACCAACGAGGCAGTAATTTATTTTATTATTATTATTAATTGTTGTTATAGCGGACATACACATACTGTGCTAAATTCATAACTATGCCTATTGCGGTTCATGAGATACAGCATGTTGATAAACAGACGGATGGATGGACAGCGGAGGTTTAATAATAGCATCTCGCGACTGTGTTTAAACTGAACTTGCTAGAAACAAGCAATCTCTCTTATCTATGTATGTGAGAGAAAAATAATAAACTTTTTTGTATATTGTATTTTTGTAATTTGATTAAAATAATAACTATAATATATATACTGGTCTAGTGGTCGCGAACGCGACTGCTGTGCATGAGGTCTTGGGTTCGATTCCCAGGTCGGGCAAAGTGTTATTGGGTTTTTCCATCAGGAATTTCTCAGTAGCAGCCCCGGAGTCTGGATTTGTGCCCGGTTGATGGCAATAGGCTCGCCCCCTATTACATGGGACTAAAAACATAACTGGCGAAATGTGGGTGTACTAATGAGTACACCTCTGCCTAACCCTTCGGGGATAACAGGCGTGATGTTATGTTATAATAACTATAAATTAATACAAAAAATTAGTCTAAAATTCTGTTGAGTAATATTGAATATCTAAATCAAAGTAATATAATTTCATGATCATAAAAGAAATAATAAATTCTCTTTGTGGAACATAGCGACTTTAAAAGTCTGGACCCACTAAAATCTAGACCGGCTGTTCGCAATAATGGGTCCCGTCTGTTATAAAGTCGTTCTCTTTTGCGCCAGTCAAGTAAATGTTAAGAAAATGTTGCCACATTTTGATGTTACAAGTCTAAGTCATAAGCCAAAGCATTTATTTTAATTTAAAATGTTTTCAGGCACTTTAAAATTGTCAGTTATTTAGATAATAAGATAAGAAGTAAGAAGAATTTTACTTAACCATATAATTAAACATGGAGTACCTAACAAGAAGAGAACTTTACAAAAACTTCCAAATTACATACTTATACATACATAAACTCACACCTTTTTCCCACGGGGGTAGGCAGAAACCACAGAACGCCACCTGCTACGATCCTTACATACTCCGTTCACCTCATCTACATTCATACATCTCTTCATAAGCACGCCGGTTACGAGTTTCCAAATGAATACAAAAAAGGGGTAATTTTTGTTAATTTTCGTGATGGCAATAGGCTCGCCCCCTATTACATGGGACTAAAAACATAACTGGCGAAATGTGGGTGTAGGGGAGAGGTGGCATGAAAGGGACACGTATTGAAAGGGACAATTCAAATTACCAGCAAAATAAAAATCGCTCCGAAATGACACTATTATTGCTGTATGGCAACCTCGATGCACATTCATTCGAGCCAAACATCACGCTCCTGTCTTTTTTAAAATGGCGATGTCGGGCGTGTTTTTATTTATCTAACCAAAAGTTTTTTTTTTTGCAATTCTTTGTAAACCTTTTGTCAAATGCTGCTAAATAATTGTTTATTTGTTTACTATTATTTACGTCGACTACATACTGACAGATACAACAACGAAAGATTAGTAAACTTTTATTTCAAATTATAGATTTTGTGGTTATATTTTTAATTTTTGTATCATATTTATGAAAGGGACACAACGAACGGTTATGAACGGGACGTATGAGAAATATAAGATAAAAAAATGTGATTGAAAACAGTAGTCAATAATTGGCTACTGTTTTTCAATCACATTTTGTATTTGTAAATTGTATTTGTTTTAATATTATATATAAAGAAGGATTTTTAAACTGATGATTTTTATTTAAATTGTTCAAAAATGTTAATTTCGTAGTAATGGTCTTTAGAATGAGAAAATAAGACTAAAACAATGTGATTTTAAAACGTAAGGACTACTGTGTACGTATTCTCTTATATTTAGTTTAAGTAAAGCAAAGATATAAGCTATTTTTCTTTGATATTATGTACTGTCCCTTTCATAAATTATGCAGTCCCTTTCAATGCAGTCCATTTATGAAAGGGACATAATACACATTTTTTTAAACTGTGATAACTTACAACTAAGAATAAAGAGAGGTTTAATATTGCATTTTATTTCAATAGTTAAGTAATGTAGGCTTCCCATTCAGCACTAACCTGTTTAAGTTGTTGTCTAATTTATTTACTAGAGCCGCTTCAACAAAAATGTCCCTTTCATGCCACCTCTCCCCTACTATTGGGTAAACCTCTGCCTAACCCTTCGGGGATTACAGGCGTGATGTTATGTATGATGTTATGTATTTTCGTTAAACAACATACCTCTTTTTAACTACCATTCATTAAGAGAAACAAATCACATGTCTTGATAATAAATGGTAATACGTACAACGAAATAGCAGTACTTTACCGTACAAGGGTAACGTGAAGGGTAACTTCTAAAGTACGCGTCATGCCCGTGGGTGTTCGCTAAACTCATTAGTTTTACGACAAATGGCTTGCCTCATGACCCGCCTACATATTTTATACACAAAATGGACATGCGCTGTGTTTATGTATCTTTATATCTTACTAGATTTTGCCCGCGACTTCGTCCGCGTAAATGTGGGTTAGCGCGGGCGCAGACAAAGTTGCGAAATAAATAAAAAGTAGCCCATGTCCTTCATTGGCGTTCAAACTTATCTCATACCGATACCGATTTCTTCAAAATCGATTCTATGGTTTAGTCATAAAAGCGTAATAGATAGACAGACAGAGTTACTTTCGCATTTAAAATATTTGTAAGAATTGTGCTCAATACCTACTTAACTGTTTTAATTAATTTCATACTGTTTTTTAATTAATTTTCTAATTTTGTAGTCGTATCGTAATGGCCCAGTGGTTAAGGCGCCCGCCGTTTATGTATGAGGTTTCGAATCCGATACTGGGCAAGTACTATTAAGTCTTTTTCATTCAACATGTACGTACGTTCAAAGTTTATCTTGGAGATCACTGACATCGGTATTATTAAAAGAAAAATATTTTGTCACTATTAGTTAACAAACAGTTATTCACCTAAAATTATAAATAAAAATCGGTATCGTACCGATAACATAACATCACGTCTGTAATCCCCGAAGGGTTAGGTAGAGGTGTATCCATTAGTACACCCACATTTAGCCAGTTATGTTTTTAGTCCCATGTAATAGGGGGTGAGACTATTGCCATCAACCGAGCACAAATCCAGACTCAGAGGCTGCTACTGAGAAATTCTTGATGGAAAACCCCAATAACACTTCGCCCGACCGAACCGATACCGATACCGATACCGATACCGAGATACCGATACCAATATCGGTACCTTCGTGCCGATATTAAAAAAAAATTACTTTAACTTTTACCCTTGGCTTTGATTCTACCGGTAGATACACAAACATACAAACGTCAAATATCGAGCTAGTAAACTAAACATCGAAATTACAGCAGTTGTACAAAATCATTCCTCCGGGAATTGGGATAGCATCATAACGATGTCCATTGTGACCTAATGACGTCATAATGTTGCTACAAACTACCCACACAATGTTACTGGATACCAGAAAGTGAATCATTTGTGTGGGCGTTTGAATGTACGCAGTATTGGCTTAGGCTTGATGTAGACTGGGCGGTTTTTATCGGTGACCGATTTTTGTGTCGCTTCCGACACTTTGGTGCCTAAAAAGGTGTAGATTCATGATTAATGTAATATACACAGACAATTATTAGGTATAAAATCATTGCCATAGCACCCTGGCACTTATAAGGGCAGATGCCAAAGGTTTTTACGTCGACGATTCGTTTTTAATTCCACTTATTTATAATATGCACAGATAAAAAATACACTGTACAAAGGTGGACTTAAGCCTTATTCGTTTTTTTTCTTATCAGTTTGTTTGTGCATGTATTGATGCAAAAAGGCGTCTAGCTCGCGTGCGTATCGCGTTTAAAAATGCCGTGTTTGGGCTCTAACACAAGTTAATTCGTAGGAAGGATACCGCAGGTCGTAAATTGAAAAAAATATGTATGCTATTATTTAGCTAGTATATTAGTGCCCATCATCGTGAGGAAACCTGGACTTACTGTTCCACTCAAACCATGTTACAGGCACTTGAGGCGGTTTAGAAACTCTGACATTAGGATGTGTGGTTTCGTAAGACCTTACTGCCCACACGATAAAGAAAGAAGTGCCCATATTTTTTGAATTTTTTTAACATAACCAAATTAAATCAAGACGAATTTTAAATTGAAACAAAAAATAACGTTAATAATGCGTTATTTAATTAACTGTGTTGAAGTTATTAGCGCCCACTATTATAGAAATGATATCAGAAATTTAAAAAAAATACCAATTATTCTTTAACCGACTAATCGGTCGTCTCGTATCCAACCGTGTATCACAAGCCTACGATACTTGGACAATATTCTGTTGTTTGGTCCCGACTGTTCGAGCACAGCTTGTTATTACTGTTGCTTGTTCAACTACAGTAATTGGCAACACGATTCCTTTCGTAACGTTTTGTTTTATTGGGTTTTTGTTCAAGTTGATACTTGTATCGTGTATTGTTATTAGTTTCGGAGTGGTTGGTATCGTTAGCAGGATAACTGTATTGCTTGCTTTAATTTGTATGTCATGTTCAGATGACTGTAATGCTTTTACAGTTTTTTCTTTTTCTTTATTTCTTCTTGAAAATACTTTTTTCTTTTGTATCTTGGATGCGTTTACAAACATATAAACTTACATACACTAACAGCCAGACCCCGAACTATTACCTGCCAATCGAATCTGTCATACGTAGTGTAGCAGCCAATCGCTTAGCTACTGTGCGTATTGTCAAATTGATATTGTATGTTGTTATAGGTATTCATAGAAATAACTAACATAACATAACATCACGCCTGTAATCCCCGAAGGGTTAGGCAGAGATGTACCCATTAGTACCACCCACCCACATTTCGCCAACTATATTTAAGTCCCACGTCATAGGGGGCGAGTCTTTTGCCAACAACCGGGCACAAATCCAGACTCCGAGGCTGCTACTGAGAAATTTCTGATGGAAAAACCCAATAACACTTTGCCCGACCTGGGAATCGAACCCAAGACCTCGTGCTCAGCAGTCGCGCTTTACGACCACTAGACCAACGAGTCAGTCAGTTACAAATAACTAGTCAAGCTTTTCCTTTTTTACTAGAAAAAACTGTGGGTGCTTAATTTAAGAATTAGCAAGACATATCATGGCACAAATCCAGACTTTTGGCTGTTATTGAAGGATTTCTAACAACGCTTAATCTGGACAAAACCGAAACTGAATCTGGGGGCTTAGACAAAGTAATAATTGCAAAACGATAACGAAGTTAGAAAAGACTAAAATGTATGGGATTGACATAAGCCGCGTTAAGTCACGTGGTCAATCGACGAAGCGATGTTACTTTGTCTAAGCCCCCTGGATTTAAATATCAGTCTAATTAACACCTGAGAAGGCATGTGCATTAGTCACCACAGATTGGCGATTTCAGACTTATAATAATTATAACTCCAGGTTTCCTTACGATGTTTTCCTTCGCCGCTGTCAGTAAGGTCTAAGATAAACTTAAAAATTACATATGAATTTAAAAACTATCATTAGTCACACACAACCTCATGCATGAGAGGTGGGCGATTTAGCCAAAGCCTTAACTTAGTCAAAGAACGACTATTTAGTACATCAGAGAATTCTAATTAATGCAGCAGTCTGTACACAATAATACACAGAATACGCTACACAGTACTCATCCGAGCTCCCAATTAATCCTGCTTGTATGACACCCACGCGTTCATTTGCATACAAATTGTTTTTCAAATACAAACAAGAATGATACCCTCGTGTGCCTGATTTATTGAGTAAATATTCCATTTGTTCAATTAATTGAAATAGTGGTGCATACAGAGTTTTGTTCGGTTAATTGAATTTTGGGCGTTGAAATTATTTTCAGTACAGTTTGTTTATTTTGATTGGAAATTGGAAGCCTGAACCGGAAACTGAAAGTAGTTTGTTATTTAAAATCGAGTGTGGTATAAACAACACACTATTATTTAGTAAATAAGTTAAATTATAATAAAAAAAAAAATATTTACGATGTCGGGAATTTTGGATTATTTCAATTACAATATGTTATCATAAAGGCCGATTCTATAAATCAAAAACGTCTAAAATCTATTAAACATAACTGGCGAAATGTGGGTGTACTAATGGGTACACCTCTGCCTAACCCTTCGGGAATTACAGGCCTGATGTTATGTTATGTCAAAATTTATTTCACTGACAATTAATGTCAAAAAATATTAGGAGTTAAATTAGGATCATTCTTTAAAAACTGTTCCCCTGATGTTCTTTTGGTAAGTGTCAAATTTTATTAAGTTATAATTACCCTAATATGCTTAAAGCAAAGTTACGTAACTGTACAAAAAACATTTGCAACCTTTTGGTTGGAAAAACCGTACAAAATACAGTTCGAGTAAACAAAACATAACTTTTCGATTAAGAACCGTATTTTATCATCATAACCGTAAAACAACCATAATCCGATACGCCATCCATTCTAGAACTCTAAATAAAATAAACAACGCTGCAAAATAACGTAGCACTTTGCTACGAGAGAAACACAAACAGTCGCTACGAATGCTACGCCGCTACGAGGCTACGAGAATCAATTTTCTTTAGAATATACTAAGTTTACTTTAAGCAGTGAAAATCAACTACCTAGCCCTTTCCTAACTATATTGGGGTCGGTTTCCAGTCTAACCAGATACAGTTGAATACCAGTATTTTACATAGAGCGACTGTCCATCTGACCTCCATCACTCAGTAACTGGGTAATACGATACCTCTTGGTAAGACTGGCTGTCAGACTTTCGGCAGATCAGTAACGACTGTCAAAGATTCACGTATGACAGCCGGGACCAAGGCTTAACGTGCTTTCCGAGGCATGGAACTTTACGGGAGTAAATTAAACATTATGACTAATTAAATGTTTTATAAATTATATTCTTTCTCTTAGAATTTATACTCAATTATTAAATTTTTTTGAAAATGATGTAAATTGTTAACAATGGAAGATAAATATTTTCTCAACTGGCAACATTCCCACGCTAGTTATTAAATATTATTTTATTATGAAAATCGAAGAAGGCTATTTCAGAATTAATAATGTTTTATTATTATGAGCCACTGAATAAATTGAATCGAAAATGTATTATTTTTTATCCTATATTATTCTGAGCTTTTTAATATTGAAAAGAAATTTAATCTGAGTGAACAAAATGAGAAGGCTCTTTGTTATCAGTCTACAAAATGATAATACTAGCCTATTATCGTCCCACTGCAGCGCAAAGGCCTCTTCTCATACAGAGAAGGCACGAGCATTGATAACTACGTCTGCTCAAGGTGATGGATTGGAGATTTCAGACTCACATTGATTTATAAGTCCAGGTTTCATCACGATGTTTACTGTTCCAAGACAAAATATAATAATTAGATGGTCAGTCAAATTCATTGCTTAGCTTTAATATTATATATTTAAAATTACAAAATTTTTGAGTCTTCCTCGTTGGCGAATGCTGAGCATGAGGTTTTCGGTTCGATTCCAAGCTCGGGCAAAGTGTAATTGATTTTTTCCATCAAGGATTTCTTATTAGCAGTCTCGGAGTTGGGATTTGTGCCCGGTTGATGACAATCGATAAATAGGCTCGCCCCATATTACATGGGACTGGCGATTTGTGGGTGCACTAATAGGCACATCTCTGACTAACCTTTCAGGAATTTCAGGCGTGATGTAATGGTGATATGTCATTTTTCTTGAAAAAAAAAAAACAGTTCAAAAAATTTATTTTTATTTCAAAAACACATTGCAATGTTCTATTACGAAGAATTATAATCAAAAGCTTATTTCAGTATTCAAAACTTTGTAAGTGGTATATTATTCCCGGAAACCATTCCCACATAATCCCGGGGGGATGTGAGCACGTAGTTACACGGGAAACTTACTGAGAACTTTCTGGAAGACAATAAAACGATTACTGAGGAAACTAGGAGGAAAATGACAACGAGGAAAATGTCGGTTTATTCAAGAAAAGGAATTTTCATTTGAATGTTTGGGATAACTTTGTTTTTGACCTTTTGTGCAGCAGCCCGCAACAAAAACATGTAAAAACATTATTTTACAAAACAATGTTTTTGCACTGCCTCGTTGGTCTAGTGGTCGCAAGCGCGTCTGCTGTGCATGAGGTCTTGGGTTCAATTCTCAGGTCGGGCAAAGTGTTATTGGGTTTTTCCATCAGCAATTTCCCAGTAGCAGCCATGGAGTCTGATTTTCTGATAACTCACGCCTTTTTCCCATGGAGGTAGGCAGAAGCAAAACGCGGCCTGCTACGATTCTTACGTACTCCTTTCGCCTCGTCCTCGTTCATACTGCTAGTCATATAAGCACGCCTGTTAAAGAGTACTGCGCACATTCCTCACACTATCGTTCAAAGTTACACCACACATACTCTGCAAGGAACGCATTACCACAGCATTAATCCTACTCTCATGCCCCGTTTGCCATACCCAACATTCACATCCATACATACGTGTAGTTTCTCAATTCTGTTAAACCAATAAATACGCGTCTTTAGTGGCTTGTAGATGAGGTAATCAGCAATGTTATAAGATTGACTGCTAAAAGCCTAATTTGTTAATTAGTTACTCATTCAGGCAGCTACTGAAATAATTATCTTGCGGTTAGCAATTAACGCGTTCATGCGTAGGTCTAACTTAGTGCTTGACTTATTCATGAAGGTTCCATTAGTTGTTTCGTCGAAAACAGGGGTTGCCAACTTTTTTTCGAGGCCCCCTTTCTACGAAGAAAAAAATATCCGCATCCCCCTACCCAGTTAATATAATTTTAGGTTAGTGACTGCCTCGTTGGTCTAGTGGTCGCAAAGTGAGTGATGAGCATGACGTCTTGGGTTCAATTCACAGGTCAGGCAATAAGCGATTGGATTTGATGGCAATAGGCCCGCCCCCTATTACATAGGACTTAAACATAACCGGCGGAATATGGGTGTACTAATAAGTACGCCTGTGCCTAACCCTTCGGGGATTATAGGTATGATTACAAATTACAAATATATTGATTGATTGATTTTTTTTATTTGATTTTTTGTTATTGATTGATTAATTATTTGATTGATTTTGTTGTTTTTTTATATTATGATTTACAAACTTTAGATCCTATGGTTGTATGAAATGCCGTAGATCGGCGTAAACGCATGTAATCTGTAAATAAGGTCCTTAACAATACTGGTGGTCCCCCCCATTGCTGATGTCAGTACCCCTCCACTTTGAAAACCCCTGGTTAAAAGATGAGCTAGGTTGTACGCTATCCGAAACCCTTTCAAGTTACCTGACATTATTCAGATTCTATCCCTTAGATTAGAATCCAGCTTCTTGCATAATTTCCGTTTGGGGCTATACTTAACTGAATTAATTATATATTATTATACTAGGTCCTACCCGCGACTTCGTCCGCGTCAAAGTTAATATATTACCTACGTCATACAAAGAACACTCCCTCCGAGTTTCAGGTCTTTACGATCAGCGGTTTAGGCTGTGCGTTGATCCGTCAGTCAGTTATTCAGGACAAAGCATTTTATATGTATGTTTATGTTTTGTATTTAAGTTAATGTGTGTGTATTGTATTTAGGTTAATGAGTGCATTATAAATTATGCGTCTCAACTAATTACACACAGTCCTGTGCCACGTAGTTCTGAGAGGAAACTTTCGCTAATTAGGAGGAACAAACAGCCTGAAGGGTTTACGTGGGTAAGTTGTTAAGATTATGTGTTTGTTGGAGCTCATTTGTGAACGTTGTATATTACTGTATACATCATATTTATTTACATACGTACTAGCTTTCTGCCCGCGACATCGCTCGGTTTTTTCCACCCGCCTTAAGTTCGTAACGTGATGTTATATTTAGTCAATTCTATTCCTCATGAATCTAGCTAATTAATACAATAACCATTTTCTAATCCGACTTCTAGTTCCGTAGTTTAAACAAACAAACAAAAATCTCAAGATATGGGTATACGGCAAGAGATATCGCCACCACCACCACAAACCAAACCACATTGTACTTTCTAAAGTTTATCTTGGACATCACTGGGAAAAAAAATGTAAGGAAACCTAGACTTATAATTAATATAAGTCTGAATGCTCATGCCTTCTTTGCATGAGAAGAGGCCTTTGTATTGCAGTAGGACAATAATTGGGTTGTATTATTATTATCTTACTACTATTATAAAAGCGAAAGATTAGATAGATTTTTGTTACTCAATTACGCCAGATCGTCTAAACGGGTCTAGATGTAAGACACAGATAGATTATAGTCTGGAATAGCACATACGCTTTTTCTGTGAGAACGCCAGTTCCCGTGTGATAATACATCATCTTTGACGTGGACGAAATCGTGGGAAAAGCTAGTGGTTTATAATAGGTATTCGCTTCAAGCGCAGCGAATCGTTGTTCCAAGTGAATGCTAATCGTCAAGGTACGACTACCGACTGTCAGAACCACTAGTTGTAGCAAATTGACTGCTCACAGTAAATGAGAGTTATAAACTTCATGGAATGAACTTTAAACTCGCTACACGTGTCTGCGCGAGTTTGTAGGTCAAAGGACATGTCTGCCACATGTAGAATTTGATACAGCGCCAATTTGTGTAAAAGGTCAATTGATTAATGGACTCCGAAAGGTTTTTTTTTGGGTATTCGTCGCTTTTTATTAGGACTTTTTTAGATAGCACGCTTGATGCAAAAGTAGCCTAGTCAACAAATATTAAATTCTATGAAATGTTTTCTACTATTTATTATGAAGCTGAAGAGTTTTTTGTTTTTTTTTTGTATGACAGAACAATAGAAAATCAATTTTATATATTTTTTTATAACTATATTTTATAATATAGTTCTAATATCACTTAAAAGATCGCTTTTCTTTTTACTGTGAAGAAGCTATAAATGTGTGTGTAAAAAAAATATCAGTACAATGATCCCATAAAAGATCGTCAATGATTTAAAAATCATGTTATATAGTTGATCCCCTTTTAAGAAACGGATAGAATTACTAAACAGCTTACACTCTTATAAATAATTCAGTTTCATAGCATTCTCTTGTCTTAAAACAGATTATTGGCTAAAGCGATCCCTTAGTAATTTGTTAGCCTCATTAATATGCCAGTAGGAATTAGTAAGGCTGTGTTAGGGATCTGTGGGCAACTTTCGTCGGGTCAAGGTTTATCTCGTGTGGTCCCTGTGACGAGGAGGTAAGTGGAGGGTGCTGTGTTTGTATAGTCTTTAATGAAAACTTATTTCTGGTCTCGTTATATTACTGTTTGCGTAGAACTGAATATAAATTATATTCTAGAACAGTTTTTATGATAATTAACAGTTAATTTAGCAGGAATAGAGTTGAAAATTGCGTGGCCGCACATGGGCTACCTGTATGTATTTTCTGTAGTTTTCATACATATTATATAGACTCGCCGCACATGGTTGACGTCGCTGGTCGCTACAACGCCGCCTCTAGCTTTAAGTGGCATCGATTGTGGCTGACCGGCGTGGCCCGTGTGGGGCCAGCGTGCAAGTATAATATAAAAAAAATACATTACGACAATGGCCTCTTCTGATACAGAGAAGTCACGAGCATTGATCACCACACTTGTTCATTAAGATTGACAATCTCAAACTTTTATTAATTTTAAGTGTACACATTTCCTCACGATTTTTTCCTTCACCGTTGTCCAAGGATGACCAAGATTTTTTTTAGATAATGTAGCATTATTCACTTGAAACTTAGGTAGCCTTGATGGAGAAGAACGAGTAAAACACTTCACGGACACTATTTTCAATTACGTTTTACAAAACCCTGGTTATATTATTCTTGTTGCTTCTACATGTGAAAACAATGTAGGTACCAAAATAAAACAGTTTTAAAACTAATAAAGATGTAAGCCATGTTAGTTTAGTGATGAGCAACTGACAACGCCCGTTTACGAATATAACACGAATATCTCGTTGTATGTGATTCTATTTAAATAGAAGACACATTCATAAGTCTGTTTGTGTTTCATATTTGTTAAAACCGTCAAAAATCAAAGGTATTAACTTCTAAAATCATAAATCACATCACATTTCCATTGTGTTCATTTATTAAAAAGGATCAAATGTTTCCGGTCGAAAGGTCAAATACAATTTCTGTGTAATTCTATACTTTTGGGGTTTAATAGGGTTCAATTAGGGTTCCCTTTGTGTTTTACATAGAATTTACTTTGTTAATTTATTGTTTTTGGGTCAAAATGTTTGAATACTTACTTCCGTACTTATAGACATGACTTGGTACATGCTCACAGAATTAACAAGGTCGTAATCTGATTTCCTCTTATGATCTGATGACTGCCTCGTTGGTTTAATAATCGCACTGCTAAGCATGAGGTCTTGAGTTCGATTTCCAGGTCGGGCAAAGTGTTATTTTGTTTTTTTTTTATCAGGATTTTTTCAGTAGCAGCCTCGGAGTCTGGTTTTGTGCCCGGTTGATGGCAATAAGTTCGCGGCCTATTACATGGGACTTAAAGGATACTGGCAAAATGTGGGTGTACTAATAGGTACACTTCTGCTTAACCTTTCGGGGATTACAGGCGTGATGTTATGTTATTGTTAATCTGACGATTTTCATATTGAGAGCGTCTCAATATATAGGTATAGTTAATAGCTTCTGCCTTATTCAGTGACTTCATCTGCGTCTGTGATAACAGACATTTACGCGGACAAAAATAAAACTTAAAAAAAAACACTGAATATTCAGCGCCATATCTGGGAATTTTCTTTATGTAAATATTGAGGTTTAAATCTCCACCATTTGTTATTTTTTACACCGTTTTTTTCGAAAACAAGTTTGATATATTACTAACTAAAGTTTTAGTAAAAAAGAAGTTTGTTTCAAGAAAAATAAAAGGCTTTTCCTAGCAATATTTTTTGCTTAATGTTACTTAGTTTAATGGGTAGTATTCGTAGTTAATGGGTATATAATAAATCTTTTAACCTTAAAATTATATTATAAAAGTTTTAAATGCGGAGATTTAAAATATTTGCATTTATTTACCAAAAAAATAATTTATTACCTAAACTAAGTATCTGGTCTCGTTGGTCTACTGATCGCAAAGGACGATGCTGAGCATGTGGTATTGATTCCCAGGACGGGCAAAGTGTTATTGGGTTTTTCCATGAATAATTTCTTAGTAGCAGCCTCGGAGTCTGGATTTGTGCCTAGTTGATGGCATTGGGCTCACGAACAGTCAATGCGAGTCGTCAGAAGCTTGAAAGTCTGTCAATCTGTCTTACCTAGGGGGATCCAGTTACTGGGTTGTGGAGGTCATATAGGCAGTCGCTCCATGTAATTTTACATTGTATTATTATTATCATTGGTAGGTATTCAGCTGCATCCGGTGGACTGGAAGCCGACCCCAAAGTAAATGGGAAAAGGCTAGGCAAATGATGATGATGATGGCATTAGGATCGCCCCCTATTTCATGGGACTTAGACATAACTGGCTAGATATGGGTGTATTAATGGCTACGCTTCTGCCTAATACTCCAGGGATTACAGGCGTGATGTTATGTGTTTAAGTACCTACCTATTATCTTATTCCGTCTTAGTCTTTTAGGAATAGCCTAGCCGCATTGCAGATACAGTGAAAGAATAAGTTATAACAAAAGTTTATAAGTTAGAACTTAATAGTTCGGGTTACGTGCGAATGCCAGACAAACGTTTTATAAGTTAAGTTAAGTAACAAGTATGTATAAGAACAGTTTTATAGGTTCAGATATTTTTCTAGATTTTGGAGGTAGCTACTTATTTATTTAGTTAACTGCCTCGTGGGTCGCGTGGTCTTGCGTTTTATTCCCAGTTCGGGCAAATGTGTTATTGGGATTTTCAATTAGGGATTTCTCAGTAGCAGCCTGGAGAAAGGAAATTGGTAGTGTGCTCCATTAGTACATCCACATATCGCCAGTTATGTTTAAAGTTCCCATGTAATAGGGGGCGAGCCTATTACCATCAACCGGGCTCAAATCCAAACTCCGAGGCTGACAATAAGAAATTCCTGATAGAAAAATCCAATAACAAAAGAACGAAAATAACGAAAGAATCGAACAGCAAGACCTCATGCTCAATAGTACGCTTTGCCACCTCTACATCAACGAGGTAGTCTAGTGAATTACATAAATTTAATTTTTATTATTTGTTTAGTGTAGGTAATAGTAGTCAAAAGGAAAAGTATGAAAATTTAAGCGTCAACCAATTACGGTTCAAAAGACAGAGGTACAGACAGACAGACAAACGGATAAGCAAGAGTAATAGGGCTCCGTTTGGACCCCACGGAACCCTAAAAAAACTCAGTAGCTAGCTGAAAGTGCTCATTAACGAAATGGTAGATACTCAGCAGAAAGCAGTATCTTTTACCAATAAAAAAGATATCCTAGCAAAATCACCACTAAAATAAAACGAACCTCTTATGTAGTTTTTCTCCTACACTCCGTATATACCTGAATGGGACTTTCACAAACTAACATGTAAAAGTTTTATAACTCCAGTATTTTAGTGTTCCACGCATACGGGCAACACAATACAACCATAAAACGCAACGTTTGAAACGAATAACTAACTTCAACTTTTTGACTGATTGATCGACTTTGACCTTGACATTTCAAAAGTGCGACTGCTGTGCATGAGGTCTTGGGTTCGATTCCCAGGTCGGGCAAAGTGTTATTGGGTATTTCCATCAGAATTTCTCAGTAGCAGCCTTGGAGTCTGGATTTGTGCCCGGTTGATGGCAATAGGCTCGCCCCCTATTACATGGGACTAAAAACATAACTGGCGAAATGTGGGTGTACTAATGGGTACACCTCTGCCTAATCCTTCGGGGATTACAGGCGTGATGTTATGTTAATTTCAAAAGTGCCTGTATATGGTATAATTGAAATAAATTCTTTGACTTTGGCTTTATTAAAGTGCTCTTCATATCTGCTACTTAGGTATATTGCGGACGCAGGTGAAGTCACGGAATAAAAAGAAGCCTATGTCCTTTCTTGAGAAACAAACTTACTCCGTACCAAAATTCATCAAAATCGGTTTAGTGGTTTAGTCATGAAAGCGTTAAAGACTGACAGACAAACAGGGTTACTTTCGCATTTATAATATTAGTATGGATTAAGGATGTTGCCGTGCCCAACAGGATCTATAATTCTTTCTATTTATCTAAATCTACTAGCTTTAATCGACCTGTTGTTTGAAACCAGCAATAAAGATTTGCGAATTGCATTCTCTACCAGTCAACCAAAAGGTGGTGAAGAAATAACATGCTAGTGCAATTTGAGTTCATATAAACGGTACGAAAACTGTAGTATAGGTAATAGGCTCTATTACATGGGACTTAAACATAACTGACGAAATGTGGGTACACCTCTGCCTAACTGCCTGCGTAAATGTTATCCTGCCTGCATGTATTTTATTCCTGTATGTGTACACATGTTGGAGCAAATAAATACATCTTATCTTAATGAATATTTTTTCTTTCTTTCTTTCGGTTGGCAACTCGGTAGCAACATTTTGTGGCTGCCTGTGGCCCGTGTGCGACACGGCGAAGAAGTTTGTGCCCTACTTTTATTTCGTCAATTTCTCTAAGAGTTTCTTAAACTGTTTGTGTCTCAGATTCTTAATGTTTTCTCTCGTTTTGTTGCGAAACGAGCGGAATTTTAAATGGCTTTAATGTGTTGTGATAAGTACACACATAACATCACATAACATCACGCCTGTAATCCCCGAAGGGTTAGGCAGAGGTGTACCCATTAGTACACCCACATTTCGCCAGTTATGTTTTTAGTCCCATGTAATAGGGGGCGAGCCTATTGCCATCAACCGGGCACAAATCCAGACTCCGAGGCTGCTATTGTGATAAGTACAAGAAAAGTTTAGCTTGTTATTTTGGTTGAAATAAAATTTCAGTTAAAGAAAGAAGATACATTTATTTATTAAGAAAAAATGTAGAAAATAAATAGATGTATCTATATTTCTAGTTACCACAGTCCAATGGTTATCGAAACTAAATGCATTTCTCAGTTACAGCCTCGGAGACTGGATTTGGACCCAGTTGCTGGCAGTAGGCTCGCTCCCTATTAGGTACATGGGACTTAGAAACATAACTGGAAAAATGTTAGTGTACTTATGGGTACACCTCTGCCTAACCCTTCGGGGATTACAGGGGTGATGGTTATGTATGATGTTCCAATGGTTATCATAACTAAATGAATATTTGGAAACCCATTTTACATCGTTCGTATTTTAAAAGCTTCAAACGATTCAAATTTTACGTTTTACATTTATACATTAAAACTTTTCGGTTGTGCAGTCGCGAAATCACACAGAAAAATTGTTAAATGATTTAAATAATTCTAACTTTTTGAGAAACATCACAATATAGGTAATTTTCTAAACCTAGCATCGAACACTGATTCTAACATTTTAAGGTGTTTCATTTCTTATGTACCTGTCTACCTATATCCCTGATAAAAGTTTTCATGACAAAATTCTCATCCATCAGTTATAAGGTTACAAGACACAATATCGATCAAAAACATGTAAATGACCCCTTATAAATTCACGACACACAAAATACACGGTACAAACATACACAAACCCTTTCTCCATTCCTGAGCCATTATCATAACCTACACAACACAATAGACTAACTACAATAGCTCTAGGATTACACCAAGATATCATACATCGTCTTTTGTATGGACTGAAAGGTATATGTCTAGCTTTAAATTTTAATGGAAGTCGTTTATATGACGTATGTCTGTCGTTATTGTATGGAAGCCTTTTAAAGTTGAGGCTTTATTATGTGAAAAGTCGGGTTTAACTCGATTTTACAGTTGATGAGAATACAGGGTCTTTGGGTTGTGGCCCCCTCTCTGAAGAGGGGGAGTAATGAGCTAAAGTCATTTTGGTTCATGGTTCTTTGTATTTTGCGAACGCAGCCGATGTCGTTGTTGAGAAACCAGCTCACAAGTGTGATCCAATTTGTGGCTATCTAGGTACTTAGTATTTTTGTTTTACAAAAGGTTATCATAAGATAATATAGTAAGGTAGTAATTAGGTTGAATGGATACTAATCTGCTATCAAACAACAGTTTAATTAGTAGGAAAAATATGAAAAAAGAAAATAAATATTTAGATTATTTGTATCTCGTTGAACTAGATAAGAGGTCACAAGCGCTACTGCTGATTATGAGGTCCTTTATTCGAGTACCAGATCGGGTATAAGTGTTTTTTAAGAATTCTCATCAAAGAGCAATCTGATAACTATTATTAACGACCGCAATCTAATTAAAGTCTGTCAAAAATGCCTCTAAATAACTTACCTACATTTTTTGACATCGATTGTCACTGAAATAGATTCGGGCTAGATTTTAAACATTTTATATTAGAAGAATTGGTCTTCAGCAATGTCGAGCCTGAATATTTAATACATAGTAGTACATAGGCCAATCAACTTGGTCTAAGTACATATGTAGGTATTGAAGTGTTGTGATAATATGATTAATGATACTGAAGTCAGAGAACTCGGTTCAACTGTCATTTCTGGATGAATAATCACTTGAAAGTCACTCAATCATTCTGTCATCGGTCGTGATAAATGAATTGATTATTCCCTGCCGACATTTGCTTGTGGGGAGAGTGATGCCCCGTAATGAAGGGTTCCCGTAGGTAAGCTAACTATGAACATATATTTGTAAAATAATATCACACGTGTATATCAAAATGGATAAGTTTTTAACAAGTATATAGTGTTGTATTTGTTTAAGGAATCTTAGATAATATTCTCTTGCAAGCACTAGAGATACAGGTTTATTCGTAGTTCAGGTAGAACCCTAATATTATTTACCTTTAGTTTTTATGCCCTAATTTTAAATATTTTTGTAAATCAAATATTTCAATAAAATACTGCTGACTAAGATAGCACATCTGCAATTAAAGTGGAAAAAACTTATAACTTCGTAATAGGCCATTTTTCTTTTTAATCTATTTTACTAGTAGTGTCTACAGTAAACAAACAAGATAAGTTTTTTCCACTGTAATTGAAGATGTGCTGTCTTAGTCAGCAGTATTTTATTATACTACGAAATGTCTAGTCTAATTGAATGCGAAGTGAATAACAGGTATAAGTTGCAAAAAAAAAAAAAAAACAATAAACCATTTCAATTTTCAATTACAATGTAATCCCCGAATGGTTAGTCAGAGGTGTACCCATTAGTACACCCACATTTCATGAGTTCTGTTTAAGTCCCATGTAATAGGGGGCGAGAAATTGCCATCAACCCGGCACAAATCCAGACTCCGAGGCTGCTACTGAGAAATTTCTGATGGAAAAACCTAATAACACTTTATCCGACCTGGAAATCGAAATCAAGACCTCATGCTCAGCAGCCGCGCTTTGCGACCAGTAGACCGAGCGAGTTATTCATTGGCTAAAATTGAGTAGAGTACTTATAAATGTTATTCAAATAACGTTACTATTTCTAAAATATTTTTTTTTTAAATCTGGTCTTTAAACATTTTGATTTTGATGGTTCATTTTTGTTAGGAACGTTGGTTAGGAACAGCTGTTTTATTTTTCACTATCTTCAGTGGTTTTCATCTGCAGAATCAGTCTTCAGAATTAAGCCAGACTCCTAAATTATCCTAGATAAGAGTAACACACATCCATCCATCTCCACAAACTTTCGCGTTTATAATAGTAGTAGGTTAAAATTTCATGAGTAATTTCAGCCCCTGATAAATAGACACTAGTTTAAATCAGCTTGTATTTTCTAGACTAAACCTAAGACCTAGTACTTATCAAGTTAACACAAAAGCATTAACATAACTATCTAATCAGGCCATCTTAGGTCTGAAGGTTAGATGCTTAACCCCAAACGTCTACGGAAATTCTAACAAAAACCTCAATGTCAAACTGCACTATAAATTGGATGTAGTACCTATAGCCAAATTAAACCAACCCATGTTCAAACTACAAGCTTTCGAAGAAATCGTGAGGGATTTTTAAAATCGAACCTTTTTTCATTTTGAATATTATATGTACAAGTTGTTCATTAATTAAACGATTATAATTATTACTGGTTGGTATACCAACAATTGTTTCACTGATAAATTAAAAAGCAGAGTAAATTGAATTTAAAACTCGAAAATATAGAAAAAAAAAAAATTAACTCTTTGATCTTTAAAAATATAATAATTCTATCTGTTAAGAAATTCAAAAAAGAACGTTTATTGTAATTAATGAGGTTTTTGTCAAACATTTTTGCATTATAGTAATATCCGATAAAGTAACGCCCATTCACGCTATCCCATTTCATAGTTAATTAAAAAATCAGTTTTATTTGTTTAAGTCCCATTTAATAGGGGGCGAACCTATTGCCGTCAACCGGGCACAAATCCAAACTCCGAGGCTGCTACTGAGAAATTCCTGATGGAAAAACCCAATAACACTTTGCTCGACCTGGGAATCGATCCCAAGACCACACGCTTAGCAGTCACGTTTTACGACCACTAGACCAACGAGGCAGTTTATTTCTTCAGCTGTTCACAAACGTACTTCAAATGGAGCCATTTTTATTAATCTTAATTTGTATGTCCCTTAAGTCATCCCTATAAACTACATTAGCAACATCAACAAAAACTCCAAATGAAACCTTGAACTAATCAATAAGTACAAACTAATTAATTATTCTACGTCCATCCGTCGACGTAGCTAAACAAAGCTAGCCGACCGAATCACGTCAGTACACAGTTAACTAAAATCAATACACGAGGCTAGTCCAGTCTGTGGCCGGCTAGTTTAATTACCGTTTACGTAGTGTGTTGGGAAAAGTATCGATAATAATAATAATTATATCTTTTTATACTTATTTTATAACAATATTTAAAGATGTAATTATATATATGTATATTTAATAAATAAGTGGAATAATAATATTTTAGGACAACCAACAAATGGCCATCTGATCCCAAACTAGGCAGAGCCTGTACTATGGTAACCAGACAACTAATAAATATACTTATATATTTCTAAATACATACATATTATATATAAATTACACTCAGACACAGATCAAATCATCGTGCTCAACACACAAAGATTTGTCCTGGGTGGGAATCGAACTCACGACCTCCGTCCTAGGAGTCAGGGTCACTAACTACTCGACCAACAGGCCAGTCGATATATTTGTATTAGTATAAATCTGAGGTCAGCAATTTTAGTTATGATGGGGATCTGTTTTTGAAAATTATCAGTCAGTCGCGGTTTTATTGGTGGTATCAAATAAAACAAAAATAAATCTGAATATTTTTTAGAACGCCGGCTTAATTTTTCCACGGTTTTTATTATTTTGATAATTATATATCCCGAAATAATTTAAATAACAGTTTTTAGTATCAAGTTTACTATTTTCTTAGTTTTTTTTTAAGTTTATCTTGGACATCACTGACATCGGTGAGGGAAAACATCATAAGGAAACTTGGACTTATATTGTCGCACTTTAAACCATGTCGGAGGCTCTTGAGGCGGTTTAGAGACTTTGACACTAGGATATGTGGGGTCGTAAGACCTTACTGCTCACACCAGTGGCGTGCATACCATAGAGGCAGAAAGACACTGCCGACCCTACGTAACTCAGATAAATATTTATAATGTTGTTCTGATATGTAATATTATTTTATATACGAGTATTTATCAATAAACAAAAAAATCCTTAATCATAATTCAGCGCCATCTTTCGAGTGTCGTATAAATAACATCAACATCGATACAAAATAGTCAGCTCGTTCGTGCAATTTGACGCGATTTTACATTGCGCTACGCTAACGCCGCTGACTGCCGCGGAAAAGACAAAAACTATTGATGCCTTAATGTGTATATGTGTGCTCTCGTGGTCATACGGATTAAATGGGTGTGCGTTCGTATAGATACGCGGCACACATGTCACAAATAACGCACACAAACGCACCAAATAGACACTGCATGACTTGTACACGACGAATTACGATACTTACCGATGTGTTCCGATCGGAAGCTAGCTATATTATGCGACTATTTTAAAAAGTAACATTATTTCATTAAACTTTCTCTAAATAAAGCACCATTTTTTTTGTCGTATTTTATAAACAAGTAGTTTGAGCGGCCATTAGTCGTTTGTTTATTTTGATTTAGTCGTGAGCTTTGTTATCAGATATTTAAGATTTAACGATGTTATTAGTGTGAAAAAATGGATAAATATTCACTGTGAAAGTTGTTCATGTGGTGTGTATAGAGGAAATCAAAAATATGCGTTTTTAAAACTATCGGTGACAAAAAGACGTGATCGTGCTTTGTTATCAGATATTTAAGATTTAACGCTGTTATTAGTGTAAAAAAATGGATAATATTCACTGTGAAAGTCGTTCATGTGGTGTGTGTATAGAGGAAATAAAAAATATGCGTTTTTAAAACTATCGGTGACAAAAAGACGTGATCGTGAAAGGTCAATGACACCGGAATTTATTTAATTTGACTGCTTATTTAATTTGCAAATTAATATGAAACATCAAAACATTATAGGTATCCGTAAAATATTTCTACAAAATCAATCAATCCAGGCTATTTAAGGTGGCAATTACCTACATTATTATTTAAGTCGACAAGACGACGAACCAAAACCATGATAGGTACATGTTTGGTAAGATACCTACCTAGCTTAAATAGCTTTTAACTATTCTGCCTACCCTGTCTAAAAACTCTGTGCACGCCACTGGCTCACACGATAAAGAAGAAAGAAGACTATTTTCTTAAGAAACAAAAACCGTCCGCGGTCTTTCTCTTTGTAACCTCAGGGGGCTTAGACAAAGTAACATCGCTTCGTCGATTGACCACGTGACTTAACATGGCTATGTCAATCCCATACATTTTAGTCTTTTCTAACTTCGTTATCGTTTTGCAATTGTTACTTTGTCTAAGCCCCCAGGTTCTATATAGAGAGTCCTTTTGTATTTTATCAGAAAGCGTTAATATTTTTTAACACTTCCTTCCTAGATTAGTAGATTTTTGTTCTTGATACTTTTAACGCTATATTGGAGTATTTTTGATACTTTATTAATACTCGATTGATTCCATTTGGTACCTAATATCCAAATTAATGGAGTCAGTCTTAAAATAAAAGGAGTTTTTACCTATATTCGCAAGTTCGATGCAAAATAATTTATCGATGGTTTCATTCAGAAGTTTCTACTACATGAACTCAGTATCGATACTCGATTCGATTGCCTCTCACTAATGCCTCGTTAGCGCGGCTCACTCGACCGTTATGGTCAATTCACTTCCATACAACTAGAGGAGTGTGAAGTGATGCGGGTTCTTCTGGCTTGCCAGTCAATTTTGTGGCTCGGCTTTTCTAAATGAATGAATGTCGTTACCACAGGGTTATTTTTTTTTAACAGAATCCTAATTCTTCGTTCTCAAATGAAAGTAGCTTAAGTTATTCATTATAACATCCAATAAAAGTCCTGTCAGAACGGTCTTGCTGTTTCGGAGATTATCCGGAACAAACAGACAGACAGACAATTTTTTTTTCTAAGTACCTGAACTTATTTTGTTAATCTGTTATTTTGACGCTACAAATAGGCACAACAATTTTATTTATTTGTAATAATATTTGTTAAAAAATAAATAATATTAAATAATAAAATCCCCTTACCCACTGCAGGGTTTAAGCCTTCTTCTCATACAGAGAAGGCACGAGCATTGATCACTACGCTTGCTCAAGACAGATTATCGATTACAGACTCATAATAAGTGCAGGTTTCCTCACGATGTTTTTCTTTAGCGATGTCAGTGATGTGAAAGTGACAATCTATTTATTTTTATTTTTATATCTCAAATTAATTATGTTAAAATTGTTGCCTAAGCTTACATATTATTTTGTTGCCTATTTGCCTAGACTGGGACAAAATAATATAATAGCCTAACCTAAGTACTTACATAAAATGAAGGTAGACCCAAAAGACCATTATGAAGTATTGGAGTTCAACTAAATAGTTGTCCCTAGCCGTATTACACGGCCTGGTAAAGTTGCCAGCTAAAAAAACAAATTGAATATTTAAATTGGACATCATCTAAGTTCTTTTGAAGTCCTAAGAGGGTGATTACATTGTATCGACGGATCGTAATCGAGAAACCTTGATTAACTTTAAATATTTAATGAAAACCTTTTTTTAGTATAAAAAAAGTTTGAATTTATAAATCCTAATTAATATTATAAATGCAAAAATAAGTTTGTTTGTTACCATTTTACGCCTAAGCTACTGAACCGATCATTCTGAAATTTTGCACATTCATTGCCAGGTGTACAGGAACGAACATAGGGTACCTTTAATCCGGAAAAAAAGTATTGTTCTCGAGAGAAATCATAATAACGTTCTTATGATGATAGATGGCGTCACATGTCTTTCGAATTATGATCGCATTTTAAACTTAATTTGCGAGCGAAGCCGCGGTCGAAAGCTAGTAATATTATAATTATTTGAAGTTAAATTAACGCGTAAGCGCTTTTTAAATAGGACTGTTTGTAGTTTTTTTTGGCAATACCTAACCTGTTTTAGTGGTTTTTATATTTTTAATTAAAATACTTAAATAAACTTTCTTCTTTTTTGTTATAATAAGTTTTTTAGACTTGACTACGCTGAGCGACCTTCATTTCAATGTTAATTTAATTCTTCTCATTAGTCTTCTTCGTTAATTGATTTTATGGTTAGTATTGGAGTTTACACAGTCTAGAACACAGTAAAGTTCCATTTATGTACACGATGCGTGTTATCTATACTTAACATAACATCACGCCTGTAATCCCCGAAGGGTTAGGCAGAGGTGTACCCATTAGTACGCCCACATTTCGCCAGTTATGTTAAAGTCCCATAAAATATACTTATACTAATTTAATATTAAACTAATATTATTAAGAGGTAAAGTGCGTTTGTTTGTAGAGGTAATCTCTGGAAGAGAGTTAGTTATAGAGATATGCCGCGAGTAGAAGTTAGTCTACAATAAAAATGGACATTTAGGGCAACGCTTATTGGAAATAAAAATAATTATCCACAGTTTGACTCAATATTCTCTATACAAACGCTGGGAAACCGAAATAATTATTTTATGTCTTCATTTAAAAGAAAAATGGTCTTAATATTGCCCAAACATTAATTGTGTCCTTTTGAAAATGTGGCATATCTTTAAAAACGCAGATATTTAAAACAAGATGGAATATCATTAGAAATATGTCAAACTTTAATTAAAACCCCAAACAAAACTAAAATCATAATCCTAAATGACATCTTGGGAAAGATGTCTGAAAACAGTGAAGTTTTGATGGTTTTAAGCTGTCAAACTTTGGATGATATGCTTGACAGTTTGAAAACGTCAACTAAACTTTGTAGACATTCCAAGAAAAAACTTAAAAAGTAAAGTTGCGTAGTTGAGGTAGCAGAGCAGTGATATCTATACAAATAAATAAAATTGTATTGTGTGTTTGTAATGTCAAAATAATAATATAAAATAAATAAAACATAACATAACATCACGCCTGTAATCCCCGAAGGGTTAGGCAGAGGTATACCCATTAGTACACCCACATTTCGCCAGTTATGTTTTTAGTCCCATGTAATAGGGGGCGAGCCTATTGCCATCAACCGGGCACAAATCCAGACTCCGACGCTGCTACTGAGAAATTCCTGATGGAAAAACCCAATAACACTTTGCCCGACCTGGGAATCAAACCCAAGACCTCATGCACTAGACCAACGAGGCAGTAAAATAAATAAAAATAAAATAAAATAAAAAAGCCTTTTATTTCTTACAGAAAATGTAGCAAGTTACAAGTTAGTTTACAGTTGTATATATATTAGTATAATGTGTGTGTTGTATTTAATAGGGTTTTTTTTTCTGGAGCCTCAAGGAAATATTTAAGAGCAACATGCCAATCCAACTAAAGACAAAGGTTAATTATTACCTTATACCATGCCTGACCTATGCTTGTCAAACATGGATCATTGTGATCACATATACAATCGACAGAAATAATGTAACCAAGCTTTTGTACAAACCTAATTTAAAAGAATGCCGTGGAGTTTCTTGCTCGTTCTTCTCCATAGAGGCCTACCTCCGTTTTGGAACGAGCAACTAGCTTCAACTTTCGAACTAACTGACCGACTCTTTGGCAATTCAAAAGTGCCTGTAAATGGTCTAATTGAAATAAATGTTTTGACTTTGACTTTGGAAGTTCAATAAAAACATTGAAAACAAAATTACAGCGTGCCAAAATAATAATATGAATGTTTAATCAAACCATAATTCATATTTTATTTTATTACATAAATAAATCAAATTTTTAAATCTATTTCTATTGTGTTTTATCTAAACTAAAATTATATAGACAAAATATTTTTTTTGTAATGGAGTAATTTAAAAAAAAAACATAATCGCATTTTAAATTTTTTTACCTATAAAAAGCTTTTTTATTATTATTAAATACAAAACGACTTGAAAATAAATGACACAGCCGAAGTCTCGGGCAAAAGCTAGTTTATTACAAATCAATCAAATAAAACTGACTCTATAAAATCAGCCAATTCAATTTAACCTTCTGTAGATCACGCGTTAGATTAGATCTTTATACAGGGTGCTACAAAAACGTCAATTTGTCAACACCATAAAAGTTTACACCCCTTTAGCTATAAAGTTGTAAAATAAAACAAAAAAGGCTTAATAGGTATTAACACGGCTCTCATGGAAGTACATACGTGTAAACGCTTCAGAAGATCGTAAAAAAAGTGTGTGATATTCATAAAATTATATTTTTACTATGTGTTTTTATTTCTTACTAACTTTAGCTTATAGTCGCGAATTCGTTCGCGTATATATATTTATAGAAAATAAAGAAAGAAGAACTGTTTTTTCACGAAAAAATGACGCACACAATTTAAAAAGATAAATAAAAATATACAAAACTTATAAAATATGCGCCACTATTTCGCGAAACGGCTGACGCTCAGCGTTCTCTTTTGAGCGGAACCCGTTTATTAAATAGTAGTAGCTTAAATTAGTTCCAGTGTTGCGGATATTGTTCGAAAGGGTCACAGCGGCCCTAAAACGCAAAGAGAATTAGGAGTAAAACGGATGGGTTTAGTCAGTTAGACTCTGACACTCCCGTCCGCTCCGCTCAGAGCGGAAGAAGTCATTTCAAAAACGCTTAGTTACAACAGCGAACTGCCAGTGAAAGTCCCGCCAAAATCGGTTCAGCCGTTTCGGAGATTAGCCCACACAAACAGACAGATAATCATTTTATTTTAGTTTTTTCGTGTAAATGCTGCAACATTCGTGTTTATTTTTTAAAAATCTGTTATTTTGACATTACAAACAGACACTTCAATTTTGTTCATTTGTATAGACAAGGAAATGGTGTAAATACTTTTTTATTAGTTTTTTGCTCTTTACTAGTAGGCGGTGTAAGTAGGTAATTGATGATGACGCGTTTTATGGGCAATATTGCCCCATTGTCCCGGGCAATGAATAGGTCACTGACCTTTAGGTAGGCGTTATCAATTAACCTGTTCACATTGGTTTTAAGACCTCCCTTGATACCGCTCTGTGTGGTGATTTGCTTTTAATTTAACAATATAATCTTGTTTTATAAAATTATTGTTTTAATTAATAGCCTTTAATAATAACATCATAATATTTGTATATTTGAATTTTGTTTTTAATTAAAAAATCCTCAAAACACACGTAATAAAAGGTGCGAGTGGGATGGAGAGTACGGCGGGTATATTAATTAATTCCTACACTCTCTCATTTTGTGTTCAGTAAAAATATTAATTATCAAACCTAGCAAACATAACCTAGCAAAATGGGGCTTTATAGACCCCACCAATACCCAGTGCGAGTGTGGTGCTTCTGACCAAACGATGGCCCACTTACTGCATTGCCCAAAGTGTCCCTGCACCTGTACCCTAGAGGACGTTAACAACGCTACTGATGCCGCGATAAACGTGGCCACCTACTGGGCACAAAAACTATAATTTGGGGATTGTCCATAATCATCGACTCGATAAGAAGAAGAAGAATTATCAAGAACATCGTAAAAACTCTTAATAACCAATATTTATTTATGATTAAAATATTGGTTGTAAAGAAAAACATCGTGAGGAAATCTGGACTCGTTTTAAATATATTATATGAGTCTGAAATCGCCTTAAGCAAGCGTGGTGATCAATGCTCATGCTTTCTCTGCATGAGAAGAGGTCTTCTCCCTACACTAGGACAGTAGTAGGCTGGTATCATTATTACGTATTTATGTTAAAAATGCCTCGTTGGTCTAGTGGTCGCAAGCGCGACTGCTGTTCATGAGGTCTTGGGTTCGATTCCCAAGTCGGGCAAAGTGTTATTGGGTTTTTCCATCAGGAATTTTGCCCGGTTGATGGCAATAGGTTCGCCCCCTATAACATGGGACTTAAAACATAACTGGCGAAATGTGGGTGTACTAATGGGAACACCTCTGCCTAACCCTTCTGGGATTACAGGCGTGATGTTATGTTAAAATCAGAAATAACTTATTCCAGATGCACATTTTTTGTATTAATTATTGGACAAGTACTAAGACAACTTGACAAAGCTATTAAAAGTATCATTTTCGATCTTAAGAGATGAGATAATATTAAATTGAAGAGTACAAAAGTTAGTACCAATAAGTACCACTTAAACCAGTTACATAATACTTGTAACTTGTATCTTAGCAAGCTAATAAAGCTTGGTTTACAAGTGCTAACAGTTTGGAATAGCCGCTATAAACTTTATCACTTGCTACTAAAGTTTAATACTCGTTACTGCGGTTTAGTGTTTCATTTTCGCATTTATAGTCTTAGACTATGTTGTGTAGGAGATGGTCTAGTGTTCGCAAAGCGCGACTGCTGAGCATGAGGTCTTGAGTTCGATTGCCAGGTCGGGCAAAGTGTTATTAGGTTTTTCTATCAGAAATTATCAGTAGTAGTCTCGGTGTCAGGATTTGTGCTCGGTTGATGGTAATACCTAACCTAATAACTGACGATGTCGTGATGACATGTCGTTATTATTATTTAAACTACTTCGTCCATGCAAATCTCGTACCTGATTTCATCCCATTAGGGGCGAATTTCAGACATCTACTACCTATAAACTACCTCGTTGCCAAATTTTATCTTTATCCGTCAAGCGGTTTTCGATATTATGTAATGAGTAAATGAGTGAGTGATCTTTCGCTTTCATATATTTGCTTGCTGCTTGTAAAATAAAGAATACTTCATTAATTTAATGAATGCGGATGTAAATTTCCAAGTCTTTGACAAACTCATTCGAATTACTTTCATATACAAAGGAGCATAATGTTAAAACAATTCGCTGATTTCGTATTTGATTGCCATTTGTTTCTTTCACAAAAACAAGTTTCTATTGAATCTTTGTGTGTTTGACATTGTTTCTTGTAATCAAAGTTTTTGATTTGGAACTGTTGTAATCGAATATTTGTTTGTATACGTCTTTCTTTCTATGACCTTCGACCTTAGACCTGGAAATGTCAGGAGCTTTCAATAGATTTTGTTAACTGATATTGACAGTTGGATATATAGGATATGTTTTTCTTTTGGGTTATAAAGGTCAGTGGTCAGAGATTCGACGCGACGGTGTTCGAACATTTAATATGGCGACAAAATATCAAACCTATTGACCATACGAAACATATATCTTCTTTTCTTTTTAGTCTTTTGTACGAGTTCCGACTGTCTGACTGGAGACTTTCGTGAAGGAGAAGTTTTGGCTGAAGAATGTCTTCAGGAATTTTTTTCTTTGTATTTTATCTATGATGGGTTTGCTCTTGACTCTAGTCTAGGTCAGAGGTGACAGAGAGGGGAAACCTGAACTTATATATTTATACGTCTGTCTCCGACTCTCCTGTGACATTGCTGCCTCGAGCAAGCGTGGTGATCAATGCTCTTGCCTTCTCTGTAACTTGATTTTGTTTTGGGATTTTGTATCATTTTTTATGTATGTGCTAGCACGTGAATAAACCATTTTTCTTTCTTTCTTTCCCTGTATGAGAAGAGGCTTTTGCCCTGCAAATGTGGGATAATGA
Source organism: Hoplodrina ambigua (assembly GCA_949774945.1). Lineage (NCBI taxonomy): Eukaryota > Metazoa > Arthropoda > Insecta > Lepidoptera > Noctuidae > Hoplodrina > Hoplodrina ambigua. The sequence goes on from OX458983.1 coordinate 11,521,583, forward strand.
AAAAAATAATATTTTTACCCTTAAAACAACTTGCACTTATAACTGTAAACTTGTATGTTTTCGAAAGTTTATCTTGAACATCACTGACATTGGTGAAGGAAAACATCGTGAGGAAACCTGGACTTTTACCAGCCTATTACTGGTCCACTCAAACTATGTCAGAGGCCCTTGAGGCGATTTAGAAACTCTGACACTAGGGTGTGTAGGCCCACCCACAAACCCTAGTGTCAGAGTTTCTAAATCGTAAGACCTTAATGCCCACACGATAAAAAAGACGAAAAACTGTAAATTAACACTCCTGATCACGCCACGGCTTGCCAATTAAAATACAGTAGGTGTCGGCAGGCAATCGATAATAATACTATCCATAATTAATGACGTCATATGTTATTGTTCAGTTCGAGTGTAATGCGCGCTACGTACTCTGTTGAATAATTAATTACAAACGTTCTGTAATTACTAAGTTTTCTACGTCATGGAACACTTGTATTAATCGATGTAGTTTTTTCAATGTCATGTTTCCATTAGAAAGAAAAAAGTAGAATGTCGCATTTGGTAAATGGAAGTATTAATTTCGGGGAAACGTATATTTAATTTGTCAATTAACAATGTCAATTAAGAATTCATTTCTTTTAATTAATAATATGTACAATTTTTCCAAAGTTAATTATAAATAGTTAATTTAGTTAAAATACCGTGCGTGCTTGTACGACGAGATATATGAACGTATATGAGGCGAAAGGAGTATTTAAGGATTGTAAAAAGAGGCGTTCTGTGAATTTTGTTACTCTTTCCATCATGGCGATTTCTTTTTGTTGTGGACCGAACCCGTTTATCGAAAACATGTTTTAAAAGTTAATACTAAACTTTGACCACCATGACCCGGGAGGGCATGGCAAGGGATTTAATCTTAGACATTCAAACGTAGTGGCATCGGAAGGGATGTCCCGGCATCATTTTGAAGCATAGCAATTCATGTCGTATTTCTATAGCAATTACGTTTGAATGTCCGTTAGTAAAAAAATAATCCCTTGCCATGCCGTCCCGGTCTGCGTAGGCCATTATAAGCACAATATTTGGCGCGTTACTCAAAACAAGAAACAAAAAATCCTTTACCAATAATATTTTTTGCTCAAAGTTATTTACTTTGATGGGCAGTGTCCGCAGTTGACGGGTATGTAATGTGTTTTGTTACAGCCTGTATATACCTCCTTCGGGATAAATAGATAAGATTTTATGTTATTGGTAAAACTGTAATTGCCAAAAATATAAATGTTGGAAGTGACATCGTGACGTACATTTTGACTTTATTGTTGTACTTTTGCATGGAACAACTTATTTAATTTTTAATAACCGACAAGCACCCGCACCGCGCCTTCATACGCTTGATTTTTTATACGGATCCCTAATTTTTTCATAGTAAAATATAGCCTACTAGCTTTTGCCCGCGACTTCCGAGAAAATAAAATAAAACATAGCCTATGTTACTCGCAGATAATGTAGCTTTTTCATGGTGAAAGAATTTTTAAAATCAGTCCAGTAGTATTTGAGTTAATCCATTACAAACAAACAAAAATAAAAAACATCCTCTTAATAATATTAGTGTAGATATCACTCAGTGATACTGCAGCTCCATAGCTTGCGCAAATGCAAAAAAATAAATATAAAATCGGTTCAGTAGGTCCAGAGATTACCGCTACAAACATACAAACTTTACCTCTTTCTAATATGAATATAGAAGAACAATTTTAATACTAGGTCGTCTAGATGCTTTCCATCTATACTTAATATAGCTGAAGATAGTGTCGGATTGTTTGTTGTTTAAACGCGCTAATCTCTAAAATTTCAAGTCGCACGAAGTCGCAAAGAGCAACTAGTCATGTATAAAATTGTTCGGTCAATCTAGGCCACAACCAAAGCTCCTTAACACACGAACTCTCTGTGCCGAGTAGAACCGGATCAAATCGGCTGTATTATGCAGGCACGTGTGAAAGCTTTCATTCCTACCCATACACTTTACTACCGGATTCCCGACGCCACTACACTATCCGGGAGTCCGAATGAATAGGTGCTCACACGTGTCGCGAATTCCGGACATTTTAAATTTTTATTCCTGATATTTTTCGACGCGACAACTGAACTTGAATATGCTACGACTGCTACGAACGTAGCGCGTAGCTCACTTCGTAGCTCTGAAGCGTAGGCTCGTAGCAAATGTGTGCTCAATGTTTAAATAAAAGTATCCAAATGTTTAACACTTTAAACATTGAGTACACCGTTTATTATGATGATATTTTATCGTTTATTTAAATGAGATTTTGCCCGCGACTTCGTCCGCGTGTATTTAATCACCTAGAGGTATGAAATTAAATTACGACTTATTCTCATATCTCCCAAATATAAATTGAAGAAATCATAAAAATCGACCACAAATAGCGTGGCTCAATATACATATAAGATTAATTAAGATTTCGGCTAGTACGTGCATTACTTATAATATGTAGGTAGTAGATAGATAAGTATATTTTTTCTTTTATATTCAAATGCCTCATTTGTGCCTTTTGTTTTAACGTGACCTTTTTCTTGAAACTAGAACAATAGCTCGGTGTTTAAATATTCTATACAATTATACGGTAGGGATTTTCTATGGATAAATTATGTAAAGTTGATTTTAATTTTGTCGTTTAATGATACCATTTGATTTTAGAATTGACATTAATTTTTTAAGTAGGTACTGTCAATAACCGCGATTTCGTCTGTTTTAAGTTACGTCTTTGTCTGCAGTTCTCGTCTCGTGGGTTATAGCGTGATGTTATATAGCCTATGTTACTTGTTGATAATGTAGCTTGCTATAGGTGAAAGATTTTTTAAATCGGTTAAGGCGTTTTTGAGTTTATCCATTATAAACAAAAATAAAAAAGATTTAGAAGATTTAGAGAGAATTTTAGTTTAGATGTTTTGATAGGCCAATGGTTAAGATGCCTGCCTTTCGTGCAAGAGGTTTGAGGTTTGGTACCGCGCAAGTATCAATATGGCTTTTTAAGTCTTATGTATTTTTAAAATTAATTTTGGACTTTACAGACCTCTGTGAAAGAAAACATGGTCGGGAAAAATTCCCCTTTAGAACAGAACCCTAAAAAAAAATTGAACCCAAAATCGAACGAATAAAAATCATAAAAAAACCCAAATAAATCCAGTATCAATGTTTTTAACAATAAAACAATAAAGCTTTAATTTTTTCGCATTCAAAACAAACATTGATCCCTGTTGTCAGAATTGTTATCACAAAATTGTCACCAAGCAATTATATTTAAATATTCACAAGCTCAATTTGTAATTCAAATCGTTTTTATATTCAAATATTTTTTGGTTTTATAACGAATATATTCGTTATAAAACCAAAAAATATCATTTTATTGTTTCATATAGGTTTGTAGACGCGACGACGCGATAGCCCAATTCATATTTGGGTAATTCCATACATAAATATAAAAGTTATTCTGTCTGTTTGTTTGTTACTTCGTTACAGAAAACCGCTGAACTAATCGTATTAAAATTTTACGAAAAGGTAGCTTGATACTAGGATAAGTTAATCTAGTATCTAGTATTTATTTATCTTGTTAGGCTACTATTTTAATCTGTGACTATGTCTGCCTCGAAGATAACTGATATTTACCAAGACGAAAATCTCGTAAAAGTATATAGAAGGAGATTTCTTTCTCAGGAGCCCTGACCACCATTAGCATGGACCCTGTTCCCGATGCCGGTGGGATACTATTTTTTATACATATATTTAAATGTTTTTATTTTTAACTTTTTGTTTTTAATTTTTGACTGCCTCGTTGGTCTAGTGGTCGCAAGCGCGACTGCTGTGCATGAGGTCTTGGGTTCGATTCCCAGGTCGGGCAAAGTGTTATTGGGTTTTTCCATCAGGAATTTCTCAGTAGCAGCCTCGGAGTCTGGATTAGTGCCCGGTTGTTGGCAATAGGCTCGCCCCCTATTACATGGGACTAAAACATAGCTGGCGAAATGCGGGTGTACAAATGGGTACACCTTTGCCTAACCCTTCGGGGATTGGAGACTAGCCAAGTACGCATGAGATTTTATAATGCAGTGTTTGCACAAACACAGGTGCACTCTCTCTTCCCTAACTCTCGTAGTCCTATGGAACTGCAGTGCAAAACGATCAGGCGCTGGACTAACGGCTTTACCTGCTTTTTGCACGTGGGCAATTCCCAAATTCCCAGCTGCTACTGAGAAATTCCTAATGAAAACACCTACTTACACTTTTTACCACACCTGCGAATCGAACTCAGTAAGAATAAGAAAGTAACAAAGCTCTCCCTATCGCTTTATCGCCACTCCTATCACAATATTGACATAGTTTAACATCTATATTGAAACAATATTGTTAATAGCTTCGCCCTTTACAATTTAGGTGGATATAATTTATTTGACAGCGGATCGTTAACTTCAAGGCTAGGCTAGTATATACGTACGTATCGCTCTATAATAAATGGATTCAGAATAATTAACAGTATCGTGAAACCAACCCTCTAACTTATAAAGTGTAACAAGTTCTAGATGATAAACAAAGACAGGGCCAGATTAATTAAAAAAAAAAATTAGGCTAGTATTAATTTACGTTTTAAAGTGACCACGCCGTTTTTTTTATTTTTCACCTAGCCATGTTACTCGGAACGATGCTAGGATTGTAACGATACCCCATACATCTAAATCGGTTCAGGCGTTTAAAAGTTATGGTGAAATAAAGAATCTCACATACATACATACATACATTAACCCTAAACATATAACACTCCTTTTTTTGGGGCAGTCGTGTGACAAAAATACACATAACATAGTCGTCTTCCAAGTTCAGTGCCAGTCTGCCTCGTTGGTCTAGTGGTGGCAAAGCGAGACTGCTGAGCATGAGGTCTTGGTTTGGATTCCCAGGTTGGGCAAAGTGTTATTGGGTTTTTCTATCAGGAATTTTTCAGTAGCAGCCTCGGAGTCTAGATTTGTATTCGGTTGATGGTAATAGGCTCGCCACTATCACATGGGACTTATAAGATAACTAACAAATTGTGGATGTACTAATGTGTACACCTCTGCCTATCCCTTCGGGGATTACAGGCGTGATGTTATGTTAACATAGCTATTAACTACGCATTCTGTCCGTTAAACTCAGTAACATTGAGCATTTTTTTTGCTGGGAAACGATATTTATATTTGGCGTCGAAAATCATTTTATGTTAGGTTCTCAATGTAATGCAAACAGAATATTGTGCTCATGTGTGCCTACAGTTATAGAAATGCATTATTGTGTAATTTAAAGTCAATCAATCGACTAATCTCCCAGCGGAAACAAACATACAAAAGCCTTATTTTTATAATATGAAGTTAAAAAAATAGAAAAGTAACTTTCCTAAAACATAATTAGTCGATATAATTAGGATATTCATAGAATGAAATCGTATTTTCGTTGTTTTTTTGTACGTTTTTTTTTTGTTTCTTATGTACATATTTTACTTTTGATTGTATGCGTCATTTTTCCGTGAATAAACAGTTTTTCTTTCGTTTCTCTATTTCTTATAAAATATGACAATTTTAAATAGTAGTACACTGGTACCGATTCTCTTGGTCACAAACTAAACTTAAATTAGACTATTTCCATCTTATTATTTCCAATAAAACAAGAAAGAGACTAATGTGAATAAGAGCTGTCAAATTTAGTCAATCTGACACATCCATACAATTATAGTTGACATCTTAAAACGTATGGATTAAAAAAACGAATAATAACAAGAGAATCGGCACCACTGGTGCCGATTCTCTTGTTCACAAACTAGACTAAATTTAGAGAATTGACATCTCTTACTAACATACAGCGAACGGAAAGGACGGTGACATTCCGTGACATTAAAGAACTAAGTTAGAGATGTCAAATTAGTTTTGCCTTGAACTTCTCCGTATTTTTAATCCACACGTTTTGTTTTTTTGATGTGTCAGATTGACTAAATTTGACAGCTCTTATTTACATTTGTCTTTTTCTTATTTTATTGGACAGAAAAAGATGGAAATAGTCTAATTTTAGTTTAGTTTGTGACCAAGGGAATCGGCACCATTATCTAGTTAAACTTAAAAAAAAATCAGGAGTAGGTACCTACAAACCCAAAAGAAAAAAAAAGAAAAACCACTTTTTGTTAGTTCCCTACAAACAAGTAGCGAATCCCAAGAGAAATCCACCTGATATTTATGAAAAAAGAAACTGTTTTCTACTACCAACGCTTCGTCGGGAAACCCCAATTTTTCCAACATTACCTACGAATAAAATTGTTAAAGTTTTCAGTATGGTAATGACAGCAAACACGCTGTTCGCAACGAAAATTGAAGGAAAAAAATGGTAAAACCTGGCGCAACTCACGGTCAAATTGTCAGCGGATTTTCGCCCTAATTGGCGGAAATAATTGGGAAACTGTAAAAAATCTTTTTTCTGTTGGTATATGTGGTTTGAATTGAAATGTCAGAAGGTTGTTACGAGGATTTTTGAGCTCGATTTTGTTTGTGTTTTGTTTCGCTTTGTTATCAAGAGTTTTCAAATTATTTCACCATTTTGTTTATAAAAAACGTCGTGATTGCCCAGTGGTTAAGGGGAAAGTTGCAGGTTCGATACCAGGCAAAGACCAATGTGACTTGTTATTCATATTTATTTTTAAAGTTTATCTTGGATATCACTGACGTCGGTGAAGGGAAACATCGTTGCTGATTTTTTACTGACTTTCCGACTTATTGGTTTAGTGGTCGCAAAGCGCGACTGCTGCGCATGAGGTCTTGGGTTCGATTCCCATGCCGGGTAAAGTATTATTGGGTTTTTCCATCAGGAATTTCTCAGTACCAGCCTCGGAGTCTGGATTTGTGCCAGGTTAATGACAATCGACTCGACCCTTATTAAATGGGACTTAAACATAACTGGCGAAATGTCTTTGCCTAACCCTTCTGAGATTAGAGGCGCGATGTTATGTTAGTAGCTCTAACAAAGAACAATGACCGAAAAATGACTAAAGATAGTCATTTCATGGCCAAGCCCTCACGTCAAAAAAGGGGGTCAATAAATTAACGAAACAGGCTCAGTGACGACGCCGCCTTATCTCTGATCGCTAAGCGCGCAGTGGGACCTGTCCCTAACTCACTGAAACACTCCGTTTAATGAAAAATGTTCCCGCTATTAACTTGAGTGGTTCATAATCTAATTTATTTTGTGTCGTTCAACTTAGTCATGTCATATTTAGATGTTTTCGTTTTTGTTTTGTACCAATGTGACTTTTTCTTATTTATAATGTACTTTTTAAGTTTATTTTAGACTTCACTAACATCGGTGAAGGATGGCATCGTGAAGGAACCAGGGGGCCCACCCCCATCTCTTAAAACATACATAACATCACGCCTGTAATCCCCGAAGGGTTAGGCAGAGGTATACTCATTAGTACACCCACATTTCGCCAGTTATGTTTTAAGTCCCATTTAATAGGGGGCGAGCCTATTGCCATTAACCAGGCACAAATCCAGACTCCGAGGCTGCTACTGAGAAATTCCTGAAGGAAAAACCCAATAATACTTTGCCCGGCCTGGGTATCGAACCCAAGACCTCATGCTCAGCAGTCGCGCTTTGCGATTGACCAATTCACACACCTCAGTGTTTGCTTCTTTTCGTCCAGAACTTATACTCAGCCGTGTGTCAAAATAACGTATTTACCTGACTTCACATCTGATAAAACCTACTTGATATGTACAATAAGTACTTGAATATACAAGTACACGTTTCTCATGGAAACTGTTTGGAATTTATGTCAGTATTGTAGATAGGTACAAACAGTATGTAACTTGAAATAATATGATCGAATCGTAGGATAAAGTTATTTTTGTATTTGAATTCGTGTATACTGAAGTATAATGTACGCTTTTGAACAGATAATAAGAACTGTTATCGTTATTTGTGTTTTTTCTAAGTTTATCTTGACAACAGTGGCATCGGTGTAGGTGAAAATCGTGAGGAAACCTTGACTAAAATTATTTTTAGTATTTTTAGGGTAAAGAGTTTAACTTCCACTTTCTTTAAAAAAATATATTCGTTATGCAGGCTGACTTTTAACTCACAGCCTATCTTTCAGGAGTGAAAGTACTCATGAATTCGAAAAACTTTTATTTCTGAAACTATTACGCACAGGTGCAAAATTTCGTATCCCTGGTAAATTAAAAAAATAAATCTTTCATAAAAATCTTACCCGGAAAATTACATACACAAAAAAGAATTAGCCACATTAATCGAGCCGTTCTCGAGTTTATTGTTTAGAAACAAATTTAGCCATTCATTTGAATCTAAAAATACAAAATATGAGGTCATAACACTTACTGAAATTACTTTACTCACAAAGATGAAATTAGCAGGGAGCTAGATTATAGTTAGTTCCAAGATTCACTCCCAAAGGGGATGACACGGAGGTCCGAAATTTGCACGGACGAAATCACAGGCAAAAGCTAGTTATTTATAAAGATATTAAAAAAAACAATGAGCCAATTTTAAAATGTAGTAATTAAGAGTAACTTTCCCAACAAAATGTCCATGAAACTCATACAAACCCACACATGTAACTGCAAACAGAATCTGAATATCAAACAAAGGCACAATATGCTGATTGCACGGGTTCATTAGCAAATACGTTTATGTGTTTATTACATTATAGCAATGAGTTGGTAAATACTGTTGTGTAACGATTATTAACAGAGTACTTGCACAGTGCAAGTAATTAATACTTCGTGTTCTCACTTGTCAATAGGGTATTAAAAATTACCAATCAATTGACAAAATTTTATACATAAACTTAAGCCTTTTTCCCATGGGGGTAGGCAGAAACCACAGTACGCCACCTGCTACGATCCTGACATAGGTACTCCTTTTGCCTCATCTACGAAAACAACACATCTACATAATCATACATAAATCTACATAATTTTATGTCCAGTCAAAACGCGATTCTCTTATAGAATTTTGCAATAGTAAAATGTGACGTCACTTTTCTGCCAAATTTAATTGACAACCTTTTTATTTATTTGAAAGCAACTAAATTTGAATTTTCAGTCAGTTCAATATAAATCGGGTTTTCAGGGTTAAAATAAGCGTCTCATTACAGTAGTTATGTCTCGTCTCTTCTTGTGTGTTACACATAACATAACATCATGCCTTTAATACGGTTAGGCAGAGGTGTACCCATTAGTACACCCACATTTCACATAATGCTATGTTTATGTCCCACGTAATAGATGGCTAATAGGCTAGCAAATCTATTATATGGGCCTTAATCATAGCCAACCGGCACAAATCCAGACTTCGAGGCAGCTACTGAGAAATTCTTGGTGGAAAAACCCAATAACACTTTGCCCGTCTTGGGAATCGTACCCGAAACCTCATGCTCAGAGACAAATGAGTTTTTCATAAATAATATTTTTTTAAGTACACTTTATTTTTCAAGTTATCTTACTTTCCATTTGGGACGGATACTAATTCTGTGAGTATAATAGATAAGATGAAAGCCTACAAATCCTTAGTAATACAATAATAAATCTTCATAACAAACTTAATTCGTCGTAAACCATTAAATTGGTCCGGAAAGGCAATAGATAACGTTATTTTGGACCCTAATTTATCAAATTTTACGCTCGTAGGAATCGCTGGCGGCTGATTAGGGTTCCGTGGTCAGTTATTTAGTCATATATCACTTACTACACTTACATGTTTTACTAGCTTTCACTCACGGCTTCGTTCGTGTTGAATTCTGGTAAGTTAGTTTACTCTAACGTCTCTACTAAGTTTTTCCATACAAACTTTGGGACTCCCGTTTCATCTCATCCTGTCAATATTAATATATTATTATATTTATAATATATTATATATACCTATTCCTTGTAATGCGCGCGTACGCAGGGAAGGGTCGCACCTTATTAGTGAGGTTCTTCAGAAAGGTCAGGTGCGCAGTACTCGTAACCGGCGTGCTTGTATGACGAGATGTATTAACGTAGATGAGGCGAAAGGAGTATGTAAGGATCGTAGCAGGTGGCGTTCTGTAGTTTCTGCCTACCCCCATGGGAAAAAGGCGTGAGTTAATGTTTTTGTTGACCATGTAATTACTGACCATTAATATTTCAAAATATTTTAATAAAATGAATTCATGTACATATTTAATATTCCCTTTATAATTCTCGCTTTATAATATTCCCTCATCCATATATTTTAACGGCCTTAACACGTGTCTTAACTTTGAGCAACGTTTTATAGGTAAAGAGAAAGTATCTATACAAAATACCACAAGAAAAGTATCAACTTCTGAATTATTATCAAAACTCAAACAAATGATAATTTTATCAAAAGACTCTCATAAACTTGCTTTGTCAAATCTCAAGAAAAGCATAACTTGCAAAGTTCTAAGTAAAATACAAATTATGGCAACACTGCTTGTTATGTCAAAGTTCATGATAAGAAGTGCTGGCAACTTCGCCTTAGTTATAAGAAGTTTTATATTATGTACAGAAAAGTTTGTATTTATGTTGGTCGTTATCATTTAATTTTCTTACAGTGGTTTGATATACCGGGCCTCGTGGCTAAGTAATGACAGCCGCACGGGTCGATCCGTCAGGTTAAGCTACGCTTGCCGGGGTTGGTCCGTGGATGGGTGACCATCTTTACACACCGAGACTCCTCCGTGTCTCGGAAAGCACGCTAAGCTGTTGCTCCCGGCTGTCATATGTGAATCTTTGACAGCCGTTACGGGTCGTCAGAAGGTAGTCTTACCTAGGGGTATCGTATTACCCAGTTATTGGGTTGTGGAGGTCAGATAGGCAGTCGCTCCATGTAAAATACTGGTATTCAGCTGCATCCGGTTAGACTAGAAGCCGATTGCAACGTAGTTAGGAGAAGGCTAGGCAGATTGGTTGGTTGAATATAATGGGGTCATGCTGATCAGTTTCTTTTATTTTTTCTTTTACACAAAAACGTTACCCCATACTAGGAATTTCTCCTGCATCGTTTATAAACATATAAACATACATACACAAACAGCCAGACCCGAAACAACTATCTTTAGGCGATACAAATATTTGTTTCATGCGGGAATCGAACACGCAACACGAAGCACAGCTGCCAATTGCTCAGTTATTGTTTATTCCAAATACAATAAAAAAGCGAAAAGTCGTACACTCACTTATCACGAATTATCGAAAACTGCTTGACATATAAGGATGTTTGGCAGTGAGGTAGATTACAGTTAGTAGACATCCGCTAAGAACGGATTTTCCAAAATTCACTCCATATTATGTGGATGAAACTAGAAGTCCGACATTTAGGCGGACGAGGTCGCGGGCAAAAGCGAGTAAATTATATAGGGTGTAATTACAAGTCACCCTATACAGACTGTTAGTGTAAACACCGTTGTCACTAAAACCATAGGTACTTGATTTATTATAAAAAATTTTTATCTGAATTTAAAAATAAATAAACAAAGTTTTAGATCGAAAATTAAAAAAAAAAACTGTTCGAAACCGACCGTAAATTCATGGATACTATGCGCCCGAGTTACGTAATCACCGCAAAGGGCGTTGACCTGCTACACTGGCCGTCCGTTATAACTACCTACATAAGTTTTAACTAATTACATCATTGTAATATAGGGTGAAATAATTTTGAAGAAAAATGGAGATTTTACTTTAAAAAAGAAAGATATTTTTTTTTCATTGAATTTACGTTCTTTTAGTGAAACCAAACCACTGGTTTCAAGGATAACGGTGTTTACACTAACACTCTGTATACCTACCTATATAATTTATTATTAGGATCAAAGTTATAGTAAGTTACTTTTTGGAAGAGGCAACTAGATTCAATTCTATTTTTTTTCATGTAATGACGTTCAAAAGTGTCTTATAATGGCCTAATTTAAATAAATGATTTGACTTTGACTTTGATTAAAAGATAACCTTAAATATTCCCTTTTAAAACTTCAGAACTTATTCCATCAATATTAGATCCATTCTGCCTCTTTGTAATAAATAATTAATCCATGTAAATATTCCAATGTATTTTATCAAAATGTATTACATGTACCTACCAATTTAATATTCTCTTTGTACTGAAATGCTTTGATGAAATTTCTAGTAACTGAAACAGAATTTACAATATCAATATTATTTTATAATTTAAATTTTTCAGTGAAAAATGTTCTTTGTGATGTTTCAAATGGAGGAATTTATATTAGAGTTATCTATAAATACTTATCTATACTAATATTATAAATGCGAAAGTAACTCTGTCAGTCTACACGACTAAACCACTAAACCGATTTTGATGAAATTTGGTATGGGGTAAGTTTAAACTACCTTTTGGGAGGGGCAACTAGATTCAATTCTATTTTTTTCTTTCATGTAATGACGTTCAAAAGTGCCTTATAATGGCCTTATTGACATAAATGATTTGACTTTGACCTTGACTTTAAGCCCCAATATCAATCAAACAAATTCAAAAAAATGTGTTACAACTAAATTAGACTGAATTTAAATTATCTATAGAAACAGAGATTTCTAATTATCTTTATTTGAATAATAAGACATTTCTAAAATTTTCTCAACTAACATTTTAGATCTATGTATCCTGCTTATACTTATGTAGAAAGTTTTATTAAAATCGGTTCTTTCATTTCCAAAAATTTGGACTTGAATCATAACATAACATCACACCTGTAATCCTCGAAGGGTTACGCAGTAGGTGTACCTTTTAGTACACTCACATTACGCCAGTTATGTTTATGTAATAGGGGGCGAGCCTATTGCCATCAATCGGGCACAAATCCAGACTCCGAGGCAGCTACTGAGAAATTCCCGATGTGAAAACCCAATAACAGTTTGCCCGACTTGGGAATTAAACCCAAGACCTCACGCTCAGCAGTCGCTCCTTGCGACCACTAGACCAAGGAGGAAATGCCGTACGTTATAAACGCTCTTAATGTAACCACAATATAAATTCAAAAGCTCATTTTAAAACCAGTCTCAGCGCAAAACTACGAAGAATAACAGTTTGTGCCAAGTTCAAGAACTAGTTAAAACTTGTGCGCCGAGGTTGGAATAATAAACGGACCCCTACTTTTTACTCTGCCAAGGTTCCGTGCTCAACTGGTCGATGGAATTGTGTGTTTTGTTGCCTCACTAGCATATAAGGTTGCCAGGTCGCCAAACCTAATAGCCGGACAGACCAGTCAGTTTGGTCATACATTATTAAGGATTTTGTGTCTCAGTATTAATAGGTAGGAAATGGGCTACTTTTTATTCCGTGACTTAGTCTGCGTCAGCAATAACCGACATTTACGCGGATGAAGTCGCGGACAAAAGCAAGTAATTTATAAAAATGTGAAAGTTTGAATTGATATTTGTTGCTCGATCACGCTACAACAACTGATTCTGAACACATCTGTATGCAATTTAAAAGATAAATATGTGTATATAATAGTATAGTACATAGGCTTTTATTATTCCGGAAAAATGTACGGTTTCCGGGCGATAATATTATCAATTTTGATGCGGACAAAGTCGCAGGTAAAACCTACTTTCAACATATTTATAATGCTTCAAGGTTTTTTTAGAACCACATACTTGATACAAGTTAGAATTTGACCTTTCACGCTATTCTAACTACGACTCATCGAGTACCTACTGACGAAAAAATACTATTCTTTAGAAAAAAGCTTTCTCAGAAACACAAGTTGTTTTGTTACAATAGGATCGTCCTTCGGCTTAGGCTCGAGACTTCAACAAAACTCGAAATGTGGGTGTACTAATGAGTACACCTCTGCTTAACCCTTCAGGGATTACAGGCGTGATGTTATGTAAGTTGCTCTGTCAGTTACTAACAAACACGGTTGGTAATACATTGCATGTAATTGCCCTAAAAGCTCGCATGTTCGTATGAAAAACTTAACAAGATTCTAAGAAAAATGAGCGCTAACAACTGTTCGCCATTTCAATAAGAAGAGAAAAGACTAATGATGCTGGTTGTTCTTTGTCATCATTAGCCAAAACATGCATCATTAGCAGACATAATGCAGAGGTACTGGCTGGTTTAAACATATTCAACCTCATTATTAAAATATGTTCTCTATGGTTTAAATTACGAAGTAAACGCTGTTCTAAATTTAAAGAATAAGAAGTAAAAGAGCAGAGGTAAACTACATACTATAACATGGCGCTCCCCTCCATATTACCATTTCAATGCGTGTAGTCACATTCGTATGAAAGAGTTTATATGTAGTTGTAAGTAATCGTCTTCAGTAGCAGGCAGTAGGATATTTGTTTTTCAACTAATCATAATTAGCCGACCGCGCAACACAACGCACCTATCATTTTCATAGAGAATGTCAGTGCAGCGCCATACTAATAATAATGAGTAATTTTTGACGCAACTAGTCGAGCAACAAATCGCTGATTTGTTTTTGTTTCGAGAGCCGTCTCAATACGCACACGTGCGTTGTGAGTCTTTTAAATACTATGTCATGTTATTGTAGTTTATGTCTAGACAGTCAGTCGCGTTGACGAATATTTTGCATTAAAATGCAAACAGAAAACCTAAAAGCCTTTTAAAAATCTCACACGCGAAAATGTTCTCTGATATCTTTTTAGATTTGGGTATCCTGATTACGCCCTTATGTCCCCACTTCAAAATCAATACAACATTAAGTACCACAAAGACTAGAATTCTACCAAGCGTCCGCAGCTGATTAGGTTATTATTGTCGCGGTACGACGGTTTCCGGTCAGTGATCAAAGCCGATTGAACCGGACATGACGTAACGAGCCAATCGGAAGCGGATTCTGCGACGCTCGCTGGGAATACTAGAGCACTGAGATGTCAGTAGAAAATATTTTGAAAAGATTTCGAATGGGGAAATCTTTTTAATTTGTAATCGAAATTACGTAATCTCGAAGAAATTATGAAGAAGGTATTACGACTTTCAAAGTTTGAAGGAAGACAGAGTCTCTTGGAGTGCTAATAAATCGAATGATAACATAACATCACGCCTGTAATCCCCGAAGGGTTAGGCAGAGGTGTACCAATTAGTACACCCACATTTCGCCAGTTATGTTTTTAGTCCCATGTAATAGGGGGCGAGCCTATTGCCGTCAACCGGGCACAAATCCAGAATCCGAGGCTGCTACTGAAAAATTTCCTGATGGAAAAACCTAATAACACTTTGCCCGACCTGGGAATCAAACCCAAGACCTCATGCACAGCAGTCGCGCTTGCGACCACTAGACCAACGAGGCAGTGAGGAGTGATATTTTAACAAAAACTGTTACCGATATGGTAACAGTTTTTCTCAGTAGCAGTCTCGGAGTCTGGATTTGTGCCCGGTCGACGGAAATAAGCTTGCCTTTAATTACATGGGACTTAAACATGGTTGGCGAAATGTGAGTTTACTTATGTAAAAACACCCCTGCCCAACCCTTCAGGGATTATAGGCGTGAATTTTATGTAATAGGTACTCGTTAAAATATGCAAAAGTTGATAAACCTACATTCTTTTTTTGTATTCTCTTTCTCACATTTGAATTCTCGTCTCGTCAGGAATAACATAAAAAAAAAACAAACGAATTGGGGTACAAAGGCGTAAGCTAAAAATCTGCATACGTTTGTAACCGCTGAGGTCTGGACCTCTCTCGGACCTCTGTTTCAACTGAATACTGATGAGAAACAATTCTTGTGTAAATGACCCTAAAACACCTGACTTTTTTACAAAGCCTAAATTATGTTTGCAGATAGAGGTACCCTACCCTACCCCCGGTTGATGGCAATAGGCTCGCCCTATATTACATAGGACTTGAACATAATTGGCGAAATGTGGGTGTACTATAATTATTAGAGATGTGTACCAATGTAATGGTAAACCTATGCCTAACCCTTCGGGGATTAGAGGCGTGATTTTTATTAAAAGAGTTAGTAGGTAGTTAATTGCACTGTCATACGAAGTAGATATGAATAGATTTTTTCTTTGTAATCTAGTTGTTTCTGGCACGCCGGCCACAGGTCACAATTTTAACTAACCTAGAAATAACTAAATAACATAGAAATAAAAATTTTGGCTTTGACTTTAATTAAATCTTACATAGCCAAAATCTAGTGTACCATTTAAAAAGTTCTTCGAATCGGCGTGCGTCGCCATAACAAACGAATCTTCATATCACTTGTTTCTAGATCCCCTTTTTTTTTAAGTGGTAAAAATCATCAAATGACTCCTTCCGCCCTGGGCGGGGCGGAAGGGACTGTCAGACTTTTACTGACTAAAAAACCACCCTGTTCCTTCTGTTGCCCTTTACGTTCCGGGGCCACGGTATCCTGTTAAGACGTCCCGCAACCCCGGCTTCTAGATCCCCTAGCGTTTAAACTGTTCGTCAGTTATGAAAAAAAGAAAACGACTATAACATACAAAAGTATAACACCTACACGATTGAAATACATGGAACAGCTTGTTTTATTTTTAAACCACAAAAATGTTAACGCTAGAGAGTCTTATCATGAACTACATCCATGATAAAAGTTTGTGCCACATTGTTTTTTCCACCATGTAGCATTCGTTATACAACTTAGAAAATCATTTTTGTGTCTCAGTAAGTTAATTTATAACTTTAGCTTAATTCTCAAGTCTCCGCAGATAAAGTCGCGGACAGTCTCTAGTATTATTTAAATTTTTAAAAGATCGACTGCTTCGGTGAACAGTATTTTCTGGCCGCTAAACAAAAGGTACCTTACCTCGCCGACCTCTAGTGTAATCATGTATGTACGTTTTGACTCGCCATGTCGGTAAAATATTCATAGAAAAGCGGCTGTAAAGCGATTTAACACGCGTTGGCTTAAATATGTGAAGCGTTTAGACTGACTACGTACTAATATTAAATGTGAAAGATTATCCGTCTAGTACCTATGTTTTTACGGCTAAGTAGAGGTCTTGGCTGGTTTAATCGTGTTCAATCTCATTTTAATAGTTTATTATTTAGAATCCCCCATTTTGACTGTCCCGCTGATCACTAGATCAGCGGGACAGTCAATATGGGGGATGAACGCGGGGTCCCTGGTCGGCCAAAAACTGCCGCCGGCCTAGCCATGCCACGGTGCGCCCGGCGGCTTATAAACCCACACGCTTTGTCGCACAAAGGAGCCGCGGTACGCTGGCAAACCCTGGCGGCCCTGCCAGCGTACCGCGTGGGTTGCAAGGACAATTTGCTATGGACAACTAACAACTGAAATGATGCTCTGCGGCATTGTGCAAGTTTTAGCGGGAAAAGCCGGCGGCACGTGCCGTTCGGCAAAAGACGGCGGCCCTCCCGCCGGTTGGTACTATAAAAATTATAAAAACTATAATTACTTAACTATTATTATTGGGTGTACTAATGGGTACGCCTCTGCCTAACCCTTCGGGGATTACAGGCGTGATGTTATGTTATGTTATGTTAAAAACTATAATAAACTCAATACAAGTAGGTATCTTGTATTGAGTTTACAGATATTTTAATTTTCGAAATTCAAATATGTAGCTGTTGAATCTTAAAAGAGTTTTCCTGCAAACAATATCTCAAGCATTACTCATGTGGAAATCCCTGTTGTCTCCGCCTTATCATTCCACCCTCGCTCCTATATCACAATTGTGTCGCGAAACATCCCATATCTGCAGTCAATTTAATGTAAGCAAACCCGTTTTATGGGATTTAGAAATCCCCTGGCAGGGATTTCACATCGTTTCCTGTAGGATACCTCCAAGAGATTGTTGTTTTTATTACAAAACACGCTTATATGTGATTCGCCGTACACGTAGTCGCATACTTTCTAAGTTTATCTTAGACATCACTGACATCGTTCCGTGCCTCGGAAATAAATAAATAAATAAATATCTTGGGACAACTCACACACGGCTATCTAATCCCAAGCTAAGCAGAGCTTGTGTTATGGTGACCAGACAACTGATATACATACTTATATAATTTATAAATACATACACATTATAGATAAATCACACCCAGACACAGAACTAACAATCATGCTCATCACACAAAGTTTGTCCTGGGTGGGAATCGAACCCACGACCTCCGGCTTAGCAGTCAGGACTACTAGGGCACCACTAGACCAACAGGCCCGTCAAAAAAACAAGCACGAAAGCACGTTAAGTCGTTGGTCCCGGCTGTTATACATGGATCTTTCACAGTCGTTACATGTTGTCAGAAGCCCGAAAATCCGACAATCAGTCTTACCAAGAGGTATCGCATTACCCAGTTACTGGGTTGTGGAGGTCAGATAGGCAGTCGCTCCATGTAAAGTACTGGTATTCAGCTGCATCCGGTTAGACTGGAAGCCGACCCCAACATAATTGGGAAAAGGCTAGGCAGATGATGCTTATATATGATTCGCCGGAAAAGACAGTTCAGCTTGATTCACACATCCGTGAGACAGTGAAGCTCCTTCTCGGATATATGTGAATCAAGCTTTAGTTTTTCTATGGTTATAGGTTATTTATTTTTTTCTAAAATAAATATTGCTCCGTACTAGGAATTTCTCATATAGGTATCGAGCGCGCATTTACAAACTTATAAACTTACACAAGCTTAGGATTACACATTTTTTAAACTTTCTCGGTGAAACTACCTACTTAATGATTGTACTATAAGTTGGAGTTTCTTGCTCGTTCTTCTCCATAGATACCTACCATCGTTTTGGAACGAGCAACTAGCTTCAACTTTCTGACTGACTCCTTGACAATTCAATAGTGCCTAGCTGTAATTGGTCTAATTGAGATAAATGTTTTGAATTTGACTTTGAATTATAAGTTTGTTTTCCTTTACCGATGTCAGTGATGTCCAAGATAAACTTAGAAAGCTTTCCACTTTTTTTCTTAGAAACCTACATCAATATAACTAATTACACCAAACGGAAATCGTCTAATTCTTTTCTGCTGAACTTTAAATGAAGAAGTTCATCGGAATGTCTGTCACGTTCCTTACTAATGAATGCTGATCAGCTGGCTTCCTGTAGTTAATTCAATTGGATGGAGTTTTAGCATTTAATTTATAGAGAGAAGTCTGCACGGATGATTAAAGGGAGCTTTTTTAAAAAAAACCATTTAAAAGCCACTTTGTAGATTTTTTTAAAAGAATTAGTTTGTTTGAACACGATAATCTCAAGAACTACTGGTCCGATTTAAAAAAGATCTTTTGCGTTATATAGCACAGTTATCGAAAAAGGTTATAAGCTATATAACATCACGCTGCAACTAGCGGGAGTGGAACAGTAGCCAAAGACGTAAAATTGGTGAAACCGCCGAGAATAGCTATTAGTTATAATATCAACATAGCTATATCCCCAATAATAATTTTACACCATGACCCTCCTTTTAGGCTCAGCCGATGTCGTTTATTTATTAAAAGCAACCACAAAAATTACTAGAGATTAGCATTTTGTAACTTCAAAATACGTATAGGTATCACGGAGCACTTAAAATAATAATCTTTTACCATATTTTAATATGTTGGTATTTCGGCAGATGCAGCGCACGCGCATGCACTCCAGCGTCAAGACTTGGGGTAAGTAGTATCTATTTGCATCTTATTTTATTTTTAAATACTTTCCATGATAAAAAAAGGAATTATGTAACAAAGTCCTTACAAAAAAAAAAAAACAATTGCGCCACAAAAAGTTTTCCAAATAAAAATAACACCAATTTCATAAGTCATTAAAGTTCAAAATTCAATTGGACCCACATTTACAAGGAAATACGCAAAAGTACACACTTAAATATATACGTACACAGTTCCCTTAGGTTTTCGCCAAAATGAAGATGAAAATACGAGCAAATACTTCGCGGAGTCTCCTGGGAGTAGAGAGAAGGAAACAAAATGGGGCATAGACACATTAGACTTGTTTCTATGGAGAGTAGAACTTGTGATGCTGTATATTTGCTATACAGAAGTTGACTGCATTGTTCGTGTCTTGGTTGTCAGCCTAACTGCTGATCGTGGGGTCCTGGGTATGATGCTCAGGTCGGGCCAAGTGTTAAAAAAAAATGCTGGCTAACTCAGAAAGCGTTTCACTCTATAGAAGAAGCGTTTTAGTCTTACGTTTGTGATGAATTAAATTTATTACGATTTTATTATTCACTTAATTAAGAACAAGCGCGACTGCTGAGGTCTTTTTTTTTTTTTTTTTTTTTGAGGTGGTAAAAATCATCAAATGACTCCTTCCGCCCTGGGTGGGGCGGAAGGGACTGTCAGACTTTTACTGACTAAAAACCCACCCTGTTCCTTCTGTTGCCCTTTACGTTCCGGGGCCACGGTATCCTGTTAAGACGTCCCGCAACCCCGGCAGGCGTTGGCCCCGTTGGGGGCCCCGTCCCTGTGCTGACAGCTCTTTGAGGCGCGCGCGAACAGAACGCGCCGTCGACCCGGGCTTGGTCCTTGATCGGACGGCGAGCTACCCATTACTCGCCGTCCGCAAGCCCGCGCCTACGGTGGCCGGATGTCGCCTCGCGACGTCCGACGCCCTGGGCGTCTCCCGCGGCGGCTGGGGCGTGAGGTGGTTCTCTCCCTCACGCGGCCCGCCTCCTCCTTCGCTAGCATTACAGCTTCGCAGAAGGAGGTGACTGCATCCCATTCCCTCTCGCCCCGGAGCATGGCCTGAACCAGGTCCGGACGCGAGAGGTCGCCGCCGCCTATCGCCTCCGTGAGGACACGGCGGTGCTCTGCCCAAGCGGGGCAGTCCTGCACCGTATGCTCCACCGTGTCCTCCGGGCGATCCACACAGTGGTGACACCCGGGCGTTTCCTCCCGCCCTATCCGACACAGGAACCTCCCGAAACAACCGTGTCCGGTGAGGACCTGCGTCAGGCGGTAGGTGAGGACGCCGTAGCGCCTCTCCAGCCACTCCTCAAAGAGGGGTCTTATCGCCGCGATTGCGGCGTGCCCGAACTTGGGTTGCGACAGTCGCATCTCCCATTCCGCCATGAGATCGCACCGGAGCTCACTCCGTAGTGCCGCGATTTGCCGCGGCAGCGGGGTTTCGCCCCGGCGCTGCGCGTCCACACGCCACTCGTAGACGCGCTGGAGGACTGTTGCCTCCAGATCCCACGGCGGCAATCCGGCAAGGAGGCTTGCTGCTTCGCCGGAGACCGTGCGATATCCCCGGATCATCCGGATGGCCATGACCCTCTGGCATGCCACCAACTTGGCTGGTGGCCGCCGCCTGATGGTAGGGGCCCACACAGGGGCCCCGTAGAGGGCCATGGACCGCACGACTCCGGCGTAAAGCCTCCGGCAGGAGGCGCCTGGTCCCCCGAGGTTGGGCAGGAGCCGCCAAAAAGCAGCCCCAGCCCTGTCCAATCGCGGAGCCAGACGTCGGAAATACTCCTTGAAGCTCCACCGGCTGTCGAGGACGAGACCCAGATACTTCATCGTCGCCTCGACGCCGATGTGAACCCCTCCCACCGTTATTTGGGAACCCGACGGTGGCGCGTTCCGAAGACCATGGAAGCACATGGCCTCGGATTTGTGCAATGCCACCTCGAGTCCCAATTGCCGGATCCTTTCGACGACTGTCGCAACCCCTCGCGTCGCTAGGTCGGCCGCCGCCTGGTGCGACTCTCCCTGTGCCAGGACGAGCGTGTCGTCAGCGTAGCAGACCACGCTGACGCCGTCAGGGAGGTCGGCGCGCAGCACCCAGTCGTATCCGATGTCCCACAGAAGCGGTCCCAGGACCGATCCCTGTGGGACACCGCACGACATCTCTCGCCGGTTCCACTCTCCCCGTTGGCCGGGGTAGATGACGGCCCTATCCGTCAGGTAGTCCTCGACGAAGGTAGGTCGGCATCCGGTGATAACGGAGTGCCTCCCTGATGCAACTCCAGGGCAGGGTGTTGAAGGCATTGGAGATGTCGAGAGACACCGCCAAGACGACCCTGCCCCGGGATACTGCTTCCCCCGTCGTGAGGGCCCTCACGCGCATGATGGCGTCCACCGTGGAGCGCCCCCTGCGGAAGCCGAACTGGCTCTCCGCAAGGTCCGGCCCGGATCTCCCCAGGTGCCCGACGAGGCGGTTTGCAATTACTCTTTCAAAGAGCTTGCCCACCTCGTCGAGCAGCACGATGGGCCGGTATGCGGACGGTGAGTCCGCAGGGCGCCCCGGCTTCTTGATGAGGACCAGTTTCCCCGTCTTCCAACGAAGCGGGAACTGGCCCCTCTCTAAACATGCGCTTAAGAGCCCCCCTAGTCGAGGACCGAGAGCCCCCGAGGCCAGGACCCAGGCTTTCCCAGGTAAGCCGTCGGGTCCCGGGGCGGTATTCTTGGCCTTCAGCCGTTGTACCGCCACTCTCAGATCTACCTCGGCCACCTCCGGAGCATTGTAGTCGCCGCCGTCGCTGTGGTCCGCGTCTTCGTCTGACACCGCCAGGGGCGGAGCCATGGGCGGGGGGGTATGTTCCCCCCGATAAGGAAACAGGGCGCTCACGACGCCCTCCACGAGTTGGGGCCGGAGACTCTGCGTCAACGGGGGAGCCCAGGGGCGGAATTTGTCCCGCACCCATTTGTACGGGCGCCCCCATGGGTCCCTGTCCAGAGCCTCCAGCATCTCCCTGCGGGATAGACCCCTAGCCCGCAGCATCCCATCTCGGAGGGCGGTCTTCGCCGCCCTGTACCCCTCGTACAGCTCCGCCTCAATGGCTGCCGCATTCGGAGGTCGGATGCGGCACCGGCGGTGCCTGGCGTACAGGCGTCGCGCATCAACGCACGCCTCGCGTAGCGCCGTTATCTCGCGCGACCACCAGTACACCTGACGCCGGGCGCTTCCTGGCCGGGCCCGGGGCATTGCCATGTCGCAGATCACGGACATGGCCTCCTGGAACCACTCCGCCTCGTCGTTGACGTCGGCAGGCCTGTCTGGTGATGACACCCAGGCCTGCACGATCGAGGCTTCCAGGAAGAGCTCCCGGTCCAGCTGCTTCAGCGCCCATCGCGGACCACTCGGGGTCTGTCGGACCAGCGTATCTGGGATCTGGGCGGAGACGTCGAACCGGATGTACCGGTGGTGACTGCTGAGGTCTTGGGTTCGATTCGCAGGTCGGGCAAAGTCTTATTGGGATTTTCCATCAGGAATTTCTCAGTAACAGTCTTGGAGTCTGGATTTGTGCCCGGTTTATGGCGATAGGCTCGCCCCCTATTACATGGGACTTAAACATAACTGGCGAAATGTGGATGTAATGGGTACACATATTCCTAACCCTTCGGGGATTACAGGCGTGATGTTATGCTATGATTTTTGTAGAAGTGATTACCAACTAAATATTAATAAAAAAGTCCATTTAAAACGGTCCTAAATAAAAGTCTAGTAAAAGCTGACATATAACTAGAAAAAAATATTGCTTTTGTTGCATTATTTAGTAGTTTTGAAGACCCACCCAGTAAACCTCCATTTAGTCGGTAAAATTGCTCCCAATAAAAACAAAACAGCTAAGAAAAGAAAATATAGTTCTGTAACTAAAATGTCTTTAGACGGTTCAATCGATTCGGAATATAAATTGAATCATTTTATTCGTGTTAGATGAATGGCACACTCCTACCGAGTACTGTAACGACCTTAGGGACGGTTCACATCTGACGGAACATACGTCGAACGCATGGTCTTTAGTACGGTCGACACACTAATGCATCATCGGTTATGTGTGTACCTATGACATCATAACATCACGCCTGTAATCCCCGAAGGGTTAGGCAGAGGTGAACCCATGTGTACCTATGGTTGGATATTTTATTATCTATTAGACTGTTTCTGCGTTACGCGACTGACGGTACGCGGCATATCTTCCGTCAGATGTGAACCAACCCTTAGTAGCAATTTTTGCAAGTTTGTTTTATTTCTGTTATTATAACGGCTTACAATCTTGGGAAATACCTAAATGAAAGACGATCTAAGGTTGTCTCACAAGGTCGATATTTTTATCTCAATTATTTAATATTTCTTTTACCTTTGACAATTGAGCTGTTTGTGCGAAACAGCGGTGTTTATTTCAATATTATTTCAGAAAATCTAGTATTTCAAATTACAGAATTGATTAATTGACATTAAATAAAAAGGTCAGGGTTAAAATAGGTCACAAGTCTGCACAAACTAGTCATGATCTTATAATATGTAAATTAATTACCACAAACGAATTTAATATGCCAAATTTATTTTATTATTATATCCAGTAAGAACAGTTTAATATTTCAAAACTTATGCTTAGAATATAATTAAAATTAAGTAGTGGAAAAGATCTCACCTTATTGGTGAGGTCCATCAGAAAGGTCAGGTGCGGAGTACTCGTAACCGGCGTGCTTGTATGACGAGATATATGAACGTAGATGAGGCGAAAGGAGTATGTCAGGATCGTAGCAGGTGGCGTTCTGTAGTTTCTGCTTACCCCCATGGGAAAAAGACGGAGTTTATGTATGTATGTATGTAGTGGAAAAATTTAATAAGGGAAAAATTAACAATGCCATCAAACCGTGTTGACCTACCTACCTAAAAAAAAGCCACTGACACCCCTAAAATCTGACTTTGCCGTGAGCCTACATTTCCATGTCTTACACTGCCTACGAAAGTTCTAAAAACCTGCGTTTTACGATTAAACTTTTATCAGGGTTTCTTTATTAAGTTTTTAATATCTTTGGAAGTTTCTTAAGTTATGAATATAAAGATTTTTAGGTAATGTAAGGTCAGATTTAGGTATCAGATATTTACTTGCCAGGTTCTGAGGTAACCAGCGGTCCTGACAGACTATGTCACGTCCCAATTATTAAGTCCAGTTGACAAACGAATGTAAAACATTCTTTTTTGTTGCGTATGTATTGAGTTTCTAACCCATTCTTCAAAAACTACCTTTTGAAATGAGCAACATTTTTTTTTGTTGTAAATGACGTTGAAAAGTGCCTTTTAATAGTCTAAGTGAAATCATTGGTTCGACTTTGTCTTTTATTCGCGCGATACTGTCTACCACATTCCTACACAACGGGGCGATTCTGTTCTTTAAAAAAAGGTGTATTTTTAAATACTGTCAAATTGAAATAACTAAAAAAAACATAAATAGGTATTACTTATCTACCAAATGTTGTTTTGTTTGATTATTTATACATATTATCTTTTATGGCAAACTTCTGTTTGAAAATAATGCAGAACTGCACCTTGTATTAATAAAAACGTAATTTATTTATTCAGAAACAACTGTATTTCTATTGCATTTAAGTTAATTGTCAAATACTTCGTAATTCGCCCCAACTGCAGTAATCGCCGGGCATAATGTTCAAAGTAATTGCACTGCATTTATTCTGCCTCCATTAATGCAAACTTTTGAATACTGTGGCAGCCGGGTAGTGGGTCAAGGTCGAGAATTGTGGGCCATTGTCGAAATTTTATAATCGATAAACATTTTGAGGGTTGAGTTTAATGCGGGGGGAGATGTGTCTATGGTGAGTGGAGTTACTAACACGCTTTTTTTATTTATTTAAACGTTATGCAACAAAAGTACGATAGACTTAATGCCTCAGGCATTCTTTAATCAACCAAAGTTGGTGAAGAGATAACATGATAGGTCCAAGTTATTGTACGAGCGTAAAACAACAAAAAAAGAACGCATAATAATTACATTAATTACGTAAAATGTACACAATTACAAAATAATTAAAATACTACATGCTTTTTTATTGAGCATTAAATGAATGCTCAACGTCTGCCTGCTCCATAGAAAACTGTCTTAACCATACTTTTGTTAATAAGTAATTAAACTCGACGTTCTATAGAAAAAGTGCAGCATTAAAGCAAAGGTAAGATAAATCATACCATCAATAAATCTTATCATTCAAAGTAGAAAGTCTATTAAAAAGTAGCCTATATCCTTTCTCGGGATCAACCTTGCTCCATACCAAATTTCATCAAAATCTGTTCAGTGGTTTAGTCGTGAAAGCATAACAGACAGGCAGGCAGAGTTACTTTCGCATTTATAGCATTAGAATAGCTAAACAAATCCGTTACTTATAACTAGTTTTTCTTCAACAGCTTTGTAACATCACTTTGACCGCAAATAACCTATATTATGACGTCAGAAAGAAGGTTAGTTCTTGACAGTAAGTGCTTAAACAAAAGATTCTTTTTAAAAAGTGGTCTTATAACAAAAGTGCTCTAAGAGCTAGAGTGGCTGGCTGAAGAGCACCTAGGCTGAATATTTAAGTGTTAGCCGGGAGCTCTAGCCATGAATAGAAAGTGGGTTTAGAAATGGAAAATAAATGGCTAGTTTTGTTTGTCCATTTGATTTTCAAGATGGCGGTTATTGGTATTTTGGTTTTTGTAAATGCGTTTCGGCTTGGAGGTTTGAATACCTTCTTGATGGGTTTGTAAAAAGATTTGAGGTAAATTTTTGGAATACGTGGCAGTAGAAACTATTTAGGTTCAGGACATCTTGACCATATTTCTGAGAACTCTACTGTTTCAAAAACATTTATTGAGAAATCGATAAAAAAAACAATACTTATTCTTTATTCAAAAGTAACGAGTTACCGTTATTAATTTTGACAGCATCAGCATGATGTTGTATAAGATCATTTATTTTTTTGCTAAAATGTCATTTTTAGAGGTTACTTTAACATATTTTTTTGTAGTGAGTCGTAATATCATAATTTGCCTCATCGCTATCTATCCTATCCTATCCTATCCTCATGGCGCTTCCCACCGTCTGTACGTCTACATCTTTTAAACTACGCAACGGATTTTAATGCGATTTTCATCAATACATAGAATGATTTAGAAGAGGAAAGTTTATACGTATAGTTAGTATCTACATTGCACCCGTGCGAATTCGGGGCGGGTTGCAAGTTTTGTAATTTTTATTTTTATCTGTTTTAAGTATTTTCTTTATCTATTGCAACTGTAATTAAAAAAAAGGTCCTTCAGAAAGGTCAGGTGCGGAGTACCCGTAACCGGCGTACTTGTATGACGAGATGTATTATATAAAAGTAGACGAGGCGAAAGGCGTTTGTAAGGATCGTAGCAGATGGCGTTCTGTAGTTTCTGCCTACCCCCATGGGAAAAAGGCGTAAGTTTATGTATGTATGTAACAAAAAAAATAGGATAATTCTTATCCCATCTTTATATTGTCGTGTGAAAACTTAGGACTTCAATTAAATTCTGAAGTCTACGCACGCATACTAAGCTAGTTATTTATAATATTACAGTACATCAAATCATCATCAATCATATTCCGTCCTTATTTCGTCCTTTTTAGGTCCCTTTTCGATATGTCCAAACAATATGTTATTATTTATTTGTACCTTACCAATATCTGTACATCAATCTCCTGTCTGTGATGCGACACAAAAACAGAAATAACTTATGTATAACTTATGTATTGATTACAGGAACGTGTTCATAAAATATGTACATATGATGTATGGAGAACTATAATATTGGTCGGTACTAGCTATATGAAAAATGTCAGACAGTTTTTGTGAATATTTTAAAAGGTACCGTACTACTGTTGACAGGGAAGCTAAACATTTTTTTTTCTTGTTGAAATCCTCATGGTTTGCCGCCGCCTCTGGGACGGCAGAGGGGCATGTCGGACTCCTACAGACTAAAACCCCACGGCGTTTTTATAGGGAAAAGACTTTTTATTGGTGTAAAAAACCACTCTTTGGTAGTGCGCATGCAACGTCGTCGTTGCAATATTTAAATTACATAAATACAAGATTGTTCATTTTGAGAGATACATACATAAACTCACGCCATTTTTCCATGTAGGTAGAAACAGATCGCCGCCGGCTACGATCCCTACAATACTCCTTTCGCCTCGTCCACGTTCATACATCTCGTCATACAAGTCACCCATATCATTTACATAAATAAATGAATAAGTAAAAGTGAACCGCGCATTACTTTGAGTTGTTTCTTGCCAAGTCGATTAAGAAAGATGAAAAAGATGGAATGACGGATCTTTTCATTTTTGATGGGTATCTGACGTATCGTAATCATAAGAAAATGTTATAAGTAAAAGAAAACAGTATAATTTCCTTTCCATTTGATAGACATATTATGTTAAACTAACTTGTTATTTCAGGTTTTGTTTATTGAAAGGAAGATCTATAAATTTGGTTTTTGTCACTAGTTTCTGCTTGCGATTTCGTCCGCGTTAAAGTTGATATACTATCCCACGGGCACTGTATATTTTTTCGGGATAAAAAGTACCCTATGTGCTATTTCAAACTGGAAGTGGAACTCTCTTCTTCAAATCTTCTTCTTCTTCTTTCAATTTAAATTTAAGCAATAATGTA
The DNA here is from genome assembly GCA_949774945.1 of Hoplodrina ambigua. Classification (NCBI taxonomy): domain Eukaryota; kingdom Metazoa; phylum Arthropoda; class Insecta; order Lepidoptera; family Noctuidae; genus Hoplodrina; species Hoplodrina ambigua. The sequence continues at coordinate 11,550,000 of OX458983.1, forward strand.
ATTGTACCTACCTATAACAAAAATTTGCATGTCATTATGTTATGATTAAATATGCTAAGCTACTAACATTATCTACCATTTTAAGAACTATTGTAGCCATATTTATCTGCAAATAAATCTTTGACTTTGACTTTGGCTTTGACTCTTCCTGCATCTGTATCTCTTCCAAGTTGGAGTGAACAAGCTTCTTCAGGGTAAGCTCACTCTATCGTAGACTTTGTCTCTGTCACCTCTGACCTAGACTAGATTCAAAAGCAAACCCAACTTATATATGAAAAAAAAAAAACTAAAATCATTACAATATTTCAAAAAACCGGAAAATTTTTGTTGTGAATAAAATCGTTTCAGCAAAACGAAAGCTTTTTATCCAATTCTTTATTAAATCCAACCCACCCGAAACGTCCCGACGAAATTCCTGAACAAACTGATTTTATCGAAAAAAAAATCATAGTTTTTTCATAAAATACCTAAACGGCTAACCGAAAAGGGTCGCCGCTTTCAATTTCTCCGTGTTATTTTTGTATTTATGGCCTACTGGCCGGGCCGGGCGGGGGCCCCGCGGGTCGCCCGAATTGCGTCCCTCTGCTGAATTATATTTTCATTACACCACAGAGGCGAGAGCGTAAGACGGGCCTTTTTATATTATTCATGTGAATGGACAGTTATGATGGGATTATGCAGAACAATATCCCGTGGTTTCACCCGCGTTTAGTTACGTCTTTGATTACTGTACGGCACCCGTGTGTTGTAACATACAGCGATCGAGCAATTTATGTAAATTTTTAATCTTGTTTTTAACACTGCAAGTAATTTGGTATCCTAAATATTATTAGGGTAGATTATTGTATAATTGAACTAATAAAAATATCAAACCGTTTGATGAATGGCGGAGTTCTGAGGCAAGGAACATAAATAAAATAAAAAATACAACTGAATTTAAGAATCTATAAAAAATTCTTTTGAGTCGGTTAAAAATGCTTTGAAGTTTTATCGACATTTAGTAAATCATATCAATACTACAAGTTCTTTTAAGTTAGTAAAGTTTTTTAGACTATAAAGTTTACCACGTTCAAAAGTAAACTTCTATGCAATGCAATAAGACGCAAAATATGAAAATCTAATATTCCAACTCTTTTATAAAACTAAACTACCATTTAGACATTGCAGAAACTTTACCCTCGCATTCAAACCACGTCGTATTTCGACCGATCAATAGACTATTTCTATTTTCAAATCTAGACCGCTTCGGGGCTAATAAAATCTAGACTGAAGTAACTTAGGTTGAGAGTTTGGACCTAGTTTGAAGCTAGGAGTTCAATATTTAGAAATTGATTGATCTTGGTGGCGCTAAAAGCTTTGGAAATTGATTAGTTTCATTGAATTGAAAGCTGTTTGAAATCCCACAGAGTATATCAAATAGTTATTTTATCATAATGAAATTCTTATTTTACTTAAGAGGATAGTTATTCTGAATAGTGCGTACCATACAAACGTAAATAACTTCCACATTGTGGCCAATAAGTAATTAAATGCGTTTACGTCGTCGTACGATACGTAAGTACGTACGTCATTTTCGAAAAATAAGAACTTGATAGTTCAAGTCCTTATTTTTCGAAAATGAATAAACCGATTTTTATGATACTTCCTACGCAGAAGCACGATACATCTGTTAGTTGAGTACACAAGTTATCAGAGAATATTTTGGAAATATCTTTTTCAAAAATGGAATCTCTGTTTCTATGGAAAACTCAAAATTGTTGAATTTTGCCGTAACATAATTTTTCGAAAATGTTATTTGATAGTTCTTTAGACCTATGTATATATCATGCTTATGCGTAGGAACTTTCAATAAATCGGTACATTCATTGCTAGAAATAAGGACTCAAAATGGAAAAACCCAATAACACTTTGCCCGACCTGGAAATCGAACCCAAGACCTCATGCTCAGCAGTCGCGCTTTGCGACCACTAGACCAACGAGGCAGACAAATGAAATGAAATTCTCTTCAATAAACATTCGTTTGCAAACACAGCTTCTATAATTTGTCTGCATGTATTAATTACAAAATTACATTTAATTAATACCCGTATACAAACATTCATAAACTAATTACATTATATTGCTGTGTACGCTACGTAAACATAATATCTGTAGGCCTAGCGCCAACGCGCGAATTAAATGCCATGCTCGATCGATTTTTGAATTCAAAATACTCGGTATACATAAACTCACGCCTTTATTCCACGGGGGTAGGCAGAAGCATAACACAGAACGCCACCTACTATGATCATTACTCCTTTGGCCTCACCTCATAATATTTATGGGGTATTGTAAAATTTATTAATTTATTGTTTTTAAAAATTCTTTAGTTGATTGAATGCCCTTTATTATCATTACATAAAATATGACGCCATGTTGATTGCAGTAAGCTCGCCCCCTATTACATAGGACATCATTACTGGTGAAATGTGGGTGTACTAACGGGTACACCTCTGCTGAGTGATAGTACGTATTTCATTATTTTAAATAAACATCATGATATTAAAATTTGGAACCCGATAAAAAACCTTTCTGTATATCTATTACTTTGACGGTAGCACACTCGTGTGACGCCTACAGATCGCTGTACATAATTTAATCCTATTGGTAATCTCCAGAGATCTAATCAGTCACCCAACAAAGACAGCTTTCTATCTACTTGTACATACCTGCCTAAGTAATTACTATGGATACAGATAGGGTTGTCAAACCTACTATATTAGGGGCTACTACTATATTTCTGTCTATATTTCGATTTTCAATTCTATTCAATAACTTGGCAGATAAAGGGTTACCAAGTTTTGACTAAAAAAGATAGTGAGGTGGTGTAACAATGAATGAATTTGAATGAATATTGTTGGCAACCCTAGATACAATATATAATTCTACATGAGATGACATTTTTTGTTTGAGTAATCTTTACACAGTATAAAACAAAATCATTTCCCGCAGTCTGTACGCTTTGATCTTGTAAATTAAGCATCGGATTTTGATATGGTTATCATCAATAGATCTTAGCGTGATTTAAAAACTAGTACTCTATACTTATCCTATTCACAAAGGTTTTCTGCAATCCGTCTTTATACTTTTTGCTTTATGTAGCTTAAATAAATCTTAATATGTATATAGGTCACTCACTGACTAACTCACTCATGAAATATCGAAAACCGCTTGACGTATAAAGATGAAACTTGGCAGGGAGGTAGATTATACCTAGTAGACGTCCGTAAGAAAGGATTTTACAAAATTCACCCCCCAAGGGGATGATGGGGGACCAAAGTTTTTATAAAGAAATCAACTTTGACGCGGACGAAGTCGCGGGCAGAAGCTAGCAATAAATCAATTTTAAATGTTCTCAATTACTTATTGAACAAAACATGACTAAAGTACTTTTCTATGAAGAAAGTCTTCCTTTGCATTTTTCTTCCTGATGGGAACACTTCCATATAATAGAACCCGAATAGACACAGGTATATGAAAATCCCCATGTTTAACAATGCATCCCCTCATTAACCTCCTCAGCACCATAGGGAAATAACAAACAAAGCAATTTTAAACTGCAAAACACACAATGTCAGTAATTAAACAGGCAAAAGTTCTGCCGACCCCATAACTGAATATAGCCTTTATAATAACCCCATCAAGTTTATAATTATTCAAAGTAAAAGCTTGGAGCATGGCGTGTCAGGTCAAGCCCCATACGCCGCGCTGTACAATTTATATTGCGACGCTAAATATTTTATGTTGACAACCATGAAATATGGCTTTAACATGATATTTTTCATAGAGAGAAATATGACTGGTGTTTGTGGAATTAGTGGGATTTCTTATATTGTGTGGAAAATATATATTATTTCTGTTATTTCACAATAATTGTAGCTCACTGTTGGACATAGACCTTTCTCAAAAATACTTCAACGATTTAGCAAAACCTTTTCTCAGCCAAAAATTTTATAAATTGCCGAAAGTGTGAAAAATTCTGCATCTGCCTCTGGATTTGTGCCCGGTTGATAGTTATAGGCTTGCCCCCTATTACATGGGACTTAAAGATAACTAGCGAAATGTGGGTACACCTCTGCCTACCATCGGGGATTACAGGCGTGATGTTATGTTATGTTAATGCCGAAAATTGCGCCCTCCGCGATTCCCGATGCCAGATGCTTTGAACTCTTACTGCAAACCTCGTTAAGGATACTTTGTCCCAAAAAGAAAATGAGCTAAAGTAGTCGGTACACTTCGCCATTCTGATAATAATTTTCCTTAATTTTTTGACACCTTCACCAAGTGGTAAGTCAGTGGAGGCTGATAACTGTTTGTGAGGGAAAAATTTCATATTATTTTTATTATTTGTGAAGATAAATCGGTGAGATTAACAAAATACCTACGTTCCTTATGAAGTACGTTTACGGGTGCCATTTTGGGCTTAAAACTTTATATGGGGTATCGATACCATACAAATTTTCAAATTCAATTTTCACTGGCATATAGCTGCAAGCTATAGATGTAATAAAGAGTGACTATGGCTACTTTTATTTTAGAAAAGAAATTAGGGTTGGTTCCTCACGAAAAAACCAACGAAATCCTTATTTTTGCGACTAGATGTTGTTAATTAGTAGAATTTGGCTTTTAAATGTTGAAACAACGCTGGTATGTTTTATCAATTTTATGATTCATTAGGTTAGGCTGTTATCGACCTGTGGTATAATGAACACGCTCTTATAGGTCAGGGCTGTCTTTCAACTAAAAAAGTAGAAATTAGCTCGATGGGTTGGTTTTTTAGGGTTCTGTATCTAAAGACTGCCAACGGGAATCTATTACTAAGCCTACGCGCTGTCCGTTCATCCATATGTCTGACAGTGAGCTGTATGTCATCATAACCCGTAAGCGGCTACGACAGATAATAAAAACATATTAAAGTTAAAAAAACATAAACCTTTCCTTGCAGTCGGGTAAAAATTAAAGGGCATTTTTTTTTACGTGGTGTTAAATAATGTACGGTGGTACGGAACCCTTCGTATGCGTGTCCGATTCACGTTCAGCCAGTTTTAATAAATCTTGTGTCCACATTTATGTGTATGAATGTACGGTCCCCGCTACCATACATGAATCTTTAACAGTCGTTACGGGTCGTCAGAAGCCCGAAAATCTTTCTACCAGTCTTACCAAGGGTATCGTATTACCCAGTTACTGGGTTGTGGAGGTCAGATAGGCAGTCGCATTATGTAAAATACTGGTGTTCAGCTGCATCCTATTAGACTGGAAGCCGACCCCAACATAATTGGGAAAAAGAAAGGCTGATTGATTGAGACACACGATAATTAGAAAACATTCCAATGTACCAAAATGTACCTAAAATAATATTTTTTTGTTTTAGGAATATTTCCATTTCTTTTAGAATCGTGAACAAAATAGGTTCCTCTTAATAACCCGCACAGGGCGGCAACGCCGGCGCGTCCTCATCTCCAAAACCTCAAAATACCTTTGTTTTAACTTCGAAAAACAATCAGATATAAGATAAAGAGCCTTTCTCCTGCACAGTGTAACAAATACGTGTAATTTTGGACAAAATCTCGTAGCTTTTCTACTTGTTGATTATCGCGCAACAGTTTTATTAGGTACCTTGTTCCTTTGTTATCCGTCGACGAAATAATGTCTTGTTCTTACTTCATTTTTCAAGTGGTTTTTTGTAAAAGTGTTCAGAGCTTTGTTTAAGATTTCCTTTTGTTTATTCGCGATAAACGAAACAAAGAAGAAAACGGGAAATAAGAAACAAGTACTGCGAATAAGCACCTGCAGTAAAAATTAAACAAAATATATTTTTGTAGGATAGTAGGAAAATTTTTGTAATTTTTCGTAAAAAAAAGACACCTGTAATAAATAAAATAAAAATATGTACTAAAAAAATATTCTAAAACTTACCTTAAAAATTCGGGCGCAAAAACTCGCACGGACCGCTATCGTACACAGTGTTATTTTTCAAAACATTCAAGGCCAAAAAATATTTTTTGCAATAATTCTTTCTTCCGAACGCGCGTCCGTGCCAGTGGGCTGTCGGAGCAAAACTGCAAAGACTGACTGACTACAGTTGCTAGTACCTTTACCTGTTACATGCTAGGGGTGGCCTAGGGGTGGGAACGTTCACGTAACGATACTGTTATTTTTACCCCGAGCTGATATTACTCAAATACTTTTATTCGGAACGTTAACAATTTTTTTTATTGTATTGTATTTACTTATTTTTAATTTTTCAGATTTAATACCAGCATGTTTTTATTTTGATTTTGTGGTTAATTTTTCTTTTATGTCATGTGCGTCATTTTCGCGTGAATAAATAGTTTTTCTTTCTTATGCCACTCAATTTTAAGTCGCCTTTAAATCTTATGCTATCTCTGTCACTTTAAAGTGTATTGTAGCGACAGAGATACATTTAAGAGCGGCTTAAAGTTAAAAAAATTGAGGAATAGTAGTTGGAAAATGCTGGTTTACCTAATATAACTGTAGTGCATTACTCGTAATATAAATAAGATTTTTACTAAACCATAACATTATTATGTTAATGTATTATGTTATTTTATGAGAATATAACACTATCGCTAATATCGTTAATCATCTGTTATACGATTGTTCAATAATTTCGTTTTCAATTGGATAACACTTCAGTTTTATGTTGCTCAAAAAAGCCTGCGTTACTACAATATCTTTTTTTCTAATTACTTGTTGAGAATACATACAACATAACTGGCGAAATGTGGGTGTGCTAATGGGTACACCTCTGCCTAACCCTTCGGGGATTACAGGCGTGATGTTATGTTGTTGAGAATAATATTTTCCGATTAAAATGACGAAACTTACTATAAAAAAGCTGTTTCAAATAACAGTCCCAAATAACTAAAACGCGGTAACGTTGTCATTACAGCCACGGTTCCATCATTGTAGTACGCCGTATGCTGCTATGGCCATATTTTTATTCCGTTCACGTCACATTCTCCCACCCTATAACATAATTTAACCTATTGCTGTCCTTCTCTCGCGCAGTACCACAAGACGAAGCTTGTATGGGAGGGAAAGGGATGGGTATAGTTCATTAATGTTGTCGTTAACAGCCGAGAGCGTGAGTCAGGTCTTGTTAGGGCTGATACACGTTGGGTTTGCCATCACCACGTCTGGTTTCCAAATTATATTAAAGTTTCGTAAGTACCTGTCGTGAATTGAATTAAATATTACGCTTTTACTTGTTTTCCTTTGGGATTTGGCAATTTTCAGGAAGTTCTGGGTTCGTGTTTCCTTGCCCACGCCATTTCGCTTACTTTGCAAACACGAGTTTGTATAACATTAAATTGTTTAAGTATTAGATTAAGTCTGTTAATTTAACACGATTAATATAAAGTTCTTTGATCATACATACATAGGTACATACATAAACTCACGCCATTTTCCCTGGAGGTAGGCAGAAACTACAGAAGGCCACCTGCTACGATCCTTACATACTCCTTTCGCCTTATCTACGTTCATACATCTCGTCATACAAGCACGCCGGTTAAGGGTACTCCGCACCTGACCTTTCTGAAGGACCTCACCAATAAGGTCAGTGTATGTCTTCCTAGGGCGACCCCTCCCGGCGTTGCCACTCACCTCTGCCATATAAATACCTTTTGTCAATCGTCTTTCACTCATCCTCTCAACATGATCGAACCAAAATTACGGAAACCGTATTGATATAAAATAGTGAATAATCGAAATACCTAATTCTGTCATTCATCATCTGCCTAGCCTTTTCCCAATTTTGTTTGGGTCTACTTCCAGTCTAACCAGATGCAGAGAAATACCAGTGTACCAGGTATACAAAGTGTTGATTGAGTTTAGAAGATGGTGGGGTGACACCCCCGTGTTTCGGAAAGCACGTAAAGCCGTTGGTCCTGAGCCTGATCTCTTCCCGGTCGTGTCAGATTGCCATCCCATCAGACTATGAAGGAAGGAAGAGGAAGTGCACCATAATAAGTCCTGCTTACTTGCGGTTTGGGTAATATTGTTAGTGATGTGTTTGATCTGTATTTATATCTTTCTTTTTAGATTAGATGGTTCGGTCATGTTGAGAGGATGAGTGAAAGACGATTGACAAAAGGTATTTATATGGCAGAGGTGAGTGGCAACGCCGGGAGGGGTCGCCCTAGGAAGACATACACTGACCTTATTGGTGAGGTCCTTCAGAAAGGTCAGGTGCGGAGTACCCTTAACCGGCGTGCTTGTATGACGAGATGTATGAACGTAGATGAGGCGAAAGGAGTATGTAAGGATCGTAGCAGATGGCGTCTTGTAGTTTCTGCCTACCCCCAAGGGAAAAAGGCGTAAGTTTATGTATGTATGTATCTTTCTTTTTCTAAAAGGTACAGCCCTAGCCCTCCTAAGGCACATGTCGGTTCGACAGGGCGGGGATAACAGTTTCTCTTTATGAACGAAAGATTAGTTAATTACACAAATATAACGCCTTCACTTGCGGTAACAACGACAGCGTTTGATCGTGTTTGTGATTATTTTTATTGAGCGTTTGAATGTAATTTTTCACCTGTTTTTACTAATTGAATTAAGTTTTATAAAAAATGTTGAATGAGATTTCTTTTAGGAAGTTTGATTTTGTCGTAGCACTTTGCTTTTTTTGTAAAGGAATTTTAGAAATATTGCATGTTATTAGCTTGTGCTAATCTCGGGAAGTCCTAGTCCGATTCAAAAACATTCTGTTGCGTTATATAGCCCGTATTTCGAGGAAGGTTATAGGCTATATAGTATCACGCTACGACCCATGGGGACATAGCAGTAACCAAAGTTGTAACTGAACGTGAGGTGTAGCCATAAATCCTGTTCTTAAACTGTAGTCTGAGGACTACAGGTGGTCCCTGAAATCATCAGAAGTGGTCCGCGACGTGATCATTATAATTATGTATACCTAATTAAATTACAATAAGTTCATAACAGATTATCATGGTATCTTATTTATTTTATCTCTTATTCTTGGTATCAAATATTTCAAATACATGTTTTACTTATAGATTACTATAAGCCTATGGCCGTCCACTGCTGAATGTAGGCCTCCCCCAAAGAGCGCCAACCATCCCGGTCTTGCTTGTCCGCCACCTTCTTTAAATCGTCGGTCTACCGTGCAGCAGGGCGTCCCACACTACGTTTGCCTAAACGTGGTCTCCACTCTACCACGTGTCTTTTCCACCGACCGTCTGTCCGTTTGCAGACATGGCCGGCCCACTTCCACTTCAGCGCACTAAACACTAAAAAGTTACCACTGCTATAAAAAATAATTCAAGGAACCAAGAATGACTTACTTATTTAGAATTTCTCCAAAAAAAAAAACAGAAAAACGATAAAACTAACCGCAGAAAGTTGACAAATTCCATCCGATTGTCCCTCCCACACTCGCCTCCGCAGCACTCCCACGTATTCTTAGAAAAACAAAAAGCAATTTCCTATTTCTGAATATCAACGAACAGGGCTGTACTGTTGTACAAACAGTTCAATATTTATAAGGAAATTCCTACGCAATTAAGATTTAAATGTTGTCGTATTCAAAGAAGTATGTGAACATACCCAAAATGCAATGCATGAAGAGAATATTGGTGCCGATTCCCTTGTTCACAAGCTAGACTAAATTTAGAGAATTGACATCTCTTACTAACATACAGCGAACGGAAAGGACGGTGACATTAGCGATGTCAAATTAGTTTTCCCTTGAACTTTTCCGTATTTTTAATCCACACGTTTTAAGATGTCAACTATAATTGCATGTATGTGTCAGATTGACTAAATTTGACGGCTCTTATTTACATTAGTCTCTTTCTTGTTTTATTGGGCAGAAAAAGATGGAAATAGTCTAATATTAGTTTAGTTTGTGTCCAAGGGAATCGGCACCATTATCCAATATACAAGGTGTTAGGTAAAATAGCTGTGGGAGCCTATTGCCATCAACCGGGAATAGGCTCGCCCCCTATTAAACAGGGCTTAAACATAACTGGCGAAATGTGGGTGTGCTAACGGGTACACCTCTGCCAAACCCTTCGGGGATTACAGACACACGGGTGTCACACCACCTACTTCCTAACTCCAGACTGCTACTGAGAAATTCGTAAATAAAATAACCCAAAAACACTTTTTTATTCGACCGGGGAATCAGACCCAGTAACGCTCAGCAGTCGCGCTTGCCAGTTCAAGACCAACGAGGCAGTCGTATATAGAACAAACAAAAACTCGCCTTTTTTCTATAGTGGTAGGCAGGTACCACAGTACGTCACCTGATACGATCCATACATACTTCTTTCGCCTCATCCACGTTCATACATCTCGTCATACAAGCACGCCGGTTACAAGTATTGACCTGACCTTTATATAGAAGTGTAGTATAATATCTTTATGCCTGTTAATCAACTAGTTTGTCTGACTGTACGTATAATTATGGCCACAAGCCACAAGTGAAAATTTTGCAGACATACCCACCCTTAACACTTAAACAGTTAGTAGTATCTAGAAGGTAGTACCTAGCGGCCATGGTTGGGTAATTTTAGAACCGTTAGATTAGTTTTACAGCTGTTCTAACTTAGGTATGATCAACATGATTTTCATCACAAAGGAATTCCACAATATGGTTAAGTTACAAGCGGTTTCATATTTGCTATAGTAGGGGAGCCCAAGTGGGGATGAACCAAGCGGATTGAAATGAATAATCTTCAATTTGTACTAAAATTGTAATAGCGCCATCTAGTTGCATTAATGAGAAACACAGTTATTTCTTGCAAATTGACATAGCCGAAAATTACGAGGAAGTATTTACACATCGCGCCTTTTATTGGAGTCAGTGCGAGAGAATGCTCTGAGCGACTCCTGTTCCATGGCCACAGGTAGCTGGAGGAACACCGTGAAGTTTCATTATTTCGTGATGGCCTCATGATCATGTACAAGGCTGTGGGTTCGTTACCGGGCACGAGCAAGTACCAATGCGACTCTTTCTACTTTATATGTACTTTCTAAGTTTATCACTGACATCGGGAATCATCAAAAAACATCGTAAGGAAACCTGAACCTTTAATTTATATTAATTATAAAATAAATATTAATTAATATAAATATTAATAAATGTAATAAATAAATATTAATGAATATAAATATTAATAAATGTAATAAATAAATATGAATAATAATAAATGATTAATGTGCCCGTTCTCTTGAATAGTAGCCTTTGCGTCATCAAGTTCTGCCCACTTAAATGAAAGGATTACTGTGCGAGGCATCTCACTAAGTTAACATTAAGCAACTTCATTATATCTTTGAAAGCACACAGCCGAACTTTGTAACTAACTTCTAAGTGGTTTCACGGAATCCAGGTTTGATATTTTAAAACTAAACCAAGATAGTTTGAAAGCTTTCTCAACTATTAATAACAGTGTTTGCTTATAGTCTATGATCCTAGACTCGTCAGACCTACGTTATTTTTGAACTGTATACAACGTGTAACGGAAAGGGTGTATATATACCAAAAGCAAGGCTTCTTTGGACAAAAACAAACGATATGGCAATCGTTTTTTAATCCTATCAAAGTAAAAAAAAAACATTTATTCAATTAGACCATTTACGGGCACTTTTGAATTGTCAAAGAGTCGGTCAGTTAGTCCGAAAGTTGAAGCTAGTTGCTCGTTCCAAAACGGAGGTAGGCCTCTATGGAGAAGAACGAGCAAGAAACTCCACGGCACTCTTTTAAATTAGGTTATTACAAAATCTTGGTTACATTATTCTTGTCGATTCTATATGTGATCACAATGGAGATGAATAAGTATAAAATAGTAGTAAAAAAAATAAAATAAAGAAATTAAAGCCATAGCAGTTAAGAGATGACCAATCCCAACTGACAGCACTCGTTCACGAGCATGACGCATGGATCAGCACCACCTAGCTCAACCATTATGGAGGGAGCCAAATGATCCAACACACGCGCCACCATCAGCGAGACATTTGAGTGAGCATGACAAGCTCTCAACTGCCATGCTTATTAAGTCAAAACACATAGTAAAGTTACTATAAATAAAAAATGCTCCATGGTACTCACATTTACAAAATTGAAATAAATGATATTAAATTATACAATACTAACACTTTCAGTGTACTTATTCGATGGATGACTTTGATATGTAAAAAATAAAATAAAAAGTAATCGCACTGATAACAGTAAAAGTTATTCAGGTCGACTTAAAAAAAGGGTAAGAAACATCATTCCCTAAAAAAAAAAAAACCTATTTAGTGAGCCCGAGTGGCTGTGGAGCAGGACTAGCATTTAGCCAAGCATTTTTGTCCGTGATATAATCATCTAACTTATAATATGCTTGATTACATAGTGTGCGATTTATGCATGTCTTAAATTTTCTCTCATTTAGTTGGAGAATATCGACTGGTATTTTATTATAGCATTTTACACAGTACCCCATAAAAGAAGTGCTTACTTTCGACAATCTGAAACTTGGTTGATCTAATCTCTACATGTTCGGAAATTATGATCAACAAAGAACACCGCCTGCAGTAGGCTACTATGCGGTACTAGGCGCGCAGAATTACGGAAGAGATTAATCGCGATATTGGGCAAGTAACGTGGAAAGTTTTTGACCAATGTAGTGCGGTTAGACACGTTTGTTATGATTTGAATTTAAGAAACATATGAAACCGAAAATTTGGTATCAATTCTTCGAGTATTTTATATTGAGCTGAAACCCTTGCCATATCGTTTGTTATCATCCAAAGAAGCCTTACTCTTTGTATGTGTATACCCTTTCCGTTACACGTTGTATAAGAAAAGATAGACAAATAATGTGTTTGCACTAACACATTTGCACTCCCTCTTCCCTCACTCTCATAGTCTGATGAGGCGGCAATTCGACACGACCTGAGAGGGATCAGGCGCGGGACCAATATTTATTTATTTATTTAAACTTATGCACAAAAAAAAAGCACAAAAGTGGACTTAATGCCTTAGGCAGTCTTTATCAGTCAATAATATTAATATTCAATAGCTTTAAGGTTCTTCAGAGGCATGGCGTAGCCACACCACCTACTTCCAAACGCCAAACTGCTATTGAAAAAGAGAAATTCTTCATGGAAACACTCAGTAACCTTTTCCCCGACCTTTGAATCGAACCCAGGGCCCTATGCTCAGCAGTCGCGCTTGCGACCACAAGACTGACGAGGTACAGTGAGAGAGGTACAGATGAATAGACAAGGTTGGCATTCTAACTATTCTTACATTAAATTATATCATTCAACCCTTTCAACAATTTCACCCCCAACTACTAAATTAAAAGCGAATTCCAAATGAAACTAAACACCAACAGCATTTCCTATCACTCTGAAAATTAGACGAATTTGCAAAATGCATAATGCATTTATTTCCCTACCTTATTTCAACCCCACTGAGAATTTTGACACGTTATTTTCAACTGTAACTCTTCATATTAGAGCTGTATTTAGTTTGGACAGTAGTTGGGGGTTGAGATGTTTTGAAGGGTTTGAAACTGTGTTTAACATCAGAATTTGAATGAGGTTTTACTCGCTGCTCTGTTATTACGAACTGGTTTACAAATGAATATGGAAACCAAGTTTGTGATTAGTACGCCTCTAATTTATGTCAGTAACAACCGGAGCGCGTCGAAAATCGCCACGATTACTAATTTATTTATAGCTTTTGCCAGCGACTTCGTCTTCGACTACGAATAAAATTAAATATACTTGTGAGAAAAAAAAATTAAAATCGGTCCAGTAGTTTTTGAGTTTATCTTTTACAAACAAACAAACAAACATAAATAATTTTTTTTCTTCTTTATAATATTAGTGTAGATTAACCCCTCTTCAATGAAGAAAATCTTCAGCCCCAACACATGTCGTTTAATTTTCCCAATGGAATGGTTTTACTCTCATGTAATAGGGGGCGAGCCTATTGCCATCAACCGCGCACAAATCCAGACTCCGAGGCTGCTACAGAGAAAATCCTGATAGAAAAACCCTATATCACTTTGCTCGACCTGGGAATCGAACCCAAGAACCTCATGCTCAGCAGTCGCGCTTTGCAACCACTAAAATATTAAGATGAAAAAATTCAGCAAAAGACAGTCTACCTTAAGTTGACCATCAATTTAATGTAGAAGCAACAAGAATAATGTAACTACTATTTTGTAAAAAATTAATTGAAAAGAGTGCCGTGGTGTTTCTTGCTCGTTCTTCTCCATAGAGGCCTACCTCCGTTCTGGAACGAGCAACTAGCTTCAGCTTTCGGACTAACAGACCGACTCCTTGACAATTCAACAGTGCTTATTTAATGGTCTAATTGAAATAAATCTTTTGACTTTGACTTTAATAGCCCCAAAACACAACAGGATAAATAAAAAACAACCCAAAAAGTTAATCATACTTTAATCAATCCGAACTAACAAAACAATATTGTCCGTTTACACACAATTTATACCAATCACAAATAAACCTTGTAGCGTTTCAATAGAGTTCAAATTACAACTCCGTGTGGGTTGAGGGGAATTTCTTGAGGACTGCGTGGTACAGGTTATAGAAAGCGTATACTGATACACTGATGATCACAAATAGGGATCCTCCGAAGACGAAACTGAGGAAGTTCCCATCTATCATGGTGGTTCCCTGAAGGCTGGATGCCTGGCCTTGAAACAGCTCCTTGGTCCCAGTGCCAGCTGCCTTCCTCTCCTCCATCATCTTCTTCATGACAGACAGCCTTTCTTTCAGCTCGTCTATAGATTCCACCATGTCTTCTGAAACTGATAAATGAATATTTTAGCTTCGTATTCCTTTTGAGCTGAAGGAACCTGGACTTGAATACTAGTTATACCCCGCTATTTTGTGTTTTATTACTGCCCTGCTCTCGTGTGTCGTAGTGTGATGATATATAGCCTTTAATATTTCTCATGAACCTGGGTATCATGTACAAAAATATTTTATCCAATCTGACTAGTAGTTAATTTATTTTTTTATTTATTAGGGACAACAAACAATATTAATATGGTTTCAGAGAATATCGCATTTAAACAAATAAATAAGTCTAAAATCACCAAATTGGAAATTCTTCTTCTTTAAAATCGTATGGGCAGTAAGGTCTTGCGACCTCACACACAGACACACCCAGTGTCAGAGTTTCTCATCCGTTCAGCCGTTCTGGCATGATTGACTAACAAACATCCATTCAAAGTTTCACATTTATAATAATAGTTGTATAGGTACGTCAAGAACAAAGATAAATAAGTACAATGAAAACAAGCTACTATTAAAAAATATAAAAAACACGACTGCAAAAATTGCACATAATTTGTACTTTGTTTACTCGTCAGTTTTTTTTACGACGTTTTTTATTTACAGTATAACACTGTAAATAAAAAACGTCGTAATATATTTTTTAAATCTACTTGTCAAATTCTAAACGTTGAAAATAGACAATACCAAATTCATTAAAAAAATAATTTGAGGCTGGTTTTAATTTACGTTTTCTTTTTATTTTTAACTAGCCTATATTACTCGGAACGATACAAGGATTGTAAAGATACCCCATACATCTAAATCGGTTAAGGCGTTTAAAAGTTATGGTGGAATAAGGAAACTCACATACATACATACATACATTAACCCTGAACACATAACACTCCTTTTTTTGGGGCAGTCGTGTAACAAAGGAATGAATGTTAAAATTCTAAGCTAATTTACTCAAGGATCGTATACACAATGGTCCACGTTAGACCATCTTCATCCACTTCTAATCGTAAGCTACAGGTTAACAACCCTTGAAAAATAAACATTAAGACCTATTTTAACATTTAAATATGAATAAAAACAAGTATAATAATCTTTTTACTTAAAAAAAATATGATAAGGTCTATGAAAAGTCTTTCGCATCCAATATCACCTTTTTTCCCGAAATAATCTCAAAATTGGACAAAAATATCATCTTTGTAACATAAATACTAGTTCTTCTACAGATTTATACGTTATAAGGTTATTTTCTTACCTTCAGGGTCCCTGTCTGAGTTGCCTTTCCCCATTTTTAATAGATATTTTTGCACACACCACAGTCAATGTTTTGTTTATACTGTTGCAATCTATCCCGTTGTTCCGACTTGTTTAAGGGAGCTAAGATGGCTGCCGCGCATGCGTAGTGTCGACCGGGAGAGGCGGGAACTATTGATCGCGTCCCTGGGATAATAACCTGGAATTTAAGTCTAGATTCAAGCTGCCTGTATTCCAAATTGAACATCGAGCTTTCAGTCAGTCTTTTTCGTTTAATTTGCTTACTACGATGTAGGTTATTATGGGACATTGTAAGTATTGATTTCGTAATTTTATAAATGACAGGCGTACGAACGCTTTCTGCCTGTTCTTGAAATATTCGATTACAAGAACAACTGAAAGGAGTACCTATGTATGGATCGTAGCAAGTGGCGTTCTATGGTGTCTGCCTACCTCCATGGGAAAAAGGAGTGAGTTTATGTATGTAAGAACAACCTTTATAGGATCACTTTGTTGTCCGCCTGTCTGTCCGTCCGTCTGTCAAGACTCTTTTCGCGGGAACGCGTGGGCCGCACAAGTAAATGGATCCGAAAACCGATTTATTGTCTCTTCAATATGATTCTTTGGAAACAGAACACCTACGCTATCAGCTTTCCATTGAGCATTTATTTTAAACTGGGCTCTGTGTCAAAGATATATTTTAAAACCAAGTCGAATATTGTACACGCATTTTCAGAGGCTGAAAGTATTAAAACTGTATTTTTTTACAAACTTTTATTTCGCTTACATTGTTCGTCTATAAGTAAGTATGTATTTAAATAAGTTGTCCTTTCAAAATTTGCAAACCATTTTTCGACCATTTGTTGTTATCCGATTGAGCTGGAATTTTGCATACACCTTTAGTTTTGATGACTATATAATGTCCAATACTCAATATTGTAATAATTAAAAAAAAAACTTTTAATAGTTTATTTATTTCACATTTCAGACTTGGTCCTAGAATAAAAGTTTCACGTATTTATGAGCACTTTCATCCGGTTAAAGATGTACAACTGGCAAACTAAAAAGGCAACTGTTACAGACTGACTGATCTACAACACATAGCGCATACCACAGAACGGATTGCGCTAAAAGGATAATAGTTATTCTTCTTCTTCTTCTTATCGGGTAGTAAAGCCTTACGACCCTACACACCCTTGTGTCAGAGTTTCTAAACCACCTCAAGGGCCTCTGACATGGTTTGAGTGGAACAGTAAGTCCAGGTTTCCTCTCGATGTTTTTCCTTCACCGATGCCAATGATGTCCAAGATAAACTTTAGAAAGTACATATGAATTGAAAAATTCACATTGGTACTTGCCCGGATTTGAATCCACAACCTCATGCATGAGAGGCGGACGTCTCAACCACTGGGCCATCACGACACTTCACACGTCATAGTTATTATGACGAAGGCATTATGTTAAGAAAGGAAAGGAAAAGGAAAGGTTTCTAAAGTTTATCTTAAACATTACTGGCATCATTCTGTGCCTCGAAATCCACGTTAAGCTGTTGGTCCCGGCTGTCATACGCAGATCTTTGACAGTCGTTACGAGTCGTCAGAAGCTTGAAAGTCTGACAATCAGTCTTACCTAGGGGTATCATATATTACCCAGTTACTGGGTTGTGGAGGTCAGATAGGCAGCCGCTCCATGTACAATACTGGTACTCAGCCAACCCCAACATAATTGGGAAAAGGCTAGGCAGATGAGACGCATTATGTTAAGAAAGGATTACGTGGACGAAGTCGCAAGCAGAAGTTAGGTATAAAAAATGAAAAAAATACAAATATATAAAACACTTAAAATTTATATTTCCAAATAAATTACAACAACACACACAATTAGATTTATTGAGCAGTTTCCACGATCCAATTGGTGTAGGACGAGACAGCAGTGCTGACTCCTGGGTAGACTGGATCAGCACATCCTCGGCCCCAGGATACAATACCAACAAGGATGTTTTGGTAGTACAGGGGACCACCAGAGTCTCCCTGACAGGCATCCTTGCCTCCAACATCAAGAATACCAGCGCAGATCATGTTCTCTGTGACTCTTTGAGGAAAGAACAGGCTGGCGTAGCGACTGGTGCAGAGAGCTCGGTCGATGGTGTAGATCTGGACGTCGCGTAAAATAGCCGAAGAAACCCCCCCTGCCTGTTGGTAGAAAACGTATGATGGTGACACTTTTGATCTTAAGATGATTAAAGAACAATATTTAGACGGATCATAGAGTGAGGAGATCGTGCCTAACTAACAGCAGTTGCAGCGGAACCTAACCTGTCCATGTCGGGGTGCCCCAAGGCTACTTTGGGCATTTATAGATTTTGATAAAAGAAACAACATAACAATTCGAGTCCAGCTCCGCCTTAGCCTTCTAACTTAACCTATCCGAGTCGGGGTAATCGGAATCGGGGTGTTAACCATAATGACGTTTTACGTTAGACCAAATGATTTTCTATTAAATAAACAATATACATATTAAACGTTAGACCAAATGATTTTCGATTACATAATCATTATATCAAACAACGTTATAATAAATAAGTTTTAAAAAGAATAAATGTAAAGATATCAACAGTTAGTACATCTCACGTTGATTATATCTTATGAACAATAATAAAACGAAATTAGACCAAATGAGTTTATATACGTTATGAGACGCACCTGTCAAAAATACCTCTTTTATCTACAATTTGATAATTATTGTCGCTGTGATGAGGCTGCAATTCGATTTTGAATGAAAATTACGAAAATTGGCTTTCTGGTCTACCAAAAATATACAGGAGATATTACAAAAGAGAGTACACTGTACTCTCTTATGGTATACTGGTGTACTCCCTTCTCCCTTACTCTCATAGTCCGATGGGACGGCAATTTGACACGACAAGGGAGAGATTAGGCGCAGGACAAACGCCTTTTTCGTGCTTTCCGAGGCACGAGGTTGTCATTTAACCACCTCCCAAACTTCTGAGAAAATTATATGATACTTTTGGCCTGACCTGGGACACCAAATTCAGCAATCGCGCTGGCAGACGAAGTAACGGAGCAGTAACCAAAATTATAAAAGAATTACTTACTGAAGTAGTGCCCCATCCAGCGTGCCAAACCGGCAGACCAGCTGGCAGCTGGAAATCCTGAACCACAACAGTCACTGGTTGGGTTTGTTGATTGAACACCAGGTTTGAAGACAGCTCAATCACACTGATATCTCCATCCATTCCGTTTCTGCCATATGACGGGTGGTTGACAGCTCTGTTCACGGAGACAACGGTTCCGCCGGACCCTCGTCTGTCAGTACCAGCGCGGATACGCCGAGCGCGAGTGCTGAAAAATCTGGACAACAAAGGATTTCATGAATTTAAAAAGTGTTCGTTAGGGATGATTCTCATTAGAGCGGGCCGTGCCCGGGCCGGAGCGTGGACGAGCCGCCGTGGTATTGAAGTGCGTCGAGAGGGCCCGGACGGGACACGGATAATACACTGTGTAATATAAATTGATTCATACAAAATATATGTAACAGATTTAAAACCGTGCCCCGTCCGTGCCCCGTCCGGGCCCCGCCCCGCGCACGGCACGCTCTAATGAGAATCATCCCTTATGCAGTTGATTGCAGGAAATGGCATGTTTTGCAGATTTTGGATTTTGATTGATTAAGGTAGTAATTTCGGTACAGTCTTAGTTCTTGCTGAATTTAAACTCAAGAACAATAACAATAATATTTTTTTCAGTCAAATTTTTGTTACAGCGGCCAATCTAAACAGGAGAACTAGCCAAGTACGCAGGAGATATTATAGTGCACGAGTGTGTACGCAGACACGTGGCTCTCATAGTCGGATGGGACAGCAACCCGACACGACCGGGGAGATCAAGCTCAAGACCAACGGCATTACGTGTTTTCTGAGGCACGGGTATGTCACATTATCAACTTCTAAACTCCAGGCTGCTACTGAAAAATTGCTGATATAAAATTTCATTTACACATTTCGCTCGAACTCACGAATCGATACTATTAGTAATGATGTCCAAGATAAACTTGGCTTAACTAAAGCTAAAGGTTTTATGATTAGGTTTAACACAGCTGCTGCTTAATCTAATCTTTAATCGACTAAACATTCATTCCTTATTTATTACTTTACATTACTTATCTTTATTATACAATGCAATATTGCACCATGTATACTGTTCTGTGATTTCTGCCTACCCCCATGGGAAAAAGGTGTGAGTTTATGTTTATGTACTGATTTAACAAAGAGATAATACAGTAAATACTCACAATCCAGCAAAGCAATGTGCGGCAGACACCACAAATCTTGAATTTAAAACACTCGCTGCGCACGATTGTCCCCAAAGTATACCAGTCCGGAACTCAACTTGTACGATGCTAGGGTACTCTTCGATCGTGGTGGGGTTTCCACCAACGATGCGGTTCGCGTTGATGGTGCAGGCTGCAGCTGTAAAGGTGGGAACTGTGATTTAGCAAGAGTGGCGTTGGAGATATTCTAGCATCACCATTTTCCGAAATTAGGTAATCAGTCCACTTAAGCCGCTCAAACCCATAGTCTCATACTTACGTCTTGGACATCACTGACATCGGTGAAGGAAAACATAGTGAGGAAGCCTGAACTTATACCAGCCTATTACTGTTTTACTCAAAACCATGTCAGAGGCCCTTGAGGCGGTTTAGAAACTCTGACACTAGGGTGTGTTGGGTCGTAAGACCTTACTGCCCACACGATAAAGAAAAAGATACTTTGTTTCCATGTCCTGTAATAGTCCTGTACCAACCGGGTGTTGTCCTAGAGTGCACTCCCCCCCAGTCGGGGATCGCAGAAAGCGCTTACGTTCCCGTGGTTCCCGACGCTAGTGTGGGAAAGGAACACTGGAGTGGTTTTTAGTTAGTAAGGGTCTGACAGACCCCTCGCTCTCCCCTAGGCGGTGGACATCTTTGAGGATTTTCCACACCAGTAAAAAAATATGCTAAAAGCTACCTAAGGAAGGGGCCACTGCTAGTTTTCTTCGGTCCCTCGTACGCCTTCCAAAGGCCCGGAATTTCAAGGTCAGGAGATATATGTATACAGTGTAATCTTCCCGACCAAATATCGTGACCAATGTCAATGACAAAACTAGCCAAGTGCGTAGAAGATTTTATAGCAAAAAGCAATGCAAGAGTGTGTGCGCAAACACAAGTGCGCTTTCCTCACTCATAGTCCGATGGGACGGCAATCCGAAACAACTGGGGTGAGACTAGGCACGGGACCAACGGTGAATAGCGCTTCCCTAGGCACAAGGGAGTCACACTACCAAGTACCAACACAGTCGCATAAAATTAGTAGATAAATATTAAATTGTCGTTAAAAGCTCCGGCAGCCCACGTACTTAGAGAACTAACTACAGTTTAAGAGACATTTTATTTTTGCCGTAACTATGTCTATAAAATATGATTTTTTAATTAGTACGAACCTGCTACCAACAGTAGTACACACGCTAGCTTCGCCATTATGTTGACAAACGTGATCAAATAATTCACGTGAAATCGTTTTATAGCACTTTTTACCGAATTTAGGGGTCCGTATTCACCTTTTCAGAAACTATTTTGTTGGTTATATCAGTTTACTACCTTTTCTTAAGTAATTACAAAATATTTTTTAAAACTAAGTCCTTTAACGCGGCTTGCGGTGAGAGTTAACCGGCAGAAATCGTCACGTAAGGAAAACACGTTATTCCTTCTCTAGGCGATCTTCCATCTCTTTCTCTCTGTCTCTTTCTATTATATACAAAATCTGAACAGCAAGCATTGTGCACGGCATTATTTTTTTTTTTTAGTTTTAATTCATACGGGATTTATATTGTGTCATTATTGCAATTTTATAACATCGTTCTTAATGTAGGTCCTCCGACCAAACCATTTTTTTTTCTTTCAACCTAATTTACTACATTTTTACTTACAAGTAACATTACCTTAGGGTTATAAAGTACTGTCAGGGTTGCGGGGTTTATTCAAAAGTGTTACCGCGGCTAATAGCTAATAGCTCGCCGTCCGATCAAGGACCAAGCCCGGGTTGACGGCGCGTTCTGTTCGCGCGCGCCTCAAAGAGCTGTCAGCACAGGGACGGGGCCCCCAACGGGGCCAACGCCTGCCGGGGTTGCGGGACGTCTTAACAGGATACCGTGGCCCCGGAACGTAAAGGGCAACAGAAGGAACAGGGTGGTTTTTTAATCAATAAAAGTCTGACAGTCCCTTCCGCCCCACCCAGGGCGGAAGGAGTCATTTGATGATTTTTACCACCTAAAAAAAAAAGTACAGCAAAATGCAAATTATAGACAATTATTCTACGGAATCGCAACAATCTGTACACGCTTCAATTTATTGAAATAATCTTTGTATCAAAATGATAAAATTTACGACTAAGATTTGTAGCTTACTACTGGTTTAAACAAATTAGTTTATTACTATAAAGGATTATCAATTTGTTATTTGGAAGATAATAGAGGCGTACCTACGTAGGTATGTCAGGGTTTTTGTTACTTAAACACCGTTTTCAAGGTCTCTTTTAATGGTGGTGATCAGATAATCCGGTCTTGTTGAGAGGATGAGCAATGGCGATTAACAAAACCCTTGGTAAGACTAGATGTCAGACTCTCGAGCTTCTGACGACCCGCAACTACTGTCAATGATCCACATATGACAGCCGGGAACAATGTCAGTAAGGTCTTTTTTTTAGGTGGTAAAAATCATCAGATTACTCCTTCCACCCTGGGTGGGGCGGAAGGGACTGTCAGACTTTTACTGACTAAAAAACCACCCTGTTCCTTCTGTTGCCCTTTGCGTTCCGGGGCCACGGTATCCTGTTATGACGTCCCGCAACCCCGGGTCAGTAAGGTCTAAGATAAACTTTAGAAAGTACATACATATTAAATTTTAAAACCCAATAAAGCCCACAGACGCGTGCATAAGATGCAGAAATGGCCCAGTGGTTAAGCCACCATTACTGGGCCATCACAAATCTTCTCGTATTGGATCTTGGGCTATACAATAGCTCAAAACATTATTTTGTTTTTCTTTGAGATCCTGCCTACGTAGTGCGATAAAGTGCGCGTTAAAACCTCGAGAGGGTCAGTAAGTACTTACCAGTCCTCCCCAGATGTGACCTGTTCCACTATAAATTGTATTGCAGAATCACACTTACAGCTTATTTATTATTGAATGGAAAAATACAATTGTAGCATTGATAATGTAGATAACTCGTTCATCGAATATAATGTATTAAAATCGATATGCACGTGTCATATTTAAAGGTTTGAACTAAATTATTATAAGGCAGGGAGGTAGCTTATAGTTAGCAGACGGCCGCTAAGAAAGGATATTTTCTAAAGGGATGGAACGGGGTTAAGAAAAGTTTGTAAAATATAAATTAATATTAATAAATTGTTTGTAATTTATTAATTGATTGTTTGTTAATTTGTGTCGTGATGGCTCAGTTGTTAAGGCGCCCGCCTCTCATGCATGAGGTTATGGGTTCAAATCCGGGCAAGAACCAATGTGAATTTTTCAATTCATATGTACTTTCTAAAGTTTATCTTGGACATCACTGGCATCGGTGAAGGAAAACATCGTGAGGAAACCTGGACTTACTGTTCCACTCAAACCATGTCAGAGGCCCTTTAGGCGGTTTAGAAACTCTGACACTAGGGTGTGTAGGGTCTTAAGGCCTTACTGCTCACACGATAAGAAGAAGAAGAAGAAGAATATTAATTAGGCAATAAAACATATAATATAAGTGACTTTAATATCTATAATTAACGTGATTTAGCACTGTGTTGCCCAATTTCTCACAGGTCATGGCAACTTCAATTTCTCACAGGTCATGGCAACTTTAAGAGTAAATTATTTTCTTTCAAGCTTGTTGCTTTTCCTTTTTGTCAATGTTCTACATCCGACTGTGAATATGAACAATCTGCTCATCACTTCTTATGGGAGTGTATTCTTTGGCAAAACGAACGCAATATTATGCTAGATAGTGTACAGGTTACATCCGGTTTTGTTTATTATGCGGACCTTATAGAAACTAGAACTAATTTCCGTGTGTTCAAGCGTTTTTGCCATACCTATTACTGGAATCAAAAGTAACACCTCACATTAGGACCCAATAATTTAATAATAATTGCTATCCGTGGTGCTTGACAATCTGGGCTTCTCCCAGTTGCAAACTTCCCTTTGTGCCTATTGGCCTAGTTCTGATCTGTCTCCTGCTTGTTTGGAGAGTAGTGGAAATTATATTTTGTCTTACTCCTCCGCTATTCTTTTCTGATTAATTTCGTTGCGGGACCCAAGACAGTTAGGGATGATTCTCATAAGAGCGGGCCGTGCCCGGGCCAGGGCGTGGACGAGCCGACGTGGTAAAGATGTGCGTCGAGAGGGCCCGGACGGGACACGGATAATGCACTGTGTAATATAAATTGATTCATACAAAATATATGTAACAGATTTAAAACCGTGCCCCGTCCGTGCCCCGTCCGGGCCCCGCCCCGGGCACGGCACGCTCTAATGAGAATCATCCCTTAATCGTTTCTCTGGGACTCGTCGAGTTTCATTGTCTCTGCGCTTTTCTGGTGGCCTCCACTGTTTATTCTGACTTCCAGGAGTTGCAGTGGGTGGGAAAAGGACGGCGAACTGGTCCCAAATAAAAAAAAATAGATTTAGCATTTCACACACATTTATGAGAAACGTTTTGTTTTTAATTTTAATTTTATTTCTTAGTTGTTAATTTTAGTTAATACCCAATGTTGCTGTGCCCTAACAGGGCCCATAACTGTATAAAGCGCTTTAAGCGTTATGGAACATCTATTATACACATTATGATATGCAAATATTTGAATATGAATATGGAAAAACTTAGGAAAAACGTAGGAGTGAACTAAGTTACTTGAACAACTACTACAACTAGTACACTGCTGCTGGTGACTGCTGGCTGGTCTGCTGGTCTATTAGTTACTTTTTACTTGTTATATAGGCGAGCGAAGCCGCGCTAAAGCTACTACCTAATAATTTCTTCCAAGTTTGTTACAGAACCCACATTTCACTTCGTGTAATGAACATGTCCTCACTTCTAATATTATTTTCTCTAGAGAAGTAAATTGACTATTACATAGAGTGGGTTCCTCCCTCGCTAGCAATTTGTCATTTGAGAACCTACCAGACTGCTCCGTTGGTCTAGTAGTCGCAAAGCGCGACTGTTGAGCATGAGGTCTTGGGTTGGATTCCCAGGTCGGGCAAAGTGATATTGCTTTTTTCATCAGTAATTCTCAGTGGCAGCCTCGGAGTCTATGTAGTAGTTAAAAATGTAAATAAGGTGCCTATGTCTAGTCTGTGTTGGGATCGGCTCCGTGTCTAACCAGATGCAGCTAAATACCAGTATTTTACACAGAGCGACTGCTCATCCGACCTCTATCACCCAGTAACTGGGTAATACGATACCCCTTGGTAAGACTGGTTGTCAGATACTAAAAGATTTGATATGATAGCTGAGACCAACAGCCTAACCTGCTTAGTCGCATATTGTTAGCATAGGATGGCGCACAAACCGCCATTGTATTTATCAAAATTACACCATAAAATTACTTTTTAATTGCATTATTGCATTAAATGGGTCTTGAGTTCGATTCCCAGGTCAGGCAAGGTGTTATTCGGTTTTTCCATCAGGAATTTCTCAGTAGCAGCCTCGAAGTCTGGATTTGTGCCCGGTTGATGGCAATAGGCTTCCCCCCTATTACATGGGACTAAAAACAAAACTGGCGAAATGTGGGTGTACTAATGGGTACACCTCTGCCTAACCCTTCGGGGATTACAGGCGTGATGTTATGTTATGCTATTAATTTTTTAATGATAATTATTCATTATACATCTATCTATCTTCTATCTATAGGTATAAATAGAATAAATGAATGGCTAAATATGTTGCTAAGCGCAAAACTCGAAAACAACTGAACCGACTTGACTGTTTCGTTTTTGTTGTGATCGTAATTTCCTGGACAAAGTTTATATGATGGTAATTTATTGGAAAATCTAGCGGAAAAAGTCGCTAAATAAAAATAAAAACTTGAGAATAATTGAAATAAATATAATTAAAGAGTCATATTCGACAATTTAGTAAGATGCATTTTCGACGATCCAATCGGAGTAAGGCGACACGGCGGTGGCAACCAAGGGATAGTTTTCACCGTACGGGCTGCCGAAAGAGACGAAACCCACGAGAATACCGGTATAGAAGATGGGTGCTCCACCGTCCCTGACGCCGAAGTGAGTGCCGCTGGTGCCGGGGGTGGTGGTACAGATCATGTTATCAGTGATCTCGATAGGAACGAGCAGCTCGCCGTACTTAGTGGCGCAGCTGCTGTGGTCACTGGTGTAGAGCTGAGCGCTGTATAGGTCGCGGTCAGACCAGATCACGTCTTGCTGTTGGAAGAGACAATCTTTTTAATATTACATAATAATTACGATGAGCAGGGAATCAATAGCACTCGGTGCGGAGTACTCGTCACCGGCGTGCTTGTATGACGAGATGTATGAACGTAGATGACGCGAAAGGAGTATGTAAGGATCGTAGCAGGTGGCGTTCTGTAGTTTCTGCCTACACCCATGGGAAAAAGGCGTGAGTTTATGTATGTATGTATCAGTCGATCAACGTCCACTGCTGGACATAGACCTACCCTAAAGATAGCCACAATGGCCGGTCCTACGCTGCCCGCAGTCAGCTGTTTCCCGCAACTTTTACCAGATCGTCAGTGTCAATATCGTCGTTGTCGTCGTCAGCTCGTGGGTAGCCTTGTATTATAAACCCTAAACACACACTTAACAAAGCCGAAAGTTACATGTTCTGCTCATCATTCAGGTATTCTTTTTTGTCTAAACCATACATGTGGACCTTCTGATTATAAAGATTTTGACGGTCAAAGATCGGCTTTTCTTTTGAAGTTTTTCCATAAAAACAAGTTTGCAATGTTCTAACTAAACTTTAAATATCTCCATGACTCCTGTCCTGTTGATGCCGTAAGCATAATGTTTGATGTGGAACATTGCGCACTAACTATAACAGTGATCTTTTATACCAAAAATTAACTTCATTTCTGAGCTATGTTTGTTGCAACACTTTGATGGGCAGTGTGTCTAGCAAGTAGGCAGGTAAGTGATGTGTTTTTTTACATCCCGGTATAAGAATTATAGCTGAAGAAAAGGAAACACTTAGATAACTCATAAGAGATTCATGAATGTCAACTCACAGCAGTGCGACCCCAATTGGCAACTGACACAGCAACGTTAGCCGGGAAGACGATGCCTGCAGCGGAGATGGGAGCCTGCTGGATCGTGGAACTGAAGGTGAGGTAAGATTGCAAGCGGAGAATGCCCACGTTGCCATCGAATTTCTTAAATGAGTAGGAAGGGTGCCTGATGGCGCTTTCGACATATAGGATATAACCACCGCGGCCGCGCTCGGAGGATCCTGCCCTCACACGGCCGATACGAGGCTCCGGAACGCTGGACATAGAAAAATAAATAAAGTAAGAAAGAAAGCCAGTAAGAGGAAAGAAAGTAGAGAGTAAATACCTTTATTCGTTACAGACTACAAGGTTAATACAAGTATCTACTTACGTTCCAACAAGACAGTGGGCGGCGGTAAGGATGTGTCGATTGGTCAGAATGGTGCCGACACAGGTCTGCAGCCACACGACGCCAATGCCATTCTCAATCTGGACTATGCTAGGGAAGTCCTCGATCGGCGCTGGGGCAGCGGCGTACACGGTGGCACAACCTGAAAACATTTATAAGAGAATAAATTATTGGTTGGTAGGTATTGGTAGTTATTGGTAATTGTTGGTTTTTTGGTGGCTTATTGGTAAGGTCTTTCAGAAAGGTCAGGTGCGGAGCACTCGTAACAGGCATGCTTGTATGAACGTAGATGAGGCGAAAGGAGTATGTCAGGATCGTAGCAGGTGGCGTTCTGTAGTTTCTGCCTACCCCCATGGGAAAACGGCGGAGTTTATGTATGTGTATGTGTAAATAAAAATACAATTAATAATGTACTTTGTAAGTTTCTTGTGAGGAAACCTGTATACCTTAAAAATGTATACCTTACCTGCAACCAGGAGGAGAGTGAAGGTAGCAAGGGAAACCATGGTTTCTATTAGTAACTTTCAAGTCGAAACCTCGTATGAACTGTGTCCAAGATTCTGTAGTTCGGTTATTTATACCAAAATTGGATCATGTGGTATCTTTATCCAATCTTTATCATAACCTATTTTTAGTTCATGTATTTTTAGTAATTACCTATTGCCAGTTTTATCAAGACTTATGGATGGATTATTGATTGATGCAGGTGCTGTGCATTTTATAACATGATCATGCCTTTTATGTATGGAATTTTTTGGATCTTTTTATGGTCTTTAGCTCTTGCTAAGTGCTAATGTAAATACTGTTCTTTTGACCGTATTTCGGTCACTTCTTAATCGTGTGGGCAGTAGACTATTGCGACCCTACACACCCTAATGTCAGAGGTTCTAAACCGCCTCAAGGGCCTCTGACATGGTTTGAGTGGACTAGTAATAGACTGGTATGAGTCCAGGTTTTTTTTTATTGGGACAAGCCCGCCACTCTATTCCCATCCACTGCAACTTCTGAAAGCCAGAATCAACAGCGGTGACCGCCAGAGGCAATAAAGCTTGACGCGTCCCTGAGAAACGATTCAATTCTCTTTCTTCTCAGAATAGAATAGCGGAAGAGTAAGGAAAATTATAATTTTACTGTGGCCAATCGTAATGGAGACTAGCCAAGTACGCAGGAGATTTGCAATGGTGGCAGTGCGCCTGCGTTTGCACATACACTTGTGCACTATAATATCTCCTGCGTATTTGGCTAGTCCTTATTGAAACAAGCTACTATAATTAAATAAATTAAAAAACACGACTGCAAAAATTGCACATATTTGCATTTCGTTTACTTGTCAGTTTTTTTTACGACGTTTATTATTTACATATTTTAATTTAATTTACTTGGCAAATTCTAGACGATAAACATATACACGACCGGATTAATTAAAATACATCTAAATCGGTTCAGGCGATTAAAAGTTATGGGGGAATATAGAAACTCACATACATACATACATTCATTAACCCTGAACACATAACACTCCTTTTTTTGGGGCAGTCGTGTAACAACTCGTCGTTACCGAAATTCGTCAGGAGAATATTATATTATATGAAATAAATGAATAATTTATGGGTTTCATGAATTAATCTAATATTGCCGACTGCCTAATTCTCGGCCTAAGCCATCGGCCTCACAAACGTATGAATATTACATTTCCTCTCGTCTGTTTTCAGGTTTTACGTGGTGAAAATATGTTACCATTTTATTTATGACCTCATATTGTTTAGGTATTGCCTTGGGGCGGTAAGAACAACTGAGGTGTTATGCATGTTCGTTATAATAATGTTACGTAAATGAAAAATGATTTCAAACAATACGTTTATTAAGGTACAATTTTGTAACTTCGTTTTTCAGGAGGTTGTCATAAAATTCATAAATAATCAAATAAAATAACGACAAAGTCAAAATATTTATTTTAATTAGACCATTTACAGACACTTTTGAACTGTCAAAGAGTTGGTCAGTTAGTCCGAAAGCTAAGCTGCTTTGCTCGTTCCAAAACGGAGGTTTGGCCTCTATGGAGAAGAACTATCAAGAAACTCCAAGGCATCCTTTTCAATTAGGTTTTTACAAAATACTGGTTACATTATTCCTGTTGCTTCTACATGACACCTGGTCAGTAACAAATGAATACCAGTTTCTTTTTTTAATTTTTTGTTGTTGTTTATTTTTAACAATATTTCAGAATACATCTCTTTCAAAGAACAGAATCGCCCCGTTACGTAAGCGGTAGGCAGTGTCGCGCGATAATATCGTTGTGTACTGGATCCTTCTCTTACTTAACAGCATATTTTGTACCTACATTCATAGCAAATAAATTATTTCATTTCATTGTGTGCGTGCGGGTTCATCGCCCCGTCTGCAGGGCCGTAGCTAGGATAAGCGTAGCTAGGTAAGATAAATTATTATAATTAAATGGTTTGTTCATAGTTTCATAGTCATCATAAGATGTCAGATAAACATGGTGATTGATAGGATTGATCATTTTTTTTTTGTTAGCCTATTCTGTCCCTCTCCTGGGCAAAGGCCTCCCTCCACTCCTTCCATCCTTCACGATTCAGTGCCTCATCCCTCCAGTTTTGGAGAAATCCATCCAGTTCGTCCCGCCATCTCCTTCGTGGCCTGCCGCGGCCCCGACTCCTTGTTTCAGGGCACCAGTTCTGCGCTTTTTACATGGGACTTAAAACATAACTGGCGAAATGTGGGTGTACTAATGGGTACACCTCTGCCTAACCCTTCGGGGATTACAGGCGTTATGTTGCAATAATTTATCACTATGTATACCCCACCTACACTTTAAGAACCATAATAAAACAATCATAGCCTAATAAACATTGCATAATTGATCGCAGTGACGTAAACTGACATAATATAAAAATAATAAAACATATTTATTATCTTTAGACATCAATTTAATAAAGCTAAAGAGTTTGTTTATTTGTATGTGCTAATCTCAAGGCTGCTGGTCCGATTAGTAAATTATTTTATTATACAACGTTGATATGACAGATGGGCTTTCCTTTAACCTGCCTATACTAGGTACTAATTTTTAGCTCTGTACCAAAGATCAATTAAATAGGAGCAGTAGTTTAGTCGCAAATGATTTTTTAAGTTTTTGCCCCGTTTGAACACGATGTATCTTTCCTAACAGCTGATTATGTCTATACGCATAGGTCAGGCACCTACGTTGCCGCTTAAATACCTAGGTATTTAAGGTCAGTTAAATTTATTTACAAAGGGTGTTTGCGATTTACTCTGATTTGTAAGCTATTTAGTTTGTTTGAATAAAAAAAACTCATTTGTATTTATATTTTATTTTATACCGTATCGAATTAATGCTAAACACGTATAGTATACGTAGTGTAATTTAATTCCCCTCAGTCACATCAACTCTGTATAAAAGCTACGCTCGAAGCTTAAGTAATTATTTTGCTATGTAACTACTTACGGTTTTCGGATTTATTTCTTTACTTGTGCTGTCAATGGGAAGTCCCCTAATAAGTTTTGATTTCCTAGTCAAAATATTCCCCTAAAACGACCTTACTTTAGACTAAGATGTTTAATTTTTTCTCTAACCAAGGGCATAGCAGTAGCATTTCTAAGTATTTGATATATAATTTCAGCTTGATACCTTCACGCGTTCCTAAGAAAAAGGGTCTTGACTGACAGACAGACGGACAACAAAGTGAACCTAAAAGGGATAAATAAACGAGTTTTAGGGTGGGTCAGATAATGTTGTGAGGAGCTCGTGGCTAAGTAATAACAGCCGCACGGGTCGATCCGTCAGGTTAAGCTACGCTTGCCGGGGTTGATCCGTGGATGGATGACCATCTTTACACACTGAGACTCCTCCGTACCTCGGAAAGCACGTTAAGCCGTTCGTCCCGGCTGTCATACGTGGATCTTTGACAGTCGTTAGGCGTCGTCAGAAGCCCGAAAGTCTGACAACCAGTCTTACCTAGGGGTATCATATTACCCAGTTACTGGGTTGTGGAGGTCAGATAGGCAGTCGCTCCTTCTAAAATACTGGTATTCAGCTGCATCCGGTTAGACTGGAAGCCGACCCCAACATAGTTGGGAAAAGGCTAGACAGATGATGATGAGATAATGTTGTGAACAGACCGTACGAAACACTAAAAATAAGGATACGTAAGAAAATTTACGCGGTCGAAGATGTGCGTAAAAGTTAGTATTGTATACTTGCCAGTTGGATAGCAATTCTTATCTCAAATCCACATTCTTTCAGTTGCAGACCAGTTCGTAAACAACAGCTGTAACTGACTATCTTAATACATTTATTGGCCATTTCCTTTATGGCTTAACTTTTTAAATTCTCCAATTGTTATATTGAGGTTTCTCCCAATACCTGATAAAATATGGTACTATATTACTTTATTAATTGATAAAGAATTTATTTGGTGCAATTCAGTAGGGCAGATTGGTGCAATGCAGTACGACATATTGGTGCAATCCTGTAGGGAAAATGGTGTAATAATGGGGTGATGGTAATGGTAAAAATTCGAAACAAATTTAAAAAAAGTTTAGAATGGAGGATAAGTGTAGGTCCACCTCTTAGACTAGGAGAAGAAGAATATGAGTGAGCAACACTCAAAATTAAATTTGCACATAATCTTACCAGCAAAAGATTAAGCACTATCTTATGTAATCAAATCCAGACTCCGAGGCTGCTACTGAGAAATTCCTTATGGAAAAACCCAATAACACTTTGCTCGACCTGGGAATCGAACCCAAGACCTTATGATACTAGACCAACGAGCAATAGGCTCGCCCCCTATTACATGGGACTAAAACATAACTGGCGAAATGTGGGTGTACTAATGCGTACACCTCTGCCTAACCCTTCGGGGATTACAGGCGTGATGTTATGTTATGTCTTATGTAATCAAATGAACTTTTTGCATGAAATAAATAGTTTTTTGTTTTGTTTTAGTATTACACAATACATTCAGAGGTGGTCGGTGTCGGGTTAAGCAAAAAATATTGGATGAGAGAATGCCTAAGGCATTAAGTCCGCCTTTGTACTTTTGTTGCATAAAGTTTGAATAAATAAATAAAGTCAGGTGCGGAGTACTCGTAACCGGCGTGCTTGTATGACGAGATGTATGAACGTAGACGAGGCGAAAGGAGTATGTAAGGATCGTAGCAGGTGGCGTTCTGTAGTTTCTGCCTACCCCCAAGGGAAAAAGGCGTGAGTTTATGTATGTATGTATGTAAATAAATAAAGGTATAAGAGGAGGTTATCTTACTACTCTTATAAATTTAAAACTTGAATGGATGTTTGTTACCAAAAACGCTGAACAAATCTGGATAAAATTAGTGCAGAGATGGATTATAATCTAGAAAAGCACATAAGCTTTTTTAATCTCGGAAAAATGAGAAAGCACGAGCTTTGATAATCACCACTCTTGCACAGAGCTGACTGGCAAATACAGACTTATAAGTCCAGGTTTCCTTACTGTGTTTTCCTTCTCTGATGATGTCCAAGAAAACTTGTAAAGTACATATGTATTGAAAAAGTCACATTGGTACTTTTCCGGATTTGAACGTGCCACCTCATGTAAAGAGGTGAGCGCCTTAACCACTAAGCCATAATAACTGCTACTAGTAGGTATTAATTTCTAATAATTCTTAGGCGCTTTGCACATGACGCAACTTAAGTTGAGGCAACTGGCATCTCTTTAAAAGTTTCTTGTAAAAGTTGATAGTTGCTATAAAGTTGCCGGTTGCCGCAACTTTTTGGCAATTTGTAAGCAACTTTCATAGCCGAGTTGCCGTATGCCGTTGCCGTAGCGACACTGGCATTGCCGGGCACACGGAGAGGGAGGGAGGGTGTGAAATGCCCGAAGCGTTGCGATTGACGATTGAAGAAACCGGCAACTAGCAACTAACTTAGTCATCAATTGCAGCAACTGAAAACTGTTGACGATTTCCGCAACTCGAAACTCGAGTTGCTCTGTGTGCGCAGTCCAATTGAAATGTATGTAAACAGCTAGTTGCCAGCTAGTTGCCAGTTGCTGCAATACTTGCTCTGTGTGCAAAGCGCCTTAGAGATTACAATTTCATTAATTAGCGATACTTAATCGATCTGATATCGATATCTGTAACCAATCATAGATCGATTACTTGGAGATCAACATCGAAAGACCATGACGGGCGGGGCTTAGAAGTATGATGCGACTTTATCAACCAATCAGATTCGAAGGCTAGTTCGTAAAAATGTTTTTGTTTTAGGTTTGGGGAAAATACCACGATTTGTAGACTAGACTAGGTTATACGAAAACCTTATTATTAATTTAAACTTTATGCAACAAAAAGGCACAAAAGCGTAGTGCCAAAGGTGGTGAAGAGATAACATGGCAGGTGCAAAAAAATGTACATGAGAAAATAATCAAAATGAGATTTAAGAATCATCGAAAACATATAATTTTCTAAATAAATTTAAACGTACACAAGTACCAAATAATTAAAATTCATGTATGACTCTACATAAACGCATATATACCATATATTATACAATATACAGGCTGTAAGTGTAAACACCGTTGTCACTAAAACCATAGGTGCTTGATTTATTATAAAAAATGTTTATCTGAATTTAAAAATAAATAGACAAAGTTTTCCATTAAAAATTAAAAAAAAATATATCTGACACCGTCCGTAAATTCATGGATACTATGCGCCCGAGTTGAGAAGAGTGAAAAAATCATACGGACAAAATCGGTGGCAGAGGCTAGACTTTTCTAATCTTACTTGCTGCAATAAACCTCAAACGGCGTAAGTATAGTACCCTTTCTGGTCACTATATTTTCGAGCCGTTTGGTGTGGAAACCCTCGGGTCGTGGGGTCCGTGTGCCCATGGCCTTTTCAAGGAGTTGGCCAAACGGTTGGTTGACACTTCCCTTGACCCAAGGGCGTTATTACCTTGGCTAGAGGTTTGGCATTGCCATCCAACGTGGCAATGCGGCCAGTCTTTTGGGTACATTTCCAGTGGACGGCGATGCGGATGATTTTTTTGATGCCATTTAATTTTAGTTTCTCTTTTTTTATGCTGGTTGTTTTTTTTTTTATTAAATAACTTACCTAATCTCAAATTATAGTTACTTTTGATATTAAGATAAACAACATGATTATGATTCGATTGGAAGCTTATCTGTCATCATCGTATTACTTAATCAAGAATAGTAATCAGATAAAGCTCGACTACGAAACACATATACTCGTATATATTTTTAAAGAGATGTATGTATGGAGTTTTTTTGCTCGTTTTTCTGAAATGAAACTACCATTGACTGCCTCGTTGGTCTAGTGGCCGCAAGCGCGACTGCTGTGCATGAGGTCTTGGGTTCGATTCCTAGGTCGGGCAAAGTGTTATTGGGTTTTTCCGTCAGGAATTTCTCAGTAGCAGCCTCGGAGTCTGGATTTGTGCCCGGTTGATGGCAATAGGCTCGCCCCCTATTACATGGGACTAAAAACATAACTGGCGAAATGTGGGTGTACTAATGGGTACACCTCTGCCTAACCCTTCGGGGATTACAGGCGTGATGTTATGTATGTATGTATGAAACTACCATTTGGAATGGGCAACTAGGTTCAATTTTTCTCTTTCTTGTAAATGACGTTCAAAAATGCATTTTAACGGTCTGGCTGAAATAATATATAATAAATGATTTGAATTTGACTTTGACTTTACCGACTGCGCCATTTTATGTTTTGTCTTACTCCACCGCTGTTTATTTGTGATAAATCTTACATTCCAGGACCCAAGACAGTTGAATCGTTTCTCCGGGACTTGTTAAGCTTCATTGCCTTGGCGCTTTTCAGGTAGTCGCTACTGTTGATTTTGACTTTCAGGGGTTGCAGTAGTGAATAATAATACAGCAGGTTTGTCTCAATAAAAAAAACCGGCTAAGATTGACTTTTTCAAGATTGTATTTTTCACTGCTCTTAGGGGTAGCAGACCTGAGTCATCATCTGCCTAGCCTTTTCTCAACTATGTTGGGGTCGGCTTCCAGTCCAACCAGATGCAGCTGAGTACCAGTATTTTACATGGAGCGACTGCCTATCTGACCTCCACAACCCAGTAACTGGGTAATATGATACCCCTAGGTATGACTGGTTGTCAGACTTTCAAGCGTCTGACGACTCGTAACGACTGTCAAAGATCCACGTATGACAGCCGGGACTAACAGCTTAACGTGCTTTCCAAGGCACGGAATGATGTCTAAGATAAACTTTAGAAAGTACATATATGAATTGATAAAGTCACATTGGTACTTGTTCGGATTCGAACCCACAACCTCAAGCATGCGAGGCGGGCGCCTTAACCGCTAAGCCATCACGACATTTTAGCAGACCTGAGTATTTAATATTTATTTCAGGTTGATACTGCCTCGTTGGTCTAGTGGTCGCAAGCGCGACTGCTGTGCATGAGGTCTTGGGTTCGATTCCCAGGTCGGGCAAAGTGTTATTGGGTTTTTCCGTCAGGAATTTCTCAGTAGCAGCCTCGGAGTCTGGATTTGTGCCCGGTTTACTATTACATGGGACTAAAAACATAACTGGCGAAATGTGGGTGTACTAATGGGTACACCTCTGCCTAACCCTTCGGGGATTACAGGCGTGATGTTATGTATGTATGTATGTACCTCTACGGGTTCCTAAGAAAAGAGTCTTCACAGAGAAACAACAAAGTGATCCTATAAGGGTTCCGTTTTTGTCGACAGATGTACGGAACCCTAAAAAAACACCTGATTACTGTTATATATATAATTCAAAGGTTTACAATTAAAAAGAGATTATTAAAACTTCAAGTCCCACGTAATGAGACACAGTTGATTATCTATTGTTCTATCATGCCGGTATGACAGCCGGGCTTTGAGCGGTTAAACCAACATTGCAACAGCGTCTTAAGTCCAGTTTCAATTCTGGGCTGTCAATAACCTTAATACGTAGCCGTTTCCACAATCCAGTTAGAGTAAGATGCAATAGAGGTGATCACAACAGGGACGTTGTCTTCCCTATCAGTAACGCCAAATGACACAACACCCGTCGTGACTCCAGTGTAGAATAGAGGAGCTCCTGCATCCCTCGAGTCGAAGTCCCGACCTTGAGTGTCCCGCAGACCAGCACAGAACATGTTCTCTGTGACAGTATTGTTGGGGATGTCGATTCCGAGGTAGGTCTCCAGACAATCATCATTGTTGAGTACGTAGAGGTCTAACTCGTAAAGATTATTGTTGCCAATAGTACCGCCCTCCTGTTGAAGGAAAATGGTGGTTAATGCAGTTGCTATTAAGTTTAGTTTGTTATAAACTATGGCAATTCTTTTTGTTTTTCGTAACATGTTTGGTTCTTGTATTACTTCAGACTTGCTGGCCTGCTGAGATTGTACATCGTGTGCTTTTGTCTGATGAAATACTATTGATAAGTAAGTGAAAATAAGTCTTTTTTTATTCTTTTTACAAACATTGCAAAACATTTATTTTAAAAGAGTAGGTACCTAAGTATGGCGTTTCTTCTCCATTCTACTCTAGATTCCATTTTCAATTATACAAATCTAATTTATACCAATGAATCCAGTCGCCACAAATCCAGATTCCGACACAGCTACTGAGAAATTCCTCATGGAAAAACCCAATTTATAAACAATAAAACAAAATACTTACAGAAGTGGTGCCCCAACTGACGAGCTGCAACGGCAGACCAGTTGGTAAATATATACCCTCTCCAAGAATCGACGCCTGTTGGATCGTATCTCCCAAGATCAAAGCAGACTCCAGACGGACCACAGCGATATCTCCATCATTCCCGAGCAGGCCGAAGTTGGGGTGAATGTAGACCCTGTATACCTCACGGACTATGCCGTCGGTCCCCCGGTAGGAGGTACCGGCTCTGATACGCCGGGTGCGGTCTGAATAGTTTCTGGAAAGTGATGGACGACATGATAGGATTTGTGGCTATGAAAGTGAGGAAAACAAACAATCAAATGATATAGAAAGGACTATTCTAACAGGAGTTTAAAAAATCTTTTACCGGTTCTGGTGTTTGTTTGTTGTTGGAAGCAAAATGTTCTCCAAACCGGTTCAGTCACAGATTCAGATGCACTCCATCTTTCCTCACTCTCGTTGATAGATGGGACGGCAATCCAACACGACTGTCGAGAGATCAGGTATGTAGGACCAACGTGCTTTCCAAGACACGGGGGTGCCGCATCAGGTGGACTAACGGTCTGATAAAAGTCGCACGAAGCCGCCGGATGTGGGCAGCGTAGGACGACCGTTGTGGCTATCTTTATGTGAGGCCTATGTCCTGCATTGAACGTCATTCTGCTGGTATGATTAGGTACTTACGGTCCAGAGAAGCACTGAGCCGTAGACAAAACGTGGTAGGACGTCAATACGCTGGCAGCACACTGCTGTAACCACAGCACGCCTGCGCGGTGCTCCACCTGCGCGATGCTGGGGTACTCTTCCACTGAAGTGGGGCTGCCCAGCTCCGCAGAAGAGCAGGCTACTCCTGAAAAATAAATATATTTTTTTTAATTAGAACTCTCTGTAGACTCAATCATTAACTTTTAACAAACTTCAAACTTTAGATTCAATATAGCTATAAGTAGAGTCAACAGGCTTCTTCTGGATAAGTTCACTCCATCATAGACATTCGTCTCCAGGCTATCCACCTTTGATTTAAACTAGAATATTTAATGACTTTTGATTTAATTTATATACAGAAGCTGTTGGTGTACCTTTTTTAATAAATAAATAAATAGAATCTAGAGCAAATCCATCCTATGTTAACCGCCGTAAAATGTGTCCCGTTTTGTCCGACTAAGTTACTGAACCCTAAAATTATAACGTTGATTTAACTAATAGGTTTGTTAGGAAACCTGGACTTACTGTTGCACTCGAACCATGTCAGAGGCCCTTGAGACGGTTTAGAAACTCTGACACTTGGGTGTGTAGGGTCATAAGACCTTACTGCCCACACGATAAGGAAGAAGAAATAATAGATGATAAATTATTTACCTGCAAGCAGAATAACAGCCCAGCACAGCAGCGCCATATTGCATATAACCACGAATGTAACACAATCTTTAGTTATAACACTTTATATTGATGTCTTATCTTGTTATATGATGTATTAGTTTATCTCTGTTTTATATTTAAATGGTTCATTACTTTTAAGTATAGATAAATGTACTTTTAGGTTTTGGGGATCGTTTATTTAATTTTGTTAAGTTGGCACTACCTCAACTGTCTCGCTGGTCTAGTGGTCGCAAAGCGCGACTGCTGAGCATGAGTCTTGATCGAATCCCTGGTCGGGCAGAGTGTTATTGGGATTTTCCATCAAGAATTTCACAGTAGAAACCTCGCAGTCTGGATTTGACCCCGGTTGATGGCAATAGGCTCGCCCCATATCACATGGGACTGAAACATTACTGTCGAAATGTGGGTGTACTAATGGGTACACCTCTGCCTAATAATTTATCATGATGATAAAGAAATAATATCGCAGGCGACTATAGCATCTGTTAGTATAAACTTGAAAAGCTAGGCTACTAATTACTAAGACAAGGGTTAATTAGAAATATGGGTACCCTTTACTGCTATTCACGAACCTAGTACCCTACCTAATTAATGTATTAATAATTCCCTGAAAACAGAATATTTCAACATATTTGTATCTAATTTTAGCGTAGCGGTTGAGAGAAAATTGAATGTAAATGTTTAATGTAGGTAACATGGTACAATTTATTCATGAAACTAATTTCAGTAGGTCAGAACCGGATTTGTTCTTTTTTACGGAAGAAAGTAATATAGTAGGTACTAAACAGTAGCGTAGCTCGCCCTAGCTAGGCCGTGCATCTAAATATCTGGTCCATTTTGTTTTTTGGGGTGGTAAAAATCGTCAAATGAGTCCTTCCGCCCTGGATGTGGCGAAAGTGACTGTTAAACTTTTACTGACTACAAAACCACCCTGTTCCTTCTGTTGCCCTTTGCGTTCCGGGGCCCAGTATCCTGTCAAGACGTCCCGCGACCCCAGCAGGCATTTGGCCCCATTGGGCCCGCGAACCTTTGTTGCAGGTCCCAATTGCAGCGAAGCCTAAATGAAGGGTAGATTTTTTTTACAAATAAACCATTTTTTTTTAAATTTTGTTGAGGAAAGTTTAGCGTACGGTCTAAGAGTTTGAATGAAATAGTGGATAGTAAGTACTTAACGATTTTTTTCCTTACACGGTTTCTAGGCCTCTGTTGCTGGCGGGGCCGGCGGTAGCTACGGCCCTGGTACCTAAGAATATAGGTTCCTTTACAAAAATCGTTCATTACGTATTTTCTTTGATAATGTGCTCAATAATTAGGATATACAATCTGATTTTTTTCAATGGATTTTATTTGTTTATTGTTTACTCAAAACATACAAATATCCTTCAGGCTATACTCAATGCGCTGTTGTAGCATACATAAAATTGAAATAAGTCCTCTGTTTATTCCATAGCAAATTCTTAAGGTAGCTATTCTTTCGAATTCACTCAAAGCGCATTAAAATTTGTCGACATCATCAGCAATGAGGTTGAAAGTACGGAACACGCTCGTCAACGACGCCTTTTATTATTTTTACGGATCTCTGTTTAATATTATAATTCCAACTCTGATAACAGCCTATACGAATTGACTATTTTATGATTGATGATTATCATGCATTGGGGCTTGCACTGATAAAACATATCGTGACGATTTTTTATTGAATATTGTGCTACGTCAATCAACCTGCCTAGCCTTTTCCCAACTACGTCGGGGTCGGCTTCCAGTCTGATCAGGTGCAGGTAAATAAAACTAGTATTTTACATGGAGCGACTAGGTAGGTACCTATCTGACCTCCACAACGCAATAAC
Organism: Hoplodrina ambigua; assembly: GCA_949774945.1. NCBI lineage: Eukaryota > Metazoa > Arthropoda > Insecta > Lepidoptera > Noctuidae > Hoplodrina > Hoplodrina ambigua. The sequence continues at coordinate 11,590,747 of OX458983.1, forward strand.
TGAGTAATTTAATACGATACAGACATCCAGATCCGTTAAGCCGTTCTGGCTGATTGCTTTTATCTCGACCTTTGGGCCCCTACATGATACGGGGACCTTAGGCCTGCACTGCTTAGTGGATAGTCCTGCCCTGGTTCAAGCTTTCATAAAAATGTCGAGAACACATCATAATTTGCCACTGAATCGATTTATGTTTATTTTTTATTGACTGTAAAATTGATTGGCTGGCCATTTCCTTAATTTGTAGTTGTAAAGATAAACTTAATAGGTACGTATTCTGTATGATAGCGGAATGATATATTATCACCCTAAAGATCCCAATCGTATATTTTATGAATGTTTAGATACTCAGTACCTACATAGACATCGTTTGTATTTTATTAAGTAGAACTGTTAAAACAAACACACTAACTATGCCATGTGTTTAGCGCCATCTGTGCAAAAGGTGTGTAGTCTTTACCCAAGTTTGAACTATTAAACTACAACTTCAAGTCTTCTTTAAAAGCTTTCGTGGAAAACATCGTGATGAAGGACTTGTACCAGCTTATTACTGTCCCATTCAAACCATGTCAGAGGCCCTTGCGGCGGTTTAGAAACGCTGAACTAGGGTGTGTGGGTTTGTAAGACCTTACTATCCACACTATAGAGAAAAAGTAGAAAAATTAATGGTAAAGAACACTTAAAAAAAAAGCTTTTAATTGCCCTAAAAAGAAAAAAAAAACTTTAAATTAAATCAATCCAATCGATTTAGAACATGTACTACAGAATTTATTAAATGATATAAAAGCTTGCCGCGTTCATCTCAATCGGTTAAAGATAGGGAGATCGGATAAACATACATACATGTTAATATTGTATAGGTATATATACGGTGGAAAGGGAAAAAAAATCCAAGCGGTAATTTGGTTGCGTTAAATATCTAACCTTATAATTAGCGCCATCTTTAGAAAAGGTGTCTAGTCTTTTAGTTTTAACTTTCGGTAATGGCACTGTGCGGTGCAAGGTAGACGCTTAAATAGTTCGTTTTAAGAAGCCTAGATGTCGCTTCTACAGAACCTCGGCTAATCAAACCATATAACCATAAAACCATATAACTGTCTGCAGGTCTATCTGTTAAGTACGCTTTCAAGACTAAACCACTAAAGTTACTCTGAAATAAGTTACATAACATAACATCACGCCTGTAATCCCCGAAGGGTTAGGCAGAGGTGTACCCATTAGCACACCCACATTTCGCCAGTTATGTTTTTAGTCCCATGTAATAGGGGGCGAAACTATTGCCATCAACCGGGCACAAATCCAGACTCCGAGGCTGCTACTGAGAAATTCCTGACGGAAAAACCCAATAACACTTGGCCGACCTGGGAATCGAACCCAAGACCGAGATAAATAATTTGTTTGTCGGCTTATTTGAAATATATTAGTTTATATAAAATTGGTTAAATATTGTCAAAAGTTATCATGATTTTGTCAACTACCGATTTATTAAACAGGTACAAACTTCGGCCTTATCAGGGATAGAAATAATTACAGCAATAAAATATCGGCTCGAACGAATAAAAAAACAAACATATCTAGAAATAATTTATTTATTTATGACTATTTAAGCTTTTCGTGTACCTATCAAAAATAAGTGAGGAATTTGTCGTTGCATTATTGTCAACCCAACATTAGGCACTCTCTTTTCCTAGTAATTCCTTCCTTAAACCTAACAACAAAACAATACTGGAAATGTGAAATAACATAAGAGACACTTGGTCGAAAATCCCTTAAGTATCGAACAGTATCGAAAATTCTTTTCTTTATAATTTGTCGGATTTAAATCCAGAGGAATGAGAACGAATGAATTACGCAATTAGGGTGCAGTTAAGCGATCTTTATTCATCAGAGAGGGACAAAACAAATAAAATTAAACAGCAGCTTCAACAATCCAATTTGTATACGAGGAAACGGCTGTGCTGACTCCGGGCAAAGTTTTGTTGTTACAACCTTCTCCCCAAGACTGGATGCCGACAAGGATTTCACCAAAGTACAGAGGACCCCCAAGGTCACCCTGACAAGCATCTCCACCACCAATGTCAAGAATACCGGCACAGATCATATTCTCGGTGACGGAGCGTGGGATTGAAAGACTGGCGTAACGTTCAGCACAAACTTCTCTGTCGATAATGAATATTTCGCCTTTCAGGAGTTCATTGGACGGTAATCCTCCGATCTGTAAATTGAATTTTTGAATGAATTTGGGGTCATTGTCATACTAATGCTTTTTACACGACTGCCCCAAAAAAAGGAGTGTTATGTGTTCAGGGTTAATGTATGTATGTATGTATGTATGTATGTGAGATTCTTTATTCCACCATAACTTTTAAACGCCTGAACCGATTTAGATGTATGGGGTATCGTTACAATCCTTGCATCGTTCCGAGTAACATAGGCTAGTTAAAAATAAAAAGAATCCTGTGTGGTCACTTTAAAACGTAAATTAATACCAGCCTGAATTATTTTTTTAAATGAATCTCGTCGTGTCTATGTTTATCGTCTAGAATTTGACAAGTAGATTTAAAAAATATATAACACTGTAAATAAACAACATCATAAAAAAAACTGACGAGTAAACAAAGTACAAATATGTGCAATTTTTGCAGTCGTGTTTTTTAATTTGTTTAATTATAATAGCTTGTTAAGGATAGGAAATCATCAAATGACTCTTTCTGTTGTAGGCGGATCGGAATGGTGTGTCAGACTTTTCATGACTAAAACCCTTCCGTGTTCCTTCTAGTGCCCTTTGCGTTCCAGGACCGCATTAACTTTTTTTAACAAATTCCGCCGCCCTCCATACTGATGCTGGGGGGCTGCATTAGCAGGCGAAGTTTCTTTCTGTCTTTCTTTCTTTGTTGTGATTGTTGTTAACAACAACGATCTTTCCCATGCCTCGGGATGAACAGAAATATGAGAGTAAGGTAAATCATCACAATAAACATGGCTGACTTGTTTTAAGACTATTTTATGAATTTCATAGTAATGTTGACACACACAGACACACAAGATAAGGAATCTCTACTTAAACTGACCTCACTAGCACCCCAACCAGCCTGATGTACAGGTAAGCCTGAGGGTAATAGGAATCCTTGCTCGATGATGGTACCCTGTTGGACGTACGTGCCGTATTCCAGGGGAGTCGAGAGGCGCACTAGGGACAGGTCTCCATCCATGTCGTTGACCCCGTAGGTGGGGTGGTTGATCTCTGTATCCAGGTAGGCAACCTGGCCACCGTAGCCGCGGATAGAACTTCCAGCCCTGATCCGACGGTACTCGCGTTCATAGAAACTAGAAATTACAATACACGTATACAATAAGTATCTTGCCATTGTCCTTCTTGGGTTCGATTCCCAGGTCGGGCAAAGTGTTATTGGGTTATTCCATTGGGAATTTCTCAGAAACAGCCTTGGAGTCTAGATTTGTGCCCGGTTGATGGCAATAGGTTCACCCCCTATTACATGGGACTTAAACATAACTGGTGAAATGTGTGTGTACTAATGGGTGCACCTCTGCCTAACCCTTCAAGAATTACAGGCGCGATGTTATGTTATGTTAATAAATATCTTATCATCTAAAATAGAACTCAATTGCATATCTGCCTGAATTAGGTTGAACCTTTCCTTCAGGCTAGGAAGTGCTTACTTTGTGTTATAATACAAAAAAAAATGTGTTCAAAAAAATGTGTTACAGCTAGATTCGACCGAATTTAAGTTTTCCATACAGAAATTTTTAAATAACATATATTTCGAAAATATTCTCAACTAACTTTTTAGACCTGCTTAAGCAAGATACATATGTCTTAAAAATTAGTAAAAAAGTTAGTGTTGGAAGTTTCATTAAAATCGGTTCATTCATTTCGAAAAATAAGAACTTGAAAGTTTTTTACTAAATACCGCACGGCCGTATACGCTCCTGATTGTCAGAGGTGACAGAATGAGAAGCCAGGCACATGGTACGATAACATTGCTTGTTTCTTTGAATGTATGCCGCTGGCTGTCATACAAAGATCTTTGACAGTCGTAAAGGGTCGTCAGAAGCCGTAATATCTGACAACCAGTCTTACCAAGGGGTATCGTATTACCTAATTACTGGATTGCGGAGGTTTGATAGGCAGTAGCTCCATGTAAAATACTGGTATTTAGCTGCATCCGGTTAGACTGGAAGCCGACCCTAACATAATTGGTAAAAGCCTAGGCAGGTGATGACTCTTTTTTAAGTTGTGTCCTGCCACTACCAGTTAATACTCATAGAGACTCACACTCCATGGAAGCAGTGGGCAGCAGACAGGATATATCTGGCAGTCAGGATATTGCCTCCACAGAATTGCGTCCAGATGCCGGAGGCTGAGCCCGACTCCACCTGGACTATAGAGGGATAGTCCGCTACCGTGGTAGGCTCGCCGCCCCCAATGCGGGTAGCCGGCGTGGAGCAGGCAAGGCCTGAAAACATAAACCTTAGATTAGAAAATGCATTTTGTTACAAATTTCTAACAACTGCCTTGCTTTTCACCAGACATCAGATCTTTCATTTCTCAAATAGCTCGTTTTTACACAACATAACATCACGCCTATCATCCCCGAAGGGTTAGACAGAGGTGTACCCATTCGTAAACCCAGCTAACGCGTTAGCTCGTTTTAATGACAAAGTTAAAAAAAAACGGCCTAGTGCGGCCATAGCCGGACTCGCACACGAAGGGTTCCGTAGATAATACCTTAAATCAATGTTTCTGGTATAACAAAAAATATTAAAACTTAAGGGGAAGGAACCTAAAAAATCTTTTGTTCGGCAAAGCTTGTTATCATGAATACAATATGGTACCTCCCAGGTAAATGGATGTATGCCACAAAAATGGCGTTCCGCATTTTTACTAAAAAGTATCCTAATTTATTTAAAGTGAAAAAATTACCAAAATACGATTTTTTAAGGATTTGCCAGCCGTACGATTTAATTTTTTAATCGATGTAAATTGTGTTAGCCACCATCACCATCTGATTACCAGTCACCCTATGTAAATAAGGTTATAAATACCTGCTAAAAGACTGAGAGCAAGAATGATCAGCGCTGCCATGATAGAATCGACTGAGGCATTAAACAATCACCTGACAACTTTAATACCCCACAGTCACATTGTAAAAATATAAAGATTAAAATTGCTGTTACTATAAAACTACTGATTAACGATAACTCATGCCTATTTTATTGATAACTAGACACTAATCTTAATTGCACTATAAATATTATCTGGTCCCCCGACAAGAAACTTGGTCGGTTAGGGACCCGCTTCTTATGTTTGAGGGGTAGGTGCTTTACTGGGCAAGAACCAATATGAGGTTTCCTATGTATCATGAACATCACTGACATCAGCGACGGAAAAGTTTGGAGGAAACTAATATACCATAACGCCTGTAATCCCCGAAGGGTTAGGCAGAGGTTATGTTTTTAGTCTCATGTAATAGGGGGCGAGCCTATTGTCGTCAGCAGGGCACAGATCCAGACTCCGAGGCTGCTACTGAGAAATTCTTGATAGAAAAACCTAATAACACTTTGCCCGACCTGGGAATCGAACCCAAGACCTCATGCACAGCAGTCGCGACCACTAGACCAACGAGGCAGTCAAACTAAGACACTAAGACTTATAAGTAATTAATGTTGATCTGAAATCACCAATCCGCCTTGAGCAAATGTGGTGATAAATGCGAATGCCATCTCTGCATGAGTAGAGGCTTGATCTTTGCCTTGGCCCCTGCAGTGGAACAATAATAGACTGACGGTATTTAAGTAAAAAACTGATGGCTTTTAAGCAGATATTCTTAATTTCGAACCAATACAAATACGAGAAAAAAAGTGAGAAATATCTGAGGTCAAATGAAAATCTTAAAAAACAGTACTAAAATTACTTTCTTTCTTTCTTTGTTTCTTTCTTTCTAAAACAACATTAAATTCTTAACCTATAAAAATAACTTAAAACATACATGGGGGTATTATGGAAAGTCCATTTGAAATAGGCTTTCAAAAGATTCAAATTTTTCTTTTGCACGCTATATATCGCTGTATATTAATAAATGTGTCTTCAAGGATAATAAACATTTTATTGACATTATTACGTAATGCTAACCATTGACCTAATCATCCATATATATTTTTTTATTGTTTTATCGTTTTATGGATGTTTTTGTGTCTTGTTATCTATTATTACTTGTTGTTTCATTTTAAGACTTATTACATAACATCCAATGAACTGTTACTTACAGCAGTTTTGAATACCATATTTATCTTTTAGGGTGGAGAACAGGCAAGAAACTTCACAGACACTCTTTTCAAACAAGTAGGTATCTAAAACATTCTCTACCTTTTATTGTTTCTATGTGTGAAAAAAATGTACGTAAAGGGCAATCCTAACTTCCTAGGTTAGGAAGTTAGGATTGCCCTTTACGTACATTTTTTTCATTACATTTATAATATTATATATATATAATATTATAAATGCGAAAGTAAGTTTGTTTGTTACCATTTTACGCCTAAGCCACTGAAGCGATCATCCTGAAATTTTGCATGTACGTTGCCAGATGTACAGGAACGAACATAGGGTACCTTTAATCCCGAAAAAACGTTCTGTTTCCGAGGGAAATCACAAAAACGTTCGTATGATCATAGATGGCGCCACGTGTCGTTTCGAATTAAGATTTTTACTAAATAATTGAAATACTAAAAAAACATAACTGGCGAAATGTGGGTGTACTAATGGGTACACCTCTGCCTAACCCTTCGGGGATTACAGGCGTAATGTTATGTTATGTTAATTGAAATGACAGGACGTGGGTAATTTCTTCCGCGACTTCGTCTGTGCCCGCGATAACCGAAATTTACGCGTACGAAGTCGCGGGCAAAAGCTAGTATAAAATAAAGTAAAATATTAATGTAATTTTAAGAGGACTGTACAGACAGCGACAACTTTCCCTGTACAAAACATCAATCATCATTATTTCCGACGAACGCCAAAGTCCACTGCTGGACATAGGCCTTACCTAAAGATTTTCACAATACTGGTCCTGCGTTGCCCGCATCCAGCGGTTTTCCGCGACCTTCACCAGGCCATAGGTCCACATCGTGGGGGACCTCCTGACACTCAAGAACTTTAAGACCCCAACAGCCGTGTGCTCTACGAGATTTGTGCCCTGCCCATTGCCACTTGAGTTTCGCAATTTTTAAATCTATGTCTAGGTTACCTTAGTTCTGCGGCTCCCCTCATTTCTGATTCGATCGGGCAGGAAACATAGTCTAGTCATATTAAGAACACTAATATGTGTAGTGTGTGTTGAGAATCACTAGTTCACTTGTTTTATATTCATTTTCATTGTTTTCACATGCAGAAATAAGCAGCAAGAATATGGTAACCAAGATTTTGTAAAAACCTAATTTAAAAGAGTGTCGTGGAGTTTCTATCTTGTTCTTCTCTATAGAGGTCTACCTCCTGGAACGAGCAACTAGCTTCAAGTTGACAATTCAAAAGTGCCTGTAATTGGTCTAATTGAAATAAATATTTTGACTTTGCATAGCTTAGTAATACCTCCTTGAATTTGACGACGATGCAAAACTGCATCTTTTATTATTAATGAAGCTTCTGCCTGCGACTTCGTCCGCGTCAAAGTTGATTTCTCCATACATATATTTTTTTTTTTTTTAGTTGGTAAAAATCATCAAATGACTCCTTCCGCCCTGGGTGGGGCGGAATCCCCTTAAGGGATGAATTTACTGCTCCTGCTATTATCAACTACCTCCCTGCCAAATTTAATTTTCATAAGCCAATTGTTTTCGATATTTCGTGATGAGAAAGTGACTGACTGACCTTTCCAAGTAACTTTGCCTGTCTGTCTGTCTATCATTTTGATGAAAATTGGTACGGGGTAAATAAGGAAGGACATAAGCTATTCTTTAATCAGCATCTTTATCATCGTCCACGATGAACGTCATTTATGTGGACGAAGGCACGGGCAACCGCTCGTTTCACATAATACTCTCCTGATCGAGTTTAGTTCTGGCTACCTGTATACAAATGTGTTTGACTCAGCCTTGAAGTTTCCTTTCCGACCAAGACTTGCCATAAAGTACACAAACACACAGTTGGTGTAAAATTATGACTATTTATCTATTTATTGACCTAAATTGAACAGTAAATCAAATGGGACCCAGCATTAAGCCTTGGAAAAACATAAGATTAAATATTTTTCTTTGCTTCAAAATGGTTGAGCTCAATAATGTTGATCAGTGGTGACTGGTCACCTCTTAACTGCCATGGCTAATTATATCCTGACCGGTCAAGCCCCGGCTGACTTACCGGTAAGTCAGAACAATAGGGTCTCATTACGTGGGACTTGAGTAATTAAAGCTTCAACTTTCTGCCCCACTGACCGACTCCTTAAGAATTCAAAAATGCCTATAAATGGTTTAATTGAAAGAAATCTTTAGGGCTTGACTTGATTCTTTTACTTTTTAGTCGCTAAAGGAGTTCGAATTTAGGTTTATCTGCTTAAAACAAAATTTATTTTTTAAAAATTTTATTCCACAACAAAATCGACAAAAGCAAACATTCAATACTTAATTTATTGAGTAAAACAGTCGTGAAACGCTTAGACAGCGGTGGCGGTGATCCAGTTAGTGTAGGAGCTGACCCTGGTGCTGACGCCGGGGTATGTCGCGTTAGCACAGCCATGGCCCCAGGACACAACACCGACAAGGTAGTCAGTGTAGTACAGAGGACCACCGGAGTCGCCCTGACATGCGTCCTTACCACCGATGTCAAGGAGTCCAGCGCAGATCATGTTCTCGGTAACACGGCCAGGGTTGGGGAGGCTCAGGTAACGATTAGCACACAGCTCAGTGTTGATCGTGTAGACTGTCACGTCACGCAGTACCTCAGATAACTGACCTCCTTGCTGCAAATCAAATTTAAGATTTACGTTACAATAACAAAATTTGACACTTCCCGTGACCGAAGGGCTGATTTTGACCTTGGCCAGAGACTGGATAATGCCGCCAGTGTTTTGAGCTAATTTTCCAGCTGACAGCGATGCGGAGGAATTGTTTATTATTCGTTTTAACTTTCAAAAATTGAGCTAATCAAAACTGTATTGTTCGTCTGTGCTAAGAGCCATTACGCACTGTCGACTGGTCGCCGGCGACTAGGTCGGCAGCGACTGTGACTTTCATTAGTTCAAATAGGTGTTTACGCACTTGGTCGCGGGTCACTTGAGCGATTAGACAACTTGACGCGCAGTGGCGACGCACAAGCGACTGCCAGTCCCAGTGCCAGTGCCAGTGCTAGTCGGACTAGGTAGTCGATTGTGCGTAATGCTTCTACAATACTTTAGTTTATGTTTGACAGTATTTCAGAATCCTCTTTCAAAGATCAGAATGCGGTAGGCGTGCCTGATCGTCTGCCGGAGCCCAGCGGCAAGATGGCTAGTTCGAATTCGAACATGACATAGGCATAAAATAAACCTTTTTTTGAAATTATTGATTGGTGTTGAGAATTTGACGAGGATGAAAAACAACAACATACCTGGCGAAATGTGGGTGCACTAATGGGTACACCTCTGCCTAACCCTTCGGGGATTACAGGCGTTATGTTATGTTGTTGTTTATGAAAAACAACATCTTAAAGTCCAACACACACAGAGAGCCGTAGCGGGTCGTGACCGTCACGTGAGCGTTGAGGGTATGGACATCCATATAAATACAAGGAATACAACCCGACGTCCCGCTCACGTCCCGCTCCCGTCCCGCTCCCGTCCCGCTCACGCTCTCTGTGTGTGTTGCGCTTTTATAGTAATAAAAACGTTGATCTATGATAAAAATAAAATGCACAAATGTGTCTATAGGAATGATTGCGTACCGAAGTGGTGCCCCATCCGGCGTGAACAACGGGCAGGTTATCGGGGAGTGCAATATCTTGGGGAGATATTTGGACAGGTTGAACGACGGGGCTGTACTCCAACGGTGTGAGGAGCCTGATCACAGAGATATCGCCATCGAATCCGAGCTGACCATAGCTGGGATGGTTGTAAGCCTGTTCCGCGTTGGCCACAATGCCTCCGGTGTTGCGGTACGAAGAACCGGCCCTGAAGCGGCGGTTTTCAATAGAGAAGAGGCTGTAATTAAAAGTTACGGTTAATTAATTAGGCTTATGGATCGGTTCACAACTGACAGAAGATACGTCGAACATATGGCGACGCACTAACGCATCATCGGATAAGTTGGTTGGTTGGATAATTTATGATCTATTAGACTGTTTCTGCGTTACGCGACTGACGGTACGCGGCGTATCTTCCGTCAGATATGTACCGACCCTATATCACAACCCAGCCGTCACAATCAGTAAATAAATCGGCGGCTGATGATTGCTCATACATTTATAACTTAGAGCTCATAGTCGGCGGCTGGCTATGCGTTTGGTGTGAACGCGGCGTTAAATTATTATTATAAATAGAAACTTGTTTGTAAAAAAATGTCACTTTCGAAAAGCTACTTTATCAGCAAACATGGGCTATATAACCTCACTCCACGACCCAGGAGAGCGGAGCAGTAATCAAGGACGTAAAATTTTGTTTAATATTGTGTTCTTTTGTTAGGGAAAAGGCGTGAGTTTATGTATGTGTATGTGTCTTTTGTTAATTTCAATATTTCTTGTAAGCGATAAAATTACCTTTTCTACTACGTTAATTTTTATTACTATCAAGAAGAAACGTTATACGAGGGCGCGGATAATGCGCAATGCAAATACCGGGCTCCCGACTGGTTATGGTAGCAGGAGGAACCGTGGTTTTAGTCAGTATAAGTCCGACATAACCCTCAGTTATCCCCAGGCGGAAGAATCCATGAGGATTACCCCACGTAAAAGAAAAAAAAACAAGGTTATGCATCGCATACTGCCCATCAAAAACTTTTTGCTAGGTTGAATTAACTTTTTTAGGTGTGTACCTGCAAAATTCTTGGTGTATGCAACATTATACGGATAGTGGCAGAATTTCAAGCTTAGTTATAACATTTAAAACCATACAATAAAGTTAAACACGTTAAAAAATGTGTCAAAAAGCTGACCTTCGATATCTCCGTAACCAGCAGATGTGTTGTGATGAGATGTGTTATTGTGTGTGTGTATGAGTGTGATAGAACAAAAAAAAATGATTGCAATGATGGAAAGATTATGTAAATTTCGGCTGCGTTAAGCATCTTTCGATATCCGTACTTACATTCCCTCAAAGCAATGTGCAGCAGACAAGACATAGCGAGACGTCAGAATATTGGCTGCACAAGACTGACTCCAGGTTCCACTCCAGGTGCTGCGAAACTCCACCGCAACGATGGAGGGGTACCTGTCGATTGACGTCACTTCACCTCCCACAATACGGGAGGGCAAAGAGTACGCAGACCCTGGAAAAAATAACCCCTTTTTTAACGAATTTTTGACTCACAAAAACACTAATTTCTTAGTATGTTTTTTAATCTCAAACACTGATTTGACGGCGTTATAATTATGTCATACTTTAAAAAGGCGTGCTTTAGATTAACCGTTCAAGGCCAGGCCAAGGTCATACCGGTAACAAAACAATAGTAAATCAATTAATTGTGTCTCATTACGTGGGACTAGAGTAATTAAGAGCAGGCCAATTGAATCTATACAAATTTTATAAAAAGGAAAGATTTGATTATTCGTTTGCATTGAATAAGCGCCAAAACTACTGAACCGATTTGAAAAATTCTTTCACTGTTAAGAAGCTACACTATCACTGGGTGACATAGGCTAAATTATATTTAAAAAAATTAGGGATCCGTAAGAAAAGTCACACGAACAAAGTCGCAGGAAGAGTGCTAGTAAAAAATAAGTACCTGCGGCAAGGGCGACGATCAGGAGAGCTAGCACTGCCATATTTGCGTTTGACGACTGGGAGGATCCTAATCCTCACGCATTTTTATATTACAGCCGAACAAGTCCATTGTAAAAACGATTTAGATTAACAAATCCGACTGTGACTACCGCACTTTGAAGCTGTTGATTATGGACGATAAGATTTGCTTTTCAGCTGATTAAATTATGCCTTTGATACTTTAGGTAAAGTAGAAAGAATGAATTTGTAGGAAATCGTTAATCTAGCCCTTCCTTGAATTACGTTAATGTAACCGCCTCGTATGTCATAAAACCCTAAAAAAACGAGTAATTATCATCTGCCTAGCCTCTTCCCATCTATGTTGGGGTCGGCTTCCAGTCTAACCGGATGCAGCTGATTACCAGTATTTTACATGGAGCGACTGCCTATCTGACCTCCACAACCCAGTAACTGGGTAATACGATACCCCTAGGTAAGACTGGTTGTCAGACTTTCAAGCTTCTGACGACTCGTAACGACTGTCAAAGATCCACGTATGGCAGCCGGGACCAACAGCTTAACAGTAATGTCTAAGATTAACTTTAGAAAGTACATATTAATTGAAAAAAGTCACATTGGTACTTGCCCGGATTCGAAACCACAACCCCAAGCATGAAAGGTGGGCGCCTCAATCGCTAGGCTATCACGACATGCCATAAACACAAAATAGCATTAAAAAAATGCACAAAAAAGCATCGTACAAAACCAAAAACCCCTAAAAAAAAAAGACGGGTTGCACTCCGGGAGTGCCGGCAGAAGTGAAAACTTGATTATTAACGTTGAGCATGTTTGATATTTTGGAATGGTTAGGGAATAATTTTGCACCAATTGCTTTATCAGTATAAAAGTACAATCATTTATGTGGTAGAATACAATATTCATTTATTGCGCTATCGTACACAAACATGACAATTTATATTACATTAAAAATTTAACACTTTAAAACTATTACAATTATTTTACATTAAAAAGTTATACACGAACATTCGCGCAAGCGCCCTGCGCTGCCTAAACGAAACAGTAGGCCCAGGCATACATTTTCGCCGCGCCGTAGAGAGGGGATAGCTGTCTACTCTCCATCCGTCTTACGCTTTTTCGATCAGGTCACGTGTCCTGACGCGAGTTTAAGATTTTATACCCATTACAGAAAAAGTGCTCAACGCCGCTAAAGAAGTTTTCACTTCAAAAACTAGTAGTTATTTTATTTATTAATTGCTGACCTGGGCGCCTACCGCCATCTCTTATAACAATATTATTTTAATATTACTTTGTAATTTCTGTTGTTGCATTTTCAACTTTCGGCGCTGATGCGAGCGTTGAAAATCCAACAGTGTGGAAGGCAAAGTAATATTAGAATAATATTGTTTTAAGAGCTTGTGGTTGGCCCCCAGATGTCGTAATTTTATTTGATTACTAGCGAGCCGCTCCGGCTTCGCCCGGGTACTCCGACGTTTCTAGTGGATTTTCCAATTTTTATCATTTAAACCTTGTGCCGTAAATTACGAACACAAACAAAAAAAAACAGCCAAATCGGCCCAGTCGTTCTCGAGTTTTGCGCCTAGCAACACATTTAGCAATTCATTCATACGTACATACATAAACTCACGCCTTTTTCCCATGGGGGTAGGCAGAAACTACAGAACGCCACCTGCTACGATCCTTACATACCCATTTCGCGCCATCTACGTTCATACACTCGTCATACAAGCACGCCGGTTACGAGTACTCCGCACCTGACCTTAGCCATTCATTTTTATTATAAAGATTTGTCTGTTATGGCTGCCGCTGGTCTAGTGGTCGTAAAGCGCGACTGATGAGATGGTCTTGGGTTCGATACATAGGTCTGGAAAACGATCGACCAAGGATAAAAGGTTCAGTACCATCTCACAATATTTAACACTTTAAAGAAAACTTTAATTTATACCCTTATTTTATTTTTATTATTTGTTGTTACAGCGGTTTTTGAAATACACATCCTATGAAAATGTCAACTCTCTATGTACTACTGTTTATGAGATACAGACAGCCGAGACTTGGTAATTAGAACCCTTCGCGCACAGAACCCTAAAAAAACAATGTGTTTTTTATTCCAAACCATATTTAACCAAGTGCATTCAATTTATAAACGTATCGTCGTTTCGTCAATCGGTTACGAGTTAGGGACACTAAAATTGGCGCGTGACTCGGATGCGTACGCGCATCTATTTGCGCTCACTGATTCAGTGTACACCGCACTTTATAATTAGACGTACCGCGTAATGGAGCGGCCGATTTATGATCACAACAAATTACTATAATTAATTAACATATAATCTTGCTCGACGCGGAAACAAAGTAGGTATTCTTGTTTTAGTTTAAGACGGAACTAATTTTATTTATTTACTAAACTAGCTATACACTGCGGTGTCACTCGTTTTATGTTACGTCTGGTTACTGCTCCCCTCCTGTGTGTTGTAGTGCAATTAAATCTTTTCAATTCGGAGTAGTAGTTCCTAAGATTAGAACGTTCAAACAAACTCTTTAGCTTTACAATATTAGTATAGATATATGCAGTCTTTTATTTTATTAGTGACCTGCCCCAGCTATTTACATGTAACTTTATCAATATTATCTCCCTGTAAACCTTGTTGGTTAGTCTAGTGGTTGCAAAGCGCCACTGCTGAGCATGAGGTCTTGGATTTGGTTCTCAAGTCGGGTAAAGTCTTATTAGATTTTTCCATCAGGAAACGTAGGTATATACCTCTGCCTAGCCTTTCAGGGATTACAGCCGTGATGTTTTATTTCTCTTAAAAACCTTGTTCTGAGTTCCTATCAATTATGAAAACAACAAAAGAAATCAGCCAAATCGGTCAACATAATTTAGAGATTTTGCGAAACAATTGCACGGCAATTAATTTTTATTTATAGATAAACAAACATAATATTCCTCAACAATAACATTGCCTCTGTTTAATCCAACTAATTGTTTTACAATCAATAATAGAGTTAATGCACCGAACCGCCCTCTTCGTCAGCTCGTAACTAAATGACGATCAAAAATCAATTTGACATCTCAGTGTTGCAACTCAAAAATTGAATTTCAGTGTTGCCGTTTCTCGCATATCCCCGTAATGACCTTATAACCTGGCAGAAATGTTGGGAATGTACAGTAATATCTTCAAAAACATTCCGAAGTGATGCATGGTGTATTAGCAGTGGCTATGTGTTACCTGTCCCATTAGTTAGTATATAAATAGTCGGGACTCAGCCGGAATGTCTTATTGACGGTCAGACAGAAATATGGTTGTAATTAGTTATAATGCTGCTGGTAGTGATGTGCTGAGTCGCCGTTTTGAAGAATCGAGTCGACTCGAGTCGGTTTATACGGTATTCGAGTCAGGACTCGATTCCACGATTCAAGCCCAGTACTCGAGTTCTATGTTTGGTACTCGAGTCTTGAATTTGAGACCAGGATTCGAGGCAAAAATTCGAGTCCAGAACTTTAGAACAGGGAAAATAAAACGCGGCGTTATTCATTAATTACGTAGGTAAACAGAGACCTCAACCACAAACTCAAATACTAGACTCGAGTCAGTTAGATTCGCATAATAGAATCGAATCAACGAGTACAAAGACAATTCTTCTTGACTCGAGTACCGGAATCGAGTTCGGCGTACTCGTAGGTACTTACTCGAGTAAGCGAGTCCAAAACAGGAATCGAGTCTGACTCGAGTCAAGCCGTACTCCGCACATGACTGGCTGCTGGTATTTTTGCTGATTTCTTCAGCGTAGTGTGGTCGTGAAGCTCTGGAATTGTATTATGTCTGCGGCCATTTTTTTTAACCAAGTTTGACGTGTCTTTGTGTGTCTGTCTATGGCATCGTACCTCCCGAACGGATGAACTGATTCTGATATTGTTTTTTTTTTTTAAAGGTAAATTAGTCGGGAGTGTTCTTAGCTATGTTTGATGAAAATCGATTCAAAATGGCCGCCGTCGGGGGCTTTCAAATTTTAATTTAATTTTTTTAACTATTTATTCAATTATTACCTTTATATTGATTCTGTGTTTCCTTCATACTTATGTTAGAACGTCGACGAAAGTTATGACGATGTTCACATACATAGGTACATACATACATAAACTCACGCCTTTTTCCCATGGGGGTAGGCAGAAACTACAGAACGCCACCTGCTACGATCCTTACATACTCCTTTCGCCTCATCTACGTTCATACAAGCACGCCGGTTACCAGTAGGTACTCCGCACCTGACCTTTTTTAAGGAACTCACCAATAAGGTCAGTGTAGGTCTTCCTAGGGTGACCCCTCCCGGCGTTGCCACTCACCTCTGCCATATAACCTTTTGTCAATCGTCTTTCGCTCATCCTCCCAACATGACCGAACCATCTAAGCATACCCTTTTCTAGTTATACGATGTATAAAAACAAAATTGTATCCGCTTCAAAATTATCAAAAGCAAAAAACCCATACTTAACCAAATATCCGTGTCATAAAAGTAGTATCTATCTATACTAATCTATACTACCTATAATAAAGCTAAAGAGTTTTTTGTTTATATCTCTGAAACTACTAGTAGCATTGAAAAAATATTTCTGCATATGATAGCCAGATTCATGAAGAGTAGTATAAGGCTAAAGCCTCGTAGTCATCGTAAACTTTTGTATAGCAACATGGTTGCATAAACATGTTGCCGAGTTGCTGTCAACATATTGCGGGCAACACTTGTGTTGCGGAGTTGATCACGCCATGTTGCAGACTTAACGCCCGGCGAGCAAAAACATCAGTTTATCAACATATGTTGCAGTTTCCAGCAGCATTCTCGCCGTTCATCAACAACGTTGATCAACTGTTGCTAAACAAATGTTTACCATGAAAACGACGGCTTTAAACCTCGCGGGTGTAACTAGTTTATTATAACCGGCATATCTCCGGTATTGAAGTCGGCGCCAATCTATTTGCGCCGCGCTTTGGCATGTGAGTTAATCAAACGAATGTTCAAGCGACATCATAAACTATGCCCTGACCCGGAACGGTATGGGAACATTCAATTATTGCTTCGTTTATTTATGGTTTAATTAGTTTTGGGCTATTTTTGTGACTTCTACATTATACTTCGACTGCCTCGTTGGTCTGATGGTTGCAAATCACGACTGCCGAGCAAGAGGTCTTGGGCAAATCCCAGGTCAAGCAAAGTGGAATTTGTTTTATCCATTATAAATTTCTCAGTAGCAACCCCAGAGCCTGGATTTGTGCCCGGTTGATGGCAATAGGCTCGCCCCCTATTACATGGGACTTAAACATAACCGACAAAATGTGGGTGTACTAATGGGTACCTACACCTCTGCTAACCCTTTGGGGATTACACGCGTGATATTATGTATGTGTAATATGTTTTTATAATATTGAATCTAGTTGCCCATTCCAATATGTAGCTCCAAGATAGTTCCGATTATTTTCTTCTCCTATAACGCCTGTGACAATATCGCCGCGGCAATAATATGACTAGTGTGTGGGGAACTCTAACCGATTTTCTAGTTCACTTAGATAGTTAAGTAGTTAATTACTACTAGTAATAGTTTAGTTCAAACGGTTATTTAGTCCAAGTCGGCAGTGGTAGCCCATAGGTTATGCGCCGGCGTCTTTCATGTGGTTAATAAAAACATTTAGAATGGAAGCCGGCCGTGTTTGAAAGCGCGATGATAAACGGTACAGTCGGGGACACATGTGCTGACAATTTTTTTTATTGATACTAATATAATAAATCTGAAAAGTGTTTTTTTGTCTATTTAAAAAACGTGATAGTTTGTGTTTATTTTAAAAAACGTGATGGTTTGTGTTTTTTTTTTACTGTCGGGTGTCACCCCCGGGGTGGCACCCGGGGCGGACCGCTCCCTACGGCCCTCTAACTAAGCCACTGTTACGACCTAAGAATACGTATGGAAAAGCAATAAAGATATTAAGTATTGAGCTATTGAATGTGTGAATGATTCATAATTTACCTACTCAGTGACAAACTCGATATTATAATTAGTTTAGCATAAGGTAAACGTTGTTCTGAAGTGATTGTCTTTGTGTCCCTTTTTTAGAATTAAATTAAAAGAACCCCGACTGAAAATAATAAAAATAGTATATTTGAAAATCATATTCTACTAGTCAAGCCCTTTCATTTGATATCCTCATTGGAGGAGGTTGTGAAGAAATACGTAATCCGCCATTTCGTGGCGGCGGCCATTTTGGACCGATTTTTATCAAACATAGCTAAGAAGACTTCCGACTACCAACCGACCTTTCAAACAAAAAAAAACCAATATCAAAATCGGTTCATCCGCTCGCAATGCCACAGACAAACACACACAGACACGTCTAACTGTCGTGTCTGTGTGTCGTTTTTACTTCGGGGCTTAAAAATATCTTTAAACCTTACTTATCAAAAAGTCAAAAATCAATACATTTAATTCAATAAGACCATTTACAGGCACTTTTGTATTGTAAAGGAGGTCAGTTAGTCCGAAAGTTGAAGCTAGTTACTCGTTCCAAAACGCCGCTGTGGAGAAGAACTAGCAAGAAACTCCACGGCACTCTTTTATCCGGTGATGGTAGGTACAACAAGCCGTAAGTCAAACGTCATAAATCGAATGAGTCTTTACCTGCATTACGCACTATCTCTTCTATGATAAATATTCTAATATATCTTAAAACCAATAAGTTATCGGTTGTGTGTACAATAGTACCTACAGCGCACGCGCAAGGTCGGCGGAGTGGCGGCGACTACATTGCGTTTTAATTGTTATCGACTTAGGTCTTACGCACATGCGAGACTTTCAGCCTTAGCAACTGGTGTATGATACTATCATGCATGAGGTTACGGGTTCGATAACGGGTTTTTTTATTTTTTTAGACTTTTCAATTTACATGTTCACAACTACCTACTTTCTAAGTTTATGTTGACATCGGTGAAGAAACACATCACGAAAAAGTGGAGATAAAAAGTCTAAGTCAAATCATTTATTTCAACTAGACCATTAAAAGGCACTTTTGAACGTAATTTACATGAAAGATATAAAGATTTTTTTTTTTTTTAATAAATTGTACATAATTCACATTTACTTCAAGGTTTTTGGTTTAGGTTATTTATTGTATAATGCCTAACCTATACTTATTGTAAAACATTTAATTTAACGAGCATGTGTGTAGTTCCATGAAAATTCTTTTCCATGCGAAAGTACCTTTTGAAAGGGGCAACAAGATTCAATATTATTACGTTTTATTTTCTATAAAGAATTGAATCTAGAAGCGCTCTCCAAAAGATAGTTTTGTATGGAGAATAATGGGCACGAAACTGAAATGAATGTTTTACAATTTAAGCATATAAAAATCAGAAATCATACATACCAGTTTTTTTCTCGTTCTGTTGAGCATGAGGTTTTGGATTCGATTCCCAAGTCGGGCAAAGTGTTATTGGGTTTTTCCATCATTAATTTCTAAGTAACAGCCTCGGAGTCTGGATTTGTGCCCAGTTGATGGCAATAGGCTCGCCAACTATCATGGCACTTTGACATAACTGGCGAAATGTGGGTGTAATAATCAGTACACCTCTGCCTAACCTTTCGGGGATTACAGGCGTTATGTTATGTTATCTCAGTTTTGTATGTAGTAGTGTGTGTGCGTAAAGCCTTAGCAGGCACGGCACGGTTTACTTAGCGAGCATTACTTAATATTGCAGAAATTCTTTTGATACTATGTATAAATTGATATCTATAGGTATTAGAAAACTATAAAGCTTTAAATTGAAAGCATCGTAAAGTGTGTAATGTGGCCATAGCATTACTTTATAATATGCGTCTTGGTCTACATCAGAGGTCACCAAATGGCGGACCGCTGTCCGGAACCGGACCGCTGACGTATATTGTGCGGACCTTAAGAAAACAATAATTTCTAAAACAATTATTTAAATATAGGTACAGTATGTCAGAATATATGTGAGTAACAAAACGGCCTCATTGGTCTAATGGTCGCAAGCGCGATTGCTGTGCATGAGGTCTTAGGTTCGATTCCCAGGTCGGGCAAAGTGTTATTGGGTTTTTCCAACAGGAATTTCTCAGAAGCAGCCTCGGAGTCTGGATTTGTGCCCGGTTGATGGCAATAGGCTCGCCCCCTATTACATGGGACTAAAAACATAACTGGCGAAATGTGGGTGTGCTAATGGGTGCACCTCTGCCTAACTCTTCGGGGATTACAGGCGTGATGTTATGTTATGTTATGTTAACAAAACGGCAACTTAAGGCTTTTTACTTTAGCCCAGTTTTCCTTAGTGAAAATATGTATTTCATTTTTTATCACCGAGTCGACCGCGACATTCTCATACTTTTCAAAAACGGACCTCCAATAAAACCAATTAGTGACCCTTGGTCTACATCATCATGGCATGGAGTTTCTTGCCCATTCTTCTCCGTAGAAAACTACCTTTTAGAAGGGGCAAATATATTCAATTGTTTTTCTCTTTTGTATATAACGTTCAAAAGTGCCTTGTAATGGCTTAATCCTAACTAATATTATAAATGCGAAAGTAAGGTTGTTTGTTTGTTTGTTACCATTTTACGTCTAAGCCACTGAACCGATCATCCTGAAATTTTGCTTATACGTTGCCAGATGTACAGGAACGAACATAGGGTACCTTTAATCTCGCAAAAAAGTACTGTTTCTGAGGGAAATCACAATAACGTTCTAATGATCATAGATGGCGCCACGTGTCGTTTTGAATCATGATTTTAACGAAATATTTGAAATGACAGGACCTGGGTAATTTATTCCGCGACTTCGTCTGTGTCCGCGATAGCCGAAATTTACGCGGACGAAGTCGCGGACAAAAGCTAGTTGAAATATAAATGATTTGACATTGGCTTTGAATGTATTTTTTATGCAACTACACACATCTTCTCCAAAAATATAGTTTCTCTTAATGCTGACTGATACAAAATCTTTTTTTGCATTCAAAATGTCGTTAAGATGGACTGGTTCAACAGTAATAAAACAAGACAAAGTATAAAAATAAGATTTATTTAAATGCCAACGTGATAACAGAACTTTTTCTTATCAGGCGTGTGTACATAAAACATTATTTGACTGAAAGAAAACCTTCTTATCGTGAAATAACTAAACAAACAAATTACTTAATTTTTGAGTGTGACAAAATGTTTTTACCGTGGAACGGTAATAGTTAGGTACGTTTTATGTTAAATGATAAGGCGGGAAGCTGTACTTCACATCATAAATATTATTTTATCACATAATCTTGCAATATTTAAATTGCTTAAATGTTTTTGACATAGAGTTTTATTTATTTAACAATTCACAAAAAGTAATACAAAAATTTTAACAGTATTTTTTTATAAAGATGGAATGAATATTTATCTACGCTGGCATTTATTAAAGATAAGTTAATATTACATAATACTGAGATTAATCAAAAGTGTTACGCCGAAATTAAATCTATCACATTATTACCCTGAATTCAAATCATCTACATACATCCAAAAAGTGCGCTGAAAATCAACAATGAAGATTTACACCTCGAATTTGCGACAACCAATTTAAAAGTTTTTACATACAAGCTTAAGTAAGTTGGTGCTTTTACTCAATTTCCACCATTATACAGTTCTACTTTGCACTGTCCATCCGAACCTTACGTAACATCAATACAAGATATATCCAGCATCAATGCTTAGTCACGTAAGCAAAGTATGAAATTCTTCATTCACTCCAAAGTCTTCAATATCATAATCACTTATTATTACTCTCTGAATACTGACTTTGGCTTGTATTACTGGAGAAAAATAGAGGAGACTCTGGTGAATAAGCTGGGGTTGACACATGAGATGGTTTATACGGTATAAGATCAGTGTACTTGAAGAAGTTATGGAAAAGCTGCTGCTGATCCATCAATAACGTGTTCAAGTGCCTTATTTCTTGGTCTATCTTCTTCATGTTAAACGTGGCCTGGTCTATTTTCTCCTGCATTCCTCTTATCTCCAGACTGAAGTTGTGATCTTGTGCAAATTGTCCCTCATTTTTCAATTTTGATGTGTACTTGTTTTTGTATAGGATTTCTTTGATAGATCTTCCGGATTTTACTTTGTTCAACTGCGCCAGTTCGTACGCTGCCATCATGATGTCGGTTGGCAATCTTTTCTCCCGTGGATTCAAAGGTTTTACGCTCAATATAACTTTGCCAGCTTCGGGAGATACTAACGCGGTTCTGTACACATATTTGTGAAGACATGTTGGAAGCCAAGCACTAAACATACCCATTTCTACAAACAGAATTAGTTTTGTCTGCCTAACTAATTTGGATAAACCAGCAGTCTTGCGCAGACCTTGAATATCATGGACAGCTATACCCACAAGTAAGTTCATTAAGATAATAGTGACAAACATGAGGAATAGAATGAATATGATTTGGGAAGACAGCTCGAATATCAAAGGTGGATCGTCTTTTGTCGGATCGTTAATCAAAATATTCAGGTTCAACTCTCCGACCATCATGGACAAAGTACTAATGAAACCCATCAAAGGGTTTGAAAACATTTCCTCGTTTGGAAACACAACGCAGAAGCAGATTGTGAAGCCCAGGAGAAGACACATGTACGCTAACAATAATTTCAAAAATTCTGTTAACACTTTCTGATACATGGCAACATAATCACCGAACATTGGAAGTTGACCCATCATTAACATTAAATTGGTCCAAGCGCCTAATACTGCATACCCTCCAACATGGTTCTGCCAACTGTAATCATTATGTATTTTGTAAAGTGAAAACACTGATAGTAAGACAAACCATTCCATTAAATTCTCAAATGTTGTAAAGTATTGGTAGAAACTAGAATATCCAGTAATGCCAGTTAATTTTCGAAGAATCTCGAATGCTGTAATGGCCATCAGAACCCATCTTTCGAACTCTATAGGATTGTTAGTGAGAATAAGACCTAATAGCGACTGATCCTGACAGAGCTCATTTAGAACACCATATTTCTCAGCATATTTGCCTTTACAAGTCTTGACGACAGCAGTCAACACGTAAATAGATAAAAACGACACAAAGAGAAAACAAAATATTAGTCTTGCCAAATAAAATTTCCTTATCTTCCTCCATTTCATAAACAAAAACGCGGAGCACAGCGGATGTAGCAATATGTCTTTCTGGCCTTCATCTATCAAACTGTTTAAATATGTGATCTCACGAGGATAAGAAAATTTCAGCATTCTGCCAAAATCAAACTCAATTTGCACTTCCTCATTAGCTTCACTTGGTTGGTTCAAGGAAATACCACAATCTAAATTATGTCTCAGTATAGCTAATGATTTTGGAGATTTTCTGGCAATGACACTTAAAGCTGTATGTCCTTTTTTCGATTTCGAAGTCACATCAGCTCCAAGAAATATTAGAGTCTCAACACATTGAGTCAAATTATCCATTGCAGCTAAATGTAATGGCGAATAACCGTATTCGTCTTTCTTGTTAACTTGAGCTCCCCAACTTACAAGCATATCGATGATGTCACAGGCACGCTCCGATCGACCAATAGCTGCGTGTAATGGTGTCCTTTTATCATAGTCTTCAACGTTTGGGTCAGCATTTCCATCTCTTAGCAACACTTCGACACATTCAATACTAGAGCATCTAGCAGCAAGATGTAATGCTGTAAATCCTCTGTAATTCTTTGTGTTTGCTTTTGCGCCTTCTGATAAGAGCAACTCTATACATTCAGCATAACCTCTAGCTGCCGCCAAGTGTATTGCTGTGCATTCCTTATCTCTTTGTTTGGTCACACCGTTTATACTTATCTTTGTCTCTTTCAGTAAGAATGATAAACATCTTTGAGCACCAAGTTCAGCAGCCAGATGTAAGGCATTTAGCCCTCCGGAGGTCACGTATGCTGGGTCCACACCTCTCTCTATGAACAGTTCCATACACTCCACAGCATCAGCTCTCACTGAACAATGCACCAAATTATCTTCACAGCCAGCTCTTTGTACAACAGCATGTAATGACGCACCGTTCGCTATTAAGACCTCAGCCACTTCTAAAGAATTACCGAACGCAGCACAATGGAGGGGCGCGAAGTATTTTGGGGCAAAATCAACGTCAGCACCGCGGGAAAGCAAGAAGACAGCTGCTCTTCCTGCACCACTAAATGCTGCTAGATGTAAGGCCGTCAATCCAGCTGGTTCAGAGTAGTGGATATCAGCACCTGCTTCTAAAATAGCTGGTAGTAGTTCATCCCTGGCAAGTAAAGCCGCCCACAGAAATGTCAAATTTACAACCACTTCTGGTGCAGAACTGATGTGCTCCTCAATATTTTCCGTAGTTATCAAACCACACTCAACGTCATCAAAGAATCTTGCAGCACCTAGCGTCAATGCTTTTTCACACAAACTTCTTCTGGCAGCTTCTTCAGTCAGCCTGGCTTCGGGGTCTGGAGCGAGAACGTCGAAACTGTGATACATATTAGGAGCATCTTCAGCTGGTGGTGATGGGCCCACGAAGAGGTATTCTTTCGCTTTGCCAGGCTCTCGGGCTGACTCCAAAAGATCAATGTTCCGAACATTTTTAGTGTAGCTGGAATTCAGTGGAAACTCTTCAGGTTCTCTGGGTGCTCTGGATCTGATGCTACTTGCTCTGTAGCGGTTTCTTGTTGGTGTGGTGGGGGAGGGTGTCTGTAGAGGTGGAGGCCACCCCATCTCGCGGTACCCGAAGTTGTCCATAGCCTGAACGTGACTGACTACCGATGCGGGTCTTATCTTATCACCCATGTTGTTTCAGAGCTCAGACTCACTGAGATGCGCTTGACATTATGATTTATGAAGCTATTTTTATTACGACGCGCAATTATATATTTAGTTTATTTTCTTAACGTGTTTTTGTGGGAACGTTTTGAAGCGTACTGCAAGAGATACAAAAGCTGGTATTCTTAGAGACAAAGATTATTTTTTCTCTGTTTGTTTAGAGTATAGATTATGCGACATTTTATTTATAGTAACAATTATCTTCCTCAACTGATGTCGAAAGTGTCACACTAAGTACCTACATATAAATAATATGGAGCAATGTATCCCAAGATCAATCCCCAAAATGGGGTTTGACATTTTCTAGTGAAAATCATGTTTTCTTGAGGGAAATATCGACCCTCCCACCAACAACATAGGGTAGATTTTCTTATCGCCTAAAGAGGACTTCCAGATCTAACATTCCTTACACGTCCCCTACACGTGTCGCGGGTTCGATTCCCGCACATAACAAATATTTGTATGACCTACAGATACTAGTTTTAGGTCTGGATGTTTGTGTATGTGTGAGTTTATGTTTGTAAACGCACCCACGATACAGGAAAAGTTCCTAATGTGGGGCAATTTTTTATTAAAATATTGAGGTCGAATTTCAGAAAAACAAACCGTGTTTTCAAAGGAAATGTCGGGAGTATTACAAGTATATGAATTTCTCAGAATATGCCAGCGAAAATCTCGCCTTTATTTGACATCATCTTAAAATAATTTTATCATCTACAAACAGAAACACGTGAATATGAATACTATCTTATTTTTTTAGGCTTTTGGACTTAAAAACATTTGCTTCATTAATGTGACTTGCCGATTCACGTCATTGCTTTTTTTATATAATTTTTCTGTAATATTTAAACACTAGCTTCTACTACGACTTCTTCTGTGTGATTTTAAACAAAAAAAAAAACATAATAATTAAAAAACCGGTCAAGTGCGAGTAGATACATTATGGAGTAAAACGATAGTGTTTCCTTTTTGACTGACCCGCAGTTCTCTCGGGGTTCGATTCCCAGATAAGGCAAAAACTGTCATAGTGTTTATTCCATTTGAAATTTCTCAGTAGCAGCCCGAATTTTGAAAGCTGGTGATGTGACAATCACGTGGCTTGGAAAGTACGTAAACCCGTTGATCCTGCGCTTGATCTCTCCCCGGTCATGTCGGATTGCCGTCCCTTCGGACTATGAGCGAGGGAAGAGGGAGTGAACCTGTGTCTGCGCACACTCTCGTGCACTATAATAAATTTCGTATCGCCGCCGGGTCGGAGGACTTTAAAGTGTTTTGTTTTATATTTTTTGTTAAAATTTATATAAACTTTATTTAATGCCTTAGGCATTTTCTACCAGTCAACCTCATCAACATTATCATTTACATCGTCATTTTATAGTCGTTCTATTTAATATTATAGTATCTAATCACTAGTATCAGTAGCAGTAACTGAATAGCTGAACGGTACGAGTATCTAATCTAAGGAGAGGATTACTTCGAAGTTTTATAGCTAATGAATGAGGCCCAAATTGAATCTCTTAGCTGTCTGCACTTTATGACTTCTTTACATCTGACTAGTTCCAAACTTTAACTTTTAGGATTCCGTATCCGAGGGTGCCCACGAGACCCAATTACTAAGCCGGCCTGTTCGTCCCTCTGTCTGTCAACGGACTGTATCTCATGAACTGTTATAGTAAAAGAGTTGAAATTTTCTGCCTAGTTGGCCTACTGCCTCGTTGGTCTAGTGGTCGCAAGCGCTACTGCTGTGCATGACGTCTATGGTTCGATTCCCAGGTCGGGCAAAGTGTTATTGGGTTTTTCCATCAGGAAATTCTCAGTAGCAGCCTCGGAGTCTGGATTTGTGCCCGGTTGATGGCAATAGGCTCGCCCCCTATTACATGGCACTAACAACATAACTGGCGAAATGTGGGTGTACTAATGGGTACACCTCTGCCTAACCCTTCGGGGATTACAGGCGTGATGTTATGTTTGAAATTTTCAGTGTATATTTCTAGGAAGGTATCGTTTTTTTTTAAGTATAAGTATGTTTTCTTAAGATCTCTGTAACTTTTCTATTTCTACCCGTGTGAACCTGTAATTGGTTGTAACCTATTTAACTTCTGTATTCAATTTATGTAGGTATAGCTGTTGGTTCTCGGCTGTCATTCGTGGATCTTTGACAGACGTTACGAATCGTCAGAAGCTTGAGAGTCTGACAACCAGTCTTACCTAGGGGTATCGTGTTACCCAGTTACTGGGTTGTGGACGTCAGATAGGCAGTCGCTCCATGTAAAATACTGGTATTCGGTGAGACTGGAAGCCGACCCCAACATAGTTGGGAAAAGGCTAGGCAGATGATGACTGTTGGTTCTCCATCTGATAAATAAATGAATAATGTAAGGTGGTCCGGAACCCTTCGTAAGCGAGTCCAACTCGAACTTGGCCGGTGTTTTTTTGCATACAATTTTTTTAATGAAGACTCCTACTGTCTGTCAGAATAATCTTAACGTGTCTTTGTTTTAGCAAAATTCTAATTACCCTTTCTATTCTACGAACAGTGCGCAAGCGCAAGTTTTTCATCTTTTTGAACTATTGGAAACTTATGTTGTAAATGACAATAGATCTCATTTTCCACGTTACTGAGAACTATGACAGGTGACAGTACATCAACCTCGTGTTGCGATACTGCGCGCGCGCAAATATTTGAGACACGGACAGCTATGTTAGTTGTTTTATTTATCTTGATGTTAGGGACATTTTACACAAAAAGACACTTTATGAAGCCACAGTTACATGTTGTTCTTATCTACGGAATCATTTTTGTTCTGGACCCTTGCTTCCACAAAAATGAAAACGACAACAAGCAAACATAACATCACGCCTGTAATCCCCGAAGGGTTAGGCAGAGGTGTACCGATTAGTACACCCACATTTCGCCAGTTATGTTTTTAGTTCCATGTAATAGGGGGCGAGCCTAATGCCATCAACCGGGCACAAATCCAGACTCTGAGGCTGCTACTGAGAAATTCCTGATGGAAAAACCCAGCAACACTTTGCCCGACCTGGGAATCGAACCCAAGACCTCATGCACAGCAGTCGCCCTTGCGACCACTAGACCAACGAGGCAGTCCAACAACAACAACAAACAAAAAAACAAAACAAAATGCCTCAAAATGGGGGTTCAACTAGGAACCTCCAGGTAACGGACACAGTCAAGCCCAAAGTCTCAACTTTTTTTCGCGAAACACATACATGCACATACGTAAACTCACGCTTTTTTCCCGTGGGGGTAGGCAGAAACCACAGAACGCCATCTGCTATCGTTACATACTTTCGCGAAAATAGGCTTTAAATGTGCTAACTAAACTTTAAACACATCTACGACCCTTAAACTATCCGCAATGCGTCATAAACCTCAAATATGCCTCATTATGCTAGTTGCCACCACTATCAATTGATGTAAGTACTTTTAATGACCTGTCAAAACGCGATTCTTCCATACATTTCGTATGGCAATATCGGATTGTGACGTCACTTATTTGGCAACTCAATTGTCTAATGGTTTATTGATTTCCACATACACATAACATCACGCCTGTAATCCCCGAAGGGTTAGGCTGAGGTGTACCCATTAGTACACCCACATTTCGCCAGTTATGTTTTTAGTCCCATGTAATATGGGGCGAGCCTATTGCCATCAACCGGGCACAAATCCAGACTCTGAGGCTGCTACTGAGAAATTCTTGATGGAAAAACCCAGTAACTCTTTACCCGACCTGGGAATCGAACCCAAGACCTCATGCACAGCAGTCGTGCTTGCGACCACTAGACCAACGAGGCAGTTTATTGATTTCCGTCACAAAAAATCTAATTTTACAATAAATTGTATTAATTGGAATTACCCCAAGTAACTGTTTCTTTTTCTGTGTTTTAACATTAGCACTTGCGGATCCCTAACAAACTACGGAACACAATTAACGGAAACCTTTTTTTTTAATGCTTACAAAAAATAATGTCACATTGTCACTTGTTATTTAACAAACCTAGACAAAATATGCCAATTAAGCGATCAATCGTGCGCAAGCGCATGTCACATATGAAAGGTCCTTAACGTAGCACTATCACGCGACAGAATAATGGCGGTGTGTCAATTATATCACGACTTTGCACTGTTTACAGTTTCATATCACTTTCTAAGTTGATTGAGACAGATGAATATGGAATATCAAAGTCAGTCAAGGATTCTTGATGAGGAGCAGACTGGATTTGTGCCCGGTTGACGGCAATAGGCTCGCCCCCTATTACATGGGACTAAAAACATAACTGGCGAAATGTAGGTGTACTAATTGGTACACCTTTGCGTACACCTTTGCGTAACCCTTCGCAGATTACAGGCGTGATGTTATGTTATGTGAATAAATAATCCATAATCTTCATTTCACATTATCAACCATAAATGGACATAATAACCCGCTACCGATATAAGCCGACAAGCGCTTAGAAAGCTGAAACAACACAGTATCATACATACCATATCAGTAGCACTAAGTACACATAATCTATTGGATATTCCCCATTTCGCAGGTCGCCTCGATACGTCTGCCTGCCTACCAAGGAGGCTTACCGTAAAGGTATTTACAGCATCATTATCTATACTTAAAGCTGCTTTATTTCACTTTATTAAACCACGTCAATAGTCGTAGCTTGTTTGGCAAACGGACCAGTGAGTTTAAACTAGTTTCGTGTGCCGTTTACTGGACACGATTTGTCGGAGTCGAATTGTGGTCGTGTCGTTGATGTACGTATTGTGTGGCGCGTAAACGTCAATAAGTATTCGATTTGTGATTAGAAATACGAGAACCTTACTGATTTACTTTTTAATTAATGTCGCTTAAGTAAAAGTCGCTCTATGTAAGATACTGGTATTCAGCTGCATCCGGATAGACTCGAAGCCGACCCCAACGTAGTTGCGAATAGGCTAGGTAGGTAGGCAAGCACAATTAGAACTATATTGATATGAATAAAGCGACCAAACTAAACAAATATTGAGTGAATCAAGTATTTTCAGTTAAAAATCGATCGATTTACAATTTTCAGAATATACGACTTTTATTTATTACGAGACATACCTAGTACGTATTATGAAAAAATTGTTTCATACTTACTTTGTTCAACTGTTTTATACTTACAATTTGATAGTAGGTATAGTGCATTTATGTAAAACCTGATTTCCTTGCTCGAAATACTTTTCAACACTTACTGTAAAAAAATTGGAAATCAAAATAGTGACTTTTAAAAATTCTTCAATTTTATTTGCTGACTGAACTATAAGCTACGTGTCGCGACTTCGATTACCTTACGGAACAAAACTTGTATGGCCTATATATAGTTGATCCTGGTGTGATTGTTTGTGTAAGTGAGTTTGCTTGTATGTAAAAAATAAAAGTCGTACTGAGTAAATCGACTCTCGACTTTCTACGTAGCAGTGATAGTGAAATAATAAAGATTAAAATAATATAGATGATCATTACAAACAATGATTATTCGCAGTACTTACAGCGAATTTTATGTATTTGAGCGAACTATTTAGTGCACTTTGATTGTACCCTGACATAATGCAGGTCGTGTTCCTCGTGGGTCTGTGGAGAAAGCTTAGTGTTCGGCGGTTGTCAATTACTGCTTATTTGAACAGATCCAATAACCGGTTTAGACTAATCCTCCGTCTAAGGTTATTTATGCTGGCAACTTAGCTAATCCTAACTAATATTATAAATGCAAAATTAATTAAGTTTGTTTGTTTGTTTGTTACCATTTTACGCCTAAGCCACTGAACCGATCATCCTGATATTTTGGATATACATTGCCAGGTGTACAGGAACGAAAATATGGTACCTCTCATCCAGAAAAAAAGTACTGTTCCCGAGTGAAATCACAATAACTTTTATATGATGATAGATGGCGCCACATGTTAGCGAGCGAAGCCGAGGGCGAAAGCTAGTACATGATAATGCAATGTTATGTAAGACCTAGAGGGAGGCCTTACCTCAGGGGTTTGATAGAACAGGGTAAATAATAATGGCAAAAAAACAATGAATAAAAAAATATGTGAACGATCCTAAAAATTACTAGAATTGCGTTTATGATCTTCCTCACTATCCCAAGTTTGAGTAGAAAGAAGAAAAGAAAGTAAGGAAAAACTGTTATTCACGCAAATCTACGCAAATGACATAAAAAAATGTATACAAAACATAACATCACGCCTGTAATTCCCGAAGGGTTAGGCAAAGGTGTACCCATTAGTACACCCACATTTCGCCAGTTATGTTTTTAGTCCCATGTAATAGGGGGCGAGCCTATTGCCATCAACCAGGCACAAATCCAGACTTCGAGGCTGCTACTGAGAAATTCCTGATGGAAAAACCTTATAACAGTTTGCCCGACCTGGGAATCGAACCCAAGACCTCATGTACAGCAGTCGCGCTTTCGACCACTAGACCAACGAGGCAGTCAGAAGAAAAAATAAATAAAAGCAAAAAATGTATATAAAAGCAAAATAAAAACAAGTTGGTATAAAATCTTAAAACATAAAAGCAAGTAAAAACGGCTAACGCTCGGTATAATGCCGTGGCCCGTGCATGAAGCTCATGAAGGCACGAAAACTACGGCGCAGGTTTTCAGCGTGAGTAGGTAAAAAAAGAAACACATCTTTCTTCAAAACGATTTACATCATTACCTACTCTATGTTTTACACATCAAAACTCAAGTTCACATAATTAGAGCCGCACTGTTTATCAGCTGATCAGTGACAATTAATCGGACAGGTCACCCGAGCAGGAACCGAACGGCCCCGAAGTGACTGCGCCGGCGCACCGTTACAGACGGCGCTATGGTGTTATTTGATACGGTGTGTATCAGTTATTAATAGAGTGTGATATGCGATTAGCGTGATGATTAGGTGGTGATCTTGGTGAGTGATAAGAGTTATTAGATTTGTTTATAGTAAGTATAAGTCCCGTTAAAATCGGTCCAGCCGTTTTGGAGATTAGCCAGAACAGACAAACAAATTTTTTTATATATTGCTTTTTAATGTTAATACCTTGTAAACATTCTTAAGCATTAAGTAAATAGCTGTTATTTTGAACTTACAAACGGACACTTACAATTATCTGTATAGAAGGTATTACAGATAATCAATAGTAATTTAATATCAACATGTCTATTGAACGTTTTAACGATGCCAATAACATACATAATGGCGATGATCGCCGGTTTGTACTTTATACTAGCATCTGCCCGCGATTTCGTCCACGTATTTTTTTTTTTCACCACAGTTTTGGTTACTGCTCTGCTCCCGTAGATCGAAGCGTAATGTTATATAGCCTATACTATTAATCATGAATTTGGCTATCGTGTACAAAAAATTTTTTCATACGACTGGAAGATACAGATATAAACGCGTTTAAATAAACAAAAAAAAGTCACTATCCAGCTTTGCGAGTTTTATATAAAAGCAAAAGGTCTGTAACTCACTCACTCACTCAATCACTCATTCACTCACTCACTCATTCACTCACTCACTCACACTCTCAAAGTCAAAAGTCAAATCATTAACTTCAATGAACTTCATTATAAGGCACTTTTGAACGAAATTACAAGAAAAAAAATAGAATTAAATCAAGTTGCCACTCACTCTCACTCACTCATCACAATAATACGGTTTTCGATATATTATATCGAAAACCGTTTAACGTTGATGATGAAATTGGCAGGGAGGTAGATTATAGTTAGCAGACGTCCGCTAAGAAAGATTTTTTTTATTTCACTCCCTAAGGGGATGAAATAAAAACTGAGTAGAAACGTAGAAGTAAACTAAGTTACCCGAATATAACGCGAGCAAAGCCGCGGGCAAAAGCTAGTACTATGTAAAAATTACTTCTTCTAACTAATCTTTTAACGGGCGCACATTAAAATACCTACAAATTGTTTCTGATAACGTTCATTTGCATACCAGTGTACTAGGTTGTGTTATTAATGTCCACTAAACATTCCTATTTTATGAGATAATAGTTGTGATGGCCCAGTGGTTAAGACACGCATCTTATGCACTAGGCTGTGGGTTCGCAACCACCCACGGGCAAAAGTACGAAAATGTATTTTATTTTTCTATTTCATAGATATGTACTTGCTAAGTTTTTTGGACATCACTGACATCGGTGAAGGAATGTCGTAATGGCCTAGTGGTTAAGGCGCCCGCCTCTCATGCATGAGGGTGTGGGTTCGAATCCGGGCAAGTACCAATGTGACCTTTTTAATTCATATGTACTTTCTAAAGTTTATCTTAGACATTACTGACATTCCGTGCCTCGGAAAGCACGTTAAGCCGTTGGTCCCGGCTGTCATTCGTGGATCTTTGACAGTCGTTACGAATCCTCAGAAGCTTGAGAGTCTGACAACCAGTCTTACCTAGGGGATCGTGTTACCCAGTTACCGGGTTGTGGAGGTCAGATAGGCAGTCGCTCCATGTAAAATACTGGTACTCAGCTGTATCCGGTGAGACTGGAAGCCGACCCCAACATAGTTGGGAAATGGCTAGGTAGATGATGATGACATCGGTGAAGGAAAACATTGTGAGGAAACCTTAATTTATAGTTAATTAACAAGCTATTACTCGCCACTTCGTCCGCGTCAAAGTTGGTTTCTCCATACAGATTTTGGACCCCCGTTTCATCCTCTTAGGGGATGAATTTTGGAAATACCTTTCTTAGCGGACGTCTACTGACTATAAACTACCTTCCTGCCAAATTTCACCTTTATACGACCAGCTATTTTCGATATTTCGTGACGAGTGAGTGAGTGACCTTTCGCTTTTATAAATATAAATCTGCAATCGCCAACCCGCCTTGAGCAAGCGTGGTGATCAATGCTCGTGCCTTCTCCGTTTGAGAAGAGGCCATTGTCCTGCAGTGAGACAGTAATAGGCTGTGGCTTTTCCTATTTATTTAACTATCGAGAGATTGTAGGTTGCTCGTATTGGCATAACTAAACTCAATTAACTATTTAACCCTAAGGCGATTCGCACACCGCCCCGCGCCACGCTCCGCAACTTGCAAACAACGTGAAACACGCACTCCCGCGCTACGCTGCGTCATGCGGGGCAGTGTGCCAATCGCCTAAAACAAGCCCTTTCAGACAGGGGTCATGAACTCATGACCAATTAACATGGAAAAAAGACTTGAAATTTTCAGTATGGTACTCCTGACCTCTATTACGATAAAAAACATACTCAAAATAAAGAATATTGTTATTGAATCGTCCTCAATACAATGTTATTTATTGTCTTAAATTGACACGCGCCGCCTGTTTCCTGCTGATGTTATGAAAGGAATTTGTTTACAATTTTGTGTAAATTAAAATGTGAATGAAAAGGTGATTTGTAATATTGTAAACGAGTAAAGATTTATTGAAGCCTGGCCAGAAGATATCATTCTTTACTGCTTTTTTTTAGTTAATTTAAGTTGAGTCAAATTTTATTACGTTTAGGATTTTATTTTTGTGCTAAAGTGTTTTTAAATGATTGTTTATTTAAAAATACAAGTTTTAGAAGAGCTAGACATTTTTTTTTACGATACATTACGATATTTTATTACTTTTACCAAACACAGTAAGAAATTATTATTAACACCCAAACTAACTATTCTGTGAAAGTTTAAAGCGTCTACCCGTTGCCGTTATCAATATCGAGCAAGATCAAGCAAAAAAATAACACGTTTGTTGTATGGACCCCCTTAAATATTAACTTTATTCTGTTTTTTAGTATTTGTTGCTATAGCGGCAACAGAAATACATCATTTGTGAAAATAACTGTCTAACTACCACGGTTCACGACATACAGCCTGGTGACAGACGGACAGACAGACGAGCGGACTGACAGCGAAGTCTTAGTAATAGAGTCCCGCTTTGCTCCTTGGATACGGAACCATTAAAACATTATTCTATAGTAAGTTTTATTCATAAGTAATTATACCTCCGGAAAGATGTGCAGTGATTTAAAAATCATTCTGCACAATTATAATTATAAACGGTGATAT
Source organism: Hoplodrina ambigua (assembly GCA_949774945.1). NCBI lineage: Eukaryota > Metazoa > Arthropoda > Insecta > Lepidoptera > Noctuidae > Hoplodrina > Hoplodrina ambigua. The sequence goes on from OX458983.1 coordinate 11,625,622, forward strand.
TAACAAACTAGTTGTTAGGTCACAATTGAAACAAGTCTAGAATCTAGACCCAGATTTATAGCATAATGTGGTGGAATTTTAATAGAAATGCAGTTTGGCCTTGTCTCAAGCTGTTACGACATTTAGACCAAGCCCACAGATACATGTAACTCGTTATTATTCATTAATTTATTTTATTCACTTAATAGATACACTAGCGTCGTGATAGCGAGCCCAGTGGTTAAGGCGTCCGCCTCTCATACATGAGGTTGTGGGATCAAATCCGGGCAAGTACCGATGTGTCTTTTTCAATTCATATGTACTTTCTAAAGTTTATCTTGGACATCACTTCATCGGTGAAGGAAAACATCGTGAGGAAACCTGGATTACTGGTCCACTCAAACCATGTCAGAGGCCCTTGAGGCGGTTTAGAAACTCTGACACTAGGATGTGTGGCCTCCCTCATTTCTTCCATCTATCGCGATGTTGCTGTTGTTGTAGTCACTTATATTAATAGTTAGTTATTGTTAAAGTTAAGTGGATGGATGGAGATAAAGTTGTGTGGATGGATGGAGAGCAAGAGGAAGACCAAAGAAAAGATGGATGGGGAGTCAGTGATTGCATGACGGCTGACAGGACAGAGTGGAAGAGGAAAACGTGTTGCGCCGACCCCAAGTAACTTGGGACAAGGGCAGGAAGATGATGATGATATTGTTAAAGTTAAGATACTTTTTTATATTCCTTGTTTCAGAAGTATTCTTTTATATAAAATTTGTTTATTTTTTATGTGTTATCTCATTTCTAGCCATACTGCTAGCTTTTTAACGCGACTACGTCATTTTCGCGGATTTTCTTCACGGATCCCTATATTTTTTTTATATAGGTTTCTAATGTTATTCACTTATAACATAGCTTTCCATATGTGAAAGAATTTTTTGAAATTGGATTAATTGTTTTTGTGTTAATCCGTTACAAACAAACATACATTTTTTTTACTATGTACATAAAATAGTATGTAAAGTAACACATATGACATATTGAGAGAAAGTGGTATGGTTTGTTTCGGCAGAACTTAACTCGGTTGTAGTTACCAAATTTTCATAAAACGAGCTATCAGCCAGTTTACCAACATAAAAAGAGATATACAATTCCATCTTTCAAGAAAACGATGAATATCAGTATAAAGTCGCAAATACATCCGAGAATCTTTATATTTACAATACACGCCATCTACAAACAAACACATCACTCCATTCCACGCAATCGGTTAAGTTCAATGCTCTGCTAAGGTTAAGATTCTGACCGCTTCGTGGTCGGTCAGAAATAAACTGTTTATTATGAATTCTGGATGTGTGTGTATGTATGGCGTGTTTGTAGGGAACATGTTGAGGAGTTTTGTATGTTCGAAATTATTTGGTTGTTTCTATTGTATTATTTTATTTGTATTCTTTCTTTTCTGCCTCGTTGGTCTAGTGGTCGCAAAGCGCGACTGCTAAGCACGAGGTCTTGGGTTCGATTCCCAGGTCGGGCAAAGTGTTATTGGGTTTTTCCATCAGGAATTTCTCAGTAGCAGCCTCGGAGTCTGGATTTGTGCCCCGTTGATGGCAATAGGCTCGCCCCCTATTACATGGGACTTAAACATAACTGGCAAAATGTGGGTGTACTAATGGTTACACCGCTGCCTAACCCTTCGGGGATTACAGGCGTGATGTTATGTTTATTCTTTCTAATCGCCAATCCGCTTTGAGCAAGCGTGGTGCTGGTGATCAATGCTCGTGTGCTCGTGCCTTCTTTGTATGAGAAAAGTCTTTGCTCTGCAATTGGACAATAATATATAGGCTGGCATTTTCGTTATATGTGTCCTTTATATCTTTAAACTATAACTCACAATCAGTCTCGGCCTACAGGCTCCTATCACAAGCTAACCAGCATTTCAAGAATCAAGATAACTCATAGAAAAATATAATTGAACTAAGTAAAATAAGAGTAAAAAGTGCTATTAATGGACTAATTAAAATAAAGTTCATTTTTTGCTAAGAAAGTATAGCACGTGCAAGCAAGCAAGCAAGTGTAGGATAGTATAGTGTAGTAGTAGCAGGTGGCGATCTGTGGTTTCTGCCTACAACCATGGGAATAAGGCGTGAGTTTATGTAGTTTGGATACGACTTCTAGGAATAATTATACAAAGGCCTGTTCCATACTAGGCCTACACCAGAACTTTAGGAAAATAATGTACTTGTCCGATAATCTAGTCATTACCTCCCTGTTCAATACCACGAAATTAAATAAAAAATCAAATTAACTCCATGCATAGATTTCTCATACATCTGAACAGTAACATGGCAACGCTCCGGGACCGTCCATCAGGCCCTATCTCAATGATGAATAGCTGAACTGCACCATCTGCTACAGATTTTAATTAAACCAGATCGATAAACGACTCGTTTTAAACTCGATCATACAGGTGCTACACTAGAAGCTTTTCATAGAATAGTAATGAGCTACAAATATTACACAAGTGGAAAAAAATACGTTATTAAAGCAAGTCAGAAAAATACTTTATTAATATTTGGCAAGTCAAAAAAATACTTTATTAATATTTGGCAAGTCAGAAAAATACTTTATTAATATTTGGCAAGTCAAAAAAATACTTTATTAATATTTGGCAAGTCAGAAAAATACTTTATTAATATTTAGCAAGTCAGAAAAATAGTTTATTAATATTTACCAAGTCAGAAAAATAGTTTATTAATATTTGGCAAGTCAGAAAATTACTTTATTAATATTTGGCAAGTCAGAAAAATACTTTATTAATATTTGGCAAGTCAGAAAAATACTTTATTAATATTTGTTGAGTTGTAAAATAGTTTTAAATAACATACTATATTTTTGTTTGGTAAATTGGAAAAATACTCTATTAAGATTACGTTTGGAAAAATGTTTTATCAGGTATTTATTAATTCAAACTTTATGCAACAAAAAGGTACAAAGGCGGATTATTATTTGGTGAGTCGGTAAAAATGCTTAATTATTTTTAGAACCTATTTTTATCTATTATTGTCAAATGATATGGTTAACTGTTGGCCAACTAAACACAAAAATAATATAACTTCTGCAGACAGCGTGTTAGTTTTATGTTTTGACCGATAATTGTTGAAATCAGCTTATTTCCAGGTCGTACTTATATGAGTTGGAAAACAGTTCTAAAAACGTAGATAAGTTTACAATAATTATATTCTTACAAATGAAAGACAAAATCAACCATAATCAAATGGTTATTGAATTGTTTAATCTTGTTAAACCTTGTTCCTTCTTGATGCCTTTTAAACTTATTTATTTCTCTCTTTCTTACATAGCAACGCGGGTGAGAGAATTAGAGACATATAAAAATTACAGGCGCTTTAAAAACATGTATTTTTTTGTTTCATTTCATATAATAATATGTTCGTTGTAAGCAGTCGCTCCATGTAAAATACTGGTATTCAGCTGCATCCGGTTGGACTGGAAGCCGACCCCAACATAATTGGGAAAAGGCTAGGCAGATTATGTTCGTTGTAAGCACACCCACATTTCCCCAGTTATATGTAAGTCTCATATATTAGGGGGCGACCCTATTGCCATCAACCGGACACAAATCCAGACTCCGACGCTGCTACTGTGAAATTCCTGATGGAAAAACCCAATAACACTTTGCCCTACCTGGGAATCCCAAGCTCAGCAGTCGCGCTTCGCGACCACTAGGCCTACGAGGCTGTCAAAAATATATTAAAACAATTTTTCTTTGTTGTCAGATACTTCCATATACGATTAAAAGTTCCGACTTTAAGCGTCTGGCTCAATGGCCCCACTGTGGCGTTTTAGTCCACATGGCCTATAGCAATGATTAGCCTAGCTTCCACTGGACCTGCACCACGTGACACAGGATGTAGTTTTTTGCATTTAATATGAACCGACCAACGTTAAGATGTATAGCACCTATCGTAATTTAAATCTGAATGAATAGAAATTAATACGTACTATGCAATTTACCTATGCAGTTAGCGCGCCTTGTAATTTTTACTAGATCTTGGACTCTTGGTAACTCTATCAATGTTTCGATCTAGATTTGAAACTCGAGCAAAAGTGTGGGTAATTGGTTTTTGTTTTCTATTAAATAAATCATTCAATCATAAAAATCTTACTACTGTAATGCGAAAATTTGCATGGATGTTTGTTACTCAATCACGCTTGAACGGTTGAACGGTTCTGGATGAAATTTGGCAGAGACATAGATTATAGTCTGGAATAGCACATTATCCCTAAAAAAATATAGTTCTCGTGGAATAACTTTGACGCGGATGAAGTCGACTAGTTTTACTATTTTTTTTTATTGATTCGGTAAGACGGATTGTCTAACTTTCGGGCTCCTGACTACCCGTGACGACTGTCAAAGATCTACGAATGACAGTCAAAACCAGCGACTTGCTTGCTTCTGAGGCACGGGAGCGTCACATAACAACCATTCAAACGGGATCTTACTGAGCAATTCCTAATCGAAGTGATTGCCTCACTCTTCTTCTTCCTCTTTTAGAGTCTATTTTAGATATAATCTTTTTTTCCTATTTCTTATAATATTTGGGCCAAGTACCCCCCTCTTGAGACCACGAGACTAACAAGGCAGTCTGTATAAGCTGAATGTGTCCACAAAAAGCAAAAACACAGTACCTACAGCACTACAAGCGTCGACCGACCGAATCCATGTCGAAAACCAAACAATTGACTGTAAACCGCCACGCAATCAAATCCTTACATTCCAAGCGCTTTGATCGAAATAAACTCAATGCCAAGTACAGGCGTAGGAAGTGTGTCAAGTCTGTGGGGTTTCTGAACTTAGTCTTTGGCGGTTATAGATGGTCTGGTTAATTTAGAGTTTTAATAAAGTGGTATCAAAAACAGGGTGTAAAATTTATTATCCTCCATTCTTCTTCTTCTTTATCGTGTCAGCAGTAAGGTCTTACGACCCCACACACCCTAGTGTCAGAGTTTCTAAACCACCTCAAAGGCCTCTGACATGGTTTGAGTGGAACAGTAAGGCCCAGGTTTCCTCACGGTGTTTTCCTTCACCGACGCCAGTGATGTCGAAGATAAACTTTAGAAAGTACATATGAATTGAAAAAGTCACATTGGTACTTGCCCGGATTTGAACCAACCACTGGGCCATCACGACCATCAAAATCTAACTATCGACAAATATGACATCGAAAGGCTTAGTCAGTCGCCACATTTTTGTAAAAACCACTGTTGTGGCAATAGATACCGTATTCCCCATTCGTTCTCACTACCCTACTGTTACCCAGGCACTGTGACTCTTTACCCATTTAGTTATTCACGTGTAAATGCAAAGATTGTAGGTCGTAAAGCACCATTGTTACTCGCACGTGCCACTCAATAACACTCGTCATGTTTATTACTGGCTTCGACTTTCATGCCGACTTCAACACTGGCTGGAGACCTTACTGGTGTACAAAACGAAAAAAAGTCGGCGAGGTGCCATTCGGACTCGCACATGAGGAGTTCCGTACCACCGTGCAATCATACTACTATTATAACGTTACCAGTAAATTGAAAAGACACGAGCATCACCACGCTTGTTCAAGGCAGATTGGCGATTTTAGACTTATATAAATTATAAGAAGGAGGATGGGTGACCATCTTTACACAACGAAACTCCTCCGTGCCTCGGAAAGCACGTTAAACCGTCGGTCCCGGCTGTCACATGTGGATTTTTGACAGCCGTTACGGGTCGTCAGAAGCCCGAAAATCTGACAACCAGTCTTACCAAGGGGTATCGTATTACCCAGTTACTGGGTTGTGGAGGTCAGATTACAGTCGCTCCATATAAAATACTGGTATTCAGCTGCATCCGGTTAGACTGGAAGCCGACCCCAACATAGTTGGGAAAAGGCTAGGCAGATGATGATAAATTATAAATCCAAGTTTCTTAACGAGGTTTTCCTTCTAAATATAAAATTCAAAACATTACCATTATTTTATCTTCCAGTTAGCAAGGATGCTAACAAGTTAACCTATCGATCATCCACATCCCAAGAAGGATGACTATACCCTTCTAACCTGTCTTCACCCATATTTATGGAAAATTCCGATTTCCCTTTCAACTAATGTCATTTAATATTTACATTTGCAAAAAAGTTGTTTGCATTCACTCGATCAAGGTTGGAATGCAAAAAGTATTGAAAATAATATTCGTATTCATGACATGAGTCACCTACAAAACTGGCTGTGTGACATTTTGTCTGCGCAAGCGACATTTTATATAAACTCTTAATATACACAAATAAATAAAATTGAAGTGTCTCAAAATAACAGCTTTTTACAAAATAAATATGAATGTGTAAACGGTACTTACACAAAAAAAAAATCAATTTTTATTTTCTTGTACGACTGTTTGTTTGTTCCGGCTAATCTCCGAAATGGCTGGACCGATATTGACGGAACTTTCACTGGCAGATAGCTGATGTTGTAAGATACAACTTATGAACTTTTATTAAAAGTAAAATAATATAGGCTCCGCGCAAAAAAAAAACCGTCATTCATGCGAACAATAACGCGGGCATAAGCCAATAGTAGAAAGCTAAAGAGTTTGTTTGAACGCGCTTATCTCGGGAATTACTGATCTAATTTTATAAAATCTTTTTATGTTATTATATGTCCCGTTTACCAAAGCATAACGCTACGACCCACAGGACCTAAGCAGTAACCAAAGTAGTGAAGAAGAAGTGTAACTAGTTTGAATACAATAATATAATAATAATTATAAGTATGCGAATTGAGTGGGTGGTTTATAGAAGTGTGATTAGTTTGGTAATTCATACTATATCATTTATATTATGCTAAGCGGGTTATTTTGCCAGACAGTTAACTGCCGGAAAAGGATTTGCTCAGTTATGACTTAAACCCAACTGACAGGAAAAAAAAAATTAAATATGCCTGATACAGACAGGTTTACTTCGAACTATCTCAATATCGAAAAGACTTGAAAAAAAAAACCGGCCAAGTGCTAGTGGGACTCGAACACGAAGGGTTCCGTACCACCATACAGTATTTTAAATTACTGTTCCCTACCAAAATGCTAAACAACACGATCGTAAAATCGTAATGTATGAAACAGCTGATTTTTTTTTTTGATTTCAAGGTTGGTCCCATAGTGAACGTTGTTGTACTAGTACAATGACCCCTTTTCAGGTTTCGGGTAAATTTTCAATTACCCTGTATAGTAGTTGCAGGAACACCGTGCGGTTTGGATTTGTGCCCGGTTGATGGCAATAGGCGCACCCCCTATTACATGGGACTTAAACATAACTGGTGAAATGTGAATATACTTGGATACACCTCTGCCTAACCTTTCGGGGATTACAAGCGTGATGTTGTTATGTTAAAAACAGAACATATTGTGTATAAGTCAAGCCTCAGGGTTAGTACTAAGTAGACGCCTACTGAGACTTCCCCGTTGGTTCTAGGTTCGAGTACCAGACGGCTACCACAATGCTTTAATTAAAACAGTATTATTAAATATCACTTTGAAATTTTTTACTGTTACACTTAGGACGCTGAGCAGAGTTTTGAATATTCAACGGTTTACTGTTGGATTTTCACCCTTATGACGCTGAGCAGAGTCTTGAATATTCAACGAAGTGCAAGACAGAGTAATATTAAAATAACACTGTTTAAAGACATAGTGGTAGGCTCCCAGGTCGGTAAAATTTCGTAGATTACTAATTATGCCTTTTTTCAATGGTGTTAGAATAGGTAGCTGTTGTTCTGAACAAAGAGAAGTCGGTACTAAAAGAGGAGTCTTCGCCACTGAAAGGTTAGTAGAAAGACTGAATTTAGTAACGGGACATGTTCGTTTATGTTATTGGCAATTTTGTTGACATTACCAGCACCGCAGTCAATAAAGGATGTTTTAATTTGCTTAGGAAGCCATTTTAGTATTACTCATGTTGTTTATTTGTCTACGACATTTTTAACACAAAGAGAAACTCTTAAAGTTTAGTTGTTAACCAGTTGATCTATAAAAAATATTTCAAAAAAGGTCTACAATTTTTCAGATGTCAGTTATAAAAGGTAGCTCACTTATCCATGATTGATTCCATTATAAAAGTTCAAATACTCTTGGAATTAAAAAAAAATGTTATAAAAAGTTTGACTCGTGAAGGATTTGAACCTCCGCCCTCCGATGGTCAAGTGAATTTGTATATCGGTGCTCTAACCTACTGAGCTAACGAGTCTTGTGATATAGTATTCAAATCTAGGAGCACTATCCACCAAATGACGTAATCCTTTGGCTTTATTCCAGAATTATCGACGTAATACAAACAAAACTGTACTAAATCGTAAAAAGTAAAAACTAAGTGCCCATGCTAAAAACGTAACTGGCGAAATGTGGGTGTAGGTACTAATGGGTACACCTCTGCCTAAGCCTTCGGGGATTACAGGCGTGATGTTATGTTATGTTAAGTGCCCATGCTATAATTTTGAGAAAAGACAGAAAATATGTTATAAAGGTCGTATGCGCACTTGCTAGTTTAAATGCTGGGCCATTTTTCAGATGTCAGGTATAAAAGGTATCATAATCACTCAATAACATATTGTTAATGTGTCCTCCAAACAGCTATGTGAAACAGACATAGCTCTGACTATTTTGGGATCTTGGGCCAAAGGCTTAACGCATATCATACGAAGAAATACATTTAAGACAACCTTTGTGAATTGTATCTAATGTAAAAGCTCAATTATCTAGAGATCTTTGTAAAAATAGTAATCAAAAAGTCTGACTCGTGAAGGATTTGAACCTCCGCCCTCCGATGGTCAAGTGAATTTATATATCGGTGCTCTAACCTACTGAGCTAACGAGTCTTGTGAAATAGTATTCAAATCTAGGAGCACTATCCACTAAATGACGTAATCTGTTGGTTTCTGTCCAACAGCCACGTCACTTTTTATAAAAACAGATGAATTCCGATCATTACATAGTTAGCTATCCATCGTATGGTCCAAGATCTCAGAGACGCTTGACCAATCATACACGCGGAGACGATTTAGGAGCTGGTTCACATTAGTTTTACCGTTGACCAAATATCGGGTGTCGCTGTTCACACTATAAGCTGCCGATGCGACCTTATGTGAACATCACCGTCGTTACAGTCGTTTTAGCACAGCCAACTCACAACAGCGGCAAAGCAGTAGTAGGTAAGCTGTTTGTCGGTCCGACCTACCTGTGAACCAGGCCTAAAGGGTCTGGCTGAAAATATGGCCCATGAAAAATGTCTGGTAATGACGAGTAAGGGATAATTCTCATTAGAGCGGGCCGTGCCCGGGCCGGGGCGTGGACGAGCCGACGTGGTATTGAAGTGCGTCGAGAGGGCCCGGACGGGACACGGATAATGCACTGTGTAATATAAATTGATTCATACAAAATGTATGTAACAGATTTAAAACCGTGCCCCGACCGTGCCCCGTCCGGACCCCGCCCCGGGCACGGCACGCTCTAATGAGAATCATCCCTAATTATTTCTAACAATCTCCTGTATAAGTTTGTCAAATCCAGCCGTCAAACTTGGACGCAAATGAGTTAGTTACTTTTGTACCTGATATCTGAAACTTTGTACCTTTAATACCTTCTTTGATTGCTCAAACGATTGTCGAAATTCAACCCATGCTTAAATAACGTAGACCTGATGGTTCTAGGATCTCGGTCTATCCTTCTATAAGTTTCATTACAGATTTGTTTCCATTACGATGATAATTTGGGAACAAGGCCACAGGAATACGTCATCTCGCGGATAGTGCTTCTAAATTTGAATACTATTGCACAAGACTCGTTAGCTCAGTAGGTTAGAGCACCGATATATAAATTCACTTGACCATCGGAGGGCGGAGGTTCAAATCCTTCACGAGTCAAATTGAAACTTAGTTTTCCTAAGTTTGATAATCATTACAGGTATTCTTTATGTAGTTAAGGGTATTCTTACTTGATAGTTCAATACTGGGTCATTTTTTTGATATCCAGTTCCAAAAATACCTTACTTACGTTTACATGTGATGACTGGTTTTATATGTAATATTTTTTTAAGAATATTGCGAAAACTGAACATACGTTTTTAACAGACATCTTCTGTTGTCCATTACTTTAGCCTGACGGTTTAAATATCAGACCTTTAAAAAGCGTTTGGTTGAAATGATGGCCCATGGCAAGCGTTTGGTAATAGTAATGTTAAAGCTAGCAAATACGTAATACCATAATGACGTATTTCTGCATCTATCCTTCTTTCAGCCAAGCTAAATTGACTTTGGTCCGGCTTGAACTAAATATAAAAGGACTTCCATGACCTTGACACACACAACATCACGCCTGTAATCCCCGAAGGGTAAGGCAGAGGTGTACCCATTAGCACACCCACTTTTCATCAGTTATGTGTCCCATGCGATAAGGGGCGAGAGTATTGTCATCGACCGGGCACAAATCCACACTCCGAGGCTGCTACTGAGAAATTCTGGTGTAAAAACCCAATACTTAACACTTTCCATGAATTAAATCTCTTGCAAAAGTTCAAATACCATCGGATTTTTGTAAAAATTGTGTTCAAAAAGTTTGACTCGTGAAGGATTTGAACCTCCGCCCTCCGATGGTCAAGTGAATTTATATATCGGTGCTCTAACCTACTGAGCTAACGAGTCTTGTGTAACAACATTCAAATCTAGGAGCACTATCCACTAAATTGCGTAATCATTTCGTTTCTGTCAGACAGCCACGTCACTTTTCATAGAAACGGGTGAATTCAAATCATTATGCAATTTGGGAACAAGGCCAAAGGAATACGTCATTTAGTGGATAGTGCTCCTAGATTTTAACACTATTTCACAAGACTCGTTAGCTCAGTAGGTTAGAGCACCGATATATAAATTCACTTGACCATCGGAGGGCGGAGGTTCAAATCCTTCACGAGTCAAACTTTTTGTACTGTGTTTTTATAAAAATCCCGAGATAATTGAGCTTTTACATGAGGTTCAATCAACGAAGTCCCCTTATATTTCTTCCAGTGTAAATGTTAAGCCTTTGGCCCAAGATGCCAGAGTAGTCAGAAGCTACGTCAGTTTAATATGGCTGTTTGAAGGGTAGATATACAAATAGGTATGTTCTTAAGTAAATAAGGTACCTTCTGATAACTTTTTTTTTTGAGTAGGTAAAAATCATCAAATGAGTCCTTCCGCCCTGGGTGAGGCGGTAGGGACTGTCAGACTTTTACTGACTAAAAAACCACCCTATTCCTTCTGTTGCCCTTTACGTTCCACGGTATCCTGTTCAGACGTCCCGCAACCCCGGCAAGCGTTCGGCCCAGTTGGGGCACCGTCTCTAAGCTGACAGCTCTTAGAGGCGCGCGCGAAACATTACGCGCCATCGACTCAGGCCTGGTCTTTGATTGGACGGCGAGCTACCCATCACTCGCCGTCCGCAAGCTCGCGCACCTTTTATACCTGACATCTAAATAAAAAATGGCCAGGCATAGCAAGTACTCATAAGATGTTAATAACATATTTTCTATCTTTTCCCGAAATTATAGCTGTCACTTAATTCATAGGTACTTACTTTTTTACGAATCCGTATACTTTTGTTAGCATTAAGACGATAATTCTGGCACTATCCGCGAAATGACGTCATCCTTTGGCCTTGCCAAAGGATGACGTCATTTCGCGGATAGTGCTCCTAGATTTGAATACTATTGCACAAGACTCGTTAGCTCAGTAGGTTAGAGCACCGATATATAAATTCACTTGACCATCGGAGGGCGGAGGTTCAAATCCTTCACGAGTCAGACTTTTACAACATTTTTTTTTTTTAATCCGAGGTCATTTGAACTTTTACAGTAAGATCAATTGATGAATAAGTGAGGTACCTTTCGTACCTGATATCTGAAAAATGGCCCACTTTGAAACTATCAAGTAACCTTCTTAACTTACCTACCGTACTATATTACTTAAGGTGCTCCCTCACCGGGAGCATTCAGGTGTATTGTAACATTATAGATTCAACTTTGAGCATTACATTACAATAATACCTCCCTGACTAACGAGCATTTGCGTGTAATGTAACATATAGATTCGACTTTGAGCATTACATTTGAAGTGGAGCGCATTGATGTCACAAGTTGTATCAAGATATTACACATTGTATCATTACAAGGTGCGCATTGTAATGCTCGGTTCTCCTCCTTCACTGATGTAATGCTCAAATCTGTAACGTTACGTTACACGCGAATGCTCCCGGTGAGGGAGCACCTTTACGTTCACGTGTAACAATAGGGGGCCTACCACCACCTCTTATAACTACATTATTTTAATATTACTTTGCCTTCCGCACTGTTGGATTAACAACGCTCGGCTCAGCGCTGAGAGTTATAAATGCAATAACAGAAATTACAAAGTAATACTAAAATAATATTGTTTTAAAAGATGGCGGTAGGCTCCCTGATTTCTATATTATAGTACAGGATATGGTGAAAACACAATAATGTTAGAGTATGTTAAAGTTAGAGTAACTTCTTAACGACATATTATATTATCCCAATCTTTATCTTCTAAATTTCAGCCGTGCTGTAATGGCTTATGTTTGTCGCTTTTAGGACTTTGGACCATAAGTTTGTTTGATAATTATAGCATTAGAAGAAATAACCATGAATTGAATTATGTAAAAGTTCGAAATCCACGTAATTTTGTAAAAAAAGTGATATAAAAGTTTGACTCGTGAAGGATTTGAACCTCCGCCCTCCGATGGTCAAGTGAATTTATATATCGGTGCTCTAACCTACTGAGCTAACGAGTCTTACTCAATATCATTCAAATCTAGGTGCACTATCCACGAAATGACGTAATCCTAATCGTAATCCTTTGGCCTTATTCTAAAATTATCAACAAAATGCACACAAATCTGATTATATTTATAGATTTTTTAGAAAAGATATAAGAGTATGTTATTACGATGGTATAAGCACTTGCTAGTTTAAATGTTGAGTCATTTTGAAGTGAAGTGTGAAGGCTGGTTTCTATGTATATTTTCGTAATATTGATTTTGCAAATATTCATTGCCTCTTGACGACATTGTCTCTTTATCTATCTAAAAATCTTAGCCATGCTTAACTTATGTGGTCTTGTTACTTTAAGACCTCTGATCTGAACGTTAATTTTTAAAACAAGAAAAAGTATGTGATGACTATCCTGATTTAAAACTTTTTTAAATCTCTAAAAAGGATTTTTGTAAAAATTGTGTTCTAAAAGTTTGACTCGTGAAGGATTTGAACCTCCGCCCTCCGATGGTCAAGTGAGTTTATATATCGGTGCTCTAACCTACTGAGCTAACGAGTCTTGTTCTAAATTATTCAAATCTAAGAGCACTATACACGAAATGACGTCATCCTTTGATATCTGTCCAACACCCACGTCACCTTCCTAACTAATTTCGTAATTATGTGAAATCATTATTTAGTTCTCCGTCGTAATACTATGGACTAAGATCTCAAAGTCGCTTGATCTTCAGAAGGTACCTTTTGTACCTGATATCTGAAAAATTACCTAGAATTGGAACTAGCAAGTAAGCTTACCTTCTTACCTGTAACGATTGTCAAAATTACCTAAATCAAATAAATATTCAAGTTTAGCTATTAACCAGCGTGAACTATAAGAATTTTAAAAGCGTCTTGACAGACTGACAGACCGAGAACTAAGTGATCATAAAAGGATTCAGTTTTGCCGACTGAGGTACGGAACCATAAAAATAACCTTACCGGGCTAAAACAAATAAGTTGAAAAATTTAACTTGTTAAAATACATCTACCTAATTAAAAGACGGTGATTCCCAAACTAGACACATACAAGTGTCTTGGGATTCGGAAATTATATTAACAAATTCTAGTACCTATGTCTTGAACTACCTACCACCGAGCTCAGGAGTCAGGGCTTCAAATTAAAATGTAACACCTTTTTATGTCAGAAAAACTTTCATTATTTTATAACTTTATAAGAAATTATTGATGTATTTTTGAAAGGGGATAAACTAAAGCAAATTTTCAAGCATTTTTAACATAAGGGATCGGTTTAGAGTTATTACTCTTAATCAAGTTCAGCGGTTAACCAGCGGAAACTATAAAAAAAATGCAAAAACTTCTCTAAAAAGTTTGACTCGTGAAGGATTTGAACCTCCGCCCTCCGATGGTCAAGAGAATTTATATATCGGTGCTCTAACCTACTGAGCTAACGAGTCTTGTGTAATAACATTCAAATCTAGGAGCACTATCCACGATATGACGTAATCCTTTGGCCTTGTTCCAAAATTACCATTGTAATGCAAAAAAAACTGTAGTCTATCGAACAGAATAGTACAAAAAACACGAAGTGACGTAACTGTACGTAGGTGTCACGGCCATGGTTAATATTGTTTGAGATTCAGGAACGTAAAAGCTTACTCAGTGACACTGAATATTATAATACGCGCCACGAAGGATGAGACTTGATAAGCGTCATTAATGGAGAGCTTGCGCAGGTATGGATGTACGAAATAGTTAGCCATCAATTGTGTATCTATTCAGAAATATTTCAAAGACATTTAGATCAAAATTCTTAAATCTTAATACAAATTACGCGTCACGTTGTGCGTCCGAGATGGACTCCTAAAATACTTAATCGATTTTAATCAAATTTGCACACCGTGTGCAGTTCGATCTAACTTGAAAGATAGGATAGTTTTTTAACCGCCTTCTAAAAAGGGGGAGGTTCCCAATTCGGATGTTTGTATCTCAATTATTGGTCTTAATATAATATTTTTTTATTAAGAGAAGGATGTAGTGACAAATTTAGTAAAGGGTATGCTTAGGTGCGGAGTACTCGTAACGAGATGTATGAGCGTGGATGAGGCAAAAAGAGTATGTAAGGATCGTAGCAGGTGACGTTCTGTAGTTTCTGCCTACCCCCATGGGAAAAAGGCGTGAGTTTATGTGTGTATGTTTTTTTTGCAAACCTGAACCACATCAACGCGTGGGCCGGTCAGCTAGTATATTACCATACTTATTATGAAACAACAAAGTTTGTGTGGTGTGTCAAGTCTCATCTTTCGTGGCACGTATTATATACTATTTCCGCAAATAAAATGAGTGGACATAAGTGACAATATCACCAAGAGTCTTGTTCAGACAACACTTTAAGGTAGGTAAACTCTTATACAGTTGTAACAGGAACAATATTACAACAAAAAGGTACAGTCTGGGTCTGAATATTACTTGTCATTCTTACAAAAGTAAATGAGCACAAGAAAACATAGTCATTATTATTTGAAATGATTGTCAGCAACTTGACAATAATATCTCCTCGCATGGCGACTCGCTTTAATTGTTGTAAAAGCGAAACTATTACGTAAAACCAACGTTCTAGAGAGAAACTAATCTGCTTGGGAACATACTAAAATGGATGAGACAATACACTGTTTTAATCATACGCTACCCTTTATACTTTACTAGCTTTTGTTAAACTAGTAATGTTAGACAGCTTATAATCTTCCTCAATAAACAGGCTTTATAATGCAAGAAGATTTTTTCAAATTGGACTTTTTAAAAGAAGATGTAGTGACAAAGATAGAAAAGGGTATGCTTAGATGGTTCGGTCATGTTGAGAGGATGAGTGAAAGACGATTGACAAAAGGTATTTATATGGCAGAGGTGAGTGGCAAAGCCGGGAGGGGTCGCCCTAGGAAGACCTACACTGACTTTATTGGTGAGGTCCTTCAGAAAGGTCAGGTGCGGAGCACTCGTAACCGGCGTGCTTGGAACGTAGATGAGGCGAAAGGAGTATGTAAGGATCGTAGCAGGTGGCGTTCTGTAGTTTCTGCCTACCCCATGGGAAAAAGGCGTGAGTATGTATGTATGAATGGACTGGTAGTTCCTGAGATAAGTGCGTTTAAACGAGTATACAAACTCTCCAGGTTTAAATATATCTGTACTAATATAACCTATGTTTGTTTGTTGAAGCGTTCTAATCTCTAGAACTACCAGTCGTATTGGCTAAATTCTTGTTGTTTATGATAGCCAGATTCACAAAGCCTACGGGAGCGAGGCTGCGAAGCAGTACGTATCAACCAAACAAGGTAGTAACCAAAGATGTAAATTAAAGCGGGTAGAAGATAAAAAATTGATCAGATAATTATGCCATCTTTTATTAATAACCAAAAGGTTTAATGAAATAATTATAAATGTGCTAATTAGTTCAAAAGGTCAAAGATTCTATATCTGAATGAAAATCTTCATTTTTAACATATGACGAGCCATAATGAAACAATTTCTGAAATACTTCGTCATCTGTCGTATTTCCCCTCATTATAGTTTTGATTAAAGCTCTAATTTCTTCTTTTGCATTCTTAGTCAAATTATATTGCAATCTTCTTAACGAATTTTTCATGAAACTTTCACAAATTTCTTTAATTTCACTTCTATTGCCACCTGCCCAATTCCTCATTGCTTGCACAAAATTATCAAAGTCTATTTGAACAATATCACTCTCCTGACTTACTGCTTTATTTATGATATCCAGAAGAATCTTAGCTGCTTTAGTCTTCATTTTAAATTCTTCACTTCCAATTGAAACAATCTTAAATCTGTGAGTCATTAATGTCGATAGCAGTTCGAGAAATTCCTTCATAGTTAGCAAATTTTCAGAAAAGCCTTTCAGTTGTGCCCTTATTAATTCTCTGTCTTTTTTTTCAGTGATCTTTGCAAAAAATTCGGAATTTTGTTCTAAAGTGTCAGTTACTATACCAAGAACGGAACGAAATTCAGTTTCAGTCAGATTTAATGCTTCATTTATTATGTCAGGACAGTAATCAGTAAAGGCAGGGTAATCTCTACAAACGTCACATGTTTTGCACACAGCTTTGATTGCTTCCCTTTTGTGCTTCTTGTTGAGTTTCAAAAGTTTATTGGAAATTGTATTAAATTTGTAGTTTTTGTAATTTTTCGCATCATTGTCTTCATGCATAATAATATCGTTCAGAAGTTTCTTCTGCTCATTATACAGTAGACGGCACGAAGTTTCGGCAAAATCTAGGTATACTGAATCCATATCATATAATGGATCCATATAAGTTTGTTTGTTTATGAGGAAATCGTAATAATTTTGCAGTGCATTTACATAATCATCGGTAACAACTTCAAGTGTCGGAGAGAGTATCTTTTCCATGTTGAGATCATTTCTTATTAGTAAAGCTACATCATTTAGGGAGTCTATTCCCTTTTTCTGAAAGTGTTTCAGCAGCTGATAAAACTGAGCTTGTTTCACGTTTCTTATTTGTTTGGATTTTATATTTGAAGATCTAAACATTTCCACGTGTTCGAGAGGGTCCCCCATGTTGTTTGAAGATACATCAATTTGTGGTTCTTTTACGGGATCCTTTGCTGGTGAGCGTTGCCGCAATATATTAAGGAAGTCCTTTCCTATTTTTAACATTCCTTGCAGTTCTAGATCATAGCAGATACCAGCAGATAATGCTGAAAATATATACAAATTAATAAAAGACTGCGGTGCTCCTGTTAGACAATGACCAACATACTACAGCTCCTAAATTGTCCCTACACTTGCACTTTTGAGGACGTGAATACTACTGATGCCACGATAAACGTGGCGACTTATGTACTGAAAAAGAAAAGGGATTATCTGAAACCATCAACTCGAAAAGAAGAAGTATAGATAGACAGAAATCCTTGAGTCGCTAGACCAGTGATTCCCAAAGTGGTCCAGCTGGATCCCCAGGGTTCCACGGGAATCATCATCATCTGCCTAGCCTTTTCCCAACTATGTTGGGGTCAGCTTCCAGTCTAACCGGATGCAGCTGAATACCAGTATTTTACATGGAGCGACTGCCTATCTGACCTCCACAACCCAGTAACTGGGTAATACGATACCCCTTGGTGAGACTAGTTGTCAGATTTTCGGGCTTTTGACGACCCGTAACGACTGTCAAAGATCCACATATGACAGCCGGGACCAACGGCTTAACGTGCTTTCCGAGGCACGGAGGAGTCTCGGTGTGTAGGGTTCCACGGGAATGAAAATGTATTTTTTTACATCTTGTATATTTTTTATGGCTTTTACTGTCTCTGCTAGCCAAGCGAGTAAATATTTTTTTAATAAATATATGTATAGTGTCTAACAAATAGTAAACTTACCTTGCAAAATAAATAAACTTAGTATTAGCATGATTGTAATAAGCCACGTGTTCTATCATAAGAACACGCAAATATTTTGACACAAAATAACAGTTTCATGAAATATTATGAGGATATCAGTAAATTCGGTAGTTAAAATTAATAAGCGTGGTTAATTATAAAGTACAATCAACAAAGTAGATAGGTATGCAGGGTCGTCAGATATAGTATTATATTTTACTATTTAAAATAATATATACATTATTTACAAACTTAATAATAAAAATAAAATAAAAAAACATCCAAAATAAAAAAAGAGAAACTAAAACTAAGTGGCATCAAAAAATTCATCCGCATCGCTGTCCACTGGAAATGTGCCCAAAAGACTGGCCGTATTGCCACGTTGGATGGCAATGCTTAACCTCTGGCCAAGGTAATAACCAGCCCTTAGGTCACGGGAAGTGTCAACCAATCGTTTGGCCAACTCCTTGAAAAGGCCATGGGCACACGGACCCCACGACCCGAGAGTTTCCACCCCAAACGGCTCGAAAATATATTTACCTGAAAGGGTACTATACTTACGCCGTTTGAGGTTTTCTGCAGCCGCAGCAGCAGCGCCAGCACAGCACGCCGAACTAGGAAGATGGGATGGCGCAAGAGTATCGATAGATGTACCGTCCCACACTAAAGGCCTATAGATTAGATATAGTTGGGTTTTCTTAGAAAAGCGAAAATGCGAAAGTAAGATCTGTCTGTCTGTTCCACTGTCACGACTAAACCACTGAACTGATTTTGATGAAATTTGGTACGTTGTAAATTTGAATTCCAAGGACGACTACTTTTTATTCCGCTACTTCTCTAGCGTTCTCGATAGCCGACATTTTAGAGGATGAAGTCGCGGGCAAAAGCTTGTCAATTTATTTATTTATTTTAGGACTTTGGAAGACTTACAGCTAAATACAATGGTGATGATACATATACATAACATAACATCACGCCCGTAATACCCGAAGGGTTAGGCAGAGGTGTACCCATTAGTACACCCACATTTCGCCAGTTATGTTTAAGTCCCATGTTATAGGGGGCGAGGCTATTGTCATCACCCGGGCACAAAACAGCATGATTATTTGACAGCTAATTACAAGTCTTCATGTCTAGAGCTTGTGTAGTATAAAGTACTGTGGAACAAAGTATACACACTGCCAAATAAGGCTAAGAAATAAAATAAAAGTAAAAGGTAGATTATATCTTAAAAACTAGAAATTGTGACAGGTTGTTAACAATGACAAACAAAATAAACTATTGAATCATAAACTAACTAAAAACTAATAAACTAAATTAAAAACTATGAATTATAAACTATTTATAAATGAAAGCTGCTTCAACATATTGCTGCACTGTTAGCAGTGACCGTTAAGATATAATTTAGTAAACAAACTAACAGCAGCTCAAAACATTAGATAACGGTAGTCATTAATTCTAGCTGGAAATCTGCCTAAGGCTTCGTACACACTATAAATCATTCACGGTTAGGTCTAGACAGCTGTGCGAGTAGACAGCAAAGCCCCTTAGGTAGTTTCAGGGCTGTCACGAATGAAATGTAGATAATTTTACTTCCGATTTTGTTAAAACAAAATAATTGTATCGATGTCATAAGACACGACACCGTTGGCGCAGTGGTTGAGCGGTTAGCTACTGCGCTACGTGTCGCTGGTTTGAATTCCCGCACCGAACAAATGTTCGTATGGCCTACAATTATTTGTTTTGGGTCTGGCTGTCTGTGTATGTGAGTTTATAAGTAGTAATCTTACATAAAATCTTAAAAACGACTTGACCTATGCATCTATCACATCATCTTTTTGTATTTTGACGGGCCTGTTGGTCTAGTGGTCAGCGGCCCTGACTGTTAAGCCGGAGGTCGTGGGTTCGATTCCCACCCAGGATAAACTTTGTGTGATGAGCATGATTGTTAGTTCTGTGTCTGGGTGTGATTTATCTATAATATGTATGTATTTATAAATTATATAAGTATGTATGTATATCAGTTGTCTGGTTACCATAACACAAGCTCTGCTTAGCTTGGGATCAGATAGCCGTGTGTGAGTTGTCCCAAGATATTTATTTTCTTTCTGCGTAAAAAGGCGTGAGTTTATGTATGTAAGTATGTACATTCGAATCAAGCAACGGACAAACTTTTTAGCTTTTTCTTTTTCAATTCCGATGCAATAAAAATAAGAAAATAATACACACTTTCTCCTACCAACCCTGGGCTCGTTGCAACAATAAGGGCGCGTGCGCATTGCCCAAGCGACGCGTAGGGCACGCCTTACCATTGTTGTATCAACTTATCTGACGGACTGGATTAGCGCCAGTTATTATTTGTCAATGTTAATTATTTGCTTTTAGAGATCTGGTGAGTATAATATTGTGTGCCTCGTTAGTCTAGTGGTCGCAAAGCGCGACTGCTGAGTATGAGGTTTTGGGTTTCCCAGGTCGGGCAGTGTTTTTAGGTTCTTCCCTCAGGAATTTCTCAGTAGCAGTCTCGGCGTTTGGATTTGTGCCCGGTTGATAGCAATAGGCTCGCCCTCTATTACATGGGACATAAACATAACTGGCGAAATGTTGGTGTACTAATGGGTACACCTCTGCCTAACCCTTCGGGGTTTACAGGCTTAATGTTACCTAGTTAAAATAGGTATTTCTCATTAGCGAAATTTATAGTAAGTACCTATATTTATTTTGAGTAAATAAAGATGCTTAACCACAAATTCGAGATGGAAAAACAAAACCAAATAAAAATTTTTGTCCGACCTGAGAATTGCACCTCAGGCTCAGCAGTTGCGCATGCGGCAACGAAATCAACGGGGCAGTCAAAATATGACTAAATATTACAACGAGCACAATATACGTGCCATTCGTGCAATACGTGTGCAATTTCTAATTTTGTACTAATTACCATGAGCTTTAGACATTGTAGTTAACAGCTACATAATCAAAGTTATTAACGAACACGTCTGAAACATGGCGTCGGCATGCAAGCGGCCATCCTAACTAATATTATAAATGCGAAAGTAAGTTTGTTTGTTTGTTTGCTACCATTTTACGCCTAAACCACTGAACCGATCATCCAGAAATTTTGCATATACGTTGCCAGGTGTACAGGGACGAACATAGGGTACCTTTAATCCCGAAAAAAAGTACTGTTCCCGAGGGAAATCACAATAACGTCCTTATGACAGTAGATGGCGCCACGTGTCTATCGAATCATGATCAAATTTTAAGTTTAAGCATGTTATACATTATGACTCTTGGCTGTCGATAGACCAGTTTCAAGTAAACAACCTAGGAGTACGAAAGTTGTTTGCTTAATAATTTTTCATGCCCAAAACCGCTGAAGAGTATCCTGACATTTTGCATAAAGTGGCTTCCAGACGGACGGACTAGCGGTTACGGCAAACCGCAGGCCGCGGCTCCAAACGCTCCAAAAACACACCACCGCGGTCACAGTGGCGGCCTGAAGTGTCATTAGCGTGGTGATTGTGCTACAATCGGACAATCGGAACGTAACGTTGTCTTATTACTCTCATGACTCATTAGTCCTCTCAGAAGATAAGAAAAAAGGTAGGAAAACCGTTCATTTAAACACTTGAGGTGTGAGGTAGAGATAAACTACTATTTTTAATACTATTAATAGTATTAAAAATACTCACAACGCATGTGTGCGTATTGAGACGGCTCTCGAGACAAAAACAAATCAGCGATTTGTTGTCCGACTAGCGGCGTCAAAAATTACTCATTATTATTAGTATGGCGCTGCACTGAAATTCTCTATGAAATTGAGAGGTACGTCGTCTTGCGCGGTCGGCTATTTATGATTAGTTGACAAAAAAATATCCTAGCCTGCTACTGAAGACGATTACTCACAAAGTCTTTCATACGAATGTGACTACACACATTGAAATGGTAATTTGGAGGGAAGCGTCAAGGTATAATAGTTTATCTCTACCTATATTATCATTAGATGTCATTCAGATGTACCTAGCCTGCAAAGGTGGTAATTTGGCAAAACCAATTGAGTAACAAGTACCTAATTGAAACAGTAGATATTACTCTTAGGAATAGAGAAGTGTGAGTTAAATTTAAATTATTATTTAAATTCAACTATTTCTATTACAATTTCCTCATTTTACAAAGCAATACACGCGGCCAGTTGTTAAAATTTGCAATTGACGCGGCCGCCACAACATTTCGCGTTTGTCTGTGACCCACTTTATATACGTTGTCAGGGATACAGAAAAACTGCGTAACTGACACTGTCATCACTGACACTGACAGGTGTAAACGCATTCATAGAGGATGCATGGAAGAATAAAGGTGAACTTATAACTACGCTCTGTCAATGAAGCATACTCTGCGATTACTCCGCTAATTGTAAATTGATTTGGATGATTCTTTTTTTGTTTATTTTTTTCGAATTGGTCCCAAATAAATACTATCATGATCTGATGATGAACTTCGGAGATATGGAAAGGAAACTCCTCATAAGATCACAGCGCAGAACTGTCTTAACAGTAAAATTGCTTTGTTTAATGCGTGTAGTCGATGATTGACTGAAGGAAGAGGTTGGTTGCTAAACTAACCGTAACCTATGTCGATGTATGTAGACAACAGTTTTTCAACGGCAAAGTTCAGTTTGTCCCTCAGTACTGTTTAATTTTTCGTTAGAGGTATTTCCGGTGTGTTTTAATGAGGGTAGGTAGGTTACGTTTTTCAATTTTAGAATATCTCGCAGGTCCAACTCACAACCAAAAGCTCATTGCGAGCCCGAGCAAAAATTACTGCTCAATCCTCAGAATCTTCCGTTCATGCCGCATTAAGAAGGCAAGCACAACCGGAGCGACAAGTAAATTTGAGAGCTGATGAGACATTTTCTTAAAGCCAGGAAAGACTAGAGAGCCAAGCCGTCACCCTCCAAGCTTCTCAGAGAGTGACTGAAACGCCCTTTTAAACGCAATTGCTTTTAGAGGAACAAGCCGAAAGCCAGAGAGCTGTAAGAGCAACTGAGACGCCTTTTCAATCAAACACAACTTCGTCTCAGAGAACAAGCTCAGCCATTACAGCGACAGAAACTCTAAAATAGTCGCAGGTGAGAAGGACCTCTCTTGCAGAAATGCAAACTGAACGCCGACGGACTTTTATGAGTCACAGTCTGTTGGTCTGTAGGTATTTAATAATTCTGGATCTGGCCGAACAACAAGCCGAGTACAGCCCGAATTGATTGTCAAATTCTAAACAAACGCGGGCGAAGCCGCGGGTAAAAGCTAGTTCTTAATAATAGTTAGATGAATACTGTGCTGAAATGTTAATAGCTTCTCGCCTATATGTTTGTTTGTTCGCCGTTCCGAATCTGGTCATAATTTGTTAGTAAATAGGTACACGCCAAGTACCTACTTAGGAGATATTAATATTATATTGTGCAAGTGTGTGCGCAAACACAGGTGCACTCCCTCTTCCCTCACTCCTTGAGTCCATGTGAGTCTATATGTTCGGAAACATGCTGATCCTGCATCCTATCTTCTTCTTCTTCTTTATCGTGGGAAGTAAGGTCAGAGTTTCTGAACCGCCTCAAAGGCCTCTGATTTGGTTTGAGTGGAACAGTAAGTCCAGGTTTCCTCACGAAGTTTTCCTTCACCGCTGTCAATGATGTCCAAGATAAACTTCTGCTTCCTATAAAAATTACACATTCTAGAAAAAATCTTTATCTATTTTTGAACATAACTTAAGCATTCAATTCTTAACTGTAATGATATAGGTAGTTGTTTTTATGCAAAGTAGATTACATTTACGTGTGATCCTGTATACAAATATTGTAAAAGAGTTGTATGGAGTTTCTTGCCTATTCTTCCCCATACGAAACTACCTATTGGAAGGGGCAACTAGATTCAATTATTTTTTCTTCTCTATATATCTTGTCTTGTCAATATCTTGTACCTATAACGTTTAAAAGTACCTTTTAATGGCCTTATTGAAATAAATGACTTGATTTTAACTTTGTAAACGCTTTCGAGACTTGGAGAGTTACGTAAGAAACCCCAGAACGTTTTCTGCTACAATCCTTACATACTCATTTCGCCTCGTCCACGTTCATACATCTCGTCATACAAGCACGCCGCTTACGAGTACTGCGCACCTGACCTTTCTGAAGAACCTCAATAAGTTCAGTGTAGGTCTTCCCTAGGGCGTCCCATCGCTGCGTTACGACTCACCTAAAAACAAAAAAATAAATGAAAAAATATATTTACAAATCAAATTATCATCTCTAAAGTTAATAAAACGAAATAAACAAGAACTCAAGATTTATTAAAACGATCGTTAGAATATCATCCTGCAAAACCAGACACATCTCAAGTCTCACGACCGCCATCTAGCGTCATCTCACAGACTTAGCTGTCTTATCAGGTATCAGGAGTGATCCTGTTCCTGCGCATCTATCTTTACATTCCTGATGTATCTACATCCTCTGTGACATCTGTGCAGGCTTATTTTATATCCTGTGTAGTCCAAGGTGTATAAGGTTGCGATGAATTTTTTATGAACTTTTTTATTGTACGCTTTTATTTAGCGCACACACATTTTTTTTCGTAGAGGAATCCTCGGGCTCTCCGCCTCGGGAAAAGCGGAAGGTGTGTAAACATGTAAAACTTGATTCCTGAAAAAGGACGCAACTTTGAATGTTTTCGAATACATATGAAACAAATAGAAATACTACTAGAAATCCTGACTACAAATATTCCTCTAACAATTTTTGAAATGTTTACTAAGCTAAAATGCTAAAATACTCATAGGTATGGCAACTATGGGATCTTGAATCTTAAAAAATATATTACTAATAAGTACTTCATGTGTCAATTTATTAAGGCCCCGCTGACTTGATGGCTACATTTATCTATTTATTTAAACTTAATGCAACAAAAATACAAAGGCGGACTGCCTTCTTATGCCTTATGCTTTTCTATCCCATCTATCCATTAGTAACCTCCGTCTATTTCCATCCAAAACGCTGCCGCTTGTGTATTACGCCGAACTAAAACAAATCTAATAAATCAGTTGCTTAATCTATAAAACTACGTTAATACGACACGAGGCACTGCTCATCCGGAATACTCTCAAGAAAAGTATACCTAGGTACAGGTGTGCGTCTTTTCTTATTATTTATTTGTTTTAACAGTGCTTACCACTGACTTTTTAGCAGCTTAAAAACCTGAACGCTGCGCCTCGTCAGTCTGGCGCAACACGTGACATCAGCATGTCTGTGATGAGAAGCCCTAAGTTTTGCCACTACTAAAAAAACACACTCACTTACTCGAGTGAGTGTATTTTAAGTAGGTAGGCCATAATTTCGTTATGGCCCAGTTCTTTAGGCGCCTGCATCTCATGCATTACAGTACTCGATACCAGGCACAGGCAAGTCCCTACGTAACTTTTTCTAGTTCATATCTACTTTCTTATACGATCTCGGACATCACTGACATCGGTAAAAGAAAATATCGTGAGGAAACCTGGACTTATAAATCGTATAAGTCTGCCTCCGACTCTCCTGCGACATTGCTGTCTTGATCAAGCGTGGTGATCAATGCTCGTGCGTTCTCTGTATGAGAAGAGGCCTTTGCGCTGCAGAAGGACAATAATAAGTTGGTAATACTATTTATTATACAGCCAAATAAGTCAACCGCATAATTCGTTTCCTACCAGTAGCCTCACCAACATGGGCATTTGATTATACTAATTCTAAGATAATGTCAGCCAATTAGAATGTCAATGCGAATATTATACTAAACAACAGCCACCGTGATTGACATGCTAATCGTTATTTATTAACTGTTTCGCAATTACATTGCCAGTGGCTAATATCGAACTAATATCGATAGTCCGGAGAGCCTAAAGGTTTAATATTCAAACTAGCTTAAACCTGCGATTTCGTATACTAAGTATATATATACTAAGAATATAACATCGCGCCTGTAATCCCCTAAGGGTTAGGCAGAGGTGTACCCATAGTAAGAAGGTATGTTTAAGTCCCATATAATAGGGGGCGATCCTATAGCCATCAACCGGGCACAAATCCAGACTCCGAGGCTGCTACTGAGAAATTCCTGATGAAAAACCCAATAACACTTTGCCCGACCTGGGAATCGAACCCAAGACCTCATGCTCAGCTGACGCGCTTTACGACCACTAGACCAACGAGGCAGTACTAAGGAAATAGTAAATTTATCTTTGATAGTCGTTACGGGCCGAAAATCTGATAACCAGCCTTACCAAGGGGTATCGTATTAGCCAAGTTCCTGGGTTATGGCTTGTGGAGGTCAGTCACTGGTATTCAGGTACATCTACTTAGGCTGGAAGCCGACTCCAACATAATTATGAAGTTGAGAAAAGGCAAGGCTGGCATTGATGGCTAAATTATATTCAAAGATACATCGTTTTCACGTATTTACAAATATTCGAACTGTATACAACCACTCTTATCATTTCAACCAATTATTAAATAGTGTGTGAGCCAGTGCAATCTAAAACACACTAAAAAGTCTAAAGAACTTTAAGTCATCATCTGCCTAGCCTTTTCTTATCATGTTGGGGTCGGCTTCCAGTCTAACCGGATACAGCTGAATACCAGTATTTTACAAGGAGCGACTACCTATCTGACCTCCATAACCCAGTAACTGAAAAAGTATATAGAAGTAAATACAATTATTTAGTTCCGTGCGGGCATCGAACCCACAACATTCAGCGAAATAGCATTGTTTTGTTTTTTTCACAACCTGAAAAAAACAAACGAATTTGTCATAAGAACTTAATAAATTAATTAATTGTCTAAATCAGTCGAGTAGAGAACCGCAGATTTCTACCTACCCCGTACCAAGTAGATAAGTTAGCGTTAGTTAAGTTAGTAGCGTTAAGATAAGTGATCGTACCGCCCACGTCAGTTGTGACGTCAAGGTCATTGTCGCACGTTCACTTTTGTCGTGCGTGTGCGCATATATGCAGGTGCTTTGATTTGTCAACTGTGCAGTGACCTTACTACATATACTTAGTCATTATCGTGTGTATGGATAACAAAAACATATTAAGTCTTGAAAGGTAATCTTATTTATGGATTCAGAATTTCTATGTTTGCGCAAAGAAAATGAATTCATGTATAAAGTTTATTTCTTTTCCACTGCCTGCCTCGTTAGTCTAGTGGTCGCAAGCGCGACTGCTGTGCATGAGGTCTTGGGTTCGATTCCCAGGTCGGGCAAAGTGTTATTGGGTTTTTCCATCAGGAATTTCTCAGTAGCAGCCTCGGAGTCTGGATTTGTGCCCGGTTGATGGCAATAGGCTCGCCCCCTATTACATGGGACTAAAAACATAGCTGGCGAAATGTGGGTGTACTAATTAATGGGTACACCTCTGCCTAACCCTTCGGGGATTACAGGCGTGATGTTATGTATGTATGTATGTTCTTTTCCAGAGTTTGTCTTTTTTTGTTGTGTGATGTTATTGGGATGTTTTTCGTTGAAAATGTGTAAAAATAAATTATAATAACTAATGCCTACTGAGGAGCAAACTCTTTTCATACAAGGCACGAAAAGCAAAAGCACGAGCATTAATCACCACGCTTGCTCAAGGCGGATTGGCGATCACAGATTTATTTTAATTATAAAAGGTAGCCAATATCCTTCTTTGGGGATAAAACTAACCCCCTATCTATGACAATTAATTTTGACATTACCAGCAGTCACTTTTAACAGATTAAGACAACCTAATCTATCTTTACTAATACGAGTATAATAAAGCTGAAGAGCTTTTTGTCTATTTATTAAAAGAGCTAATCTCTGGAACTAGTCCAGTCTAATTGGAAAAATATTTGTATTGTATCTAATAACCAGCTTGAGGAATAGCATCACGCTACGATCTAAGGGTGCGAACTTGCGAAGCAGTAACCAAAGACTTACTAACTTAACAAAGTCAAAGTCAAAACATTTAGTTCAATTGGACCATTTTTTTACAGGCACTTTTGAATTGTCAAGGAGTCGGTCAGTTAGTAAGAAAGTTGAAGCTAGTTGCTCGTTCCAAAACGGAGGTAGGCCTTTATGGAGAAGAACGAGCAAGAAACTCCACGGCACTCTAGCGCAAATGAAAAAATCCACGCGAGCGAAGTCGCAGGGAGAAACTAGTAATTAATAAGTGGTATTTAACACTTATCAATGCAAAGATCTAAGAAATATTTGTGGAAGCCATCTTTGAATTACGTGCGTGTTGTAGGAAGAATGTGACTTGATCACTTGTAATCTTGTAACTCGACAGCTATGCTCGCAATCTTATAGTTCTTAAGTAATTAAGTAAGAACATTAATTAATGTTATGGGATCATTGTGTTGTGTTTATGTGGCTTGTGACCTTGTGTGGTTGGGTCAGACTCTTTTCTATTATTAAACTAGGTTTTGCTAGTGGCTTCGCCTATGTGAACGTTGTAAATTAATGATCCTAAGGAACATAAAAAATACTTCTCTAGGTCACCGTCACAATCATATTTAGTAAGAGGAGGATATTCACACACAATTCACAGATTTAGCTTAGCTATAGCGGCCACAGTAATACGTATATAAATATACGTATATATATACAGTATATTTCAAGTGTCAAAAAAATAAAATTTACAAAATTGTCTTGTTTTGCAAAAAGCTGTTATTTTGACATTACACACAGACACTTTAATTTGATTTTATTTTATTTTGTTGAATTGAAAGGCTGACATAATCGCTTTGCAATAAAAACCTTTTTTTTTTTCAAATAAAATTAATAATACCAACCGACTATTTTGTTGTTCCACTGCTGGGCAAAAACCTCGCGGATTGGCAGTTCTATATGTACATAATATTACTATCAGTCCAAACCTCACGATATTTTCACAATATCGATCAAAGATAAACTTAGAAAGTACACATGCATTGAAAAGTTACAATAGGTAATATATATGTTACAATAGGTGTTATAACAGTAGGTACCTGTCTACATTTAAATCCGCAACTTTATCAAAAAACGGCGAATAAATAAAGATATTGACTGGTAGAAAATGCCCGAGGCATTAAGTCCGCCTTTGTGCAATGTACTTATGCTTTTTTTACATGTGCATAAAGTTTAAATAAATAAATATTAAAAAGAAAAACTGTTATTCCCGTTAAGCCCGTATCGGAAACCAAGTCATAGCTGACCATTAATATAGATAGGACTCTCTGGGTGGCGTCGATCTGAAGTAGACATGAAAATTCTAAGGTAGTTGTCCAATGGTACCGGATGTTGGATGAGAGATTCATGAGACGATATTTATTTATCCAATCAAATGTTATTAACGGAAATACTCGTGAAATCAAGCTTTATGGTAAGTATACACTTGAGCATTTAGGTACTTGCAACAGAACACCGATCTGCTCTAACGTGTCACCGTCTCATGTTTTAATCGAGTCATATAGGCTCGCCCCGTATGACATTATGTTTTAGTCCCATGTAATAGGGGGCGAGCCTATTGTCATCAACCGGTCCAAGTCCAGACTCCGAGGCTGCTACTGAGAAATCCCTGATAGACAAACCCCATAACGCTTTGCCCTACCTGGTAATCAACTCAGTAGTCGCGACCACTAGACCAACGAGGCTGTTCGACACAACATTTACTTATGTCGTACAGAGTGGGAAATACATCATCTAGGTAGCCAATCCGTGCAATCTGTATCTAAACGAATATAGAGGAAGCGGCGTGTCCACTTGATTACCCTGGCACTTACCTGTTCCATGCTTACTCTGCTACTAGTGGATTTAACTGTTCATGTACTTGTCTGTCAATGAAAGAGGGAGTTATTCTAATTAGTTAAATGTTTAAAAGAGCCGCTAGCATTGATGTCTTCTTCTTCAAATCGTTTCTAAGTTGTTTATCTATAAACAAAACTACATTGTGTAATTCCATTTGAATAGTAAAATAAAGTACCTAACCAATTTTTTTTTGTCGTGACCTGGAATTTTTTGGTTCAGCAAACATAATTTTAAACAATGTAAGACGGAATAAACATGATTCTAGGTCAACGGGAAATCCCCTATAGGTATTGATTCCCTAGCGAGCGTCCAAAAAAATATGCACCTCAAACGACAATACCCTTTTTGCGATGACTTAGAAGTTTGATTTTTTCACTGCCTCCTGTAGCTGACCTGAGTATTTGATATTAATTTATAAAAACCTCCACGCGTCCCTGAGAAAAAGGATCTTGACAGACGAACAACAAAATCTTTAATATATATAAATCTCGTGTCACAATGTTTGTCCTCAATGGACTCCTAAACCACTTAACCGATTATAAAAAAATTTGCACACCATGTGCAGTTCGATCCAACTTGAGAGATAGGATAGTTTTTATTTCGATTGGTCTTAATATTTTTTGATTGCTAACCTGAGCCACAGCAACATGTGGGCCGGTCAGCTAGTTATCCTATAAGGTTCTGTTTTTGCCAACTAAGATGCAGAACCCTAAAAAAGTAAATAAAAAGAAGAAGTTTTAACTTTAAAAACTATTTCTAAAACTATGTTTCTATTTATAAAAGTATAGTTACAATAGGTATGGTATGCGGGTACCAGCGTAAACAGACACATAAATCATATTAATGTATTTTTAATATCGCCTCGTAAAACATTAAATAACGTTTATAACATATTATATTCGCTGTTTCCTTGTGATCGGGACGTAGGGAACTATTTCTGAACTTTGACTTGATATTATAAACGTACTAGCTTCCGCCCTCGACTTTGTCCGCGTCAAAGTTGACGTATTAACCTACGGGAATCGTACATTTTTCCGAGATAAAAAGCCTATGTGCTATTTCAGACTATAATCTGTCTTTGCGCGAAATTTCATTCAAATCTATTTAGTCGTTCTGGCGTATGAGTAACAAACATCCATCCATCTCAACATTCGCATTAAATTTATATTGAAGGATAAGATTTTGTACGTTGAGTTTTTGAATTCTTAAAAACTCGTTAATATTTTATTGTTTTCTCGTTCAATCTGCCTGTTAATGCTTAATACTGTTAGAATATTTCCCTTTCAAAGACTTACAAGTTAACAGAAACCCAATTTTACTTCTTAAAACCTTTTATTATTTAGTCGTACCTAATCTCATAATCTCAGTGACAATCAATAGTGCCGATTCCCTTGTTCACAAACTAGACTACATTTAGAGAACATGAATTGACATCTCTTACTAACATACAGCGAAAGGAAAGGACGGTGACATTAAAAAACTAAGTTAGCGATGTCAAATTAGTTTTGCCTTGAACTTTTCCGTATTTTTAATCCATACGTTTTAAGATGTCACCTAGAATTGTATGGATGTGTCAGATTGACTAAATTTGACAGCTGTTATCCACATTAGTCTCTTTCTCGTTTTATTGGACAGAAAAAGATGGAAATAGTCTAATTTTAGTTTAGTTTGTGACCAAGTAGAAGAAAAAGAGTAGGTAAATTAGTGGCATTTTTGACAGAGTCTGAGATTAGATTACGATCGTTTCTAAAAGTTAGTAGAATTGCCTCCTAGTTATAGGGTCATCTTTGTTAATCACAAAGTTGGCAGGCATATCATTGACTTTTATCTATGGATGGGCCCTTAATTACGAAAAAGCTGCACTGCCTTAAGACATAAAATGGATGCAGATTAGTACGTGGAATGCGTTTCATACAAATAGGTATAACTTATTTTCAATGACAGCTGACACTCACAATGGCGGGGAACACACGTTCTAACAGAGTACCTACCTATTTATTTTCTTTACATGGTAGAAGTTATGGGTATTTCCTTATGATACAGATCTGATACTTTTGCTCAACTTATTGTTTTTTGTTTGAGTGGTAAAAATCATCAAATGAATCCTTTCGCTCTGGGTGGGGCGAAAGGGACTGTCAGAGTTTTACCGACTAAAAAACCACCCTGTTCCTTCTGTTGCCCTTTACGTTACGGGACCACGAACTTATTGATGTTTTCTCTCATCTCAACTCAAATCTGGCACACCTGGGTTATACATTTAAATAAAAAAGCCCTAATACTTACTATAGAATAGGTCCTTAATTATAAGCACTAGCTTAATTGCTTTTTGACTCCAAAGTGGTTACCTTCACAGTTTGTACTTATCTAACCTTCGCTTAACTAACTCCTAAATAATAAAGGGGTTAGTGCTTACATAACTAATCAAGGATTTAAGTTACATAACTTATTTAAGCGCCAAGTTGCATAACTAATACAAAATTATTATGCCAATGCGATGCAGTTTGGAATATCTGAATATACCCACTTATTATTAAAGCGTAGGCATTTTATTCCGCTCCCTCTGCAAGGTAAACAACGTATTAACATAGTCGGTATTATTTTACGTCAAAATCTCGTCCCAGTGTTACATAAAATGGATAGTTTGAAGGCAAACAAACTGCATTTTAAGTTTAGTTTGTGAAATGGCCGCTAGGGGCGCTGCTTGCTAAGGTTAAGGATTTCTATGAAACTTTTTTTGGTCTGAAATAGGTCGGGATAATACACACATAACATCACGCTTGTAATCCCGAAAGGGATAATAATATTTACCAATCATTTAGTGTTTGTTTTAAAATAGACGTTTTGATAATCTTAATCCTAAAAACAGCTTTTCCTTAAAAACGAACTGTAGGCATAATATTATGAAAGAAGATAGGTAGGTACCTACATAAACTGTTTGTTTTTGAAAGATGTAGCGCACCCCTATGGGTCACTTATGTACCCCGAGTGGAGCGCGCCCCACTAGTTGGGAACCCATTCAAGATGCCTATTTTGATTTTAATAATTTTCAGTGACCATTAGAAAACAGTTTGATATTTAAATAGGAAATCAGCCAATATTTTAAAAATCCCTCACAACCAAATAAACAAAACGGACACTTATTCAAAACTGAAACACCTGTTTCGGTGTTTTTTATCAAAAAAGCTGTAAACTTTTTTGCTTATAAACACGCATGCTCAAACAAAAATATTTTGAAAATTAACACAAACCACCTGACCATATTTCCGAACGGAACGCTCTGGAGAGTGGGAGATCGCGCGCAATGATGACGTTTCGCTCCGCAGCTTCGTTCCCCGACCGGCCGTCAGTTCGCCGCGCTGCGCCGCGTTGTATCCACGCACGGAGGTCGATCGCCGTCCCTCGCCGACTCAAACCGTGTACCGCATATAGAACTCAGCTGTGAATAAACACAAATAATACGTTTACATACAAATAAAAACATTTAGTGCACCCATAAAAGTGAACTGAACAATCTGTGTGTCATAATCAGTGTCCACAACGTTTACAAAAAACGTAATCTTTCTAAGCATCTCGCCGTGTGCTGTCCGGAGTCTCGTGAGTATTTTAGTTATTTTAACTGTACTTTCCATGCTTTGCTGTGGCACGCTTAGATATACGGCCATTCGCGGAAAAAAAATATCTCGTCCGTATCACTGGCTGGTATTGTATAATCTGTACCTATCTTGAAGTCGAAGTAGGTCGTATACCGATCTAATACCTGGCTGAATTTAGACGACGGCTGTTCTAAACATACTATGTTCTTAAAAAAACATTGCGTTTCAAACCGGTTGGTTGTGGAATTTGCATTTTAGTGGTCAAAGGCTCAAAGGCGTCAGTTTTTTCGCTAATTATAGACATTTGGAGGTTTTTGTCCCCTGTTTTGCTAGTTTAGTGGCAGAGCGTCGCTCGTTTGCTACCGTTTGCTTTGGTTGGCAGGTAAAAAGTGGTCGGCTGCACTATTACAAACGATCGTAGTAAAAATACCTACCTTTCTAAACAACCTACCATCTTGATTGTAATGTTTATTGAGATTCAACGGGTGTAACTATCATTGTATGAAATAGCGTAGGTACCTACATACCTACTACGATATTTATGATACCTAACAAAAGAGATCAAGCAATAATACGATTCAGGGGATCTTGCATCCCTATTGTTGTGATTGCATCCACAGTCAGACAATGCGCGGCTGACGGCATACCGAAATCCGAAAATTCGCATCCTATTGTGATAATCATAATCCAACAACAACATACCTACCTGTGTGATGTTTGCATGTGTGTGTAAGTAATCTCAATTTGCAGTTGAATAACTCGCAGATATTCCGTTTTTGCCCGCGACTTATCGCGAACGCAGACGAAGTCGCGGAACAAAAAGTAGGTAGCCTATGTCCTTCCATAGGGTTTCAAACTTACCCCGTACCAAATTTCATCGAAATCGGTTCAGTGGTTTGGTCGTGAAAGCGTAACAGACAGCCAGACAGATATTTAGAGTTTAAGGTATTTAGGTACCTAATTATCTACCTAGGTATATTTACTCTTTATAGGTACCATAAGAATTTGGATCGAGAATTCGAGACTCAAGACATTTACAGCGGTAGGTAGGTACCTACTTAGAAGTTACGTACCTACCGACAAAAACATTCTCCTCTTCCAAAACAAACAAAAATACAGTCTCAAATGATCAAAGAATGCTAACTTGAATGAATTGTTTTGAAATAACATTCCACGGATCACTAAACCGGTCAAATGTCGCATAATCTTTTATATTTTGCAACAAACTATCTTTTTTTCCATAATCTAAACGTCTTCCATATCCAGTTTATAAGTAGGTAGGTACCTACCTATCTAAACTTAAAAAAAACAATGTGTCTCTGTGAAGACTGGGCAGGTAGCGGAATTACAAGTCAACAGGTCATTGAACTCTAATCTCAATGCCTACTCGCTCACTTTCATTGCTTAGGAAATCCCACAGATTTTATAAATTGGCAACACTATTGGTTAGGTACCCTGGTCTACTCACGCAGGAATATTACTAGTCTATTTTGTTGAAATATCGCATAAACGTAGGTTATCAAATTTCAAATCTAACGGTCCATTCCAGAATTCTAATTAAAAAGGTATTTCTATTCAACAAACTGATTTCCAACCTAGTTAAGTAGACCATGGAGAAAGAAGTCGCAAAAAGAAACAAAAGAAAAGGTAGGTAAGTAATTAGACACTCCGCCAATGAAGAATTCCTTTCAAAAATGTCGTTTCTATAGCTAAATACCGTTACCCGACTAGAAATCACAGCAAAACCACGCCATTTCAAAGTTAATAGAATCTTTTTTACGACGACATTTACGAAATTCTTGCAATGTGCAAAAACTATTCTAAAATCGCCTTGACATGGCGCTAACTATTCCCGCCTAAATTGGCAGCCGCCATTTTGCAATCATTTGCAATGTTAATTTTTGCTACCATTTTGGGATCTAAAATTGGTTGTAAAATAATTTAGTTCTACTGTTTTATGACGTAATCAAATCTGTTATGTCTAAGTGTCATTTGTTACCTAATTATATCCGGTAATTATTATCAAAGAGATTATTATGTTTTCTTTTTATTGTTGTTTTTTTCTCTCATTACTTTGCAATTTCTCCGTCATCTCTCGGATTGTTTAATTGTTTTTGTTTACGTTTGGCTGGTAAACACAACATCCGCTTTGACGCGATGCAGTACAGTCACGAGCATTATAAATAATTATGTTATTATAACGCAAAATTCAAAAGCGAAAATCGCTTCAAAATAAGTTGAAGTTTGTCGTGTAAAATCGTATTAGATGCCTATTTAAGAAACAAGTCAATTTTTTATAATTACAATTGAGAATTTCGGTTTTGAATCAAAAGAAAAAAACGTTCAAAATCTAGTCGTAATCTCATCTCGGCGACAATCAATAGCAAGAATAGACGCACTTTTGACAGATTAAGACTAAGATTAGATTGCGATCGTTTCTAAAAGTATCTAAGTAGAATTATTGCCTCCTTGTTATGCGTAAATGTCACTAACATAGGTATAGAGAAAAAAGTAGTCCCTACCTATATTCTGTAGACTTCTGGCCCACATAAAAAGCACGACAATTAAAGATGCAAGATTCCAATCACCAGAGATATTTCCCTTATTCTCTATCTAAAACCAATCATGATGTTGACGACATTTCTACGAAGACAAAACGTGAAGAATTTCCTTTCTTTGTTAAAACCGTACTAACGAGTATTCTGAAGTTTAAACTGCGTCTTTCCTAAGGTAAATACACGTGTATGTGTATGCATCTCCTAAAATAGCTGGGGGTAAACAGCAGTGGATATAAAAATAAACGGAGCCACATGGTCGGGACCTGGCGCTTTTGATACTGATATAGAATTGTAATGATGTTGGAGCCAGGTTTATTTGGGACTAGCTTAAGGCCGAGACTTCGTCCGCGTGAATGTCGGTTTTCTGCGAGGTTTTATTTTTATGCGTGGAACCCTAATTCTTTTTCTAAAATAAATGTAGCCTAAGTTATCCCTTATTACATCAGCTATCTGCCAGTGAAAGTCCCGTCAAAATCGGTCCGGCTGTTCCAGAGATTAGCCGGAACAAACAGACAGACAGACAAAAATTGAAAATAATGTTATTTTGGTATTATGTACTTACCGTATATACATTCATATGCATGTAGTCAAAAGCGGCTAAGTTAATATTACAAACAGACACTTCAATTTTATTTATTTATATGTATGTAACACATCTATACAGATGTGGAGGAAGATTGAGAGGCCCTACATGATGTATCAGCTAGAAACTGGCCTTTGGAATCATGAAAATCTTTTTGAATAAATGGATAAGTTGGGAATGAAGACACAAGTCTATTGACTTGGTAGACGTGAGCTAGGCTACCTATTAATAATATGGCTTTAAAGTTGCGAAAATGATATTTGCTTCGTTTTTAGGGTCCCGTACAAGGTAAAAACGGAACCCTTATAGGATCACTTTGTTGTCCGTCTGCCTGTCCGCCCGTCAAGACCCTTATTCTCAGGAACGTGTGAAGGTATCAAACTGAAATTAATATCAAATACTCAAGAATGCCACCCTTTAGAGCAGTGAAAAAATTAAATTCCTAAGTCAATGCAATCTATCAATATTTTGATGCTCGCTAGGGAATCAAAACCTATAGGGGACAAGAAGCAATACCATGTAGCACAACATACATGACTTAAACTCACGCCTTTTTCCCATGGGGGGTTTGCAGAAACCACAGAACGCCACCTGCTATGATCCTTACATTCTCCTTTCACCTACTCAACGTAAACACACAAGTAAAAAGTAATATTTTTTTTTCGATTTTTAACTTATTTTTTCATGTTGTGTTAAATATTATATGGTGGTATGGAACCATTCGCGTACGAGTCCGACTCGCACTTGGCCGGTTTTATACCATGTGAATCATCTAGTCTAGATTTTGCAGTCTTATTTTGCATATTCTTGCTTTAATATTTAAAATTATTTTATCTCTATTACCATATCTGTCTTTTTATTAATATCTTCACGACCGCCAGAATAAAGTATCGGCTGTCAGAAATATATCGGTTTCCAGTGATTTAATAACTGCAACTGAATTCAAGGCTTCCTTTCACTAGAATTTATTATTTTGTTTTTTGATATCAAGAACAAGAATTACTGAATTAATGATTGTAAATTAATACTTATTAAAAATAATACTACATTCATTTATTTACTTAAACTCTTCCTTATTGCAAAGTTTTATTTGATTGATCCTGTCTGTGATTTTTATTGGAAATTATTCCGCTATGTACCTACTAGCAAAATATTATGTGCTAGTTTCGGTTTAAGAGCTTTCTGCTGATCCTTTGCATCTTCAATAGTTCACTAGCTCATGAATGCACATATTACGGAGCTTAGTAACAGTGGTCTATACTATAGACTCGCATCTATTTCAGTTAGGAACCATAAGTTTTGCCATTGACTCATTCGAAAAAGGAAATTCTTATGGATACCCTCCGTCTAGGACTATATGGAGATAAAAAGAACTGGAGTTCTAACGATTAAAATGCCGTGGTTCCTCCATATTACAGTGTGTTGGTAGTTCGGTATACACTTGACACAATTGATGACAGTTCTGCTCACGTACATTCCCTTAAAAAAAGGTGCGCATGAACACTGCACACGGGAACTATTCCTATCCCTCCTTCTTCCTGTTCTCTAGCTTTATCTCGCTCTAACAAAACGTCTCCAGTACAATATTTAGAAATATAAAAAAAAAAACAGAAAACAAATTGTTCAGGTCCTGATGACCTGACTTTCAGGATTTGAGAAGAAAATTAACTTCCACAAATTATGTACAAAAATGTACTGACTGTAAACTAAATTTACATAAATCTTTAATTTTGGTAAGTAAATGAAAATCCAGGTATTCTATTCTTATATTCTCTCTGTGGCAATTTCGACAATCCCAAGTTGAATAAATACATTGCTTATTACAAAATAACCATAATAATATGCTAAACACGTGGCAAAAGTTGGCACTGTACAGTAATTAAACATTAATCGAGGGTAAATCGTGACGAACCTAATTGTATGTAACTGAACGAGTCCTTGAGCCATTTGTTCACGCCTCGTGCTACTTGTCACCTGCAGATTTTGTAGTTAAACAATTAATTAATAAATCATAGGGCTCTAAAACTATAATTAAAATAAATCGAAACTGTAATTAGCATTTCAATGTTGACAATAACTCATGATCTGAGCAAGTCAGTTCTGACATTCACTGCATCAAAAGAAAAATATATGTTGATTGAACATAAATATATGTTGTCCAGCAGGGTAAAGGAATCTTCTCATAGAGAGGAGGCACGAGCATAGATCACCACTCTTGCTACATACATAAAGTCATGCTTTTTTTTCCATGGAGGTAGGCAGAAACCACAGAACGCTACCTGCTACGATCCTTACATAAGTAGAGGTACTTCTTTTGCCACATTCACATTCATACATCTCGTCATTCAAGCACGCAGGTTACAAGTAGGTACTGCGCACTTGACCTTTCTGAAGAACCTCACCAATAAGGTCAGTGTAGGCCTTCCTAGGGCGTTCCCTTCCTGCGTTGCCGCTCACGTTCGAAAACAAACAAAGCCTGAATTGCTAGTACTGATCCGGATATTAATGGATAACGACTAACAGCTTGAAACTGATCAGTGACACAACCATAAGACAATGTCTAAGTAAACGATTTAAATGATTTATTCAAGGTGAATAAGGTAATTTGTATTGTGGCCACTGATATAATTATACCGAGTTACCGTGGCTTTGAGGCTAAGAAACGCTAATAATGATATCGACTAATATTATAAAGCTGAAGAGATTATTTTTTCGTTTACACGCGTTAATCTCTGCAACTACCAGTCGGATTGGAAGAATTCTTGAATTGCAAATGGTTGCCAAATTCATGAGAAATAGTATGTACTATAAAACATTACGCTAGGCTACACGAGAGCAGGTCAGTAACCAAAGACGTAACTTTACTCGAGTGAAAAAAACCACGCGGTTTAAAAAGCGGGCAGAAGCAGGTTATTGATAAGCTTGGTTCAATAACTGGTCGACAGACCAGAGCGCTGGCCTTTTCTTAGGTCAAAGAATCAGCATTGCCATACAACGTGGCAATGCTGTCAGCCTTTTGGGCACTTGCCCCATTGACAGCGACGCGTACGAATATTTTGATGCCATAAGAGGTTTCTCTTTTCTGCCTTTTTTAATTGTGCATAGTTTACATTTACTTTAAGGTTTTATGTATAGGTTCATTATTGTATAAAATGATTATAATATGGTTCAATATGAATTAAATAATGCCACATGCTAAGTAATGAAAAATGCCAGTCTTTCAAAGTCAAATTATTTTATTTTTATAAAGCCTGTAATGTCCCAGCCCTGGGCAAGCCTCTCCCTAGTCCTTGCAGGCATTCTTTTCTTGCGCCATCTCGAAACAGCGCTTGCGATGCGCGTCTAGGTCATTTTACCACCTATTACAGGGCCGGCCTCAGCGATAGATTCTAAATCTTACTAATATTTCAAATGAGCCAATAAACCAGCACTTGTAGTTCTGCTTAAGCCTAAAAACAAATACTTACATGTATACTGGATCATACCGAAGACAGTTGTGGTTACGGAGATGTTGAAGGTCAATGTTTCAACTTTTGTTTCGAAAAAATAATATTGAAATATTTTCTAAACACTACGTGGTTTTGTTTACATTGAAAACATTTATCTAAAAGTTTAGTGAGCCTGTTTAAAATCAAGCAAAACATGCGTTTCTTGGCTTCGAGGTTTGTGCTAAATATTTTATACATATTTGGTTGAGTTGAAGTCGATATTTTATTTTTTAATCAACTTCGATATATTTTTTATCGGCAGAAATATAAAAGACTTGACAATCATTATTTTATGACTCGTTCGCCAATCACAGTTAACGATCTCGTTATTTGTGTCTTATCTTTGGTTCTCCTTAACTTTTGTGTTACGATGTTCTTAATTAGAGTTTT
Organism: Hoplodrina ambigua; assembly: GCA_949774945.1. Lineage (NCBI taxonomy): Eukaryota > Metazoa > Arthropoda > Insecta > Lepidoptera > Noctuidae > Hoplodrina > Hoplodrina ambigua. The sequence continues at coordinate 11,666,298 of OX458983.1, forward strand.
GGAATTTTACTTGAGACGAAACAGCTATACTTGTTCAAGCCAGGTCCTATATTTTCAATTTGCCGTTGTAATATCTGGATCATATTTAACCGACTACAGAAGGTTATAACGTTAGCAGTCTGTGTATGTTCATCTGTTTGCGTAAATCTACTACATTATTCTTTGTATTTATTAACTAATAAGGTATATAGTCATGAAGTTCTGCTGGAAAAAAGCTATATGACGCTTTGCCGCTATAGTGCCGTGGAGTTTCTTACTCCTTCTTCTCCATAGGGGCCTACCTCTGTTTTGGAACGACCAACTAGCTTCATTTTTCGGACTAACTGACCGACTCCTTGACAGTTCAAAAGTGCCTGTAAATGGTCTAATTGAAATAAATGTTTTGACTTTGAAAATTTCGCCATTTTTTTTATCTACGGGTCTTCGATATAATATTAATTTATGACTTGTGACTGCGACCTAAAAACTTGACTTAAAAAGTCAATATTCTATGTCTAGTCTAATATTATTGTTTGATAATTTGCTATATAAAATTATAACACAAATGTTCCAACTTGAAACCTTTGTTGTGTGTAAAGGTTTCAACATATATCTTTGGTAAACTAGCATCCGCCGATATCTCCCAACTTTTTCTCACATTCACAAATGTATTTCATAAAAAATTCACGTACAGCATTAAAAATTCAACGTCGCACATTGTGATCGTATTACCATGTAACGCTATCTTTCAATCTTGTTAAGAATTAGTTTTTGTAGCGTATTGTATCCTACTGTTCTGCCTGTGACCTTGCTTGTTGTTGACTCTTATTGTTTCAGCATTTATTACTCTTGTTTGGATGGAGATAATCTTAGTTGTGTTTTGGATCAATGTTTTATTACAATTTTTGTTTCAATTTTGTATCTGTGTCTGCTGTCATAATTGGAGTTAGTTTCAAAGTAAACCTTACGTTATTCGTCCATTATCTGAAGTAATTGTAATGATTTGGTTATAAAAAGCTCTATTAATAGAAAATATTGAATTTGCAATACTATTTTTTTATCTCATTAATTAAAAATCCATTCTAAGCATTAAATCTCGGACATACATTGAATTGTTAGTACTAGATAGTAATGTAATCTCTTCTTTATCTTTCTCCGACTGCTGAAGATCGTGACTTCTGAGACGATCAATGGTCTGCCTCCACCTGTTCCAGTCCTTCATGTGGTGGAGGGCGGCACACACAGACAACTCCAGCTGTACGGACACCTGATTCGGCCATCTCTTGGAGCTTCGCTTCTGTGTCTTTTGCCTTCGTCAGAGTGGTAACAGTAATGCACATTTATTGAATTAGTTTGACATACCTGATTAATTTCATTATTGAGGTTGTTGAGTTGACTTGTACAAATACACACAAACTTAGCATGTTTCTATAATAATAATAATAAATAATAAATAATAATAAATATCTTGGGACAACTCACACACGGCTATCTGATCCCAAGCTAAGCAGAGCTTGTGTTATGGTAACCAGACAACTGATATACATACTTATATTATATAATTTATAAATAGGTACATACATATTATAGATAAATCACACCCAGACACAGAACTAACAATCATGCTCATCACACAAAGTTTGTCCTGGGTGGGAATCGAACCCACGACCTCCGGCTTAGCAGTCAGGGCCGCTAACCACTAGACCAACAGGCCCGTCGAATAAACATGCTGCTGTCCTCTTCTTGGTCAGCTCGTTACCATCCAAAGGAAGTAGGGCTTATTCTTATCTTTAGGTCATACGGTATTCTAAATGAATCCAGTAATAACCACCTATTTTTTGTTTAATCACAATATCTGTTGTACTACTGGACTGGCTTCCTTCATCAGATTTCTAAGCTATATTTAGCTTTCTTGGCATTTCCTGGCGTTATAAATTGAGTTCGGATATTATTATAAAATTCCATAATGTTTATGGAATTCGTTGTAATAAAACCACCGTTCTTACCGACACTACAGTGTGGCAACACTTTGACTGTGCTTACTACAGTATACATCTCCTAACTGTACTTGGATAAATCACCTCGCTGCTAATAATGAGTGTATAAATATACTTTAACGAAGTCGGAAGTTACATGTAAATTTTAGAGATACCTAATAAATGAGTGTTCTTCCCATATTATGATCATTTTTTCTTTGGACTATACCTGAAAACCTTTGGTTACGGAGATTTTGAAGGTCAAAGTTGTACAAAAACCAATTTTTATTGTTATTACATAACATAACATCACGCCTGTAATCCTCGAAGGGTAAGGAAGAGGTGTACCCATTAGTACACCCACATTTCGCCAGTTATGTTTTTTTAGTCCCATGTAATAGGGGGCGAGCCTATTGCCTTCAACCGGGCACAAATCCAGATTCCGAGGCTACTACTGAGAAATTCCTGATGGAAAAACCCAGTAACACTTAATGTTATTACCTATACTTTAATTATACACTAGACCCAGTACTGTTTGATGCACCCAAAGTAGATACAAGTTTTGAGTGCGTAACATTGCGCACTACCATAAACACCGTTTCATGCTAGAAATAAAAGTAATACGCCAATAATTTTTGGTCTGTGTTGCTTGGTTTGATGGTTATGCGTAATTAATGACTACATGATGTCGTGATGTCATGTGACTGCCTCGTTGGTCTAGTGGTCGCAAAGCGTGACTGCTGAGCACGAGGTCTTGGGTTCGATTCCTAGGTCGGACAAAGTGTTATTGGGTTTTTCCATCAGGAATTTCTCAGTAGCAGCCTCGGAGTCTGGATTTGTGCCCGGTTGCTGGCAATAGGCTCGCTCCCTATTGCATGGGACTTAAACATAACTGGCGAAATGTGCGGTTGTACTAATGGGTACACCTTATTAGGGATTACAGGCGTTATGTTATGTTGTTATGATGTCACTGTGTCTTTTTACATCCCGTATACCTACTTCTTATATGTAGAAGTGACTAGTACTTACTTGATCCTAAACCTGTTAATGGATTTTTTTGGTGATTTATTCTGCTGCTATATTTGAGCGTTATTCTCATTTGGAACATATGTTATTCTTTCCTAAACTTAGAGAAATACACACGCACTATTTGCACCTTCAAATAGCCAATTTCTACAATACTTTCAAAAACATTTACACATCCAGAATGTATCACTCATACTTTATTTATCACCATCCATATGAAGCGTTTCCTATGAAATTACAATGCTTTCACCAACAAATGCCACGACAGCGATTAAATGCAAATGCACGTCGGTATTTCTTTTCGTAACTACTAGTTGTGCTACCCGGTGTTTATCGCAAAATATTGGCCATATTGGATGGGGCCATTTTTCCAAAGTCAATGATGAATAAACTTGTTGTTCGGCTTTGTTTTCTCTTAATTGTTACTTGAGTTGATTGCTTAATTGTTGTGCAGTTGGAATTTTGTTACTGGCGGGTCAGTCTTTGTGAGATCGGAGATACGAGTAGTGTTTTGTCTCTTTAATGTTGATGTAGTCCAGGCTCAGTGGTTAGAGCCGCCTTTCATGTCCTAGGTTATGGGTTTGGAGCCGGGCACAAGCAAGTTCCAATACGAAATTTTTTATTTCATATGTACTTTCTTGTTTATCTTGGACATCACTGTAACCTGGATTTATGTAAGTTTGAAATTGTCATTCTGAATTGAGCAAGCGTGGTGATCAACACTCGTGTCTTCTCTCTATGATAAGAGACCTTAGCCCTGCAGTGAGATAATAATAGGCTGGAATCATTATTTACTTTATGTTAAGATAAGATTGTTATTAAGAAACTCGATATAACGACACTGTATAGATCTAAATTAGTTTTGAATTTTTCTAACACTGAGTTCATTATGCGGTCTACTAAGTTATTTGGCTGAGTCACTACATAGTTGCTATTCTGTTTGCTGCAGGTTATATTATTACACAAAACATTTACCTGTATGTCCTACAGGCAGTTGTTTTGGGGTTTCTGTCATGTGAGTTTTAATGTTTGCAAACGCATCGCCGACACAGGAGAAATTCCTAGTTAAAAAGTTGACCTTATTTCGGTGTTTATTCTTTTAAGATACTAAATCAATCTGTCTACGGGTTTACGCACACGTTCTTAATTCCTTTCGATATCGACTGAATTTCAATTATCCACAGATTACAAGCTCATGCGAAACTGTTACTAAACCTGTCCAAGTATTTGGGTCAATCTTTTCAAATGGACTTACTTTTTCTTTGATGCAATTCCAAGAGAAAGGGGTTGACGGCTCTGATAAGTGCAGAGCACTGGCAAGCATCCAATTATGAGCTTTATTACGAAAGAACACTGTTTATAATTGCACGAAGTCAAGCAGACTCCATACACAACCCTAAGCTATTTAACATACACGAAATTAATCTTCGATCTCAGTCCTACAAATCGTCGACTATTTTTGCATACAATATCTTTCTCCTTTCACTTACACATTAATCATTAAGCCATGATATTTTTAACAGTTTCTTAATAAACGGATACGGGTTCTAGATTATCTTGCGGACGGAGACAGACTGCCTACGGTAGCACGATAAATCACTTATGGAACTGTGTCGATTTCATGCTCTATGAGCTTCAAGCGAAAGTATTACCTATTGTCTTGATCATGAAGCATATTCTTTTCTAAACACATCTTCTTCGTTCCAAGAAATGTTTTTTCCAGCCATCGTTTCGTTGCGTTGTGAAAATTCAGTGGAACGGCGAAATATTTACTACTGAAAGTGTTTATATTTCGTCGAGTCGTGATGGGCCGGCGGTTAAGGCGCCCGCTTCTCATGTAGGTTTAAATTCGGGCAAATACCAATGTAGGTAATTTTTGTTTGTTATACTTGGACATCAATGACATCGGTGAAGGAAAATATCGTGAGGAAACCTAGACTAAGTCTGAAATCTCAAATCCGAGTTGAGCAAGCGTGGTGATTAATGCTCGTGCCTTCTCTGTATGAGAAGTCTAGGCCGTACAGTGGGACAATAATAGACATTATAAATATCTTTATCGAGTACTATCGGTAGTTGTTTGAACATGTCAAAGTAATTGCTATTCTGTCATCAGTCATCAGCGACTGCTTTTTTATTGACGTCCGTATGAAGACGGCGAAGGAATACTAATTGTTGATATTGGAAACAATACGAAATACGTGAGTGAATATCGCTGGTAGAGAAATTACCATTTACGAATGTGGAATTATACGAGTATATAAATTAAATACAGTTTTGATGAATGCTATATTATATTCTATAGGCATTATTTTTCTTTTAAATAGCGGGTATTTTTTTTTTTTCACTTTTTCAGTTGTCACTTAGATAGCGCTTACATCGTTTCTTTTGGATCTTCTTTCGAGTTGAATTCAGCCATATTAACACCAAGTAATAAATGAATTGATAAAGTCACATTGGTACTCTCCCAGCATCGAACTCGGTGCATGAAAGGCGGCACCACCAATGGGGCACCAGTAGGCCATCTCGATTAAATACCATTATATTCCATACGTCCTAAAATGATGGTGATGATCATGGATGGATCATCATGGATGTCAGAATCGCATAATGTCGGTGACATTATTTAATTTAGGTACTTGTTATTTACTTACTTATTACTGATTTTGTATTTTACGACAATGATATTAGTGTGCAGTTAAAATATTCAATCATGATTGTAAATCACCGTAACGTTCAAGAGTTAAAAGCGACAGTTTGACAAATGTCACCGGCACAATTCTAGAGCGTGAGGAATATAGGTACCATTATCAGTGCATTATTAAGCTCATATAAGCCAAAACATTCAATGGTAACCCAAATACAAATGAAAAGCGCCAGATCCTTTACCACAGATCATGATATCATGTTCAGCCTCAGCTGAGCTGTTCTATATAATCAGAAATAAATTTGGAAGGTAGGTACGCCTCCTTTCGTCGACCTCTTTCGAGCTTAACCCGTGTCAAGGCGACGCCCACGGTACCAATCGGTGTAAAATATCGACTTGGTCCAATTTCAAGGCATATTGTCTTATACGGTACTCTTAGTCATGATTACAGTGTGATGCATCTGAGGCGAGGCTGCGTGGTTAAGGATCTTCCATTTACCATGTAAGACTCGAAATGTTACAAAGAGGAGGCTCCTCTGCTAAGGCTTTCTAAAACCAGGATAGAGGCCCCAGGATTTCAGAAAACTGACGAAATCTCACTTGGCATATTGATCTTATTATCCCTTGTAAGTATTTCGTGAGTCTAGTCAGATTTTCAGGGTGGCAGTGGGGCGGGTTGAAGTAAGAAACCACGATTGAAAACGCGATTTAAATTATTTTCCCGAATTAAATTATATTATACCTGTATTAAAAGATAGTATTCTAAAAAGCTTAAGATACTTTGAATCATAAAACACATGTCATTTTGTATAGAGGCGTTGTCTAAAATCTCACCATGTTTCACCAGGGGGGAAGGGGGCAGTTAAAATGTTGCTAAAACATCACGTGATTAATGCATGATCCCTTACTGGACAAGGACTAATGGGAGGTCTTTGAACACGTGCTTATTAGGTATCAGTTATAAAAATAATAATACATTAATTAAAGAGTCGCGGCAGACTAAGGAGAAGATCGTCTTGGATAGCTTCCTCAGGAATTGGCGATAGGAGGCACAACACAGAGGAAATTCCTCATGGAAAATAGAAATTCCCATAGCAATTTTTGCTTTACCTGAAAGTCGAACCCAGGGCCCCCACGCTCAACAGTCGTGCTTGCGACCACGAACCAATAAGAAAGGCACTGATACTTAACCCGTAACTTTATTTTCTGTGTTAACGACAATTCCACTTAAAATGAAGGTTTTATTCTTAACAAGATCGTATTTATACTGTCTTGATTTGTGAATAACGGTCCATCTTCACACATTTCCCGGAAATAACAGCTCAGATTGAAGTCCTCGTAAAACAATTTATTCGACTGTTTATGGAAATTTGATTAAAGTTCACAGTTATGTCATAATTCATTTCTTTGGATAAGCTGTTTAGTTGGTGCTGTGTTTAATCTTTCTGGGATTTTCTAGAGCTGGTTTCATCAAGAGGACGCAAGTCACTTCGTCATTTTGAGGATGATTGCAGTGGTCTGTCATGATTTTATCTCTTGGACCTGATTAGAATAGCATAGAACACACTTTTCGGCATTATATATCTATCATACACTGTTCTCGCATTGTTCCCGGTAATTCAGCCTAAATGAGTTACATAATTTTGTAATACTAGCTTTTGCCCGTGGTTTTATCCGCGTAAATGTCATAGTGCTTATGGAATTTACTGCTCGTTCTTCTCCATAGAAACCTACTGTTTACATCGAGCAACAACCTTCAACTTTCTGACTGACTGACTCCTTCACAGTTCAAGAGATAATTCCGTTAGCTTTTTGAAATTTTGTTCCATGGGTTCCATGCCTAGAAATGGTTGCTGTATGTAAATGGTTTATTGGAAACTAGCGTTTGCTCGAGACTCCGTCCGCATAAATGTCGGTTATTTCGTTGTGGGTAATATATTTTTATTATGTGTGTGTGTGTGTGTTTAGGGTATCGCAGTAGGTTAACAGATCTGTAATGGTAGTTTTTAAGGCTGTTACATATAACATAACATAATATCACGCCTGTAATCCCCGAAGGGTTAGGCAGAGGTGTACCGATTAGTACACCCACATTTCGCCAGTTATGTTTTTAGTCCCATGTAATAGGGGGCGAGCCTATTGCCATCAACCGGGCACAAATCCAGACTCCGAGGCTGCTACTGAGAAATTCCTGATGGAAAAACCCAATAACACTTAGCCCGACCTGGGAATCGAAACCAAGACCTCATGCACAGCAGTCGCGCTTGCGACCACTAGACCAACGAGGCAGTCCGAAGAGGGCAGTCAGAGGCAGTCAGTAAATATAAATAAATAAAATCTCGACTACCTAATTCCCCCCTTGCAGCTTCCATTAATCCGTCCACAACAAAGTATCCCCACAGTAGGTACATGAGTGTTCAGTGCTACTCTACAGCCTCCACCGAACATGACGTAAGAGCAGCAGCATTGTTCATACGTTTGTTACGTGGTGGGAAATCTGGTGTTATCTGTTTCGCCACACCGCCATAATTGTGGGGCATTATGTTAGTTTTGTAAGTCACAGCCTCTCGGACTATGTGCATTGAGCAAAGTGTGGCTTGATTTTGTGTTTGTAATCGAGAACTTGTGATGTTGACAATGTTTCTTTCTAAGTTTTAATGATGTTATCAAATGCTGAGTTAGAATTAAAAGTAAAAATGTTACAGAATCATTTTTTAAATTAAATTAATCTGACAATCTTAAGTAATTCTATATTATGTTTAATGTTGTTATTGTGTTATGTTGGTATGTACGTATTAAAAAGCTGAAGAGCTTTTTGAACGCGCATTTCTCCAAAACTACTGATCCGATTCTGCAAATTCCTTTAGTAAAAGGAAGCAATGTTATCCCTGAGTGTTCTAGCCTATATAAATAAATTATAAAAAAAAACAGAGATGCGTAGGAAAATGAACGTGGGCAAAGCCGGGTGCAAAAGCTCGTAGGTAGGCAAAACATTAAAAAAAAATCTTCACTTTTTTATTTTAATAACGCTTTGTCACCCGACTTTTTTAGATGCTTAGAGTTAATTATCTGAAGCAATAAACCGAAAAAAATATAATAATAAAGAAATATCTCCCGCTTATAAACCCGTAAAAGTAAACTCTAACAAAATTATAGGTGTAGTGATTGTCAGAAATTAATATAATTCTTTATTAGTCGTACTTTTACGATCGGCTCATGTCCGGATTAATTTAAAGGTGCTATCATAAAAGTTGTCCCTTGTACTTTATTGCTACCGGTATTTTATCACCTTAAATTATTTTTTGTAATTCCCATAATAATTTTGGAGTTTATGAAAAAAAAAAAACGATTTAATATTGTGGGGCCGGTTGATATTGGATTGTGAATATAGCTGATCAGAAAGTACAGAGCACCCCAAACTATCTGATTGCTATTTATTTATACCTGGAATTATTAAAAAATCTATCTCTACATAGTATAAGTCGCTTCCCGTTGTCTTTCGCTTAGATTTTTTAAACAGCCCAACGCATTTTAATGCAGTTTTCATCAATACATAGTGTATTTCAAAAGAAAAGTTTATACGAAGATAGTATTTACATTGCACCCTGAAGCCGGGGCGGGTCTGCTTCAAATATATAATGCCTATAAGCATATACTTGGCTGATGGGTGCTCGTATCGTCTAGGTCCCTTTAGGTAAACGAGGTGGAATAAGAGATATCACATTGCTGTTAACTACGCATAGTGCCCATGAAACTAAGTAGCTTTGGGCAAAAAGTTATTGCTGGGAAGCGATTTTTTGTTTTAAACACTGTTTTTGATAGTGCGCTATGTAACACACGCAAACATAGTGCTTATGGGCGCATGTAACAATATAGGGGTTGTAGGTGTACTTAAGTAATAACTTTTAAAACTTTTTGATCATCCTAAGCGGTCCTGCTTCGGCTAATGACCTTTACACATTTAGCGCCAAAGGACCAATAAATATTTTTTTATGCTTAACAAAATATATGCAGTTAATTTGTCTCAAGTTGCGGAGTTATCACGATTTTGTCTGATAATTTATAGTGTTCCAGGCTTTAATGTAATCCAATAAAATCGTCAGTAAAACCGTGGCTTTCTTTAAGGCCTATAAAAATATTATACGACTGAATGTAATGCCGAAATTGTTTATGCATATGAGAAATGGTCCTTTCGGACTTAAGCGCCACCTACGCATGCGCACACTCAGTAAAAGGCTTATGATTCACGAACAGAGAAACAGGATTAAGTGATGGACTAACTGCTTCTGTCACTACAACCTGTTTAATTCTGAGTAAGGTTGTATTTATTCTGAAGTTAACTTAGTCTGACATGAAATATTTTACGAATTTTAATATGAACCCACTCACCCATCACTGACATCCGTGAGGAAACCTAAATGAAAATTAAATGTAAGTCTGAAATTGCCAATTCGTCTTAAGTGCCTTGATTAATTTGAATCTATACTAATTCATATACTATAAAGAGGTATAGTTATTGTTAGCGACGAAATAATTATAAACTAGCGTGCTGTTAAATTATTATTATATTAAATAAAATTGTACATTAAAATGGCGGATTAAAACTGCGTTTGATATAGTAAAATTGATGCTTAGATTTTTTGTTAGTAAGAGGTGATCTCTGAAAATATTGGTCCGATTACAAACATTCTTTAACTGATAAAAATCTACACTCTTGTTGAGTGTCATAGGATATGTTTAACTTCTACCATTTGTCTTTAACGCGGACGAAGTCGCGTACAGAAGCTTATATTTAATACAACGCCTTTGAACACATATAATAATATTTTGCTATTATAGATTCTATTCATGTCAACAGAATTAATTCAGAATTCTGATCACTACTATAATAGAGTAATGAACTTGAAAATAAAAAACCAACGAACAATACATAATGAAAGGCTCCTAAAAACCATTAATTACCCTAAATAATTGTAAACGTCACATGTCACTCCCAAATATGTTATCACCCGACAATCAGGCCGTAATGTGCGGTACATGCGCGCACGCATACATAAAGCCGGAAGGGGTGGGCGCTTTGTTTGTCCGGCTGTTTGTTCCTCGCAAACCTGGGACTCGGGGCACCGTGGGTCGAGGTCTAATTTCCGTGTGTCAACAGTCGTTAGTAGTGATCAGTTCCCTTGAGACATGATCTTATTGCTTTTATGATTTTCTTGTCTTTACGAAGCTGTGATCCTTTTTTGTTTGGGCTTATTATTGTCTTGTCACAATTTTATAAATATACAGGGTGTTTGGAAGGTCGAAATAATAGCCAGTTTGAAAGATACAAAAAATAATGTATCTTTCAAACTGGCGATTATTTGCAACTAACTACAAAATTTTGAGGTTTGACACCAAAAATCATGGAAAAATTGTCACACTTCGTCTAAAACAAGTTCTGTTCAAATAGTTCTAAATAGCCTATACTAGCTCCGCTTTGCGGCTTTGCGTGGACCTTCTAAACACCCTGGATAATCACCATTTAAAATAATATTATAAAGCTAGAATCTGAAAGTACCGGTTGGATTGGAAAGATTATTTTTGTATTTATGATAGTCAGATTCATGAGGAATAGTATACATATAACATGGTTGATAAAAACCAAGTTGACGAAGTCGCGGGCATCAACTAATCTTTTAATAACCTTTGAAATCAACGGTATATTCCACCCATATAAATAATCAAGAAAACCCGGATATCAATGCAAAAACGAGTCGATGTTCAATAAGTAATACTTGTTCTGAGCAAACATAATATGATACCGTCGTCCCGGATGTAATGAATATTTGCTTAGGAGTTCTGGATATCGTTTCAGTAGGGTTGTCGGCAACTTAATAACCAGCCAGTTAAGCGGACTTTTGGGTGATAAAAGGCGGATTTTATATCCGAAATATTCTTAAGTTATAATGAATTAAATGTAAAAAGGCTAAGTAAAGGCGGACACCGAGTAAGATGGCTGGATACACATCCAAAAAGCCTGGGTTATTTTTTGCGTTGCGGAAATCCTAACGGACTTCTTCTGTCGTGGGGGTGACCATGACGGACTCTTACCGGCTAAAACCGCAGTGTTCCACCTCTGCCTATGCCCGGGGGCACGGGATTCGCACAAGCATTAACCGCTCCCCTGACACATCCAAAAAGCCTGACCATGTCCAGCTTTATCCGGACACCTAGCAACCCTACTTGGTGGCATTCGAAAGGCTGCGTCATCCAGGATGTGGATGTCGTATTAATTATGAGAGCAATAATGTCCTTATTTGTGGAAAAGATGGAGAAATTAGTTTAATTGCTTCATTTGATGTTGGTAAGTAATTCAGCAGAAATAATGACACGTTTAACTTAACTGTGTGCTTGGTCATCATGACACTGGTAGGTACAGGAACACCTTTTTTATTACTTAAAGTAGCTATACCATTTCACCTGCGTTTACTTACGTCTTTGGTAACGTTTTCGTCCCGGGGATCGTCTTTTGTATTTGATAGTACAGGCCTATGTTACTAAATACTAGAGATTTCTTCTAATACGACTGGTAGTTCAATAGATTAGCGCGTTTAAAAAAACACCAAAGTCGATTACATATACAACGTGGCGCTACCATGGTGACATTAATTTAACACACGAATAGGGCTAGTGTCCATAAATCATATTCAATAGGACAGGTTATAGAAATACGTAAATTGAAAAAAAAATTTTTTCGAACAAACTAAATAATAAAAAAGTAACCAAAATTTGGATCACTCTGTACAAAAATTCATTCATGAAATTAGAATACTATCACCTGGTTGAATTACGTTTACTCGAAGCGGCAACGTCTCGCTTGCGCGCTGGCAACCACGCTTGCGCCTGGTACTTGAGATCGGTCCGATTGTAATTTGACGACATAATAATAACAAAGAAACCGAGCGTAGTTAATCACATATCACCTTCTCTTATTACTGTTTGTTATTATCACCATCATCACTAATCAAATTCACTTTTATTTAATAGTCTTTAAGTGTTTTAAATTATCAAGGAGACCACCTTGTTGGCGGATACCTACAAAGGGCTAAAGGGCGCTTCATGTTCTCCCGCACTTTTGAAAATAAATTGTCCCTTACAGCCATTTCCCTCATTCTGACGAAGGCTAGTTTTGGGCTGATTTTGAAAATAATGTAGCACATTTTCATTTTATTGGATTGGGTCTTAATGTGTAGACGGTTGATATGGGCGTTGAGACCTAGGATCCACTGGCTGGTTTTCGCGGATGCGCTAAAGAGCTTCTACAATAGTAGGTGGAGCTGCCGTGTAGTTAGGATGAGTATTTGCCATCACGATCACAGGTTTACACAAGCACTAATAACACAAATAAAAACGTCCTTATTGCCAAAGATGTAAGTACCTATCGTAATAAGAAAGAAAACTAACGAAAACAAAGCAAAGCGTCTTTATCGCAGTACCATGATCTAACAATTATCCTAATTACACAAAAATAAATAAATAAAATAAGCAAGCGTCTTATTCGCGGAAACATTCACGAAAATAAATACGATTATTATGCGCACGAGTAATCACATCAATAAGTGTGTCAAGGGCATGGGTCCGACGAGCACTAAAAAATAAAAAGGATCCGCTAGTTGCGGGGGAGGGACAAAGACACCCGACGCCTGCGTCTGCGTCGCCTACGATACTCGCCGACAAAGGGATCTCTCTTTCCTTCAATTAGCCTACTCTTTGCATTTGTTTCATCTTTTTAGTATTGCTTATTCGTTTTAATTTCATTGATACGATGCTAGTATCCGTGACCCCGGCAAATGACCGCTGGGCTAGAGTTCTTTAAATACAGGTTGCTCCAAGATGCTATTTTATAAAATTTGAAATAACTCATTAATTAATAACGTTTTATGGTTTTTTCTTTTTTATATAAAACAAAAATGTGTAACCCTATACGTGTGTTAAATTAATGTCACCATGGTAGCGCCACGTTGTATACCTACAATTGACATAGATTACATGTTAAGCATTTCACGTCAAAAATAAAAGTCGTTTCCCAGCAGTATTTTTTACTCCTAGTTACCTACTTAGTGGGTTGGTACTACAAAAGTACTTCATAAGTTCCAACTACGTAGCAATATTTGTCAGAATGTTGACTTTCCGATTGCCCGGTAAGCACCGGAAACAAAGCTTGTACAAAAATCCATCATTCACCAAAATATTTCGTCCATTCACCGCCGTGTTTACATCCAAACCAGGTGTTGCCAGATTTAGAACGCCTTGCGCACGCGCATAAACACGCGTTACAGTGAACATCCTGCGTCTGCAAGTTTAGATTTTATTATTTAGTTTATGTTTGCTTTGGATCGTGTGACGGCCTTTTATTTTAGTGTGTTGGGTTTTAAATGGTGATGTTACTTGTTTGTTGTGAGTTCTTCTGTGATGTAATGGAATGTTATCTTTAACTCCTGTTCAATCTGAAGGCTACACATAACCACATAGTATGAAACATTTGCTCCATTTCTAAAGTGTAAATTATGTAATACACTGTATATTATTTGATGAGATATTTTTTAGAAATTGGTCCTTTCGTACATGTTTTAATTAAAATCAGAAAAAGGACCTTAAAAAGCGCAAGATGAATCATAATTTTAACCTCAAAGCTCATTTGCAATTCTGAATCAGAGCATCAAAGATGACCAATAAACTTTAGGAACTTTAACAGTATCCTTCATACCACAATCAGTGTTGGACTAGAATGTTAATGGTAACAAACAGAAATAATTGTATGGCTGCAATCAGAATCCAAGAATATTCCACTTATAAACGACAACCGCATTGCAGTAATGAGCACCGTATTCGACTGATACCGTTTTGGTGGTTCTGAGATCGATAAATTGCGAAATAATGTTTTGACGACCAACATTAAGAGCAATGGCTGTACCGTTTTCTGGTCCTTCGAGTCGCAAACGTCATTACTTGACTTGCAAGTCAGGGTAGCAATTGTATTAACTTTTAAGAACTTTTCGCAGTCCAAACTCAGTTTTAATTTGTCGCTGAGATGAGATTGCGACTACATTTTAAACGTATTTGTTTGGAAAAATTGCCTTCTCGCGTTTATGTCTCCAACGAAAGGGCCTGCAATTTTATGCGCACCGTACCTGATCCGGTAGTACAATTGTCGGCTTTAAAAATTATAGTAACTTACCTATTGATAGTCTAGAAGTCTGTTGGGTACTAAATCCTAACCTCGCCCATTTCACATTGTGCTCTAATAAGTACTTTCTCCTAGATACTAGATATTAGCTATCTTTGGGCTTAGAAAGTTCACACATGTAGCACTGTCATTTGCAAAGTAATTATGCTCGTAAATATGTCTCCAGATAAACCTTCGCTAATTATAGGCGTGACAGTCTTAGGCATATGTATACTAGAATTATAAAGAGGTAGAATTTATAAGACGTAATCTCTGGAAGTACCGGTACGATTACAAAAACATTTCCATTGGTAGATAGCTATGTTATTAGAGGAGTGCCATAGGCTACCAAAAGAAAAAAAACAATACGAGTATGTAAATTTTAACTTTTTGTCAAGGTGGGTACCTGATATGGTACCCACCCTTACTAAAAATACCATTTTTTAGCGCGACTTTCTATACCTCGCTGATTCACACGCGTTCAGTATCATATTTGATTACTACTCCACTCCCGACGGTCGTAACGTGATGTTATATAAGTATAGAAGTATAAATATCCAACATAAGGCTAGCCACATTACAATCTAGGTAGTTCGGAATGTGGCGTCAGGTCTGATGCACGTAACTTAGTTTAGATTACCTTAGATTCTGTTAGTCATGAACGGCCTTATAAACGTGCTGAGCCCTGCTGGAGCAACATTACTGACAACAATCTGTTCTTCTCAATATTGTGAAACTCCTCCACATAAGTACACCTTCCACATAGTTGGTTAATAAACTAAATAATTCCTGCTCAAAAGATGCACTTTATCTGCTTAGTTAGGAAGTATTTATCTGCACTTAAATCCCTCGACCCCTGTACTGTTGTATGCACCCGTAAGGACTATGTTTTGCGTGAATTAGAAACAGTGATTTTCATCATCATATCGGTATCTATTCTTTCTAGTTTTTTCTAATGGTTAGTAAACGCAGTTAACAGCTATGTAATGTATCTTTTAACCCGTATTTCATCACTGATTTCCTTGTCCATACTTATAATTTATAAGGCGTTGTCCAATGAGACTACATAACCAGTAACATTTACAAAACCTGCAATCTCACAAGTATAACATTTACGAGTAGCAACAGTACCAACTATTTATCACATAAATTCACATACCATAGCCATTTAAATGGTATT
This sequence comes from Hoplodrina ambigua, assembly GCA_949774945.1. Lineage (NCBI taxonomy): Eukaryota > Metazoa > Arthropoda > Insecta > Lepidoptera > Noctuidae > Hoplodrina > Hoplodrina ambigua. The sequence goes on from OX458983.1 coordinate 11,682,308, forward strand.
GGAGTGAGAGGTACACCGCAAGGCCGCGCTGGTACCTCAAGTGTAAAGCTTCGAATACACGATATAAACTTGTTTTAATTCAAGTTTCCGGTTTATTTTCGTCACAGCGGATTATCGTCAAAACATGTTCGGTTATGGAAGTTCAAGATCATTAGGAAAGGTTCGGTCGTTTTGGCGGTGATAGATGGTTTGAATTAATAGTAGTAGGCACGTGTACTTTGCCTTAGGCATTCTCTACCAGTCAACCAAAGGTGGTGAAAAGATAACATGGTAGGTGCAAATTATCGTACCAGCGTAAAAGAAGAAAATTTAAAAGAAAAATACTCACAAATAAAATGAAATGAACTCAAGTACAAAAATAATATGTAATTCGAAATTAGAACTCGTCTTTGCCTAGCTCTCATTTATATGTTTTATAAATGAGAGGCAAAGACCCACTAGGTTGGAAACTGAGGCAATGTGATGATGCTGCCTTAAAGAAGAGACAAGAAAATCTACATCCAACCTCTACCACTTTTGTATCTAAACGTTAAAAGCTGTGTTTTATAGTTTTAAAATCTAATTAGCTTTCAATCAGTCCCAAATTACTGATGATTTTGCTATCATAATACCAATGCACAAAAAACTAACTTAATAGACTAATCTCATTAACAAACACTTAAAACAATTATCTAGATAATTGCTTATCTTACAGACTTCATTTCAAACATAACTAACTTACACCTCAATAAATTGCTATAAAGATTTTATCAGGCGTGTAACATTACATTAGGACTTAAGTCAACACCTAGTTCTTAACTAGTGGAACAAGTCCTAGGTATATTTAAGTTATTAAGTAAGTTGGTTACGTCATCACTAAGTTATCCAACCTGTCGCGCCCTGTGTTGCTACAATCGTAATGTAGGTAGTTAGGTACATGTAATTATTTGTAATTGCTTTAATGTGTGATTTGATTGCCCGGGGAATGGGTTTAGGTGTGTACATGTGTATTTTGGTAATTTAGATCATGTTAATGGCTTTACAAAATGTAAATGATTAATATAATGTGCGTTTTCAATATCAAATTGAGATTTTGCAAGAGAATATTAGGGTATATATTTTACCTGTTATAAAAGCAAAAGACCACTCAGTGACTAAACAAGAAATCTCGATAACTACTTGACCTATGAAGCTGTGGTAGGGTAGAAGGTTGCGGTAGGACCGAATCAAGGGGTTCTCTGATTGTTACGTAAATGAAATCTAGGTAAAATCTAGTTAATTACAAAGGTAAAAAAACTGGTCCTTCTTTCCGAAAACCTTCCCCTTGCAGAAATGTCATGCTTTTGATGTGATGCAGGTTTGCTATACTGATATAACTATACATAAATAAAAGTTTGTTTTTATATTTTTCGTTAACTTTTACTAAAATCATTTACATGCCATTATCCATTTCTAGATCAACTATTGTTTTGAGAATGATATGGAAAACATTATAATAAACAGTTTTTTACTACAATAGGTACGGTCTCTAAACTATTCAACAACGGAATTTGATTGTTTGTTACCTATGGTTTCAATTCGTGCCTATTCAATTATTTAATACAATAGCGGGTACCTGTACTTGATTATTTTATTTCTTGACAAGCATTCGAGATTATATCGATAACAGTTCTAAAATGTTTATTTCCCATTTGTTTGTTGTTTTAAAATCACTGTTAATAAACAGTTGAGTAACTTCACTACATAATCATTTATAGACTAACCATAATAAATGCGAAAGTAACTCTGTCTGTTTGTTACGCTTCCACGGCTAAAACATTGAACCGATTTTGATGGAATTTAAAATGAGGTAAATTTGGACCCCAAGAAATGACAAAGGCTATTTTTGACCTATGTCCCTTTAAAGTTAGAGTGAACAGGCTTCTTCTGGGTAACCTCAGTCCATCTTTGACTTTGTCACCTCTGACCTAGACTAGAGCCAAGAGCAGACCCATCTTATAAAAAAAAATAATCCTGTAAAAATCTGTCAAACAGACTCTCTTACGACTTCGATCTACAAAACTAAATTACGATATAAAACTACATCGAACTCTTTTTTAAAACCATGGCTAGCTACAAACACACATAGGTATTTTCCATCACAAATTACACCATATCCTATTTATAGTCTTCCCACAGGTTAAAAAGTAATCACGCGCGAGAAATGGCCGACTCGCGTGGTACCCAGGACCAAAATATCAAGACCTGCCCCTCTCTTCTGTGGTCCTCCAACTGCAGATGTTCTAGGTGTATTTCCCTAGGTGTCTTAGAGGTCTTGGTTAGCTGGTAGGGGAGAAGCACTGGTCATTAGACCGATGAGCCATGCCTTCCTGATTTTACTCGTATTGTCTTTGAGTTCTCACATTAACGATTCGAGATAAACCCCTATAAGTTGCGCAAGAGTGTCTTATGTGTTTTAGTTCTTTGAATGGGAAATTCACTAATTTATATGCTTATGGTGATTTACATTATTCTCGTGGGTAGAACACTGTCCTTACATTACATAATATTATTAGTATTCAGTAATTATTATTGTTTATAACTTCCTGTTAGAAAGAAGAAGAAGGTAAGAGGGGGTCAGGTAATGTAGTCTAAACGTACTTTTTTTTTCAATGGCCCATTGCTGATCAAATGCTTCCTCCAATTTCTTTTAGGAGACTGCATTATGATTATTTTAATTTCGGTAAAGTACCTACCTATATTTTATCAGTATTTTCCAACATAGAACCAACCAACGTCAAAATGTTTCCAATTATCAAATCAATGTTTTGGATGCAATTGAACTGTTATTGCTGGATAGTAAACTGATTAATTGGCATATTGAATTAGTTAAACGCACATTGTTGGATTTTTTTATTGAGAGATTGACTATTATGCTGGACTAAGATCAACTTTTTTTGAAGAATCTATGACTATGAAGAACAGCAACCCTTTCATCATCAACCTCACCCTTCTACCTTTATCCTTACTATCTTTACATGTGAAACTGACACCGCAATTGTTTTTCTTCCCTTGTGTAGAGTACTCCAACCCCAAAACTCATCACATTGTCCACATAGCCCACAAAAGGTCCTTTATCCGTCCTTGTCGTCGTCGAAAATTGTAAAACAAAGGGCCTAGTCACACAAAACAGCTGTTAGGCACGTAGCACCTCTCATTTAGAGCAGAACAATGCATTTTCAACCCTATTCTTACTACCATACGACTCAATTTAGCTGGTACTGGTGTTGCTGGATTAAGGCAATGGATTGTGGACTTTAGCTTTAAGAGTCAAGGCTGATATTTTGTTGGGATCGGTAATGGAAGCACCCTTCCGGAAAGGATAGGTGTCTGGGTTTTGAATTAAAGAGACAATTGTGCAGACAGACGGGTTCGTCACTCGGATTATGGTTATGGCATGTACTTTGACAATGCGAACAAAACCAGAGATAGATGCTTTAAAACGTGCTCTTAGTTTCATAATAAAATCTATGTAAAACTCGTAAAACTATGACTCCTGTCCAGAATCTAGATTGCGCTCGAGTACGTTTTATCATAACATTAATATAACCACAAGTCTCGAGAGGTCGCCGGTAGTTACTTTTCTCCGTGATAAAGTCAAGCAGTAAATCACAGGCAACATTTGCGTCTATTATATCTAGCGGATCAAAAGTCCAAGTCCTAACGGCACTAAAATCAAGACAAGAAAACTTAGACCTAGCCAAAGCATTAACCAACGACAATCAGTGTTAAATCACTCAGAATTGTCAACTATATGAATACAAGTGCTAAACATTATGTGATAAAATTACCCCGTTATTATTTCCACCTTGTCATGCAGAACCATGAGACTCGAGAAAGATTGTACAAATTTTGAAGAAGCAGACGAATCTCGAAATTGGTCCTTATGCTTTCTGACGTAGGTCCTTCGGTACGGTAATTTTAGGTTGGTGTACGCAAGGACATTTTCAAAGCATGCAACGTGAGGAATGCATAATGATGGATCTGCGTGCTGCATCAGTAATGTGGTGCTGAATGCGTCTTATTATATACCTTTTGTGTTTGCCACAGATGACGTTATGAATATTGAACGGGCCGTCTGTAGGTTTTATTTTGTGTTGCGAACTTGCGAAATGGTTGGCTGTCAGTGTGGAGATATAGGAATTCAATTGCCTGCGTTTAACACCAACTTTTCTATTTGAAACTGTCAAGTATTGTTTTCTTCCATAGGTGTTAATAGTATTTCAAAGGCAAATGGAATGTTCTTGTCCCGTTCTATTTGAGTGTTTCTTTTTTTTAAGTTTGACGGTCAAAGCTCTTTCGCACTCATTGTAATGCAAGCTCAGCTGTCACGGTTGGCGCCACGTGACCAACGGGACACTGAAAAAACAAACAATAAAATCGCGTGGAAGCCAAAGTAATCTGATAACAAAGTTAAAATGAAAGAAAAATAAATAATATAACTTAATCCAATACGCAGGCATGTATACGTTCATTTTTATTACCAGCTGTGTATTCGGTTGTGTTAATTGTCTAGGCAAATATTCCTACTTCACGTGCGTTAATTAGTCTACTCAAGCGTACATGTGCTGCTTCTATTAGTGTAACATTAGCATTGAATACTTCATTGATTTTATTTTTAGTATCACGTTTTTTTCCTTCTTTCACCATTTTCTACACCTGCGCTTATTGGTTTTGATTGCCTTCTTACTACTTTGATAAAATCTCTAAAGAGTCTTGTAAAGAGGTTTTTTATACGTCAAAATGGAAAGTTAGTTTGTTCATCTTTAGATAAATTGTACTTGACTTTAGAAACATAATCTTAAAGTGCGTGATCGTTGGCGTATTCATTTTCTGAAGCCTTTATATGAATTTACTTTCATCAGATATATTAGCACAGTGACAACTATACGTTGAGGTTTATGACGCTTTTATTCATTACTATCAGTATTGAAACGTCAAGCTAATAAATAGTAGTATTATTTACAAACTGTTTGATTCAGACGTCTAATAAGAATTGACTTCATCGTCTTATCATCGACCAATTGCCGCACGTGTTTTCACAAAGATTTTAGATTTTATGTAAGAAAAACAAAGTTGCAAAAATCTCACGTGAATCTCACAGTTGCCAATAAATAAATTGAACAAAAACCTCGATGAACTCACACGTTTTATTTGGAACACACACGTAAACGCTTTCATTCATCAATCCGGTGAATGTGTTGCAAATCCCGAGCAAGGTCGTCTGTTAAAAACAGCGTTTTCACACAAATATATCGAACGATTACTTAATAGTTCCCACAACCTTCAACTGTCGTTTTTCGGTCACACGCACGGCTATTGGCAGATTTTCAAATAAAACCCATTCCACATTTTACCTAAATACTAACTGCAATAATTCCTACAATGTACTGAGAATTCGTATGCCCTGGAATTTTCCATTGCGGAGTTTTTGGCGAGATGTGTCAATAGTTGCGAAGAAATGGCGCAATGGTTGCGAAATGGTGATCGAAACTGCTTTCGGTATTTGTGGAACGCTGATTCATAGTGTTACTTATTGAATACAAATTCGGTTAGATATGCGAATAGTTCCCTGAAGTCCTATTGCGAGTGTTCTTAAAGGTCGTTTGTAAGAGATTACTGTCACCTCAAGGCTTGTGTTTATGGAGAGGGATTTCCGCGAACCGATTATCCTTAAACATTCTCGGACAGACCTATATACTGCTGAGAACTTGGATCATCATCTTTCTGCCAAGTATCCTAATCTATTTTAGCGGCGCAGCATATTACATAATATATGAAGCAACAAGAATAATGTAACCATGACTTGGTAAAAACTAACCGAAAACAGGTGGTTCCTTATTCATTCTTATTCGAAGACACCTCCCTACCTTTTAGAACGACCATCTGGCTTGCAACTTTCCGATTTCTTGAGAGTTCTAAAGTGCCTGGGGGCTACTCTTTCATACATTGCGAATTCTGACTCAACTGGATACTATCCAGATGACTCAGATGACGCCATACCTACTTGTAACACGTACGTGGTCCTTTTGCACAAATTCATACAATGTACAAAAGGACCAGATTCCAAACAGCATTACAAACAAACAAGTAAGTTAGTAACGCATTCCTTTGCATAGACGACCCTTTAAGGTAAATGGAAATTCGTATTCGAGCCAAAAACATGATGTAACGAACAAAGCGTCATTCTTAGAAGCGACATTAATATTTCCACGGCATATTACACCTCATTTTGTAGCAGATCGAATTCCTTTATTGAATTAATGGTTTCGTAACTGTCCGGCACAGTTGAAAACAATGGACATTGACAATTGGGTACGACATGTCAATTGCCGGATCGCCGGTCTATAAGCACGGTGACCTGTTAATCCGTAAAACCGTTTTTTCCGGACTAGATTATTTTTTATGCAGTAGTGATGCTGCTTTATTGCTTTCTAATAATACTGCTTTCTTCAAAAGAATGGAAAATAGATTTTAAGCTCCTAAATGGAGCTCAAAGATGCTTTTTTATATCTAGTGATTCTACTGCTCGTTGTTAGAGCTTCGAGTATAGTAATTTATATTATAATATTAAAATACAAAATTAAAAATTAAAATACTTATAACATTTTGAAACCTATCTGACTTGTTATTACAAATATTATCTGCCTGAATTTGAAATTGAGGTGAAAATCAATATTAAACAACTATTATACAAAAGGCATAAGCAATGGCATTTAAGAGATTACCAGTCCCAAATGATAGCGGTCGTTCATGAACATGATGGCCTAGCACCATATAGCTCAACAGCTTTCATATAGCCTACTAATTAATCTAGAGATATGTTAAGTAATAATTAATGCAGGATTTAAAGCAATTAATACGCACTTAGTATTAGCATGGGTCATTAAGGATTCCACACAGGAAACTATAAAGATAGCAACAAATTTTATGGCACATATATTGTCATAGATGTTTCCGCTCGCATAAATACTTACACAAAAATCTTTTTTAACATAGAAAGTGCTAAAAAGCCCATTATCGCTGTTTAAATTAACATTTTAATTAAAAATTATGTTACTACAGTAAATACCAACATAATGTTCTGTTCATCGTCTTCACATTCGTATAAATGTTAGATGAACCAGTACAAATTATTGTAAACATTTTTGTTTAAAGCTGGCGCCCGGCCCCGGCTTTGCTCCGGTGCAATATAGGTACATAAAGTTTTCTCTTGAATCACTCTATCTATTGATGAAAACTGCATTAAAATCATAAGTATAACGTTTTTTACCCATTCTTCTCCATACGAAACTAATACCTATAGCAATGGGAAACCAGTTATTTTTTCTTGTACCTGTTGTCAAAAGGTCTTATTGAAATAAAAAAATTGACTTGGACTTTATCAAAGAAGCAAAAGTCAAAAGTCAAAAGTCAAAAACATTTATTTCAATTAGACCGATTACAGGCACTTTTGAATTGTCAAGGAGTCTGTCAGTTAGTCCGAAAATTGAAGCTAGTTGCTCGTTCCAAAATGGAGGTAGGCCTCTATGGAGAAGAACGAGCAAGAAACTCCACGGCACTCTTTTAAATTAGGTTTTTACAAAAAGCTTCAAAGCTTCAACTTTCTGACTAACTGACCCGACTCCTTGTCAATTCAAAAGTGTCTGTAAATGGTTTAACTTAAATAAATGCTCTGACTATAGAAACATTGAGAAATTCGCCCTTAAACACACACCAGATTTCCAACGATTCAGTAATAAGCATTACTAATGTTCCTGTTGACCTAACTAAATCGTACCGGTCAAACGAGAGTCGAGTAATACCGGCTCAGCACTCGATGCGTTTACACAATTCCATTCCATACACAGTCTGGATTGTTAGGCAAGGTAACAATAGTTTTCCTTGAAATACTGGCATCTGCCCGCGATTTTGCCTGCTTAGAAATCAGCATAAAACATAGCACTCGGCAACTTAGCAGCTTTCTGATATATTTTTTTATCGGTACTTCCAGAGATTACCTCTTATAAACCATTCTTCTATCTTGTTTAATGGTATTTTTTTTAATAATCCATAATCGGATCGATTTACGTTTTGAATTAATTAAAGCTACCCTTCGCACTTTCATACTAAATTATTCTCATCTGAAATTAGTAAACCCCAATCGACGTGACGCGATATCAATATTTATTCCCGAAAGATAGGCCTTTGCCCTTACAGTGGGACAACACGGACACAGACTAAAAATAAAATAAATAAATAATTCCTCCAAAAATATCCAGCAATTTCCGATCACGAAGAGATACGGGGTCACCTATTTCACTAACTACAAACACGACCCAAAAACAACAGCGCCGGCGCAGTCCTCAATACCAGATTTAAAACTATTGTAAACAAAATCTTCAAGCTGAAATCTTCATTACCAGTGACATATTGTTACGACTCAATATAAACTGTGTAAGCAGGTAATCAGGTTCAATGCCGCCCCAAGGCCGTTGTTTTGGCATGCGCATGCGACGTTAATGCGGGACATTGACATGTTAACATGTTTTAATTCTGGTTACTCCGCAATGGGAGGAATGCTTGCAGGAAATATTTTTGCCAGTGACTGAATGGTTTTATATTAGGTTTGCTACTATATTTAAATGGTTACATACGGGGTGTAAAAAGACATACAACATACGCGCTAACTACGCATAAGTACTGCCCATCAAATAGCAATATTGAGCAAAAAAAATTACTGGGAAACGACTTCTATTTTTGGTGTAAAAAATCAATTTACTGTGGTAGGTCGAGCGCAATGTAATACACGCTAGATTGTGCATCCAATAGTAGAGGGGTTGTAGGGTTTTTAAAGTTTAGTTAAATGTTTTAAACTGGTTTTCGAAAAAAAAAACGTGTCGAAAAGTTGGAACTTTGCCTTTCAATGCCCAATAACCAGATTGATGGGAAAAATATGTAACTGTCGGCTATTTTAAGCGTCTTTTTACACACGTTCTTCAAGATGTAGTTATAACGAATTAAGTAATTAAATGTTTTGAAGTCGGTTAAAATATCCAAAAATTTATGAAATCAGAAGTAGAGAAAACCTGCGCTTAATTTATTTTGACACCAATTTAACCAATTATGACATTTCATTCAATTAGTTGGCATTCTCTAAAAATTAAAACAGCGCCCACGCATTTAAAAATAAGCCACACGCATGGGCGTGATTTGACAGTTATTAACAAACGAATGCAAAATGGCCGCCGTCACGGTTCGGAAAGCACATTGAGATGTTTATCAATGGAGGACACAAAGGGACAATATCGCGTTACGTTCAGTGGCCTTTAGCTCAAACTAGTACAAATAATTAAATGGAGTTTAAATTGGAATGATTAAGTCATAATATTGAGTTGATGCAGATTGTGGAGGGCCGACCTCGCTGCTTGGAGCCTTGAGTTTGAGCTACTTTGTGGTTTTACATAAAAACATTAACTTAATGATTGTACTTATAACTGATTAATTGACCAATTCAGAATAGGCGAGTTCGATTTTAAGTTTTATGAGCAAATAAATTAATAAATTCGCCTCAAAGGACCAAGATTGTGTAGTCAATCTTTTTTACCTAATATTATTTTTAGTTGATAGAAAAATATTGGTAAGTTAAATAAATGAAAAAAAAAAAACAATTTCTTTCTTAATTACAATGAAATGTACAATCAACAGACAAAGAAAATGTAAATATAAAGACTGAACACAAAGATACTGTATGACAGGGATATCTTTCAGATATTTGAGCGAAAATAATCGTCTCGGGAAAGTTTAAAAATCCCTAAAGTCCATAGTTTTGTTGCCTTAGCCCAATTAAACGTTGTCACAACCAAGCAACAAGCTTAAGGCATTCGCGACCGTTAATTAGTGACATCCTTAAAGCAGTAGGTAAATTAACGCGCCCACTGACTATAAAACCTAAATTATGCAAGAATGTAGCAAAACTAACATAGCTACAAATGTTACGGCGCGCTATGAAATACTATGAGACCATTAAAAAATAAATGATCCCATAACTGTATTTAGAAGCTGATTTGGTTATATCCATAATAATAAATAAATAGCCAAGAGCGTCGACCAACACCTAAGGAGGCTCTCGTTGGGCGGTTGGATCAAGTGCTTGATTCAGAAATCGGCACTCCTGGACACGGCGCGTATTTTTAGAAGATTCCTTTCTCAGAAGCCCTGACCACCGATAGCTCGGACCCTGTTCCCGATGCCGATGGGCTACTATTTTTTATATTTTCAAATATTTTTATGATTTTAAATTGATATTTTGATATTTCACCAATAAGGTCAGCGTAGGTCTTTCTAGAGCGTCCCCTCCTTGCGTTGCCACTAAGTTACTTTAAAACAAATTAGTAGGACCTATTGTCGCACCTGTGTTATGTGATATAATAAATGCGTGTATACTCAGTGGAGTATTTCCAGAAACCCTAAAAGTATCGATTATCAAGCCACTACACAAAAAAGATGATAAAACAAAAATGTGCAATTATAGACCTGTAGCGTTAATTCCAGTATTTTCAAAAATTATTGAGAAAGTAATCTATAATAGACTCAACAATTATTTTGAAAAAAACAACATTTTTTGTGAAGAACAAATGGGATTCAGGCAAAATAAAACTATTAATATGGCAGTATACAATTTCCTGAAAAAGATACACCATAACATGGACAACAGAAAACCGGTTGTAGCAATGTACATGGACATGACGCGCGCTTTTGATTATGTTGACTATATAGTACTATTAAAAAAAGCTCTATAGCTATGGCATTAGAGGTAATGTGCTTGACCTCATACAATCGTATTTAAAAGGTAGAAAACAGTTTACTCAGGTCAGCCAAGTCAACATTAAGTCGAAAACTGAAATAATATACTCCTCAAGTACGAGAACAATTTCGTATGGTGTGCCACAGGGGTCTGTGTTAGGTCCATTACTCTTTATCTGTTATATAAATGATTTCCCCAACGTAACCAGTCATCAGATGTGCTTATTTGCAGACGATAGCACTATTGTTTACGACAAGGGTAACTTTAAAGAAATTGAATTAGATATAAACACAGACCTGGTCTCAATCATAGAATGGTTAAATGCCAGCAACCTTAAAATTAATTTAACTAAAACTAAAATAATGGACTTTAAACTGCGACAAAGAAATCCAACACAATACCAAATCAGGTACAAAGGAGACGTAGTGCTAGAAACAAACACTACAAAGTTTTTAGGATTGCACATCGACAATGATATGGCATGGAAAACTCAAATTGATAGTGTCTGTCTGAGACTTTACCGATTTTCTTATGCCCTTTATATGTTAGGTAAAGTTGCAAACAAAACTGCCCTCCTAACGGCATACCACGGTTATGTAGCCTCCACATTAAGGTATGGACTCATATTTTGGGGAAATGCTACTAATATATCCTCCGTACTTTTGGCACAAAAAAGATGCATCCGAGCCATTTGCAAATTAAAAACAACAGATACATGTAAGCCACACTTCAGGGATTTAAATATCCTATCAGTACCGTCGCTGTATATCTATGAGGTTTTGATGTTTGTAATGACTAATAGACATTTGTTTAATCATGTAGAAAGTCAACGTCGCTCAGATATGTTAAAAACAATAACCACCAGAACTGCTTTCGCTTATAAAAGTGTCTATGCAATGGCACCAAAATTGTATAACAAAGTACCTTGTCATTTTAGGAATAGTAAGAATAACAATGAATTCAAAAGTAATCTATTTAAGCTACTAAATGACAAGGTATATTATATTCTTTTTGTTTATGTGCTTTTTTTTTTTTTGCTAACTTTTGACATTATGTTTTTTTTTTCTATTATTTTCATGACATTTTATTTTATTATGATAATTTTATATCTTGACATGCTTGCCTTTAATTGACATTGTTTTTTTTATTTTATTTCCAATTAAATTTTGTATGCCTATCGGCGGGACATGGTTTGTACAATAGACATTTATATTGAAAAACACACTGTAATCACCTATGTTCACAAAATAAATAAATTGAAATTGAAATTGAAATTGAAAATTGAAATTGAAAAATGTATTTAAATAAGAATAGAAAAGTAATCCAAACATAATTTTATCCGCCATTTACAAAAATAAACACAATTTGAAATAAATTACTCAAATTGGAAACTTTAATAGCCAATCAAGGCGTCTTTCACCTTCTTTCACATTTAAAGGTGCGAACTGTCAAGAAGAAATACGATAACTCACGAAGACACCCGAGGGTGACCCGAAGTAGTCCGATGTTTAGATGAAACTAGTCTGTTAAACGATTTTGATCCTAATAGCCTGTCAAAACAATTGGGTTAGAAAATTTATAGCTAATTTAATTTAATTCATCTTGTGTGACATGGTTAATTAATTTATTAGTTTAATCAGAACTTTCGACGGACTTGAGATGAAGTCGCGAAATTATTGTGATATTCCTGATGAGTATAATCTACTAATGTAAATAAGCTCGATCGTAGTTTTTAATTATTGAGTCATCTTTTAATAAATATGGTTCTCAAAATGTAGTGAAAATTAATAATGAAGAATAAGGTAGAAAATTGCTCATCCTCCATTGAAAAGGGAGGATCTTCCGACCAGGCAGGTGTTAGCTACTGCCCGACGGTTTATATAAGCTAATGTCGTTGAAAACATTGATATCGCGATGTAGAAAACGTCACTTAAAGTTTGCATGTGGTCTCCTAGATGTCGCCACTACAAGTTTCTTTCAATTCACCTATGAAATCCCCACGATTACTTGAAGCACACCTACAGCTGCAGTTGTCTTTCTGGAAACCGCTGTAAGCATAATTTCGCATTCTCAAGGACATCATATTCCACCAGCACCCAGTGCGAGCTCCTGATTAACCTATGTCCTATATGCTGGAGTATCCCAAATGCCCGTTCACCTGCACCCTCGATGACCTTTGATGCGGCAGTAAACGTAGCAACCGTAGGACCCAAATAATTTCAATTGCTAAAGTTTTATCATGGATACGAAAAGAAAAAGACTCTCAATGTCCACTTAAGTGTCCATTCTAGTAATCACCACGTCGAACCTAGCCCCAGAAACCTAACATCATTTCACTCACCTCTTTCACTCAAATCTCAAGATCACAAGAACTAATGTCATTTAAATTAAGGTCTACTTTCACTGTGCCAAAACAAGATCATCATGCATAAGTAACGAGAATACCAATCTGTCAATATGTCCACTCGCTCGATATAATCTGTCAGCAGTTATTGAGAAGTCGGCAAACATTCGGACATGATATGATAACATGCCTGTCAATGTCATCGAATACCGGATCGGAAGTCTGAGAAGTCCGGATTTAAGATCTCTGTTAGGACTTTTTGATTGAAAAGAAAGCAATCAGGGAGCAATGTCTCAGTTGATTGCTTTTTTTTTCTTTGTTTGAATATAGATATTTTAGCATTTTGAGTAGCCTATTCTTATGTTGGGACTTAACTACTTCTGATTTTCATCAAAATTGGTTGGACAGTTTCAATGCAAAAAACTGCTCATTAAAAACACTCTACATAATTATGTACTCAGGACACTTTGGTTTCGTAGATCGAGACAGTTCAGGGGGGCAACCACCACCTCTTAAAACAATATTATTTTAATATTACTTTGCCTTCAGCACTGTTGGATTTCGAACGCTCGGCTCAGCTCTGAGAGTTGAAAATGCAACAACAGAAATTACAAAGTAATATTAAAATAATATTGTTTTAAGACATGGCGGTAGGCACCCTGTTCTGTCAAAACGTGCCAATCAATGTCAAAATTTTTCGCAATTTTCAACGTAATTATTTATGTTTGACATATTTTTTCTGGATGGTAAATTACACTGGCATATTAAAGCAGCTTGAAGTAATTAATTTATTAAGCGAATGTGGATTGATTCATTATGGCAGAATAAAACTCGATCAAAACCTATAAACTAAACTTAAAAAACATTTAATTTGATGATAAAACCAGTATCAGCATAATTAATTACGAATTCAACACCTTAATCTAAATAAAAACAGAAGTATTAATAGTACAACAGATTCTTGCTATACTAAAACCCGTTTCCCATAGGTATCTATGGCTAAACTGTACTCAAAATGTCTAGATCTAATCGCTTCAGGATCAGTTTCAAACTGACGGCTTATATTAGTCATTGGACATAGATATTAAGGTAGCCTTATTAAGACAAGTTATAGTAGTATAGTATATTTGTTTGTCTGTCCCGTTTGTTTCATGGTCACAAGCGCGGCTGCTGAGCTGTGGGGTCGCGAGATTTTTTATTAAGAATTTCTCAGTAGCAGCCCGGATTTTGAAGCAGTTGGAGGTGTGACACCCCCGTGCCTTGAAAAGAAAGAAAATAGTTTATTTGTCGCAGTCTCTGTCCTACAAAAAAAAGTTCATAATAACAACACATAAAAAAACATTACTGCCCGGTTGATGGCAATAGGCTCGCCCCCTATTACATGGGACTAAAAACATAACTGGCGAAATGTGGGTGTTACTAATGGGTATTCCTCTGCCTAACCCTTCGGGGATAACAGGCGTGATGTTATGTTATGTTACGTTAAAAAAACATTATTGTGCGCCAAATAGGCCCACAAAGCGTCAACAGCTGTTGGTCTTGCGCCTGATCACTCGGGGTCGTGTCATATTGTCTTTCCATCGTGATCGTACTATGAGAGTGCACCTCAATCTGCGCACACACTTGTACACTATCACCTACCTACTTCGCCATTCTCCATTATGATGTCTTTTTTTTTTTTTTTGCTAGCCTTTTTTATCCCACTCCTTGGCAAAGGCCTCCCCTCCCCCATTCCTTTTTAAGATGTCTTAACTAACAATAACATTTTTCTTCTCTCTCTTCTATCATCATCAACATATCAGCTGTAACGTCCACTGCTGAACATAGGCGTCCCCTACAGATTTTCTTTACCGATCATTATTATTAACTTAAAGAACTCAACTGCTAGACGTAACTTGCCAAATATGTATTCATTAACCCGTGTATGATGAAAATCAGTCAAATCTTCCATATCATTGCGTCTATTAATCCAAACAGCACTAATCTTTTCATCACTTTACTCACACGACGTGAGAAACTGTGACACATCTTCAGATTATTCTCGCTCTGATTCGAGACGCGACCGACATCGTGTAGATTAACATTATTTAGCACGTAGGCTCTAATCTCACAGTGCACGCTTGTCAGTGGTACTGGTGGAAACCATAGAATAAGAAAGAATAGAAGGGACACGCGCTCCGATCTTACCCTAGAATGTTTTGGCGACATGGTTGGCGCGGTTTGAAGTCCCGCACGAAATAAATAATTGTGTGGTTTCGGGTCTGGTTTTTGTATGTGTGTTTATGTTTATAAACGCAACCATGATCTTAAAGAAATGGCTAGAGTGGGGTAACGTATTTTTTAATAATATCTTTTTATTTTTTTAATAATTTACACTCTGACGTTCTTGCTTAAATCACTAAGGACACGACAGTTCCCGAGATTAGCGCGTTCAAACAAACTCCTCAGCTTTATAATATTAGTACAGATTGCAGGGAATTGTCTACCGCTAGCGGCACCTTCGCTAGATTATGGAAGAAATTGACAGCCATATTTTTTTACTTAAAGACCGCGGGGGTTACGTGCTGCTGTCATTCCAGCTCCATCAACAATCAAGTTGATGTCAAAGTTCAGAAGTTTCACTTCTCTACAGTTTCCTTATTCTATGGCATTTCTCTGTTGATAGTTCCTCCCACGGTCTGCTATTAAAGCTTTGTTAGTTTGATTTGCATATTGTTGAGTGAATGTTATTTTACGTCTGAATGCCAAGATTATTGATTTAGATCGGTCGAAGAAAGTGATACCTACTTTTGATGTTGCAGAGGTTTGTTAACGCGAAATTGTATGCAAATACAATATTTTACTAGTTCTGCCTGCGACCTGTTCCGCGTATATCAAGTATTGTACTATAAAAAATCCTCTGCCACTTGGTAATAGTATGACTTTGTATCTGTACTTTCAAGTTTTACCTATTACAAACAAATAATCAAGTACACTTTACATTTTCGTGGTATTGGTATCGAGCAGCATTTCCCAAAGGCTGCGATAACGCCCCTTTTTGTGGGCGCTGCAGGCCAAAGGGGGGCGGTAAGAAACCCAAAAAAATCGTGGCGTTGTGTAGAGGCTTGGGGAGCGAATTGTAATTTCATCTACTAGGTGGTTTTTAAGTAGATGAAAAAATGGAGGCGCTGGAAAATAATTTATTCTCAAAGTGGGCAGTAGACAAAATAAATTTGGAAACCCAAAATAAATTAAAATAAAACCCCGGACATAGAGATAGACGGTTTTAGCTATTGTACCAACCATGTCGTAAACATAGTGTTATCGTATAGTGAATTTCTTTAGCACCTTTTCTGAAATTAACACAGATTCACAGTTTCACACCAAGAAAATCATCTTAACCTTCAACAGAGTTCGTGATCATCCGTGATACGAAAATGTCAAACGCATTACCTTACTTTCCGCAAGTCGGTAAAGACTAACAAGTCACGACTGTCTTCATGGCACGGCGACAAAAAATACTGTGTTTTCTTATTAATTAACAATCGTGACTGCGTCGGATAAGGATGGTTAATAAAAAACTGATGGCTGATATGTAGGATTAGTACCAACTGTAACCAATAGTGTTCTAATGGATGGACTACTTAATTTGGTTGGAGTGGAATACTAGCTTCTGCTCGCGTCTTCCTCCGCGTCAAAGTTGATATATTATAACACGGTTATCGTACATTTTTCCGAGATAAAAAGTAGCCTATGTGCTATTCCAGACTATTCTATCGCTCTGTGCCAAATTTTATCCAGATTCGTTCAGCCGTTCTAGCGTGATTGGGTAACAAACGTCCATCCATCAAAACTTTCGCATTTATAATTGCAGTAAGATTAACGGCTAATTAAAAGCATTCAAAATCCAGTCGCAATTTCATTTTAATGACAACCAATGTCAATATGTTCAGATTAGATTGCAATCGATCTTAAGGTGATTAACACACAGCACCGCGCAACGCTGCGGTAGGCGGTGAAGCACAATTATCACACGGTACACCGCACGACCGCGCGGTCGTGCACTACCGTGTGTTATTAGCCTAAAAGTTAGTAGAATTGCCCCCTTGATATTGCAAAAACAGCCTCAAACCGAAATTCGGCAAAAAATAAAACGGTTCAGTGACTGCAGATGAAAAAAGTCATAATACACACGGCACAGGAGGATGCTGTTAATCTATCTCTACGATATCTTTTGTGACACAAGAGCAAAAAAAGTAGAAATATTTTTCGTAAAAAAATTCTGCTGCCGTACATTTTTCACAAAACAGTTATGCTATAATCCAATAGAACAGTTTCGCGTGTCGTGACAAACGGACATAACCCTGCAATACATAACAGTTCTGCATCAGTCATACGCAGTTATACTTAATGGAATTTGAATGATTTGACCGTTGGCTGAGGTCCAAAGATAGCGGGACAGCGGATGAGGTGGCGGAGCGGTGGCGAAAAATTTGAGTGTATTTTTTTAATCGAGAATCGTCTTTTACTTACGAAGTTTTGATCTCTAAATACAAAGTACATAGGGGACATTTTAACATGTAAAGGTACTTTAAGTTAAGACCTTGGGGCCTACCGCCATCTCTTCAAAACAATAGTATTTTAACATTACTTTGTAATTACTTTTGTTGGATTTGGAACTCTCGGCGCTGAGCCGAACGTTGAAAATCCAACAGTACGAAAGGTAAAGTAATATTAATAAAATTGTTTTAAGAGATGGGGGTACGCTCCCTTATGTGCTTATGTTCACAAATTAAGTTTGATTGATTTATTGGAAATAATAAATCATCTACAAATTGTCAGCAGTTCAGCACACAGAACAGAGCATGCGTTTCGCTCCGCAAGTATTTGCCACGTGCAACGCGAAATGCATTTTTGTTAGGTTTGGAAAAATCGTCGCCTTACCGTGCTCACCTCGGTGTGGTCTTGTGCCGACTTCAGGATGTTAGGTTACCGATTCGATATTCTAGGATGGTCACCTAAAAAACTTCACACAAAATGATATCTTAAGGCTCCCCTGACAAATAAACCTTGATACACCTATGCTTACACGGGGTGGCACTGCAATGTAACAATCCGTGGCGCCGTCAGCCCTATTACAGTTTATTTGCAATTAGTTTCTTATTAAACCAGCTGTCTCCGCTCATCTTCGCTTCCTCGCTCCGCTCCCACTTCGTGGGCAGGCCCCCACATTTCGGTAACCAGGCCTGTGGGGCACTCGTGTCACTAGATTCGTCACGCAAATTGACCCAGTCGGCGCGTGCGCATAAACACTTACTTTTTTATAGTTATTGTTATATTGTTCAATATTCCGTCGTCTCCTTGACTAGTTACGGCTTTTTATTGAGATTATTAAATGGAATGCCGACTTCTAAAATGTTTTTTAGAAAATTGTAAGTAACTATGGTACTGCAGTAATAAAGTTTTATTGATATTTTAGAAACATACTTAAAAAAGGTATTATTTTTAAACTAAATAGCAAAGGTAGGTACCATAAAATAAAATACCCCCAGTAAAATTACCTGCGTTTATTTACCGCTTCAAAACGCAACCTATTCACAAACTAACCTCATAAACTCCCACAGCTCATGCGCCGGCGCGTCAACACTTACATCGCTTTAACCCTTTGACTGCGGACGAACATTCGCTGCGCCAAACGCAAGTGCGGCTAGCTACCAATGTTCGCGTGTTCGCCATAGAAAAACACATACGGTGTGTGTGCGCCGCACTTGCGTTTTTAGTCGACACACAACGTGTGTGTTTTCCCGCAGTCAACGAGTTAACGACTGCTTCTGCGAACCTTTCATCACAACATTTTTTCCATCACTCTCACCTTCAACCCAGTGGCTCATATCGTGCGACTGTCGCGTTTTTGTTGCGTTTGTCGCGTAATTGGTTTAATAGTCGCACGGATTTGGAACGCGTCGGGCTGTTTGTGGACCGGCTCCCGGACCTTGGTGCTGGGTTGATAATGATTTGGATGAAGTAGCTTTTGCAGAGAGAAAGTAATTCTAATTAGTATTGGATTAAAGGTGTTTATTGACATGAAGGGAATAGAGTAAGATGGTGTTATTGTGCAGTTAGCACTTTGGAATTTAATAAGTTAGCGAAGATATCGTGGAATGAAGGCAATACGAAAATAAACCAAAATACACCTCATTTTTTTTGAGGTGGTAAAATTATCAAAATGGTCCTTTCACCCTGGGGCGAAGGGACTGTCAGACTTTTACTGACTAAAAAAAACCCTGTTTCTTCTGTTGCCCTTTACTTTCCGGGGCCACGGTATCCTGTTAAGACGTCCCGCAACCCCGGAAAATTCAACACCTAAGTAAATGAAACGGGTGTCCAAAGTTTGACGCGGACGAAATCGCGGGCATAAGCTAGTAAGACAATAAAATTCTCATCAGTAAACTCACCAATTAGTGAAGTCTTGAGTTAAATGCTCAAAACCAATAAATTATACGTCTTATAATGAAGCACACGTGCAAGTTTTTGTGGCACTAAATCAGACATCATCTCTCCAAACACTTGATGAACGTATAGTCATTCATAATAACGTAACAACACTAAACGTCATTGTCATAAAACGATTTAAATTAAAACACTCCTTATAAATTAGTCTGGTAAAGTCCAATGTCCTGATTTTTAGAGTTCTGTAGCTGAATAAGAAAGCCTTAATTTTTCGTCTCTTTTTTACGTTTGTTTCCACTGGAATAAGTCCAATGCATGTAACAAAAAATTGTATATTTAAATTAATAGAAACAACGGCAAGCAAAAATCTAAAACGATTTAAAAAAATTCTCTGCATCGCTGCTCATTGATCATCGATTGATAGGGAAAAAAAGACTGGCGACAATGCCACGTTGGATGGCAATGCGTAACTAGGGAAGCACATAAGTATTATGTACTGATAAATATTTTAGTAAAATAAGTTGCTGAAAAGATTTTCTTTTTAAAAACCTTGCCCCACATTAGAAGTTTCTCCTATAACGTAGGTGCACTTACATAAAAACTATGAGACACAAACAACCAGACCCGAAACAACTTCCTTTAAGCTATACAAATATTTGTTCCCTACGGAAATTGAACTCGCGACACGCAGCCCAATACGATATGTATTTGCAGTAGTGATTGCAATATCTCCTTTATTATTTACTCTCTGACTACGGAACCCAATTGTACCAGTAACCCGACACACAGTCGACCAATTTTAATTATGATTGAAGTGCCATCCTCATTGATGTCGGCATACCGAACAATTTCAATGACATTAGCTCAATCACTAGAACAACGCTCCCGTAAGACTATTGTTCAGCATTAACAATTGTATCTAATAACCAATTCATCAGTTCAAATTCTTTGGGACTAAAATCATCACTGAATTTAGTTTTTTAATGTTTTCTGATGTCGCGATGGTCCAGTGGTTTAGGCACCTTTCAAGCATGAGGTGACTTTTTCGATTCATATGTACTTTCTAAGTTTATCTTGTACATCGCTGATATCGGTAGAGGAAAACATCGTGAGGAAACCTGGACTTATAATTAATATAATTATGTCTGAAATCACCAGTTTGCTTTTCTCAACTATGTTGGTGTCAGCTTCCAGTCTATTCTACCTGAAGCGACTGCCTATTTGACCTTCAGAACATAGTAACTAGTATTCATTGGTAAGACTGGTTGTCAGGCTTTCGGGCTTCTGACTACCCGTAAAGACTGTCAAAGATCCATGTATGACACAGCCGGGACCAATGGCTTAACGTGCTTTCCGAGGCACGGAGGAGTCCCGTCCCCATCCACGGACCAACCAAGGCAAGCGTAGCTTAAGCTAATGGATCGACCTGCGGCTGTTATTACATAGCCACGAGCTGCTCCGATGATAACTCTTAAGATGTGCATGTATTAGTTGGTGCCCCTTTTAAATGCGGTTAGTTATTTATCGGCCAACCTGGTTGTCATAACACATACATACATTCACGCCTTTTTCCCATGGGGGTAGGCAGAAACCACAGAACGCCACCTGCTACGATCCTTACATACTTCTTTCGCCACATCTACGTTCATACATCTCGTCATACAAACACGCCGGTTACGAGTACTCCGTACCTAACCTTTCTGAAGTGGTCTTAACTTTCAGCTAATAAAAACATATAGATGAACAGTTTAGAAAGATTATGACCAATTACAAGTTTTCACTTGTTTCTAAAGCCATCGTTTGGAATACCTCCCGTCGGCCATGATCGCTAAATTCAAGTTAAACTTTCTGTTTCTGAAATGGTCGGGTAATTATGTTGCTGTCATTATTTTACCATTATTTTCCTATTTGCCATGACCCATGGCCATCATTTCTACGGTGGTGACATGGATACTGGATTCTTGTGTTTTTTAGGGTTCCGTAACCGAAGGGTGTGTCAAAAGATTGCATGTAGCGGAGATGAGAATGTTGAGATGGATGTGCGGGGTGACGAGAATGGATAGGGTCAGGAATGAGTACATAAGAGGAAGTCTGAAAGTGGCGCCAGTGACAGAAAAGTTGAAAGGGAATCGTTTGTCGTGGTATGGGCATGTAAAGAGGAGGGATGAAACGCATGTGACCAGGAGAGTTATGAATATGTATGTGGATGGATGGAGAGCAAGAGGAAGACCAAAGAAAAGATGGATGGATTGTGTGAAGAATGATATGAATGAAAGGGGAGTCAGTGATTGCATGACGGCTGACAGGACAGAGTGGAAGAGGAAAACGTGTTGCGCCGACCCCAAGTAACATGGGACAAGGGCAGGAAGATGATGTACCGAAGGGTGTGTCAATGGGACCGTTTTACAAGGCCTCTGTCGACCGGCCATCAGTCTGTCAGTGGGCTGTATCTCATGAAGCGTTTTAGGAAGAAAATTGAAATGTTCACAGAGTGTACATTTTTATTGCCGCTGTAACGACAAATAAAAAAAAGAAATCGATTGAGTGGCATGAAAGATATTAATGAATAAAGAATATTACAAACAATCATACAAAGATAGACGCGATAAACATTTTCTTGTAGTCGGGTAAAGAGACTTTAAAATACAAGAAACTTGCGTTGCCCGTTTTTGCCCGATCTTAATATTGCACGGTGGTACGGATCCCTTCGTGTGTGAAAGCCTCGCACTTGGTCGGTTTTCAATTTACATTTTTGTATCTGTCTCCTCATTAAATATGACCTGACATTTTTTCTTTGAGAACAATATTTGATGATGACCTTTGTAGTGCTGATGGGATCTAACAATATCATTGTTTAGCATACCGGTACTGTGAGTGCCCTGGATTAACTGACCTTCATAAAAAGAAGAATATAGGAAGGTGGATCTGGTAATGTAAGTCATTGATTGGTATGCGTTTTACGGGTCAAGATAAAAGACTAATTTTGCTGACGAGCCCACTCCGTACTCTTAAACTCATTGCTGAAGATTTCGACATTTAAAAAAATATAGTTTCCTATGAGAGTGTATTATTAGAATATGTTATGAACAGCGGCCCTATTTAAATTAAAAGTGTGCTCCGACTCAGGGAATCAAACCCAAAGCTCAGCAGTTATGCTTTGCGACCACTAGACCAACGAGGCAGTCAAGTTATATTTCAATTGTCTTTACTATTATAATATTTTCGTCTAATTATTCTCACATCGTAACCGTACCATTTTTTTTTTTTTATATTCTATTAAATTTTGAAGATGGAGTCTACTGATGTTTCTTCGCCTACTGTTTGCAACAAGCAGCTTCAACTTTCTGACTGATTGGCTCCTTGACAATTCAAGAGTGCCTTTAAATATATATGTATATATTTTAGTAAATATTTTTGGAGTTTGAAATTCATTTTAAGGTACAGACACTTGACTTCCACGTGAACGCAGTCGCGAGCAGAAGCTAGTTATAAATAGAATCAGTACTAAAGAGTTAACCTTGCCATCTAAACGTAAGCTTTCTAATTGGATTTTCTTCAATAAACCCTGCAGATTATGGATTCATAAATCGTGACTGCCCATAGCGATGCCCATTATTATTTATTAACGATGCTCGATTAATTGCGTATATCCGCGGACATTTCTCGAACGGCCTTGCGTTATTTGTATAATTTTCACAACGAGAACATTGATCTTATGTGTATTCTTTGACGTGCCTTGATTTTGTAAACTTTTTATAAAAAAAGGATACATATGTGCCTGTGTTAAATGGTTCTTATTTCAAATATAAATGTTTAAATTAACTTTTTAATTTTCGAATTGCGACTGCAATATTTTTCTTTGTAACTAACTAATGCCACGACTTTGTCCTTATGGATGAACGTTATCTGTGGGGTTCCATTTTATAACGCGAATCCAAAATAATTAAAAAAAAATGTACCATTGAGTCACTCTTTATATTATAATATCGGCTCGATGCCAGTGAAAGTATTGTCAAAATCAGTTCACCCATCTCGGAGATAAGCCGAAACAAAGAAACAGACAAACAAAAAACCAAAATAAAAATATTTTTACCATAAATACAGTGTAAACATTTTACTTAATGAATCATAATTATACATTTAGTAAAAAGCTGTTATTTTGTATTTACAAACAGCCATTTCAATTTTATTTATTACCATAGATGTTAGATTAATAACGTATTTCCGCACACATTTCTCTATAGGCCTTGCTCTATTTGTATGTTCAATGGCGCTCGTATAATTTTCGCAACAAGACCAATGATCTAATCTGTTTTCTTCGACTTGGCTTTTGCTATTTTTGTATTACCTAATGTTTTTCTAAACATATGTTTCTTTCTTTTACAGATGTGTCAGCCCCTTTATTAAGATTTCGAGAAGATTTTTTTTTGCGGTAAGTCTTTATTCAAGTTGTTTATTAAAATCTGTGGGATTCTGTAAAAGATATTTGGGTGAATCAGATAGATAGTTAAAGTGAGCAGCAAGTCAATTCTACGCTTAAAATCTAGTCACAAATTCACAATCTCATCTCATCGAAAAATAATGTCAAAAAAAAAAAGTTAAATTACGAATAATTTTGATAGATCAAGACTGAAATTAGATTGAATTCGTTCTTAAAGTTAGTAGAATCCCTGCCAGGGATGAGAGCTTTCCTCAAGCTGTTTTCTTTTTGGACTGCCTCTGCCTCAGGGAAGGCGGTGTTCCTCCATTTCGCACCTCCTTACCTGAAGTTTACTTCAGCAAAATCCACCAAGAGTAAGTCACAGACAAATCTGGTCTAGCAACAACAGTACAATGTAAATAGACTTAAAATTAATCGGCTTAACGCTAATTAACTATAACCAACATAATTGTAGTTAAACAGAAGAAAATTTTCACGTGTTCTTTTTTGCAAAATTAAACCCACTTGTGTTAATTATCACATACATAATTACATTCACGGCCATCATACTAGACTGCCACTTATGTAGGCACATGTTACATAAACAAGTATGTACTACCATTAATAAATGAGTAAACAAGTACATAATGAGTAATGTAGCGAAACGTGGTCGAGTTTTTATTTGTTTGTGTTAGACGCAGTGGGGGTCTCCCCAGTGACCTAGTTCTAGTGTCTAGGGGGGAAAGGACGGTATTTATGTGATAGGTCATCCAATATCTTTGTTTATAAACCTTCCTCTTTACTACATAACATCACGCCTGTAACCCCTGAAGGGTTAGGCAGAGGTGTACACATTACTACACCCACATTTCGCCAGTTATGTTTAAGTCCCATGTAATAGGGGGCGAGCCTAATGCCATCAACCGGGTACACATCCTTCATTAATACTTTAAAATATAGGAGAAAATTTAAAGTATTCTGGCAAAACTAAATGAGATTATGATCATGGCTTTCAAATTACAAGTAAGCGTAAAAAATATTGCTTTTGCTAAACCTTGTAGGTATATTTTTGACCACCAAAACAATCGTCTTAAGTTTGGCCCCACATGAGTCAGCACGGACTAGGTTCATCGACTGCCTGCCCAGCATACCCCACAGCTGGACATGTAGTAAAATCGGTAACATTCCGTCACAAACGTTGACATGTCACGTACATAACACATAACATCCTAGATTACTGTTTCTGCTAACGTGTTACAAGTTACGAGGTTACAGCGATTTTGGAAATGAAGCGCCATCTTTGTTTTTCTATTTTGTTTTGTCTTTTTTTTTTCGTGGTCCTTGGTGGCGAATTTAATCAATGAAGTAAGTATAATTATTATATTATTTTATCTAATTAGCCATTTATATAAGTTGTACAATATTAAAATCTATTTTTTTTTTCGAAAATCGATCTTAAAGAAATTTAAATCCTACGGGTCCTTCCACTCGTGACCCGTGATCCGCGCCCCCGACTGAATCACTATCATTATGACTACATATTATAAAACAAAGTCCTCTGCCGCGTCTGTCTGTCTGTTAACGATAAACTCATACACTACTGAACGGGGTTTCACCAATAGATAACAGTGATTTATGAGAAAGGTTAAAGTATAGTATAGTAGTAATAGGAGTAGTGTATAGTATAGTACAGTTAGTATAATTTATCAAGGTAAATTAGTTGAAATATAACGATAACTGTTGGAAGTGTCCGTGCGAAGCCGGGGCGGGTCACTAGTAACAGACAATAAAATTTAAATATTTTATAATGAATCCTTATTCCGTCAGCACTTAGTCAAAATCACGTTCTTTTATATTGTGATGATGTAAATGTACTACCATTTTTATGCTAATATGTTATTAAACGCAGTGTTAAATTAAAATTACCGGCTTTTAATTTATTACTGCTGCGCATGATTGGTCATATTTTTTTCTATTACTCAACCCGTTTACCTTGACTTCTATGAAAAATTATCTGACTCAATAAAGCTAGGAATTTATATTAGATTTATAATTTATTATGACAAATTGTACACCTTTATGTTAATAACTTTTAAGTAATTTATTTCGAAGAGTATAACAATTAAGCTCGCAAATTACTGGTGCACGAGTTTAATCAATTGATTGAATTATAAATTGCTACTGAATTAAACAGGTTTTAAAAACAATGTTATGGTTAATTAATAATTGTTAATATCGTGTGTTCTTTTTATAGCCAGATGTATCTATACTACTGCATTGGATTTTAAAGAATTCGTCACCTCCAACACCAACCAACACTATGTCATCTGATGGAAAGCTGTATACATAGATAATGATAGCATGCTAGTCTAAAACTAACCTATGTGGTGTGTAAACAGACGAATAACATTTCCTAAAACCACATATTTTACCCATTATTAAGATTTTTTTTTCTACTATAATATCATACCTGTGAATCCAGTGGTTCTGGAGATATTGAAATTTTCATTACGTTTTTTACAAAAATATTAATTTATTTACGTTTTATGTTCCTACATAACTTTCATACTCGCACGATCCCTGTACTGTTGTATGCACAAATAAGCACGATAATTTGCGTCTTACAATGCGTAGTATCATAAATAGTGGTTTTTCACAACAACTCAAAAGTTGTTTCCCTAGCAATAATTATTGGTAAAGATACGTTAGTTTGATATAACAACTATTATCCTTCTTCGCAATAAAAGCGTACAACTTTACATTATTTACATGTCCAAATCGCTACCGCTTATCCCCCGCGACCTCGCCCAGCGTGGCATACTGTAGCGGGCGCGTGCGCCGACCTAAATACCCGCCTCTAACGGTGCGTGCGGTGCGCGTCGACCTTTATAGCGCGGATCTACAGCCAGCCGACTGTCATGCGAATATCTGACATAAGCGTCACGGGCACGAGGGGACGCGACAAAAAACCGAAGTAGAATTATCTGTCGGCTAGCAGTGCCCGCAGCAGTGCAGATTGTCTGCTTTGCTTGCAACCTTGAATGTAATATAGTCTTCAGTCGCCAATTCCCTGAACTATGGAACGTTTTCGTCTTTGAACAATAACTAGCTTTTGTACGCGACTTCGTCCGCGTAGATGTCGGTTATCCTTCCTTGGGATTCAAACTTAGGTATCCCGTACCAAATTTCAGCAAAATCGGTTCTGTGGCTTGGTCGTGGAAGTGTAACAGACAGACTGACAGACGGAGTTAATCTCGCATTTATAATATTGTCCTGAATTTTTGTTTATTTTGCAAACAAGCATATTTAACATAATATCCAAAAAAAAATCTCATTCAAATCTGTATCACCAAAAATAACAGCAGATTTTTTAGATGCTCATGATGTTGAATAATCCTATTTAAAATCAATACCTTTAAGCCTTAAATTCTTCATTACCAAGCACTCAAACGACTGAAGCATTCAAAATGGCTAACAAGTAAACATTAATGAGTGGCGAGCGCGTCGGATTGTCCATACTTAATCAAATTAGCTCGAACTCGCTCACGTGGATTCTGATCTTGGATATTATGTTTGACACGGAATATTCACGTGTCTTTTTGTTTAAAAGTAACATTAACATCACGCTCATAATCCCCGAAGGGTTAGGCAGAGGTGTATCCATTAGTACACCTACATTTCGCCAGTTATGTTTAAGTCCCATGTAATAATAGGTCCAGACTCCGAGGCTGCTACGTAGGATTTCCTGATAGAAACACCTATAACACTGCCGACCTGAGAATCGAATCCAAGACCTCTTGCACACCAGTCGCGCTATGCGACCAATAGACAAACGAGACAGTGGGTGTACTGCATTGTGGGGTACATCTCTGCCTAACCTTTCGGGGATTACAGGCGTGATTTTGTGTAAGGTTATGTTTGAGAATTAATTTCTAGGCTTGTATTTCGAAATTGTCCTATCATTGTCTATAAACCCAAATGCTTATCGAGAAAGGAACATTCTAGAATGCCATAAACTAAGTAAGTGTATAGTTAATGCCGCATTGTGACTAAGGTCGCTACGATTACTTTGAAGCAAATAATTTTAATAATTGTATCTATGTAAATTTCTAGAAACCGATCCAATTGTATTGAAGTGGAAATGGATGACATATTTCTAAACTATTCTTTGCTATTTTTTTGGGTTGGTTGTGGAGAAAGTTTTAATGAGGCAGTTTTATTAAATTTTAGGAACGGTCGCCATCTAATCTCGGCCGAAGTTTGTCAAAAATATCTCAACGATACCTACCTCATTCGTTAATTCGAGCAATATTTAGTCTGTGTTCTCCCACTGCAGGGCAAAAGCCAAAACATTTTAATGTCAAAACATTTATTTTAAGCCACAACATTTCAAAGTCAGAACAGTTATTTCAATTTGACCAATTACAGTCACTTTTGAATTGTCAAGGAGTCGGTCAGTCAGTCAGAAAGTTGAAGATAGTTGCTCGTTCCAAAATGGAAGTAGGTCTCTATAAGGAAGCAAGAAACTCCACAGCACTCTTTTCAACAAGGTTTTTACAAAATCGTGGTTACAATAAATTATTGTTGCTTCTACATGTGAAAACAATGAAGATAAATATAAAATAATAATAAAAAAAATATATAAATCAAGAATAAAGATATAAGCCATGGCAGTCAAGAGATGACGAATCCCAACTGACAGCGCCCGTTCGCAAACATGACGGATTTTTACACTATTTGACATTACTTCTTTCCATCCTCCCTATACCGACCTAGTGTGGCTAAACCTATAGAAATCTGGTAGAAATAAGGCACTAGTGCACAATACTATAGAGGAACCACCCAAGCATACACAATTGCTGGTCTAAACTGTGACAATGAACTTGCCTCACCGCCACCATAACGGTCGGCGATCGGCCAAGTGTAAGTAATTAGAGAGGCTACTCGATAATTTTGTGGAATTGGCTCAGTGGTTGGGCCATTGTGGTCCAGTTGTGTAACCATATCGAGACACGTTCTTTGGGTTGGGATTGATGAGGTTTGGTGTTTTCGCGATGATCGGTTTGGATAGAAGCTGGAAGATGATGTTAACATCGTTTTCCAGCCTAAAGCCCTTATCCTTGAGATGACAAGGAATTTTCATAAACAGTACCTATCAGTGTTAATAGAGGCATTAATTACTGAAGACTAAAGACTTCGAGTAAGTCATAAAAAACTATTTAAAAAGATTGAAGAAGTATTATGGCGTGTCGTGATGGCCTAGCGGTTAAGGCGCCGGCTTCTCATGCATGAGGTTGTGGGTTCGAATCCGGGCAAATACCAATGTGACTTTTTCAATTCATATGTACTTTCTAAAGTTTATCTTAGACATTACTGTCATTCCGTGCCTCGGAAAGCACGTTAAGCCGTTGATCCCGGCTGTCATACGTAGGTCTTTGACAGTCGTTACGAGTCGTCAGAAGCTTGAAAGTAGCTGACAACCAGTCTTACCTAGGGGTATCGTATTACCCAGTTACTGGGTTGTGGAGGTCAGATAGTCGCTCCATGTAAAATACTGGTACTCAGCTGCATCCGGTTAGACTGGAAACCGACCCCAACATAGTTGGGAAAAGGCTAGGCAGATGATGATTATGACAGTGCCTTGTCAATTTAAAAATAAACATGACATCTTTAAAAAAAAAACAAGTGTTAGATATTATTTTATTACCGTCAATAATCCCCCAGGGGTTAGGCAGTGGTGTACCCATTCGTACTTTTAGATTATCTAAATTTCACAAATCTGCTCTATGTTGCAATAAAATACGTTGTGATATAATAAAACTAAATGAAAGATAACTAAAACATACACATGCATATAATTAGAATACCACACTTTGTAAACAAGCAAATAAAACAACAGAATACAGAGCCCTTGAAGAATTTCCTGAAGCCTTACGTATCAAACGTTAGCTATGTTATTATTGAATTATAAGTAGTACTAACACTGTTGTAGGTTTTCTTTGGTCCATCGATTTATTTCGTGTTAATATCAAGTTATTATAATTTGAAAATATTATATTACCAGCCTATTATTGAACCACTGCAGGGCAAATGCCTCAGGGGTCGCGGGACGGCTTAGCAGGATACCGTGGCCGCGGAACGCAAAGGGCAACAGAAGGAACAGGGTGGTTGTTTAATCAGTAAAAGTCTGACAGTCTCTTCTGCCCCACATAGGGAGAAAGGACTCATGTGATTCAAAAGACCAAAGTCTCTTCTCATACAATGTGATTCAAAAGACCAAAGCCTCTTCTCATACAAAGCATTGATCACTACGATTGCTCAAGGTGGATTTAAGACCTACATATATTTACTATAGATCAAGAGTTTCCTTTACCGATGTCAGCTATGTTCATGATGAATTTCACATAAAAAAGATACATTGGTCCATAACACCATGCCTGACAATTCAAAAAATCGTCTCCTTTCAGATTGGATGTTCTATGCTGCTAAGATGACAAGAAAAGTAATTCCTTATTCGATCTTAAACTCGAAAAGCAGTTTTATTCTTATCAAAACTCGTTTATAGCGTTCAAAAAGCTATAAAAAAAGCCGCTGGATGACAGCCATATCTGGACCATTGATTGGTCAAGCATTCACTGCTCACAAATACACTAAACGTATTTGCGATTCATTATTCTTTGCTATTTATCACGGTTATAATGTAGTGAAACATTGTGGGCTGTGTTATAAGCGGTAGCGATTTTGTAAATACTCTCCGAAGTACTGTCAATTGCACGTCAGTAGTACACTTGATCTCCAAAAAACGCCATTACTGCTACGAAATCAAATCGGTTTGTTGATGACATAGACATAACATCATGCCTGTAATCCCCGAAGGGTTATGCAGAGGTGTACCCATTATTACACCCACGCACCCAGTGTGTTGATGGCATAGATTTAGAAAAAAACTAAAAAAAAAAATAGTGGTGCGGTGATGAAGGCGCACGAAGTCACGAACGAACTGCATACACTTTTCTGCAAAAAGTATATTTGATAGGCATAAAATAATCAACCAAGGTATTACAACATTCAACAATTTGGATGAATACAGCATAACGTACACCACAATACGCAACCAAACAAAATAAAAAAAAGAGATCTCTTATAACAACAAATAATTTATTTTCAAGTAAGAGTCAAACCACTGCTAGACATAGGCCTCCACTTAAAAATAGTCACAATGGCTGGGCCTTTTCCTACGCAGCCCGAATCCATCGGTTTACAATTTAGTTAAAAACTACATTAGTGAAACACTTTAAAAAAAACAAAAACAGTTCGTGACGTCACTACTACGGCTCAGCTGAAATCATACAGCAGTGGTTTACAGTACGCTTTGCTTGCAACCATAATCAGGAATTCAGGAACCACCCGCCTACCGCCGATATCTTGAACCACAGAAAATAGTAAGGAACGCGTGACGAACGCACACTGCGACCTTGCCGGTGAAATATAACACATATATGCAACATATAAGTACCGTTATACTTGGCTATGGCAGGTCAGCCACGGTGACAGCTGCATTCCAAGGGCTATGGTATTGTAAGTGGGTAATTATTTTCTAAAATGTATGATGTGGAATGAGACAGTAATTTGCTCAGAGCTTGGTAAAGACCCTTTTAGGATATATCATCGCATATGCACTACCTCATTGCGATTTAATGATTGGGTTCCTACTCTGAAATTATGAGGAAATTCTACTAACTTTCAGGAACAAACGCAATCTAAAAACTGTCTGGATCTGTCAGAAAATGACGCAAATGTTCTTAAAAATGTTAACATTATTTTTTGCTGAGATGGAATCTCGACTACATTTTGAAAGTTTTTAACCATAGTTCACTTTTTATTTTGATTGTATTCTAAGCTAATCTTTTTTTGGATCTTCAGCTTTTTTTTAAATATCGTGTTAAAATATAGCATAAATAAAGCAAATATAGCATTTTCACATATAGAATCAACAAGAATATTGTAACCAGGATTTTGTAAAAACCTAATTTAAAAAGAGTACCGTGAAGTTTCTTGCTCTTTCTTCTCCATAGAGGCCTACCTCCGTTTTGGAACGAGCAACTAGCTTCATTTTTCGGACTAACTGACCGACTCCTTGACAATTCAAAAGTGCCTGTAAATGGTCTAATTGAAATAAATGTTTTGACTTTGACATAATTGTACACATCAACGCTTAAGAGTTGGCAGCACCATACCCCCATCTACTATCCTGAAATTGGCGTTTTTCTGAGTTGTTCCAACAATCGTGTCCATGATAGATGTGGATCTCACTCGTGCTTCTATTTTTTTTTTTTTTCTATATTATCCAGAAACCATCTACCGCCAAAAACGATGTCAATCAAAAACCATTTAGGATACCGTGGCCCCGGAACGTAAAGGGCAACAAAAGGAACAGGGTGGTTTTTTAGTCAGTAAAAGTCTGATAGTCATTTGATGATTTTTACCACCTAAAAAAAACCATCAAAAACCATTTCGATCCAATCTCAGCTGCACTTCAAAACTCAACACAACAAAGACACCAATTTATAGAGCTTCATCTTCAAACAATGTTCCACATCTGTGTCTGTGTCCAGCAGGGCCACTTCCTCAATAACTGTCTCCAGTGGCCCTAATTGAGCCTTGAGTTATAGCCCGATGGGCTAATGCGAGAATTAATATCTCGTTGGAGACATATTGAAAAACACTTTTGTTACTATTGCTAATGGTGTTGATGTTATGTGGACATAGTCTAGCCGTGTGGTCTGGATTCTGGTCCTACATCTGTCTGATAAATATTGGATTTGAACTAATTAGGATAATGTCAGTGTCAACTTGCTTGGTATCAGTTGTTGAAGTGTGTTAATGATTAATTATACATGATATTATAAATAAACGTCATATCTTTCCAAATTATTTATTTTTGCATAAATTACTTAACATCACGCCTGAAATCCCAGGAGGGTTAGGCAGAGGTGTACCCGTTAGTACAACCACATTTCGCCAATAATAGGGGGCGAGCCTATTGTCATTAACCGGGCACAAATCTAAACTCTGAGGCTGTTTCTAAGAAATTCCTGATGGTAAAACCCAATAACACTTTGCCTGGCCTGGGAATCGAACCTAAGACCTAAAGGCCTACCTCCGTTTTGGAACGAGCAACTAGCTTCATTTTCGGGCTAACTGAACGACTCCTTGACAATTCAAAAGTGCCTGTAAATGGTCTAATTGAAATAAATGTTTTGACTTTGAAATGTTTTGACGTTGACTTTTGACTTCAAGCTCAGCAGTCGTTCTTTGCGACCCCTATATTATACCTTACGCTTTAGGATGGTGCCGGTGACATTTGTCAAACTGTTGCTTTTCACTCTTGAACGTTACGGCGATTTACAATCATAATTGAATATTTTAACTGCACACTAATATCATAGTAGTAAAATATGGAATCAGTAATGAGTAAGAAAATAACTAGTAAATTAAATAATGTCACTGATTTAGTTATGTTATTTTGACATCCATAGATGAATTTCTGACATGTGCCACCGGCACCATCATAGAACGTATGGAATATAGACCCAACGAAGCAATTCTCATTGCTTTGTTGGGTCTATATTCCCTCATTCTAGCTCATAAAATGTAAGTTCATTTATTCAAGTCCAGCTTACTGAACGTTTCAATAGTGGAATATATTTTTCCTTTATGTACTCTGTAGGTGTTAACGAGGACCATAACATTTGTATTACCACGGAAATCTTGATTGCACAGATTTGCATACACATTGATATCATTCGGCGCCTTATCTTTATGTTTACGGCCTTGGCTTAAGGTTTTCTTGTATCTTGATATCTTTTACATCTACTAGTTAGCTACTCTGTTATTCATGCACTTGTGCAATAGGATTAATGACCTTATTACCTTCTTCGACGTTTTGTTTTTGTTTGCTTTGTCATCAGTTGTGTCATTTGTTGTTTTAGAGTTCAGTACCAGGATAGTTCCAACAGGACTCTATTGTCAAGCAAAGAAGTCTGTATTTTTTGTGGATTGTATCTTTAAAACCATTGGTCGAGAGTTGACATTTTTACAAAGTGTGTTTTTCAATTACAGCTAAGTATAATTACAAATAATAAAAACAAAATGAAGTGTTTTAAGACACTTATTTTGCATATAGTGTTAAATATTGGGCGGTGGTACGGAACCTTTCGTGTACGAGTTCGAGTTACACTTCCTTGGTTCCTTTTTTCATTATTCATTTGTTTTTTCTTCACGCTAAATATTTCCTTTTCTAGCCATCATTTTGCAAGGAGATATTAAATGTATTTTTAACACATAAATAAAAAAATTCTTTACTACGTAATTAATATATACAATATTTACAAGCTTAATTAATTATTATTTATTTAATTATTGATGCCATTTAATAAAAAATAGATCTTGCAATGTAATGATAAGATATCAAACATTATTAAAGTGCTTTTAGATGTCGTTTATTTCCCTTAATTAATGAGATTATAGCCTTTGAAAAACTACTAAAAACAAGATTTGGTCGGGGTACCGCCTTAATCGACCTCTCTAATAATTCCATCAATTCCAACTTCACTTAAAGCCATAAAGTAGATCGTACTTCAAGACCTAATCAAATAACATGGTACACCGTGGCACGCAAAGCGCATGCGTCTTACGCCACGTCTGCCCCCAGGCTATCTAATGGCCGTCTTAAAACTGTCTCGTAGGTTTTGTTACTCATTCATCTGCATAGATCCAATGATTTGTGTAATGCTACCGCGGTTACGCTTGGAGCCATGGAAACAGCGGATTTATTGCTTACCTGGTGATCGCTAAGATATATAAATATGGATGTATGATAATAATTATGGCGTAAATATAAATAACTAACTTCTGCGTCCGTGCGGTTTTTTTCACTTGAGTTAAGTTACGTGTTTGGTTACTGCTCAGCTCCTGTCGGTCATAGCGTGATGTTATATCGCCTTTATTATTCCTTATAAATCCGGCTATACTATATACATAAAGATTTTTTCCTAGATTACGCGTTCTAACAAAACAGATTGACTGGTAGAGAATGGCTAAGGCATTAAGTCCGCCATTGTACTTTTTTGTTGCATAAAGTTTAAAAACTAAATAACTGCCTTTTTAGTCTAGTAGTTGCAAGGCGCGATTGCTGAGGTTTTGGGTTCGATTCCCAGGTCGGGCAGTGTTATTGAGCTTTCTATCAGAAAGTTCAACGTAGCGGCCCCGGAGTATGTATTTGGTTAATGACAATAGACTCGCCTCCTATTACATGGGACTTGAACCTAACTGGCGAAATGTGTTACACTTCTGCCTCACCCTCCGAGGATTAAAGGCGAAATTTTATGTATAAATAACAATATAGTTTTAAAATCAGACCGTAACTAGAACAATAATACCAGAAAACGAATATCACCGGACATTAATAAATCGTATTTGCTTAACCACAATATTATTCCTCTCATTTCTTGGCCCCGCGTCATTGATAAACGAGCTCCTACAAGATTACAGTTTCCACAATCTGGGTTAAACTAGTCCTGATTAATGGAGATATATTGGTGACTTTTATCATTAGGCCCACAGCTCTGATTGTGCCTGTACCAAGTTCATTATGCGACGTGATAATACTTTACTAGTGGATATATTCAATTTGCTGGCTTTTGCACCCGCATTAACGGTAACGTCTTTGGTTACTGCTGAGCTCCTTTCAGTCGTAGCGTGATGTTATAGCCAATACTTTACAGCCCGCTGATGGACAGTTAGACGGGCAGCATTAAGAAATAACGCTCACGCTCTAGGATGGTGCCGGTGACATCTGTCAAACTGTTGCTTTTCACTCTTGAACGTTACGGCGATTTACAATCATTATTTAATATTTTAACTGCACACTAATATCATAGTCGCAAAATACGGAATCAGTAATAAGTAAGTAAATAACTAGTACATTAAATAATGTCACTGACATAATTATGCGATTCTGACATTCATAGATGAATTGCTGACATGTGTCACCCGCACCATCATAGAAAGTATGGAATATAACTACGCATTCTTTGTAATGTTACTACTATTACATTATAAAGGCAAAG
Organism: Hoplodrina ambigua; assembly: GCA_949774945.1. Taxonomy (NCBI): domain Eukaryota; kingdom Metazoa; phylum Arthropoda; class Insecta; order Lepidoptera; family Noctuidae; genus Hoplodrina; species Hoplodrina ambigua. The sequence continues at coordinate 11,718,436 of OX458983.1, forward strand.
TCCCTGCAAAAATGCAAAATCCTATAATTGGTCTAATTGAAATAAATGTTTTGACTTTGACTTTAAAAGTTTAGATAGGTGTTTGTTGCACAATCGCGCTTGAACAATGGCACAGAGTTGGATTATGGCTTGGAATAGCACATAGGCTTTTATTCCGGAAAAAAATACGATTTCCGTGAGATAATATATCATTTTTGACACGGACGAAGTTGCGGGCAGAAACTAGGCAACAATAGTTCGTCTCTGAGACATCTATTTTCCCATTTCTAATCACCAAGTATCCTTCAAACGCTCATTACCCTCAGCCCACAAATGATTGATTTAGCAAAAAGACACCCTAAACATAAAGACTTAACCTTTCAAATACATTAGCAGTGTTGCCAACTTAATCAATGGTACTGGAGTGATTGATTGCACTAATGTTGCACAAGATTGATTGTGAGTTAAACTGTCTGTGCTAGGATTTGGAATTAGTTTGTTAGGTTTTAATGTGGATTCTGTAATGTTTGTACGGCTGTGAGTAATGGTGACTTGTAGTAAAAGCAAGAACGGTTGTACAGTGAAAAGGTATCACATTTCTACTATTTCTATATGGTTTTTTAGTGGTAAAAATCATCAAATGAATATTTCCGCTCTAGGTAGGGCGGAACAGACTGTCAGACTTTTACTGACTTAAAAGCCACCCTGTTCCTTCTGTTGCCCTTTGCGTTCCGGGGCCACGGTATCCTGTTAAAACGAGCGAACCCGGCATCTATATTTATACTAAAATAATAAACTTAGAGATTATTTGTTTGCCTAAACGCGCTACCAGTCTAATTCGACGAAAATGTAAATGATAGCCAGACTTACGAGGAATAGTATAAGCTGTATAACATCACGCTATGACCAACGGGAGCGGAGCAGTAACCAAATACAAACTTAAACAGGACGTCACAGGAAGCAGCTTAACTTTTGCTAATCCTACTTTCAGAGATTGGCGCGTATAAACAATAAAAAACTTCTTCAGCTTTATAAGTAGGGACAGCTCATAAATAGTCTTGTTTACTTTTTCAAGTAGACATGTAGTTTCATATGTGTTTTTATAGTGTTTTATTTAGGGATGCAGTCTCGACTTGAATTTTAATATTCGTTTTTGAGTTCCTTTAATAAATAAAGGAAACAGTCTTCACCAAAAACATTGCATTAAACTCGTTTTATATCTTCGTTTACTTAAAAGGAAAAGCTTTTGCTCTTGTTACAATTATGGATAATTTCTCTCGATGCACAAAATGGCCCCTTTCACTTTCCAAAAACGTTTAATACAGGACGCGTTTAAGTGATTTCGGATCGAATAGCAGAAACCGAGTTGTTTATTTCCAGTTTGTCGTATACGAAACGAATGTGTACATGTAGAAGCAACAAGAATAATGTAACCAGTATTTTGTAAAAACCTAATTGAAAAGAGTGCCGTTGTGTTTCTTGCTCGTTCTTCTCCATAGAGGCCTTTTTTTTAGATGTTAAAAATCATCAAATGACTCCTTCCGCCCTGGGGGGGGGGGGGGGGGGCGGAAGGGACTGTCGAGACTTTTACTGACTAAAAAACCACCCTGTTCCTTCTGTTGCCCTTTACGTTCCGGGGCCACGGTATCCTGTTAAGACGTCCCGCAACCTCGGCAGGCGTTGGCCCCGTTGGGGGCCCCACCTCCGTTTTGGAACGAGCAACGAGGTTCAGCTTTCGACTCACTGACCAACTCCTCGACAATTCAAAAGTGTCTGTAAATGGTCTAATTGAAATAAATGTTTTTACTTTGACTTTACTTACATAATATGTGTAATGCAATTTCATCGTGGCTCCAAGAAGTACTAATTTAGACTGTTTAGGAATCGCATATACAGCATTGAATTAATTATGTAGAACCAAATGTTACGTCAAATGCAGCAGTACCTACTTCCGTCATGGCCCAGTGGTTTAGGTTTCAGTTCCGGGCAAGTACCAATATGGCTTTCAAATCATAACATCACGCCTGTTAGACCTGAAAGGTTAGGCAGAGGTATACCCATTAGCACAACTACATTTCGCCAGGTATATTTAAGTCCCATGGCATAAACCCTGACTCCGAGGATGGTACTGAGAAATCCCTTTTAGAAAAACCCAATAAAACTTCGCCCGACCTGGGAATCGCCACTAGACCAACGAGGCAGTCAGTACCTCAGTTAATAAAAGTCTGAAATCGCCAGTCCGCCTTGCACTGCCCGCGCTCGTACCTTCTCCGGATGAGAAGAGGCCTTTGCTCTACAGTGGAACAAATTTTACAACAGCGTAATAGTTAGTAATATACATTAACATGCTCTTGCATCAATGTACATACTCGTATATTACCAAAGAAGATTCCTCTCCTAAGCTTAAAATCTTATGCGTCTTCATTATCAGTGATGACTTCGTCCTCTATAGATAATGTTATCAACATCCTATCTTTTGTTATTCCTACCCCAAAACCCAATCTCAGGAAAGCTCTCACACCATGTATGGAGCATGGACCATTAGCTTCTAGGCCAATGAGTCGATATCGGTACTTTGCGCAAACAAAGCATAAATTAGCGCATAAAGAAACAAACCTCTGTGCTAGAATTAGCGCAAGTGGGCGGTGTTAATGTTTAGCGCTAAAGTTTAGTGAACTCCTACGTTTTTAGGGTTCCGTACGCCAAGGGTGCTACTATTACTTAGCTTCCGCTTTCCGTCCAACCATATTTTTGTCAGTGGCTTTATGTCATGAACCGTAGTAGATAGAAAGTCAAAATTTTCACAGAGTGTAAATTATATTGCCGTTATAAGAACAAACAATACAATAACTTGATCTAGTGGTCGCAAAACGCGACCGCTGATCATGAGGTTTTGGGTTGGATTCCCAGGTCGGGTAAGAAATTATTGGGTTTTTCCATCAGGAACTTATCAGAAGCAACCTCAGAGTCTAGATTTGTGCGCGTTTGATGGCAATAGGCGCGCCACCTTATAACACGGGTCCTAAAAAAACACCAGGCGAAATGTGGGTGTACACCTCTGCCTAATATTTTGGGGACTACAGGCGCGATGTTACGTACGTTATGTACACAGTAAAGTCAAAAATTAAAGGGTTACCAAACAAGAAACATATTGTTTTGTATGTAATGTTAAATATTGCACGCGGAACCCTTTGTGTGCGAGTCTGACTCGCATTTACCCGGTTTTTGTTGAACTACTTTTTAGGTAGAATAAGGTGAATTGAGCTGTTTGTGTTTCCTTAGTATTTTATCTAGATCAATGAAGTGATGATGAGTCTTCGTTGTTTTGTATAAAAGTGGTTTTGTTTATTGATTCCAGGTGATTCGAAAGTTAAAAATACTGGTGTATGCTGCGTTGGTACTTAGGAGTCTGGTTTTATCTGCAGGTGGAACGAGTGCTCTCTTTTTATCACCTTTCTTAATTTGTTTAAGGTGATAAACGTGTTTTATGGGCTAAAGTAACCACATTGTAGGTCCCTGAAAAGTTTTTATTTCTGTACTTGTGGAGGGCAGTTATAATAATAATATATTATAGTATTATATAATAATATATATATTATTATAATAATATTATATTCCACAACTATCACACAACGGCGTCTAGCCCCAAGCTAAGCATAGCTTGTGTTATGAGTACTAGACAACTGATAAACATACTTATATATTTCTAAATACATACATATAATATATAAATTTATTATTTAACCCAGACACAGAACAAATGATCGTGCTCATCACACAAACATTTCTCCAGGGTGGGAATCGAACCCACGACCTCCGGCATAGCAGTCAGGGCCACTAACCACTATACCAACAGTCCAGTCAAACGACGGGGCAGTCAGGAGCCCTCACCAAGAACATTTAAAAAAAAATGTGTTACAGGTTTTGAGCAAACTAACTTTTTATACCTATGTATCCTGCTTAGGTATGTGTACTGTCATTAAAATCGGTTCATTTATTTCCAAAAAAGAACGACTTGAAAGTTTCTATGTAATGCCGTACGGTGTAAAGGCTCATATAATGCTTTATCTATATGTGCCTGTATTAACGAATCTTGACAAAGCAGAGAGGCAGCTAGAACATACATTACTAAATGGAGCTTTTTCATAACACACCTAAAACTTTTCACCCACGAACCCAGGTAGCTCAATGCATCCGTTCTCGATTTCTATAAACAGCTTCCCAACTTCCAGTGTTGTTGTTATTACTCCGAACTTACCAACCATTGGTAGTTGAATTTAAATATAGCTGTAGGTGCGTTGCCCTTGAGTAATTTTGTCTGCTAAACGTACAGTATTGTACAGTTCGGTGTACGATAAACACGATACTTTAATGGCCGAGCATTATTGTTTTGGTGCAGATATTTGTGGTGTGGAAGGTTAATATTAGACTGCTGGTTTCGTTTGTGAGAATGGTGTATTTATAGAAGCAAGACGTGAAGGTGTATACGGTGAAAATTAATAAAGACTTTGATACAAGAAATTTCAACAGCTTACCAACTGTACACCGGGCAACTGAAAAAAAAATTGCTGCCGCATGATAGCGCGCGGAACTGTGCGTTTTCAGAAATTTCGTTTGGTTTTCATGAGCCTCCCCTACACTAGATGACCCGGTGAGCCACATATTTTTGTTTTATTTATATATTATTTTCCTGAACCACTCCAGTATGAAGGCTAACAAAACAAAATAAATACTCGAATCCGTCGAGCTAATCTCAGGCTTTTGCGAGACTTAGGACATTTGATTTTATATTACTAGTAATTTACATTAAGTTTACTTCTCACTCTGCTTTACTGCCTATCTTCTAATTGCAAATCCGTATCACCGTCAAAATCAGGCCTCTGCAGGGGCTTCCTCTTATGCAGAGAAAGCACGAGTATTGATGACCACGCGTGCTCAAAGCGGTATGACAATTTCAGACTTATATATTCATGATGCTTTCCTTATCTGATGTCAAAACTATACCTAACTAAACTGGTTTATGCTGTTGTGACTCTGTTACAGTTATTGACACCGCTATCAGACAGACGGAACCAAATAACAATCTCTTAACCACTGAAAATTACCATAATGTACCATTTAATCGAAATCGTACAAAATCCAATGCAAAAATTATGACAAGTGCACCGAAACTGATACTCATTATATTCACTTTCTCATTCAATAAAAAAAAATAAACTTTCACGAATTAAATGCTGTTAATAAGGAAACTGTGTTATCAATTTCATCTTAGTAGGTAATTAACGAGATGTTAAAGGCGTCTCCGAACACACCGAATCGTACCATGACCGTGCTAGGAACGTGTCTTGTGTACCTATATGGTCAACGATGCACATAGAAGATATTGGCCCATTACCGGAATCTACTGCCAATAGATATATTGTGTCAATAACCTAACATAACATTACGCCTGTAATCCTTGAAGGGTTAGGCAGAGGTGTACCCAGTACACCCACAGTTATGTTGTTTCCAAGTCCTATATAATAGGGGGCAAGCCTATTGATTAATTGTGTCAATGATGAACAGAGAAATAAGTTTACCCGCGATTTCGTCCAAGTGAAAGTCAAGTAGCGCATGAAACATATCTTGTAGGTAACATCAGTAGCGGATCCGGGATGGGGGGGTCTCATTCCCCCCCAAAATCATCTCAGTTCGGCCCTTCTCAAACGACAGTCCTGGATTCCACTACAGGGGAGCAGTAAATTCGATTTTATAGTTGGCCCCTTTTCTGATTAATTTCGTTGCGGGACCCAAGACAGTTAATCGTTTCTCTGGGACTCGTCAAGCTTCATTGCCTCGACGCTTTTCTGGTGGTCTCCACTGTTCATTCTGGCTTTCAGGAGTTGCAGTGGGTGGGAAGAGTGTGGCGGGATGGTCTCAAAAAAAAAAGTTGCCCCATAATTCGTATTCATGAGTAAGTTGTTACAGCCCCAGAAAGATGTCAATTGAATTAAAAGTCAGCCTGTACACAGCAACATTAGGAAACGTCATAAGATTTCCTACTTGTGACCACACGATGCGGTTTCCGCTCTCCATCCACACCATAACAATTTCCAAACAGTCGTAACCGCCATTGCTACATACACATTAGTACGCACAGACTCGTCCCAGTTTCCATAAGCGTTAATAAGAGTAAGTTACTTAAGCGGATTTGGTTTACGTAAAAGCATTATATTATGGCCTTGGTTTGTCCGGCTTCTGGCTTGCCGAGCGTTGACAGGGCTGGCTGTAAAGTCTGTTATTGATTGTTGAGCTTGTTTTATGGAGATTATGGGAAAACTAGCTTTTACCCCCGACTTCGTCTGCGGAAGTCGAAAACAGGATACCGTGGCCCCGGAACGTAAAGGGCACCAGAAGGAACAGGGTGGTTTTTTAGTCAGTAAAAGTCTCACAGTCCCTTCCGCCCCACCCAGGGCGGAAGAAGTCGTTTGATAATTTCACATCTTAAGAAAAAAGTAATAACGGAGTCGACTATATTATAGATTAGTACAGCAAAATGCAAATTATGGACAATTATTCTACGGAACCGCAACAATCTGTACACGCTTCAATTTATTGAAATAAGTCATTTGATGAAAGGCTGTGCGTTGATCTGTCAGTCAACAAAATTTGAAGTAGATAGAAACGTTGATATAATTAGTAAATTGCCCATCTGTAGATTCCTTTGGAGAAAAACGATAAAGAAAGTCCATGGACTCTTCAAATAAAAACATTACAACATTTTTTTATTTTTTATTTATTACTTATCTTCAAATTGATTGGTGATTCCCCTGGCACCCTCTGAAACGCCCACTAAGAATAGACAAATCCAAATAATTCCTAACATTATGCAGCCCTACCTGTATAACAAGTAGTTTGTTCAATTGTACTTACATTTCTTGACTTGACTTATAAAGTAAATTCCTCATTTGAGGAAATAGCTAATGGTACGTGTTGCAGCTTCCTGTTCATAGCTTAAACTGCTCTTAAGCTTGTAATGATGCATTGTGTATTGTTTTAGAGTTTAATAAAATGTCACTATTGAGTTGTAAAGGGAAGTACAAGAAATAATGATCAACTGGAAGGATAATAGGATTGTTGATGGGACATGTTACGTAAGATTAGAATTCAATGTTGTGACAGATAATTTTGTAAGAATATATTGTTGAAAACGTATGAAATGAAACGCCAGGAATTGAAGAACTTACTTCTTCACTAAACAATGTCGAAAGATGTAAGTTCTTACCATCATTGCGATCTTTATTTTTTGTTCCAGGACATACCTGGGAATGTTCTGGTTACGGAGACATTAAAGGTCTTAATATAACTATAACAACATTTTTATGTTTTATTTATTACGAAAACCACTTCGAGTGTCGATAGCACGTTTTTCTATTCGCTTAGTATGACATAACATAAATGTATATTTTTAATTTCTGTCAATTTATCTTAGCATGATTGTGTGTAGTAATGAATTAAATGAAATCACAATTAAAATGACAAAAATATTGCATGCTGAAAAGCTGAATATAGCTGCTCGAAATATTTGTATAACATCTAAACTTATACCTATATTCACAATAAATAAATTGGAAATATGTTTCGATGCGGTGACATGCGACTCTCGAGAGGTCACATGTAATAACTAAACTTTTAATACTCCTGTGATCCCTGTAATGTTTCATGGCATATGCACAATGATTTGCGTGCAAATCACTGCGTGCAACCATGATTTTTCACACTATAAATAAAAGTCTTTTCTCAGGAATATTTTTTGCCTAATGTTACTTAGTTGGATCGATAGTTTTATGATAAGTCTGATCACTACGCATACAGCCCGAATGCGTAGATATTGGCTGATAATAGCTACATTAGTATCTATACGTAGTTATTTTAGTTGATATTATAAAGAGGTAAAGTTAATCAAAGTCAAAGTCAAACATTTATTTCAATTAGACCAGTTACAGGCACTTTTGAATTGTCAAGGAGTCGGTCAGTTAGTCCGCATGTTGAAGCTTTGTTGCTCGTTACAAAACGGAGGTACGCCTCTATGGAGAAGAAGGAGCAAGAAACTCCACGGCACTCTTACAAAACCCTGGTTACATTATTCTTGTTGATTCTACATGTGAGGTTAGAGAGTATTCTCTGGTTCTGCTGAACTGATTTTGAAAATTCTTTCGCAAATTAGAAACTACGTTATCACTGAGTGCTAAAGGCTATATTTTATTATCAAAATAAATATCTTATTGTCTTATAATAAAGTCGCGGGGAGTGTGTTTTCTTTATAAGTATTCTTAGATACCTACCCCAATAAACTTCAGCTTATGGAAGGGGGAAGTTTTCACTTACCATTTAGAGAGATTTTCAAGGGGAAAATGTCACCCTGAATTGGAGCGATAAAAAATGTACGAAGGGATGTCATAGCTATCGATCCGTGCCACCCCTGTCTGTCGCCTGTCTGGTTATCTGTAATAGAGATTTCAACCCCAGAAGCGAATAGAATGAATTTTATATGCGCAAATGTTTTTTTTAGGTTTTTCTGGTTTAGTGATAAAATTCCTCGTTTATAATCAGTATTATATATATTCTATGTCTTTGATCACTGCTCTGCTCTAAAATAATACAGTAAAGTTAAAGAGACTTTTGCTTGTTTGTTGAAACGCGCTTATCTCTGAAATTACCAGTCGGACTTGAAAAAATGTTTTTGAAAATGATAGCCAGGTTTAAGATGAATAAGTATGGGCTATATAATATCACGGTGGGGCCCACGGGAGAGGGGCACAATCCAAAAATACCACGCTAGCTAGTATAAATAAAATAAAAATCGTAAATCGCCAATCCGCTTAGAGCAAACGTGGTGTTTCTCGTCTTCCCTCTCTGAGGAGAGGCCTTTGCCCTGTAGTGGTACAATAATAGGCTAGTATAGTTATTTATTACTTGTCGTGATGGCTCAATGGCTAAGAAGCCTGCATCTCATGCATGAGGTTGTGGGTTCGGATCTGGGTAAGTACCAATGTGATGTTTTCGATTCACATGTACTTTCTAAAGTTTATCTTGGACATCACTGACATGGTGAAGGAGAAACATCTTGAGGAATCCTGGACTTTTTGAGTTAATATTAGTCTGGATCGCTAATCCGCCTTGAGCAAGCCTGGTGATTAATGCTCGTGCCTTCTCTGTATGAGAAGAGGCCTTTGTTCAGTAGTGAGATATTAATAGGCTGGTATAATAATTTATTGTTATTATTACATAACATTGGCAGTTCTGTATGTTCGGGGTGTTGTCCTTGTTAAGATCCAAATTTGTCTCCATACATCTCATAAATAGAGGGACAAAACTCTTCAGCCAGCTTCGCATACGGAGAACCTTTTTGTATTTCCATATTATGAGTCAACTTGTTCCAGAAATGGTGTGTATATGCTTTTTCCACGTTCTTCAGTACTCCAGGCTTGAAGTATTCGTTTTTTCTAGAGTAATGTATCGGGTAGAAATACTCCCGGTTGTACACCTCCAGTCCTGAAAGTATTACATGATTTTTAGGGTCAAAAGGATGAAAAGAAAACCTTATACTTTTAGGATCACTTTGTCGTTCGTCCTTCCGTATGTCTATCTGTCAAGGCCCTTTTTTAAGATTATCAATGTTTGCTTCGTTTGTCTAGTGGTCGCAAAGCACGACTGCTAAGCATGAGGTCTTGGGTTTGATTCCCATTTTGGGCAAAGTGTTATTGGGTTTTTCCATCAGGAATTTCTCAGTAGCAGCCTCGGAGTCTGGATTTGTGGAGGGCTGGCCCCCTATTACATGGGACTCAACTGGCGACATGTCCCTAACCCTAACTCTGCGGGGATTATAGGCGTGATGTTAAGTTGTTATGTATCATCACTTCATCATCAATTCATCACTAACTGGTGAAAAGACACATGTACTTTCTAAAATGAGGTAAGAATCCCACACTCGCCCGTCTTACCCCCAAGGACCGGGGGACCAGTAAAGATTTCCCCATTAAAACGTCATTCTACTAACCTTGACAAGTGGTGGCCGACCAATCTGTCACGTTGGCTGGCGCACAGAACTTGTGAAGCACCCTCGTTATGGCGCCCGGCCCGTTGTGCGTCCAAATATCTGGTTTAAACGTTGTTTTGACCTCACTGGAATAAAAATATTACATATCATCACGCCTGTAATACAGATTGGCGTGCCAGCGATGCTGTAAAAGTGGCAATGTTTTGAGCCACCTAAATTTAAATTACGTCAATTAAACTTTGTAAATGAACCAAAACAAGGATTAAGTTAATTGTGTGTCACGTAATATATGCGAAAGATTGTCCTAATAGCTGTACATGCTACATGTTACATAAATAAATTGTAGTGTAGCGATAATCACTTATCGATACATACTTAATGGCAGCCTCAGCAAATTTTCTGCCAATATCGTCCATCGATATAGCGATGGCTCCAGCATTTACCATGCCACCGTGTTCCTTCCCTACCCAATTAGGTCCCAGAGCCGTTAGAGGCTTGACGACTATCATATCCGTGTCCAGGTACACCCCTCCCCACTTGTACAAAGTCAACAGCCTCAGCACATCAGAGGTATGCTCTACACGCCACTGGCTGTCCTTAAAAGGCTGTCCTGCCACCATAGCTTCCAGAGGAGTATCCTTAGTGTAATCATTAATGTGAATCCTAGCGAACATGACGTTAGGAAGGTCTCGCAGTACCGCGACACAACTCCTGTCGTACACTTCATCGCTCACGGGCGCACTGAACAACACAATCACTTGTCGTGTGGCATGGGCTCTCGCTGCTGACTCGATGGCGCACGCCTTGCGAGAGTTCAGCCCTCCGACGCACGACGTCTCGAGAAAGAATATTGAGTCGGGTGACGGAGAAAAGTCTGCTGCGGAAGCTGACGACAACGCATCGCCCTCCTCTACATAGTGACACGATATGTCATTATCCGTGGGGTTAACGTGCATGATGATAGGCTTCAGCTCTCCGGCTGGCTCATCTTTCACTTTGATATAGTAAATATTAAGAACACTGAGAACAACAAAAGTCGAAAGTATGAGAAACCTTTTTTTTAAGAAAAATGTGTTATTACAATTTTTTGAATGCATATTTGAACTTTTCCTATGATGTTGACACTATATTTTTAATTGCAACATGAGATTTCGAAACACATTCAAAACGTCACTAATAGAATAATATTCGCAACTGTTCAATAGATTTTGTCACAAAAAACTATTGATTAAAATAACAAAATATAAATGTTTAAGTGGAAAATCGATTCATCTGCCGATACTTCCAACCCACACTAGGTTACAACTAAAACCCATATTATAGGTAGTTACTTAATTCAGTGATATGGAATATCTACGCGTATAGTCAACAAAAAAGAAATAGGTATCCAGGGACTACAGATATAGTTGAAGTTTTCTTAGAAACCGATATCTTCGATTGTAACTTAACTTAATTAATGAACTTTTTATTATCTACTTTTTAAATTAAATTACATTTGAAAATATCTATCGATTTCTCAGAAAACTTTAACAGTACCTGACGACCCTGCATACCTATGTATTTTGTTGACTGTACATGAAACGGTACATTTAAAACTATAGCTTCACTGTTCTCTCATATGGCAGAGTTGCTATTATCAGAGCGAGAAAAATATTTTGATGTCAGACCATAATAATAGTAGTGAAATCAGTGATGAATATGGTGACTATTATATAGGTGACAGCTCATCGCTATCGGTAATGAAATACAAAAATAATAGATGTTTGTTTGTTTTCATGTTTGTTTTGTTTGTAAGAGGTAATCTCTAGAACTACTGGTCCGATTACAAAAGTTCTTTCACTGATAGGAAATTACACTATTATCGAGTGTCATTTGTTTTATGCTATACCTTCACGCGGCCGAAATCGCGTGCAAAAGATCCTCATCCTCATGGATTCCCTCCGTCTAGGGAAAACGCGAGGGTTATGCCATAGTCTTACTGAGTAAAGCTCCACGGTTCCGACATTTGGCGAATCATCCGCTCCCCGACTGGTGTCGGCCGCCAGCAGCGGGCCCCCTTCGATATCTGTCGGCCCTGGTTACTTATTTCTTTTGATGAATATACCGATAGATCGCGAGTACTGTGACAAATCGAAATTGCACCCGCCAATATTTTAATAACTGGATTTAATACTCGAAATATTTTATCAAGTCACGTCACACGGGAGTATCCGAAATATTAATACTTCCTGAATGGAATACGCTACGTAGTCTCTGTGTGATTATGTAAAGATAATTTATTAGTCATAACACGCGTTTAGACAACAGTGGGCAGGCCATATAGCACGCAGAACTGATGGCCGATGGGGCCGTAAAGTTCTTAGTGGAGACCACGCACCGGCAAGCGCAGCGTAGGACGTCCACCCACAAGGTGGACAGACGATCTGATGAAGACCGCGGGATCGCGCTGGATGCAGGCCGCTTCCATCCGGTCTTATTGGAAATCAGTAGGGGAGGCCCAAGTTCAGCAGTGAACGTCCTACGGCTGATATGATGATGATGATGATGAACACGCGTTTAAGCAAAACATGAAGCATGCAAGATCTCAGAAAAGTTGCGTGTAGTTCGTACGTGTCTTATCCATCGAGGCGTACGTATAATTTGTATTTTACGTAACAGGACAGGACATACAATAATCTAAAGGGGTTGTTGTAAGTTCGTCACAAAAATAATTCCCCACGAAAAAAAGTATGTATAAACTAGCCAAAGGCTTTTGTTTTTTTTTATTTTTGATTATTGTAAATTCGCCCAATTTCTTTTTTCGGCACGGATAGCAGAACAATTAAATAATAAAATTCATCACAAAACTACCGAAAACAAGGACACAATGTGGAATCTGAACAGAAAGTACTAGGAGAACAGGATCAAAACTTTTTTTCGTGAGGTATTATTTTTGTGACGAACTTACAACAACCCATCTTAAGAGCATATGCACACCGTGTTCTTTGAACTCGGTGCCGACGCGGGCCCGACATTCGACCGCGTTAACGACCGATAGCACGTTACAGCGTTGGTTCTGGCTGTCATACGTGGATCTTCTACAGTCGTTACGGATCGTCAGAATCCCGAAAGTTTAACAACCAGTCTTATAAAGGGGTATCGTAGTTGTGCAGGTCAGATAGGCAGTCGCTACATGTAAAGTACTGGTATTCATCATGCATCCGGTTAAACTGGAAGCGGACCCAAACATAGTCAGGAAAAGGCTAGGCAGATTGAATGCTAACGCTCATTTAGCTAGTTCAAAAATCGACTCGAATGGAATAGTTTTAGGTTAGCGCACTTGTGCCAGGTAAAATTAAGATTATAAATAAACCAGAAAATGAGTGTTAAGTTAATTGGGCGTCACGTAATACATGCGAAAGATAGCACTAATAGTTAAACGTTACTTAAATAAATTGTAGTGTAGCGAAAATAACTCATCGATACATACTTAATGACAGCCTCAGCAAGTTTCTTTCCAACGTCGTCCTTTGATATAGCGATGGCTCCCAAACCCACCAAGTTATTGAATTCCGTCCCTACCCAGTTGGGTCCCAGAGCCGTTAGAGGCTTGACGACCATCGTATCCGTGTCCAGGTACACCCCTCCCCACTTGTACAAAGTCAACAACCTCAGCACATCAGAGGTATGCTCTACACGCCATTTGCTGTCCTTAAAAGGCTGTCCTGCCACCATAGCTTCCAGAGGAGTATTCTTAGTGTAATCATTTATGTAAATCCTAGCGAACATGACGTTAGGAAGGTCTCGCAGTACCGCGACACAACTCCTGTCGTACACTTCATCGCTCACTGGCGCACTGAACAACACAATCACTTGTCGTGTGGCATGGGCTCTCGCTGCTGACTCGATGGCGCACGCCTTGCGAGAGTTCAGTCCTCCGACGCACGACGTCTCGAGAAAGAATATTGAGTCGGGTGATGGAGAAAAGTCTGCTGCGGAAGCTGACGACAACGCATCGCCCTCCTCTACATAGTGACACGATATGTCATTATCCGTGGGGTTAACGTGCATGATGATAGGCTTCAGCTCTCCGCCTGGCTCATCTTCCATTTTGATATAGTAAATAGTAAGAACACTGAGAACAACAAAAGTCAAAAGTATGATATACCTTTTTTTTATGAAAAATGTTTCAACGGAATTTTTTGATTGCATATTTGAACTTTTCCTATGATATTAACAGTGGAAGGCGAAAATGAAAACATTTTATTGACACATTATTGTTACTAGATGAATCTAATGGACGTGTTTTTTATTTAAAACCTGAAATTTCGAGTTAAAACACTACAAAACGTCCACTGTTATAGAATTACAATTCGCAACTGTTTTATAACCATAAATTATTGATCAGTATAACAAAAAAAAAAACAAATTAAAAAGCGATTTATCTCCCGACACTTAAGTTGTTACATACCACACTATGTAACAACTTAAACCCATAGGTAGGCTAGGTATTAAATCCAGTGATATGGAATACATCTACTCGTACATAAAACAGTACATTTTAAATTATAGCCTCACTGTTCTCTCATATGGCAGAGTTGCTAATATCAGAGCGAGAAAAATATTTTTTTGTTAGTCTTTGTTGGAATAGTCGTGAAAACCAGTGATTACTAGGGTAAGACTCATTACTATCGATGAAAATATAGTAATAGATGTTTCGTTCATGTCTTTTTGTGTGTAAGAGGTAATCTCTGGAACTACTGGTCCGCTTACTAAAGTTCTTTCACTCATAGGACACATAGGACACTATTACCGAGTGTAACATGATTTATGCTATACTTCACTTTTACGCGGACAAACTCGCGTCCAAAAGCTAGTGTAAAATAAAGTACGTTATTGTTTCTGTTTGCCAGCTTAGTTATTTTAATCTGCACAATTTATTTTCAGGCGGTTTTCACCATCATTTAGTAATTTTTCTTTTTGTATTTGTCTATTATGTCACTTCAATAAAAAATCGATCATTCCGGAACAACAGTACGGTTTCACTCTAGAGCGTTGCACAACTGACGTGTCACCCTACTAACGATCATTTTTAACGCCTAGGAGGAAGCCCAAGATGCCATTGGAATCTTTTGCGACCTCTTAAAAGCGTTCGATTGATTTAACCATGAGAAACTTTAGTTGAAATTGGAGCACTACTGGATTAGTAAATCATCTCTTGATTTACTAAGGTCATACTTGATAGTTAGACAAGCTAAAGTACAGGTTAACGGCGTAAACTCATTGGGGTCTGAAATGACTATGGGTGTTCTTCAAGGTTCGATATTGGGTCCATTTCTATTTCTAGTTTATATAAATTATTTACCTCAATTACTGCAAAATTAACCGAAGATATTTTGCAGATGTCACCTAATTGATTTTTTTAATTAGACAGGCGGTACTACTTACAAGATGTTCATCAAGATAATAATTACGTTAGTATTATTGGTATTGTTATCGTTGGTTCTAAACTAAAAATTTGTCCATAGTGTTTTGGTAAAGATAAAGATAAAGTTTTATTTATTTGCAGATTAATTAGTGAAAAATTAGTTAACCAAAATATTATCAATAATATATATGCAATGTAGTATGTATGTAAAATTAATATAATTATATGTTAATAAATTGCCTCCATCGGAATGTACAAAACCTGTTTTTTCCCATTTTCCTGTTTTATTACCATTTAAAAAAAAAAAAATTTGCTTGCTGAATTATCCTCATGGATACTCACCTATTAGGGAAAACGCGGAGGTTATGCCGTAGTCTTAAAAAACACTCAACGCATTGATATGATTATTATATCAATTTAATAAAAATCGATCTTCCCCCAAAGCCCCACGGTTCCTACATTGGGCGAATAATTCGCTCCCCGACTAATGTCGGCCCCCAGCAGCGGGCCCCCCTTCAGTCGACAGTCTTTTCGGATGGTCAGAAGCCCGAAAGTCTGACAACCAGTCTTAACAAAGGTATTACCCAGTATTATTGCCAGAGGGTCATGGCCATCCGGATGATCCGGGGATATCGCACGGTCTCCGGCGAAGCGGCAAGGCTCCTTGCCGGATTGCCGCCGTGGGATCTGGAGGCAACAGTCCTCCAGCGCGTCTACGAGTGGCGTGTGGACGCGCAGCGCCGGGGTGAAACCCCGCTGCCGCGGCAAATCGCGGCACTGCGGAGTGAGCTCCGGTGCGATCTCATGGCGGAATGGGAGATGCGACTGTCGCAACCCAAGTTCGGGCACGCCGCAATCGCGGCGATAAGACCCCTCTTTGAGGAGTGGCTGGAGAGGCGCTACGGCGTCCTCACCTACCGCCTGACGCAGGTCCTCACCGGACACGGTAGTTTCGGGAGGTTCCTGTGTCGGATAGGGCGGGAGGAAACGCCCGGGTGTCACCACTGTGTGGATCGCCCGGAGGACACGGTGGAGCATACGGTGCAGGACTGCCCCGCTTGGGCAGAGCACCGCCGTGTCCTCACGGAGGCGATAGGCGGCGGCGACCTCTCGCGTCCGGACCTGGTTCAGGCCATGCTCCGGGGCGAGAGGGAATGGGATGCAGTCACCTCCTTCTGCGAAGCAGTAATGCTAGCGAAGGAGGAGGCGGGCCGCGTGAGGGAGAGAACCACCTCACGCCCCAGCCGCCGCGGGAGACGCCCAGGGCGTCGGACGTCGCGAGGCGACATCCGGCCACCGTAGGCGCGGGCTTGCGGACGGCGAGTAATGGGTAGCTCGCCGTCCGATCAAGGACCAAGCCCGGGTCGACGGCGCGTTCTGTTCGCGCGCGCCTCAAAGAGCTGTCAGCACAGGGACGGGGCCCCCAACGTGGCCAACGCCTGCCGGGGTTGCGGGACGTCTTAACAGGATACCGTGGCCCCGGAACGTAAAGGGCAACAGAAGGAACAGGGTGGTTTTTTAGTCAGTAAAAGTCTGACAGTCCCTTCCGCCCCACCCAGGGCGGAAGGAGTCATTTGATGATTTTTAACACCTCAAAAAAAAAAAAAAAAAAAAACCCAGTTACTGGGTTGTTCAGTTCAAAAATCGACTCGAATGGAATAGTATTACGTCAGCGCACTTGTGCTTGATAAAATAAAATGCTACCATAATACAGAATATTAAAAACAAAATTGATGCGAAAGATAACACTAATAGTAACATGTTACATAAAAATATTGTAGTGTAGCGAAAACAACTCATCGATACATACTTAACGACAGCTTCAGCAAATTTCCTTCCAATGTCGTCCTTTGACATAGCCATGACTGCCGAACCCACCAAGTCACCGTATTCCGTCCCTACCCAGTTGGGTCCCAGAGACGTTAGAGGCTTGACGACCATCGTATCCGTGTCCAGGTACACCCCTCCCCACTTGTACAAAGTCAACAACCTCAGCACATCAGAGGTATGCTCTACCCGCCACTGGCTGTCCTTAAACGGTTGTCCTGCCACCATAGCTTCTAGAGGAGTATCCTTAGTGTAATCATTTATGTGAATCCTAGCGAACATGACGTTAGGAAGGTCTCGCAGTACCGCGACACAACTCCTGTCGTACACTTCATCGCTCACGGGCGCACTGAACAACACAATCACTTGTCGTGTGGCATGGGCTCTCGCTGCTGACTCGATGGCGCACGCCTTGCGAGAGTTCAGCCCTCCGACGCACGACGTCTCGAGAAAGAATATTGAGTCGGGTGATGGAGAAAAGTCTGCGGCGGAAGCTGACGACAACGCATCGCCCTCCTCTACATAGTGACACGATATGTCATTATCCGTGGGGTTAACGTGCATGATGATAGGCTTCAGCTCTCCGGCTGGCTCATCTTTCATTTTGATATAGTAAATAGTAAGAACACTGAGAACAACAAAAGTCGAAAGTATGATATACCTTTTTTTTATGAAAAATGTTTTATTTGAATTTTTTGATTGCATATTTTAACTTTTCCTGTGATTTTGACACTGTATGATTTACCGACTAGTTTTAATTGAAACAGATTATTACTTCACTTCAAAACGTCCACTGATATAATAATATTCGCAACTGTTTTGTCGCCATAAACGATTGATTAAAATAACAAAAATAAATCGAATTAAAAAGCGGCTCATCTGCCGACACTCGCAAAACCACACTAGTTTACAATTAAAACCCATATTATATGTATTCCATATCACGGGATAAGGTATAATCCAGTCATATGGAATATCTACTCGTTCATGAAACGGTACATTTAAAACTATAGCTTCACTGTTCTCCCAAATGGCAGTTTGCTGTTATCAGAGCGGGATCGATAAATATTTATCAGACTTTAATAAAAATTGTGATAACCAGTGATGATTACTAGGGTAACACGTCAATACTACCGATGAAATACTATAATGTAATAATAGATGTTTCGTTTTCATGTTTATTTGTTTGTAAAATGTAATCTCTGGAAGTACTGGTACGATTACAAACATTCTTGCACTGATAGGAAACTACACTAATTGCCGAGTGTCATATGTTTTATGCTATACTGTAATACCGTTTCTGTTTGTGTGCCAGCTTTGTTCGTTTAAACTGCACAAATAATTTCGATGCGGTTTTCATCATATTTTAGTTAGGCAGAGGTGTACCCATTAGTACACCCACATTTCACCAGTTATGTTTAAGTCCCATGTAAGGGGCGAGCCTATTACCACCAACCGGGCACAAATCCAAACTCCGGGCTGCTACTGAGAAATTCCTGATGGAAAAACCCAATTACACGACACAATTGCTCGACCTGGGGATCGAATTCAAGACCTCATGCTCAGCAGTCGGGCTTTGCAACCACTACACCAACGAGGCAGTCGTAGTATCGATTGAAATCCGACCGTAAATAATTTGCCATTACGAAAGTCTGACGAACCACCAAAAAAATCCACAAAAAGTCTTCCAGAAACTTTTTAAATACGCATCCAATTAATCTTACTACTTTAATGCGAAAATTTGGATGGATGGAACGATGGATGTTTGTCACAATCACGTCACAACGGCTGGGCAGATCTCGATGAGATAGATTATAGTTTGTAATAGCATTTAGGCTACTTTTTACTCAGGCAAATGGACGGTTCCCGTGGGACAATATAGCAACTTTGACGCGGACGAAGCCGCGAGCAAAAGTCAGCTAAAAACGTTAAAGGAAAACGTTATCGATAGTTGTATGGATAACGTTTTTCGCAACTCTAACATAATTAATTAAAAAGCATAAATTTATTAATAACTATTAAGGCACGTGTATTTTATCATTACCAAAATCTAATATTAGTGTTTTTACTTGTATGTAATTTTACTTATCTAAATTATTATCACTCCTATATCTATGGCTGCAGGTGCCTATGAGTAATTTATGACTGAATATTAAATATGTGTGACATCGCGGATATTAGGTCTAGCTCCCGTTTTCGTTATGTTAAAAAAAAACTGCCTCGTTGGTTTAGTGGTCGCAAGCGCGACTGCTGTGCATGAGGTTTTGGGTTCGATTCCCAGGTCGGGCAAAGTGTTATTGGGTTTTTCCATCAGGAATTTCTCAGTAGCAGCCTCGGAGTCTGGATTTGTGCCCGGTTGATAGCAATAGGCTCGCCCCCTTTTACATGAGACTAAAAACATAACTGGCGAAATGTGGGTGTATTAATGGGTACACCTCTGCCTAACCCTTCGGGGATTATAGGCGTGATGTTATTATGATGTTATGTAAAAAAAACTCATTTTTGTGTTATCAATAAGTAACCCTTTAAGTTTAAACTTTTTTTTTGTTTGTAATAGCAGCCTTAATTTGTAATACACACTAGTGTGTTTCAAGTGTCAACTATCACGATTTAGAAGGTACAGCCCTGGTAAGGCAGACGGACAGACAGACAGCAGTGTCTTAATAATTGGGTCTAATTTTTAACCCAAAAAAGTTTAGAAAGTTTACCTTTGGTACCTTTTATTACATTGTAAAGTCACGAGCAAAATCAAGTATACACTTAGCAAAATTCAAAGGCGATTTACTTGTATAAACTATTAAATAATATAACTATTTCATAGTAGTTTTGAATTTAAAAAAACTATATTTCTAAAAACAGTTTCTAGTAGACAAAAAAAAATAGTTTTTTTAATGTATACATTTTGTATTTTTTTTAGAGAAATGAGAAATAGAGTGTAAATTTTCTCATACTCCGTTGAAAAGGGAAGATCCTCCCACCAGACGGGTGTTATGTCTGGTGGCTACTGCCCGACGGTTGTTGTCGGAATTTTGTATACCTCTATGCTCATGTTGCGGCGAACTCTAATAGCGCTTAGAATTTGTGAGTTGTAGTTCGCATGCTGTCCGATAGATGTCACTACAGATATATTTATGAAAGTATTAAGCTGTGTGTATTTTTAATAATAATGGTCCATAAATTCATCATTTATATTTTTTTCTTTTTTATAATAATAACAGCTTATTTTTGACAGATTTGCAAACGCGTCCGTAACAAACAACAAATAACAGATACATTAACAAGAGATTCACAAAAAATAAAACACGGAAATGATCGCCTAATAGTAAACTGTAGGTCACGAACTGAATTAAATAAAAAAATATCTTTTAATAGAATAGGGTATGCTTAGATGGTTCGGACATGTTGAGACGATGAGTGAAAGACGATTAACAAAAGATATTTATATGGCAGAGGTGAGTGGCGGCGCAGGGAGAGGTCGCCCTAGGAAGACCTACACTGACCTTATTAGTTAGGTTCTTCAGAAAGGTCAGGTGCGCAGTACTCGTAACCGGCGTGATTGTATGACGAGATTTATGAACGTGGATGAGGCGAAAGGAGTATGCAAGGATCGTAGCAGGTAGCGTTCTGTGGTTTCTGTCTACCCCCATGGGAAAAAGGCGTGAGTTATGTTATCTTTTTTAATCATGAATCCGGTGAAACCCACCACTTCTAAACCACATTACGATATTGACCATATCATTCCTCTATTTTGTCTAACGTTATAGTGAAATGAAACCATTTCCCCGCGTCATATTTCATGGGCAACCCCACCGCCAGATGGAAAGTTCTGGATAGAAAGTTGACACACGATATCAGATGCGAGCGAAATGATATCTTGATTATATCGAGCGATATGACAATATTTACCGCGTTTTTACTTTTCTTTGCACTTTTGAATGTTGTTGGTTATGTAAGTTTAAAAAAGTTATACACTAAAAAGACGAAATTAAGATTGAGAAAACTTACCTACTATAAAAAGTCAAAATTCAAAACATTTATTTCAATTAGACCATTTACAGGCACTTTTGAATTGTCAAAGAGTCGGTCAGTTAGTCCGAAAGTTGAAGCTAGTTGCTTGTTCCAAAACGGAGGTAGGCCTCTATGGAGAAGAACGAGCAAGAAACTCCACGGCACTCTTTTAAATTAGGTTATTACAAAATCGTGGTTACATTATTCTTGTCGATTCTATATACTAACATCTGAGTTCTTCCATGACAAATGTTATAGTGAATTTGATATAAATTTTAATTAAACTTTTTTACAAGCATTAGCCCTTCCAAAGTAGGTATTATAATACATATATCACGCCTGTAATCCCCAAAAGGTAATCAGAGGAGTACGCATTATTACACCCACATTTCGCCAGTTATGTTTAAGTCTCATGTAATAGGGGGCGAGCCTATTGCCATCAACCAGGCACAGATCTAGACCCCGAGGCTGCTACTGAGAAATTCCGTATGGAAAAACCCTATAACACTGCCCGACCTTGTAAATCGTACCTGAGACAGTTTATTTTTATTTTATTTTTGATTCGGGATTATAAAACAGTGACATGTGATGGAAACTTCAAACTAAAATAACAAACAAGTTACTGCTACCATTGTCCATTGTCTTCACATCTCATAATCAAGAGCAGTGAAACATTGTAATTACAAACAATTCATATTTTCCAGACCGATTTCGGGCACGGTGGCTAATCTCATCGGACCCTAGCCAAGTATTATAATACACCGGAGAAGTGTGTACGCAAACACAGGTGCGCTCCCTCTTCCCTCACTCTCATAGTCCAATGGGACGGCAATCCAACACGACTGGAGAGAGATCAAGGTCAGAACCAAAGGCTTTACGTGCTTTCCGAGACACGGGGGTGTCACACCACCAACTTCCAGACTCTGGGTTGACACTGAGAAATTCCTACTGGAAAACTCCCAATAACACTTATTTCCCGACCTGGCAATCGAACTTAGGACGCAGCACGAGGACAGCCACGAGGAATAGTACCTATAGGCTACATAACATCACGCTACGACCTAGGGGAGCAGAGCAGTAACTAAAGACGTGACTGAAACCGCTGGCACTCCTATAAAACAACCATTTTGAGTAACATCACATTTCCGTCATTAAAAGTGAGCCATTATGGTAACTGCGCGTCACTAAGTGTGGTAATATCATTACTTGTCTTTTATACTGTCGGTTAACAGTACAGTTGTCGTAATTACATGATTTATGGTAAATGATGCTGTTCACACGGTTTGTACTTGGGGTAAGCAGAATAGTAACTTGGTTTTTTTACGAGATGACTGAAAGCCAGCTTTGTGCAGAATCATAATCTGAATCTTTATTTTTGAACATAGGTTGCACACATGCCTCAAAGAGCTGTCAGCACAGGGACGGGGCCCCCAACGGGGCCAACGCCTGTCGGGGTTGCGGGACGTCTTAACAGGATACCGTGGCCCCGGAACGTAAAGGGCAACAGAAGGAGCAGGGTGGTTTTTTAGTTAGTAAAAGTCTGAGAGTCCCTTCCTCTCCACCCAGGGCGGAAGGAGTCATTTAATGATTTTAACAACTAAAAAAAAAAAACAAAAAGGTTGCACACATAGTATGTCAAATGCTTTGCCGTTGCGTAAAAATATTATCCAATAAAAATTTGATCGCCCATAGCACAGTATTTTGCTGAGTGGTAGACTGTTTGTCACAGTTTTCTGTCAAGTGTCAACATCTTAGAAAAAACACGCTAGATTTCCCCCGGTGATCTCGTGAGTATGCTCATCTGCTGAGTATAAGATTAGCTAAGTGTTATTGAGATTTTCCAAAAGATTTTTTTAAGTAGTTGCCCAGCAATTAAAAGTTGCTTTTTATTATTACAAATAATATAATCTAGCAACTAATAAATTTACAATTCTCCTCTTGGTATGTATATTCCCACGTATTACATATTAAATTATTGATATGTCGTTAACAAACAATGATAATTCAATTGTTCTTCTTGTATCATTTATAAACACGTGTGTGTTATTAGGTTGTGTGTTATGAGAGCCATATAGGCTATTATTATAGGTATACATAATACAAGATCACTGTCCGACCCGCGGGAGCGGAGCTGAAAGTAACCAAAAACGCGGGTAAAACCGCAGGGTTATAACATTTAAAAAAAAAACTAGCTTCTGTCCGCGACTTCGTCCAAGTCAACGTTGTTTTCTCCACACAAACTTTAAACCCCCTTTTGATCTCCTTAAGGGGGTAATGTTGGAAAATCCTTTCTTAGCGGACGTCAACCAAGTATAAACTTCAATTCAATTCAATTCAATTCAATTCATTTATTGCATTCCACAATGTACATGAGTAGGTGGTAGTGAACAATATTGTTGACACAATTGTGGACCCTGTAGGGCACAGCAAAATACATTATTATTATATAGAACAAAAATTACTTATAGACTAATACTTATCCTAATTATACAATTTCATTAAACATTCATTCATTAAATTATTTTAAAAATACATTACATAAAATTATACATCCATTACATTAAATTAAACATTAATAACAATCTATTTACAATCAATTATAATACAATGTTTCATATGGTTATTGTTTATATTGTATATTATATATTATTTTTCAAGTTGTATAAATTTGTCATTTAAATATTCATTTATGCTGTAGTAGCATTTACTTTGCAATAGTTTTTTTAATTTATTTGTAAAAACAGTAATCTTTTTTTCATTTCTTATTAGCTCGGGTAGTTTATTATAAATTTTTATTGACATTACAAGTGGGCCAGAAGAATGCATTTTTAAGCGAGATGTTGGTAGGTTTAGACGTGTTTTATGTCGGAGTGTGATTCTTGACTGTATGTCTTCGCGTTTGGTGTAAAAGTCTTGGTGAGTGTGCGCAAATTTACAGATTTCCAATATATAAATACATGGCAATGATAAAATATTAAGTTTTTCGAAATGAGGTTTGCAGCTGTCGGTTTGTTGAATATTTACCAAAATACGAATTAACTTTTTTTGAGTAGTAAACAGTGATGGCGCATCCGTGCTGTTACCCCACATTATAACACCATAGCTGAGCCACGCATGAGCATAGGCGTAGTAGGTAGCCAGAGCAGTCTCTAAGTTTGTGGTTTTTTTTATTTCGCGAAAAGCATACAAAAATGTTGAAAGCTTTGTTTTTATTTTCTGAATGTGCGATTTCCAATTAATGTTAGTATCTATAGTTAAACCTAATAATGAAAACTCGTTTACTAATTCTAATTTGTGGTTGTTAAAAGAGAAATTTACGTCTAGATGGGTTCTTTGGTGGGGATGGAATGCTATAAGTTTAGTTTTTTTTAAATTAATTTCTAAATTATGCTCATTTAACCAGGATAATGTTTTAGTGAGAGTATTATTGAGGTTAATATTTAAATCTTCAATATTATGACAGGGGGTAAGGATAGAAATGTCATCCGCAAACAAAACGTACCTTCCTCCGTACCTTTCATTTCTATACGTCAAGCGGTTTTGGATATTTCGTGATGAGTGAGTGAGTGAATTGCCATTCGCTTTTATATACATACATAGGTTACCGTCCCCAAGACATATCTTTTGTACCTGATACCTGAAAAAGGTCGGGCAAAGTGTCATTGAGTTTTTCCATAAGGAATTTCTCAGTAGCAGCCTCGGAGTCTGGATTTGTGCCCGGTTGATAGCAATAGGATCGCCCCCTATTACATGGGACTAATAACATAACTGGCGAAATGTGGGTGTACTAATGGGTACACCTCTGCCTAACCCTTCGGGTATTACAGGCGTGATGTTATGTTTTTATGTGATGAGTGAGTGAGTGAATTGCCATTCGCTTTTATATACATGCATAGGTTACCGTCCCCCAACCATAATTATCTTTTGTACCTGATACCTGAAAAAGGGCCTTGCATAACCTGAATTGAACGTAAAAACCTGAAAAGGTTTTGTTTTCACTTTCATCAAAATGTTTTTGAACAGAGAATTTATATGACGAGGCAGACCCAGGATATAGGCTCCCTTGATTGTACGAGGTGGATGCCATTGACGTGAATGGCATCCCTGCGAAAGCTGGTATTTCCGGAGCAGTTGGCATTGCGGTTGATGTATACGTCATGCCTGCGGGTATTCCCGTCGCGGTGGACTGCATGGCATTGAAGTTGTTCGCACCAATTAGCGAGTGTGAAACGTTCAATGAGGCAGGGTTTATCAACCTGGTACTGCCCTGCACTGTTCCAGACGTGATAGGTTGAACCGAAGCTGCAGAGGAAGTGGTTGGAATCAGAGCTTGTTCTGATCCCACTTCTGGTGACGAGGCAGGGTCCTCGCGGTTGTTTTTAAAAAACGTGACGTCAGCATTGCTGACGTCACTAATATCTTGGTCAGGGTTGCTGCTCATCTTGGATAATAAAAATAAACACAGGAAATGCTTTCTGTAATTTATTCTTCAACTTACCGAGGAGGTCCGATCGCTACGACGGCTCGAGTAAGAATGCCCGAGTCCGGCGAGCGCTCGGCTATTTACAGTAGAATTGAGTGTGTCATTCATTTGAACAAAACACCCACTTCCGCACAATAAAATATTTTTTACATTATAAAATGTTAATATTTTATAAACAGACGTTTTATAACATTTTTAAATCAATTAACATGCGTAAATCTATTTTTAATGTTAACACGTGGTAAAATAATGACCACGTGTTTTTATTTTTGAAATGTAGTTTCTCACCAACGTGACATACATTGAAAATAATCTGTATTCTTATAAGTATTACTAATTTGATAATTAAATGATTTGAAATACAATTTTTGACTTAGTTACAATCAACAAATCTGATTTGATTTTAAGGTTATTCCGGAAACGTGTTTTTATTTGTTATCGAATTGTGGCGACCCGCCGACACGGCCATTCTGACAGGCGGCGCGTGCTCTGCGTCTGCCTGCGTTGTGAGGTTAGATGCCTGAAATTCAGAAAACGTTTTCCTTTGAACTAGATATCCGTTAGCAACCTATGTTGCTTATTATTATTATGATTATTGTTGTAAGCACAGTACACAAAGACGTCTCTCGTGCCCTGCCTTGTTACATTAGAATCTGTGGTGTATACGTGTCTACCCATGGTTCCACAAGGTGTTTCAACGGTATCTCAGGGTTCACTAGTGGATGCATCAAGGACCCATAGTTAGCTCAAGGGTAACACATGGTTTAGCTCAGAGGTATCACTCTCCAGATCTTTTATTCTCGTAGATTGTTATTAAAGATCTTAGGGTTGAAAATATTATGAGAATAATGATTTTTAACTCACCGGTTTTAATCCGATGATAAGTTTTCGTCGTCGTGAGCTACTTGAACTGGCTGGCCAGCTTGTGATGTGGATGGCACCGGATCGGGAGCGGTCGTAATGTTGTTTAGCGGTGTATCGAGATCTTCTCCCACCGACACGGCACCTTGGTCTCCCGGTTGTGGCGCACGCCGAAGTTGGTCATGAGCAACTTTTCGAGAGCGTCCTCTGCCGACCACCTTTTTGACCATATAGCGGTCATTTTCAAGTACCCTGATAATTTCGTAGGGCACACTGAATTTGAGATCCAGTGACGTTTGATTGCGTGGATTGTTCTTAATCAGGACATAATCTCCACGTTGAAAATTATTTATTTTAGCCTTGCGAGAGTTGAAGCGTTGTCTGTCATACTCAGCGGTTCGAGTCATTCGTTGCTGTACTTGTCTGGTCATTGCTTCTATGTCGACTGTCTGGTGGTCAATGTCAACCAGTTTAAGCAGTTCTGGTGGTACGCAATGCTTTCGTTGAGTGATGAGCGTGAGTGGTGCTACTCCTGTTACACGATGTGCTGTGCAATTCATCGCTAGTTGTAGCTCTTCAAGGATGCTGTGCCACTGTTCGGTCTCGTAGTTCTTGATCATTACCAGGGCATTTTTTAATGTAGCTATCACTCTCTCCACCTGGCCATTCGCTCGGCTGATGCCTGGTGCTATCGCATGAATATTAATGCCAAACCGTTCACAAAACTGTGCGAATTCGGCTAAAAATTCCCTTCCTCCATCCACAATTATTTGAACTGGTGTTCCGAATAAATGTACTGTACGTTTTAAGGCGGCAAGCGTACTGTGTGGGGTTTTATCAGTAGCATGGTATAAGAGTACGTATTTTGTGAAGGCATCCACTGTTACAATGACGTACTGTTGGTCTTCTTGGGTTCCCAACTTACTTGTGATGTCCATGTGGATCACTTGAAATGCACATGTTGGCTTTTCAATTGGATGAAGCTGTGCCTGTGCTGCACCCGATGTGCCTTTACTAGTTCTACACACCACGCAGTTATCGACGTATCTTCGGATTGTGGTGCTCATCTTATCAAACCAGTAGGTTTCTTTAACTTTCTGTAGGGTCTTCTCCCAACCTGGGTGCTTGAGTGTAGTGTGGAAGGAATTAATTAAACTCCATTGGAACGACTTTGGTACTACTATTCGTAGTTGTTGGCCGGAAATCGAATCTAATACATACTTCTTCAGTACCCCGTCTTCCAAGGTAAAACCTTCTACCGGATTGTTGTCAATCAGGCTATTCAATATTGGCCGAAGTTCTTCATCTCGTCGCTGTTCGACCTTCAACCATTCCACATCTTTTGCAATGACATTTACTGTAAGTTCACTGTGATTTCTGCTAAAGAAATCGGCATGTTGGAGCCGGTTTCCTTTACGATATTCGAGCTCGAAATCATAGTTCTGCAAAAATGCCCACCAGCGGTGAATCCTTGGTAACAAGTCTTTCTTGTGTTTGGATGCCTTTAGCGAATTGCAATCAGTTATTACTGTAAATTTTCGTCCGTACAGATACTGACGAAAGTGCTTTATTGCTCGGACTACTGCCAATGTTTCTAGTTCATAGAAATGATAGCGGCTTTCAGTATCATTTGTTCTCATGCTCATGAAAGCCACCGCATGTTGTCGTCCGTCGATGATTTGAACGAGAACTGCCCCAAATCCGAGACTGCTCGCGTCTGTATACAACTGTATCGGTGCTCCTTCTTGAAAGAGAGTCAGCACTGGAGACGAGGTGAGGCATTGAATTATCGTCGTCCTGTCTTTCTCGTGTCGGTCATCCCATTCCCATTTAGCTCCTTGTTTGGTCAACTCGTACAGCGGTACCATAATGCGTGAAAAGTCGGGGATGTACTTCCTGAAATAGCTCGCAAGCCCATTGAACTGCCTTACTTGCTTGACAGTTTTCGGCACTGGTGCTTTGACCAGAGCTTCCACTTTTCTTGGGCTGGGTCGTACTTGGCCGTCTGATACCACGTTGCCTAGATATTCGATGGTCCGTTTAAAAAAACTACATTTATCGGCATTAATGGAAAAGCCAGCTTCTTGTAAAGCTATTATAATGCGTTCAATGTTAGACAGCCCTTCGCTGAAGTTTGTACTTTTGCTCAGTACGTCATCGACGTACACTTGTGCAACTGTTCCCAAGAGTGGGTACAATGCTCTGTTGATGCACCTCTGATGAACGGAACAGGCATTGCTCAATCCGAACGGCATGGTAATGTATTCATACAAGCCGTCTGGTGTTACAAACGCGGTCTTCTCGATGGACGTTTCTGCGATGAATACCCATTGGCCAATTGATCAATTTGATCTCAGAGATGAGAGGTAGCGGGTAATGGTCGCGCAATGTGTTCGCGTTGAGCTCCCTGTAGTCCACACATAGTCGATCGTCTCCATTCTTCTTCTTTACTAAAATTATAGGACTTGAGTAGGGAGATTTGCTTTCGCGTATGATGTTGTGTTCCAACAAATCCTTGATGATGTCCCGAACCTTTTCTCGTTCCACCGGACTGAGTCGGTAAGGTCTCCCCGCTCGACATATTTGTCTGCATTCTTCAGTCTTATTTCGAGCTCGCCCGTATTAACGCGCGTTTTTGGATATCCTCGGATAAATAGGTGATCATATTTGACTAGCAACGTGCGTAACTGGTTACTTCTTCAGGATTCGTCAGGTCGCAGTTTAATTTGTCAAAGATGATGCTTTTTGTCGTTATATGATGAACCATTTGCTGGTGCATCAGTCTGGTTCCATCTGTCGTTATCACCATGCTTAAGTTGGTACCACGGATCAAATTCATACCAGTTAATACATCAGTTGACATCTCATGATCAGGAATCACGAAGAATAGTATTTCTATCCTTATGGAGTCAATGGTGCAGACAGTCTTCATCTCGACTAATGAAATTACCGGGAATCTGCCAATCCCCTTGAGGTGGTTAACTGCAGAGCGTCGCTGGCCCGGTAATTTTGCAGCAATTGATTCACGAATCAATGAACACTCTGCTCCACTATCGAAGATGGCACGTATTGTTGTTGCACCAATTGTAACAGTAATGGGTGCTTGATTGGTTCCAGTTATGCAGTTCACGTTTGATGTCAATGCGTTTTGACGCTTGTAGCATGTTTCGAAAGTATGGCCCGTTTTCTTGCAGAATGAACAGGTAATCAGACCTTTAGATGTCTCCGCTGCTGTAGTATTTGTCTTCTGCGGATTTGAAGTAGATTCCGAAGGCTTGAACCTACACTTGTTAGTGCTATGATTCGTCCTTTTGCATATTTGACAACGTGTTGTAGTTTGAGCAGTATCTGAAAAACGTGCACGTTTTGGCATCGACGTAATAGGATTTTGATGAGGGCGCTTCTTTCGTAATGAGGAAGCCACAGAGATGAGTTCTGGAACCGTATTTGCTTTTGCGTTCAACAGCTCAATGCGTAGGCGCTCATCATTTATACATCCTATCACTGCTTCCACTGAAAGTTCATCATCCAGTTTGTCTTTTGTAATCCTTTTCCAGAGAACCCAGGCGCGGGCAAAAATTCAGATATATCCTTGCTTGAGTCGTAGACATGCTCCTGGAACTGTAGTATATCGCGAGAGTATCTATTCTCGGGCTCGAATGTGGTGATCAACTTTTCGCGAAACTCTTCCCATGAGGATGTAGTCACCAACCAATCATCGATCCACATCTTAGCACGTCCCTTCAGTAATCCACACACCTTAGTGCGTAGGTCCAGGTCGTTTAGTGTGTAGTTATCAGCTGCTTTATCAATATGCTGGCACCATTCCCTGATGCCAACATGACTGTCCGGATCGAACGATGGTAGATAGATGTCTTTGATCCTGATCCGCGGTTCTGGAGGAGAATACAACCGTTCGGACATTCTCTGCATCATCTCCACCATTTGCATCATGAACTGGGGCGGAAATCCAACTGTTGGAGTAGTTGGATGCACAGTCGTCGTGGATGCACAGTCGTCGTGACGGACGATCCAGCGGCGATGGGTACCCCTGAAGGATATAGGCTCCCTTGATTGTACGAGGTGGATGCCATTGACGTGAATGGCATCCCTGCGAAAGCTGGTATTTCCGGAGCAGTTGGCATTGCGGTTGATGTATACGTCATGCCTGCGGGTATTCCCGTCGCGGTGGACTGCATGGCATTGAAGTTGTTCGCACCAATTAGCGAGTGTGAAACGTTCAATGAGGCAGGGTTTATCAACCTGGTACTGCCCTGCACTGTTCCAGACGTGATAGGTTGAACCGAAGCTGCAGAGGAAGTGGTTGGAATCAGAGCTTGTTCTGATCCCACTTCTGGTGACGAGGCAGGGTCCTCGCGGTTGTTTTTACAAAACGTGACGTCAGCATTGCTGACGTCACTAATATCCTGGTCAGGGTTGCTGCTCATCTTGGATAATGAAAATAAACACAGGAAATGCTTTATGTAATTTATTCTTCAACTTACCGAGGAGGTCCGATCGCTACGACGGCTCGAGTAAGAATGCCCGAGTCCGGCGAGCGCACGGCTATTTATAGTAGAATTGAGTGTGTCATTCATTTGAACAAAACACCCACTTCCGCACAATAAAATTAGCTTTTACATTATAAAATGTTACTATTTTATAAACAAACGTTTTATAACATTTTTAAATCAATTATCATGCGTAAATCTATTTTTAATGTTAACACGTGGTAAAATAATGACCACGTGTTTTTATTTTTGAAATGTAGTTTCTCACCAACGTGACGTACATTGAAAATAATCTGTATTCTTATAAGTATTACTAATTTGATAATTAAATGATTTGAAATACAATTTTTGACTTAGTTGGCTTAGTGACTTACAATCAACAAATCTGATTTGATTTTAAGGTTATTCCGGAAACGTGTTTTTATTTGTTATCGAATTGTGGCGACC
The DNA here is from genome assembly GCA_949774945.1 of Hoplodrina ambigua. Taxonomy (NCBI): domain Eukaryota; kingdom Metazoa; phylum Arthropoda; class Insecta; order Lepidoptera; family Noctuidae; genus Hoplodrina; species Hoplodrina ambigua. The sequence continues at coordinate 11,749,998 of OX458983.1, forward strand.
CGCCGACATATACCTTCGTCTTTTCTTCGAATTTATTCTACACTTTATTATAAGTCCATACTTAAATCCTTATATTATTATCTTTAATGTTTATTCTCTTTTTGTTGCAGGTACGTTGACCTCTGCTATTGATAACGACTACTAACAGTATCAACTGTAACGTAAGTGAATCGTTCTGACTTGTCATGATAATTTTGTTATGAAATAATTACCGACAAGGTAGTTGTGAGGTTAATAATAAAATGTTGTTGAAAGAAGAAAGAAAGATAAATGTTTATTAGCACAGACCACAGACGGTCATACTATTCGAACCGAACCTACCCGTGTGGGGATGCTCTAAGCCAGTGTTTTAAAACATGTGGGTCGCGACCCCCAAAGGGGTTGCGAAGCCTTACTGGGGAGGTTGCCGGCAAAAGGATAAAAGGTAAAAACAAAAAAAAATACACATTACAAAAACAAATACAACTCAAAAAAAAAAAACAATATTAAATAAATTTCAGTATGAAGGCTGTGCTTGTTTATTTTTCAAGTATTTGTCAAATCGTGGGGCTATTTTTTGAAGGGTTCATAATCAAATCATTTTCTAATTGAAGTATAGTTGTCAGCAAGCCAAAAAAAGGCGCGGGCATAAGCTAGTCCGTTTAAAAGAGTTATCTATAGTAATATTATAAAGAGGTTCAGTTTGTGTAGGGGAGAATCTCTGGATTTACTGAACCGATTTTGAAAATTCTTTCGCAAATTTTGAAGCTACGTTATCTAGCTAGCTATAGGCTATATTTTGTTGTAGAAAAATCTCGCGAACGTAGTCGCGGCGAGAGTGCTAGTATTTAATGAATTGTACCTAATCTGAATTGCTATTATTACAGTTCACCGCTGTTTATCTATAATCTAAAGCTTACAGCAATAACAGTGATTAATATAATTATTTAATTCTTATTAATTCTAGAGGTGCTCACAGAAAACAGTAACAGTAATCCTTTAACTAGAGTTTAATGATACAGATGATTACGAAGGAAATACTTCAGTTCTTAAGTGGTGACACCGTTATAGGAAATCTCACTACTAATATAAATGCGAATGTTTCGATGGATGTTTATTGCTCAATCACGCCAAAACGGCTGAACGGATTTGGATGACATTTGGCAAGATAGATTGTCAGCTACAATACTTTTTATCCCAGTATTATGTACGGTTACCGTTGGAAAAAATATAAACTTTGACGCGGTAATATATAAACAGACTAGTCTTACTACATATACACTATTGTTAATGCAAATGTTTGTATGTATATGTTTTCTACTAAATCAAACCAGAACGGCTGAACGAATCTGGATGACATATGGCTTAGACATAGATAGCCTAAAATAGTCTGAAATAGCACATAGGCTACTTTTATCCCGGAAAACTTCCAGTTTCCGGGGGATAATGTGGGATAACTTTGACGCAGGGAAAGACGCAGGCGAAAGCTAGTCTTAAAAATGTGGGTTCATTAACTAGAATGATAAATCATGAAGGTGAATCAAAAACGACACTTTAGGACCACTTATCCTGCGCTTCCTCATTTAATAATAATGGTTTGAGCAATCATTCTGCGTTAAATGTCATCAACATCGTCAGCTGCCTACCCTTTTCCTATAATAATGTTTTATGTTTTAATAATGTTTTTTATTTGTATTTTTTTTTATTGCCTTTTTGTTTTTTTTTTTTTTTGTTTGCACGTGGTCTGTGTCATATAAATCTTTTTTCTTTCTTTCTTTTTTTTTTGATGGTGGTCGGCTTCTAGTCTAATCAGATGCATCAGAATGCCAGTTTTAGAATGTCAGTGTTTTTTATTCTTTTAAATAACGTTGCCCACACTAGGAATTTCTCCCAAACATGTGTATACAAACATAAAAAGCCAGACCCGGAACAACTATCTGTAGGTCATACAAATATTTGCCCCGTGCTAGAATCGAACCCGCGACATGCAGCGCATCAACCAAATAGCCAGCTACTGCGCCAACAACATCAAAAGGAAAGATCGGAACTCAGAAACGGAAGGTTTTTCTCAAGAACTGTGTAACGTAGTAATTTTAATTTTGTCACAATGTTACAATTTGACACATACAACATTTCGCTAGTTAAAGATTTACAAAAAAAAAACACTTTGTGCCCAATTACAGATTAATGAATATTATAATTTTAAAAACTGGTATTTTATAACACTGAACACATATATAAGAAATCTAGATGACTTTGGCCCTTCCACATTTACAAAAAACAAAATGTCAAGAATTGAAAAAAACAATCGTTGTAATTTATGAGTTAACCCAAATACATCGAATAACAATTAACAAATCTATTAACTAAAAATTTATCTTTATTTCGGATCAAATGTCTATGGAAAAGGCCTTATTATGTAAATGATATTATAAAAATAATAATAACCATTTGGTATATGATCCAGTTCTAAGCACGAAAGCGCGGGGCAAACTTAACTAATTAAGATCGATATTTGAATAATAAATACCTGATTCGCATAAAATCTTTAATTAACTTGAAGACTTTATTCATAGATATCTATGTATGATACTAATTGTGTTTGTAGCATACATTATAAGTCAGATTATTTATTTCAATTAGACCATTAAAAGGCGCTTTTGGATATCATAAAAAAAGGAATTCTTCCTTCAAGCCTCTTTAAAATGGTATTTTTGTATGGAGAAAAAAGGGCGTGAAATCGCATCCAAAATAAAACTGTTATATGCGATTTCGAAACAATAATCAACTAAATCAACTCTTGTGCCAGTCCATCAGAACAGACAATTATAATATCAGACGGATAATTATAATCCTCAAGTGAAATATTACGTTTGAAAGTGGTTAAGACATTCCGGTTGAAAATTATCATTTTGCGACACTATCTGTCAAGGCTTTATATTTTATAGTAAGACTTCCGGTAATACAATGACTGTCACACGATCCCAATAGTTTTAGGTTACGAATTCCGCACATTATTTCTAATATAATATTCTTACTAATGTTAATTAAATATGTTAATTGGTTTAGATGGACACAAGAAGAAGCTATTAATACTGTGTCATAAAGATCATTAATAAAAAGTTATGAATAGAAAACTAATTTGCTTAAAGTTTACATAATTCTTCAAATATTGAATTAGTTAATTAATTGAAGAGAAATCAAACACTTAGTGCAAATAAATTAAGATAAGTGAATGTTAAAAAAATGTTGACACTGCCTGTCCTTATGACGTCAGAGAGTCCTGTGATTGGGTGACGCGCGCGCGGCGCAGCGAAAGTACATGCGGTCAGAGGTGCCCAACCATTGTCAATTGTCACGGTAGTCGCGCTAACTACGGACTGTGACGTGAATTTGATATGGTATTGTTGCCGGTGGTGGAGGTCACCAGTTTTTGTCTGGTTTGTCATGTCGGTGGCAAAATATTATAATTAAAGTGTATCTAACTTTTTGTGTACAAATGCGGTATTACGGCAACGAAATCGTTTGTATTTGCTTTAAGTTTCTTTTTTATTTTTCGCCTATTTTCAGTATTTTCTTTTGTGTACTTATTTCATAGACTTATTTATTTAAACTTTATGCAACAAAATATTACAAAGGCGAACGGACTTAATGCTTGAGGGTCTAAGGCTTAAAGTCCTAAGGCATGGACATTCTTTACCAGTCAACCAAATATGGTGAAGAAATAACATGGCAGGTACAAATTATTGTGCTAGCATAAAACAACGAATAATATTTTTTTGCTAGCTGTTATTGTTTCACTCCTAAAAAAATATGTATAAAAATAGTGCTCCGCGCGCAACGAGGTGGCAAAACCCAAATAAAATATATTGTTTATTATTTAGGTATATGGAAATGTTGACATTTATTAAGTTAATGTTAATAGTCTAATGGTTAAGCGCACAAGAAATAATCTTATTTTACATTGCAGTTACTCAATTTAACGCTAATTATAATAACTGTAAGCAAGTACTTCGAGTATGTTAATTGACTTCAATGTCCTTTAATTAGCTAATAATTTTGATATCTGTTAATGAGGCGGTATTTCCGCATAATTATAGCAATTCAAGTAATTTTATTTACAACTAGCTTATGCACGCTACTTCGCTCGCATGAAAGACTGTTATAAGCGATGTTCTGTCTTTAAAAAAGAAGGGTTTCAATCCTGAATCCTATTTATGTAATATACATATAAAAATTGACTTGATTTGACTGCCTCGTTGGTCTAGTGGTCGCAAGCGCGACTGCTGTGCATGAGGTCTTGGGTTCGATTCCCAGGTGGGGCAAAGTGCTATTGGGTTTTTCCATCTGGAATTTCTCAGTAGCAGCCTCGGAGTCTGGATTTGTGCCTGGTTGATGGCAATAAGCTCGCCCCCTATTACATGGGACTAAAAAAACATAACTGGCGAAATGTGGGTCTACTAATGGGTACACCTCTGCCTAACCCTTCGGGGATTACAGGCGTGATGTTATGAGATGAGACATAAAAAATGAATCCCTATTTCCCTTGTTCACGGTATCACGCGTGAACGGCTAGACCATTTTCACTAATTCTTTTTTGTTATGTTTGTTATTGTAAAGAGTAGATTCTTATGAAAGAAATAAACAAAAAAATCTCGGTACGTAGTGCGGTGGGTCCCCACCACCTAGTTCTTTTTATAATAGTAATTTTCTGTTTTCTAATATAACCTAAGTTACTTCATAAAGTAATATGCGCTATCTGACAGGGAAAGTGTTTGTATAAATTCAATTCATATAAAGTTCAGTATTTAAGTTATAAGATTAACACCGCTATTAAGATTAGAAACGCTATAAACAGTTATAAAAATAAACGACGTTCCATGAATGAAAGGAATTAAGATGATTACTTGATAAGAAAGTCGAGTGTTCACGTAAGAACTACTGGAATTAAATTGATAATTAAAATGTACTTAACAGATATAATTACTATGATTAGGTTTTAACTTATAATGAAGCGTAGTAAACGTCAAGTATCGGTAATGATCTTAGATAAATCAAATACAAAAGTCAAAGTCAGACAACATTTATTTCAATTAGACCAATTACAGGCAATTTTGAATTGTCTAGGAGTCGGTTAGTTAGTCAGAAAGTTGAAGCTAACAACAAAATGATAAAAAAAAAAAATATCTGTGCAAAATTTCAAATTGTCAGGATTCTGAGGATATTGTCTTAAGAAATAAACACATAGGTAAGGTACCAGTAATGATGTCAATGTGTTACCTTTTAATTTCAAATTAGCTTACTATCTATTTCTTTAGCACGTGATGAAGCTCCCAGCTGTATGTCGGGAGTTTTAAGTAATTTGGCGGGAATTGTGAATAATGTCGGTGGAATTTAGACGAATTTCGACCATCTGCCAACCCTAGTTGTAGTGCATTTTTGTGGAAAACAGCTGATTTATTCCTTTTTCAAAGTTGGTCTTGCTGTTAAAATTGTTTGTATTCATTAGTACTTTTACAGATGCTTAGTTAATTACAGTCCATTGTACGACTAAACGTCGACAGACACTACGCCGACAGACTGAACACCGACAAGACTACTTCGACGTGACTCTTCGCCGACGGGACTCTTCGCCGACAGGACTTTTCGCCGACAGGGCTCATAGTAGAAGTGAATAAAGGTTACGTATTAAAAATAAGTTTTGGTTAGAAGAAAACTGATCCCCTACGCACGAGCCGAGTGAGCAAAGCGAGTGGTGCCGCGGTAGTGGCCGGAGAGTGCCAGAAACGACAAGATTATAAAAAAAATATATATACACATCTGCTACGAGCCCTGTCGGCAAAGAGTCCTGTCGGCGAAGTGTCCTGTCGAAGCAGTCTTATTAGTATTCAGTCTGTCGGCGTAGTGTCTGTCAACGTTTAGCGAACTAATATGATCCAAAACAAAGTTGTAAATTAATTTCTCTTCAAATATCGCGGTAATAGCAAACAAATATTTAGAGTCCTAGCAATATTAATCGTTTATCGTGCATTACAAATTGTAATGTTGCAATCGTCGACATTTTCCACGCCCGCGGCTTTGTCTATGTTACCATAAACAATCATGACCTTTGGTACCTTTTGGAACTGTAGGTAAGAATAATACCTATATATCTCTGGTAGTTGATCTGCAGATATTATAAATCAATTTAATTAGACTATCTTATTGGTTAACGAGATATTTATTAGAGCTTGATTGGTCCGTGAAGAGTTTCTCGGTTAGGGGTCAATCAGGCTTTACTGAAAAAAAATGAAACTTGTATTCCCTGGAAAAAATAAAAAGGTGTAGACCTTTGTTGACATCCAAAAACACAGAAATATTATCAGTAACCAGAAGCCCAATTTCCGTAATTAAAAACGTTCATAATCTATTAGTTATCATTTTTAAAACGAAACAAAATTACATGTAATTTTTTCAGATTACGAACATTTGTTTCGGCTTATTATCCAAAGATTCAGCTAGTCTAGAAGGACATTTCTTTCATTTTATTTTTAGTTATCATTCTTCTTTCACCTTACCTTAGCTTAAATGCCACTGTCTGTACAAATACATATTCTATATCACGACTGCCAGACTGGTATAAACTGTAAACTTATGATGACCTCACATGTTATGAAATGCTCTAAAAATAAATTGGACAAGTTAAATAGACCGCGAAATATGCTGTAAAACTAGTTGAATATATAAATGTCTGAGAATTATGTTACTTTGGCGCATTCGACTTAGCCAAAGGTTAATGTACTCTAAAACAGTGGAATAACCTTGCTTATGCTCTAATGCTGTTAAACTTTCCTAGAACAACAAATGCAATATCAGGGAATTGAGTCTTATAGATAACCTGCCTGATTAACAAGAAAATATATGTGTAGACTTTCAATCTACTTATCAACTTTCAGGGGGTAAAAGTATCCCCAACTTTTCATGAATCACAAACTGTCAAAAAATAATAAAAGCCTAGATACAAGAGATATGGTTTCATAAAGTCGCAACACACGTCATTAATTAATATTTTCGCAGCCCGGTAAACCAATAAAGTCCGTTGTAAGCCACCATTTTGAATTTTCTTTGACGTCATATAGCCTTTAATCAGCGGAACATTATGACGCTTCCAACGATAACTCATTCATTAATTTACGGCAGATAATGTAGAAGATATGCTCACACAGATGTATATTCATACATATACCTAGACTGCTAAAACATCCTCCTTTGGCTCTGCCGTGACTGAATAAAAAAAAAACCAACTGTTTCCTACAAAAATGCATCACAACTCGGATCAAAGTGTTTGTAACAGCTAATATATGTTTATTTTATAAAGTCAACCCCTATTTGATAGGTTAACGAAAACGGGAGGCTGCATTAACAGACCGGGAGGCTCGATGATTTCACCAATCTTTATGACTGTAGGCACAGCTTTACTGGTCAAGGTATAAGTTTTTGCTTCCGCATTACCTAATTCAATTGGCTAAGAAGCCTTGTTAACTACTTTCGAGTTAATTATAGTTAACAGCTGCATAAAGCCTACGGCTGATCTTAAATAGACGTGTAAAGGAGTCTGCCCACTGTAAAAAGTCAAAAGTCAAAACATTTATTTCAATTAGACTATTTACAGGCACTTTTGAACTGTCAAGGAGTCGGTCGGTTATACATATAGTTAGTCCGAAAAGTTGAAGCTAGTACTGTACCATACCATGATGAATATTCTTAGAATGTTTTTCTTTGTTTCTTTGACTTCGTTGGTCTAGTGGTTGGTGTAGTTATACTTTTAATTTAAATCTTACTGTCCCAATGTAATTGGATTGATATGTGATGGCCTGAAACACAGGTTTAAATTAACCTAGATCGGGCGGGTCGCTACCTAACATTGCAGTTCCGAACTATCGATACTTGCCCCTTTAATTATTTAGTTTTAGTTAATTTTTAAGCACTGTAATTTTATGGAAAATCTTTTTATCTGTTTGGTTTTTTTTGTACACTTTTTGTAAACATTTTTATTTGAATAAATTATTATTATTATTATTAGTGGTTGCATAGCGCGACTGCTTAGCATGAGGTCTTGGGTTCGATTCCCAGGTCGGGCATAGTGTTATTGAGGATTTCCATCAAGTATTTCTCAATAGCTGCCTCGGAGTCTGAGAAAGAAGAAGAAGTATACTGACGCCATAAAGCCGATCTCCTGTCTACTTATGACTAAAGCCATAATTTCAGCATATCAGTGACATAATCTAAGAACTAACGAGGTTAGTTTCAATAAAGGATTTAGTTAACAAAAGGTGTTGAGTCCGAAAAGTCGCCATCGTTCAAGTTACGCCACGGTAGCCGATAACATTATGGCGGGAAATGTCGTAGGTCAGCGCCGCCATCTTGCGCAACCGTTACTATAGTAATTGACGGACATCTTGTTTTTTGACTTCTTTTTTTTTTTAATTTTTACTTCTTTTTCGCTGAATTATTTGTTTGAGTTAAATTTATTGTGTAGGTTCTGCCCGCGGCTTTGTCCGCGTATAAGTCAAATATACCATAAAACATTTCTTCTGACACTCAGTGATAGTGTAGCTTGCTATTAGTGAGAGAACACAAAAAATGCAAACCTATACGTGGGTATGTTACTTTTTATTGAGAATTAAAAATTAATGAAATATACAATGATGGCTTATTAAAAACTACAATAAAAAGAAACAGCCGCATTTTCATTTTGAATTAAATGTGCGCATTCTGCAAAATACTCATTTTGTGAACTACCCTTTATGAGAAGTGCTAATTTTTTTGACTAGTGCGCATTTTGTGAAGAGCATGTTCTGCGAAAATATTGCTGACAATATATTTTAGAAACACGATTAATAAAGCTTGTTTAGAAGCTCTATAAAAGGTACTAATTATAATGTTCTAGTTCCACGAGTATCTATTAGGTACCTTTTGTTTCTGGAAAGGTAAGAAAGTTCCCTTGCCGTCCTAGCGGTCGGTTTAGCGGTTGTGGTCAAGGTTTTATGTTCGATTTCTAAGTGAACAATAAATTGAACAAACAATGAATTAAATCATATTGATTTGCTTGCCACAATACACAACAACTCGACTATCTCTTTGATTGCGACAGATATATTGCGATGCGAGTTAGTTTCTACTTTATTATCTTATAAACATAATCAAGGTATATTAGAGGGTAATTTTTCGTAAGTTTTTCTACTAAATGTACTCGTAGTAGATGCGATTATTTTATCATTGTAGTCCTTGTAGTGTCTTCTTAAAAATGCATTTATAGATGGCGACTTACGATTCTTAATTATTGTATACCTTGGTTGGTTATCCCCATGTTCATACTAATTGTCATATTTAAGGGGCCTTGGGCTGCTGTATGCATATATCCGCGATAGGTACATCTAAGCATATAAAACCGAAAGATATCTAAGTTTATTAAATTAAATTGAAATATGACAGGGAGGTAGATTAATATAGTTAGTAGACGTCCGCTAAGAATAGATTTTCCAAAATTCACAACCTCGGAGGTTGAAACGGAGGCCCGAAATTTAAACACAAAAAACAAAAAGCGGGTAAAGGCTAGTATACATATTCATAAGGGAGAAGAAGAGTTCGATATGCACTCGATTTCAAAGGTTTTGCTACAGACAAAATTAGAACTTACAACCTACAACTCTCTCCAAATATAGCACGGTACTTAAAACACGTCGCTAGTTAATATGCAGACTCATCATCTTCCTGCCCTTGTCCCAAGTTATTTGGGGTCGGCGCAACACGTTTTTGTCTTCCATTCCGTCCTGTCAGCCGTCATGCAATCACTGACTCCTCTTTCATTCATGTCCTTCTTCACACAATCCATCCATCTTTTCTTTGGTTTTCCTCGTGCTCTCCATCCATCCACATTCATATTCATAACTCTCCTGGTCACATGCGTTTCATCCCTCCGCTTCACATGCCCATACCAAGACAAACGATTCCCTTTCAACTTTTCTGTCACTGGCGCTACTCTCAGACTTCCTCTTATGTACTCATTCCTGACCTTATCCATTCTGGTCACTCCACACATCCATCTCAACATTCTCATCTCCGCTGCATGCAATCTTTTTTATAATATGCAAACTGCATTCTAGAATCTACAATAACAAAGGAAAATTATCACTAAACTAATTAGGAACATCACAAGATCTAGATTAACTATATTTAATTAAGACTGTTTGTCTAGTCTCCGTTTTGTAGATAAGAGATAATAAATATAACTAAGTATTGTAGGTACGTTTGTCATAAGTAGGTCGGTCATTAGCGCCTGTGGTTACAACAGTACATGATGCCAATTGTCTGACAAGATTGCTACATAATAATGTAATATGGAAATGATTAATCATTTTTGTTAAAATCGTTAATTGGACTATGCAGGCCAAAACAGTGAAGACTATTGCATGGAGTTGCCCTACATAGTTGGCTTTGTGTGTGCCGCCGCCCCCCCCCCCTCCAAGAGGTGGACCGACGACCTGGTAAAGGTCAAGGGAAACAGCTAGATGCTGGTGGCTGAGGACCGATCATTGTGGCGGTATATTGTAGGGGATGCCTATGTCTAGCATTGGACGTCGATCGGCTGATATGATGATGATGTGTGGGTTCCTGGATGGTTTAGATTCATAAATGGATCTGATGGATTGCTCTGCCAGCCCACGTTTGGGCAAGACAACGGCTCTCGGTTTCGCTAATTATTAAAGTCAAAGTCAAATCATTTATTTTAATTAGACCATCAAAAGGCACTTTTGAACGTCATTACGAGCGAAAAGAAAAATTATAATATTGAATCTAGTTGATAGGTTATTAGTAATTATATATAACAAAAATATTATTTTATTATTAATATGTTTTAGCTATTATCATCATCGAATAAGACCTATACAGGGTATAAAAAAAAATTAAAAAAAAAACGATTTTTTTTTTCTTTTAGGCCATAACTGGAAAGCTTCTGGTTACAGAGAAAGTTATAGTCATAGTTCAATTTGTTTACATTTTTACAGAGAAAAATTTTCATGTTAAAACCAAAGTTCAATTACCCCTATAACCCTTGTTTAAGTTTTTAATAGCTTATAGAACTTAATTTAGTTAAATGAGTTAAGAAATTTTGTTGCGAAATTAAAATATCGTTTATTGTGTAGTGAACTCTATGTTGTCATTGTTAAGGTTGACAATTGCGTGACACGTTCACATGTACTAGTTTTAAGTAGATGGTTACTTTGAGAGATACTTGTGACTATTAATAAGTATCAGATTCATGCTGTACAACGTGGTTGCAACCAATTGAGAGAAATGGGTTAGTCGGTAAGTACATACTATGGCCCCTAGGTTAGCGATCTGTCAGTTTTCATAATCAGCTGAAACGTAACACTTTATTGTGGCGTGACACTTAAAAAATAATTTGTCTTAATATTTGGACAAATGAGTATTGATCAATGATGACGCATTTGTCTATGGTCTCAGATGACACCAGATTAAGAAACAAAAAAGAAACCATTTTTTTTGACTGATGACTTCGGCAGCCCCGTATGTCTACGATTGTTATATCTGACAGTGACATGCTGTAGAATGATAAGCGTCTGTTTACACGAGCGTCTTGTAAACCGCTGACAAGACTAAACATAGACACTCCAAATTAATTTATTTCGAACATGTTATTAGCCAAATCTATTAAGTTTGCAGCAACTTAAAAGAATACATAGGTATAATAAATATTTTAAAAACTATTTATTTTTTCAAAATTGGTCGATTCAAAATCATAGCAAAGTGACCACTTAAAATAACCTTTTAGCTATAACATCAAAATATTTGATTACATTTTTCTGCGAAAATTAACAACAATAACGTATTATATTTTAATGTTTGGGTTGTTTTTTTTTGTTATAGATTACTCAAGTCTTTTTTTAATAAATCGATAATTGCTTCATTTATGTAATACTGCCTCGTTGGTCTAGTGGTCGCAAGCGCGACTGCTGTGCATGAGGTCTTGGGTTCGATTCTCAGGTCGGGCAGTGTTATTGGGTTTTTCCATTAGGAATTTCTCAGTAGCAGCCTCGGAGTCTGGATTTGTGCCCGGTTGATGGCAATAGGCTCGCCCCCTATTACATGAGACTAAAATATAACTGGCGAAATGTGGGAGTACTAATGGGTACACCTCTGCCTAACCCTTCGGGGATTACAGGCGTGATGTTATGTTATGTTATTATGTAATAAACGGCAACATGAGATACGATGCTGCTTATATCGTACTTCTCTTTTCATCTATGCAGTCTGACAGGGGCCGCTATAGCTGTCGTCAAGATTTTCATTGCTCGCTTTGACGTTGACAGTTGAAAATACAAGGCGTATTCAAAAAAACTCCGCGTTTAAAAAACCGCCCATGCAAACAACCACTAAGTGATAACATTATCAGTTGCGTCAGAGTTCGAAATATTATGAGTGTCCTATATTACATTTTGTACGTAATCGAGTTTATTAGATACAGAAAAAATACTGTAAATACAATCACTGATAAAAGATAATTTAAAGATAAGATAGATGCGTATCTATTAGCAGAATATAACTACTAGCAAATAAGCGATTGGGTAATTGTTGATAAATATCAAATTAAACTTTAAATCCAACTAATCTTTGTAATTTTTATGATTAGGACATAGGATCCTCCATAAATTATTGGCATAGATAAATTATTTTTAAGTTTATTTTTTTGTTTTTGTATCAACGCGCCAATCTCTGGATCTGCCAGTCGGATTGGAAATAATATTTGTATGTGATAGCCAGATTCATGAGGAATAGTACAAGCTATATAACATCACGCTACGGCCTACGGGAGTAGAGCAGTAACCAAAGACGTAACTTGACGAGGGTGAAAACAACCACGCGTACGAAGTCGTAGGGAGCAGCTTTCGGGGATGCGGGACGTCTTAACAGGATACCGTGGCCCGGGAACGTAAAGGGCATCAGAAGGAACAGGGTGGTCTTTTAGTCAGTAAAAGTCTTACAGTCCTTCCGCCCTACCCAGGGCAGAAGGGCTCATTTGATGATTTTCACCACCTCAAAAATAAGGGAGCAGCTTTAAACAAACACACAAACAAACAAAAAAACTCTTCACCATTATTAGTAGTAAATAGTCACTCAATATTTAACTTCCTAACTATTTCCACTGCCGTCTCGTTAACATAAAGCCTGAACTATAACTTACAGCTCTTCAGACCTTTACAAAATCGATTACATAATCAAATCGACATTTTCTGAATCGATCTATCTCAATTCTCGATATCTCAATTATTTCTATTGCATTTCGTCAGTGTAATTGACACACTCACACATTAACAATCGTGTACACAAACAATTGTGGTGTACATGTGTGGTTCTCGTACAAAAGTTAACAAGTTTCGCTCACATATTAGTATTGCATTGAGTCAGTGGTACAAGTTATGAGATACAACGAGTTGAAGAACTATTTAAGAGCGTTTACGGCTCAGGCTTCTCATAAAAAATTTTAAGTTCTATTTTTTTCGAAATGAATGAACCGATTTTAATGAAACTTTCTACACATAAGCAGAATAGGTCTAAAAAGTTATCAGAAATTTTTGAAAAGTTTGATTAAAAAAAATAAAACAAATTCGCTCGAATTTGGCTTTAATATATTTTTTTTGAAAATCTTCGTAATCAATAGGTTCCTAGATATGGAATAAACAAAAAGAAATGCAAGCAATGACGGCAAGAACATATAGCTTTCTAATATGTACATCCTAAATTATTATTTTATCTTGAGCACAACAAAATAAGTTCTCACGAATATTTAAAAAACATAACACACACAACGTTTATAAGCTTCTCGGAATCCTTACGTATCACCTAATTAATTATCCTCTACTTGTAATTTTTCACACGTATAGTCCATTAAGACACTAACAACAGGTAAAGCGCGGTTACTGTTAATCATTACAAGAAAATAAAAAGAAGCACAATGACAAAACGGTACTAATGTACAACGAAATATGTAGTAAATTAATTTATTGATTTGTTTTACTTCTATGTATTTTTACCTCTCTCTACTTTGTTATTTTGTTTATATGTATGTATTTAAGAATTTATTATTACATTTTATTCTTGGAAACATTCTGTATCTGTGCACCTACTATGTTTTGTCTCTGTATCACCCTAAGGTACACTGGTAGAAAATGCGCAAGGCATTAAGTTCGCCTTTGTACAGTGTATTTTTTACATGTGCATAACGTTTAAATAAATAAATAAATGCCTTAAAAATAAGTTGCGTAATTGAGAATTAAAACAGCTGAATTATTTATTTTACACCTTGTTATTAGTCCTTGTTACCAGTTAGTAAATGTTGTAAACAATGATTTTAAAAGAGTACGTATGGAGTTTCTTGCCCATTCTTCTCCATACAAAACTACCTTTTGGAAAGGGCAACTAGATTTAATCCTATTTTGTTTTTTGTGTATGACGTTCAAAAGTGCCTTATTGGCCTAATTGAAATAAATGATTTGACTTTGACTTTGACTTTGACTAACGTAGATATTTTCGCAATAAGATAATTTAAAGACGAGTAACTTCTTGAAATGACCTTTTATCATGCTCAAGAAGAGTAACTTTTTGTTTCTTTTCAAGCTTTTGTATCGTACAATTTTGAAAACATTATTTAATAAAATATTATGCATTACTGTCGTTAGATATACTTTTTTTTCGCAGCTACAAATCCAAAGGTTTTGTTTATTTATTCGACAAACCCAAAATAGAATACAGACAAAGTATAAAAAGTAACAGCGCAGTATTTAGCTTAAAATACTTTCAAAATAAGCTTATGTAGAGTACCATACCATAAACCATTGTCTGTTAGCAATAGTGTAACTTTCTGTCAGTAAAAGATTTTTTGTAATCGGTCCAGTACTTTCAAAGATTACCTGTTACAAACAAACAAACTTTATTTACCTCTAATATTAGTTTAGATTCGGCTCTTTTCATCGTCATAACAGATACTCAAAGTCCCGCTATTCGCTTACACTCCGGGTCAAGCACCGAGCCCACATTATGTCACACAGAGTAACGAGAGTGTTCTTATAAAACGCACGATCCTTACGTCATGTGGCGAAACTGTGCTAGTCATAGTAGTGAACTGTGATTGAACTGAGTGAATGATTGTAATGAACTATAGAGTGTAGATTGTTGAATCGTAGGTAGAACCTGGTATAGAAGCATGGAGATTGGCACAAATAAAGTATAGGTATAAGCCAGGAGTCGGCAACCTTTTGAGACAGAAGACCCAAAAGTTACAATTAAAAAAAAGAACATAGTTTTAGGAACGAATAACCTTCTCCGTGACGTGGGCGATGCGGCTCAGTCATACCTACTAAATTACAGTATTTAATTATGGATAGATTACATGATTTGAGAGGTTTTGACTTTTGATAGTCAAAAAAAATATTTTTGGTTCGCGAGCCGCAGGTTTCCGACCCCTGATATAGGCCTATCTTTTCTAGGGCTGTCATCAGTAAAATACAATGGCCGGATAATATTTCAAATACCCGAGACATTAGGGTTCAATTGAGATTTTTTCCAGGACTCCCGTGAACAAAATATTATTACGTTTACATTTTATTTTTTTTATTTACTGCTTATCGTTTAAATATTTGAGTTTCGGGACGACGACGCCCTCTAAACTAGGACAAATCTGGGAAATTCCGAACTGATGGGAATACCCAGGAGTGGGTGAAGTCGGGCTGTGAATGATGATAATGTTTGTCAGCCATATTTTGAGTAGGTAAGTAGTTTTTACTGCGATACCTACCTACGTGATAAGAAGATATTTCATAAAATACCTACTTAATTGTTGATATAAAGATCGTTTGGGGAAAAACCAGAAGCTATAAGTACTTCCACGAGTGACAATAGGTAGGTACTTTAAGTGCTAGGTTATTTATATCTATTAAATATAATAAGAATAATACCTTAGGACAACCAACACATCGCCATCTGATACCAAACTAGGCAGAGCCTGTACCATGGTAACCAGACAACTGATAAATATACTTATATATTTCTAAATACATACATCTTCTATATAATAAAAATGAATGGCTAAATGTGTTGCTAAGCGCATAACTAGAGAACGGCTGGACCGATTTGGCTGATTCTTTTTTTGTTGTGTTCGTAATTTCCCGGACAAGGTTTTTATGAATGAAAACGTTTGGAAAAGTCACCCGTGCGAAGCCGGGGCGGTTCACTAGTATTATAAATAAATTACACCCAGACACAGAACAAATCATCGTGCTCAACACACAAAGATTTGTCCTGGGTGGGAATCGAACCCACGACCTCCGTCCTAGCAGTCAGGGTCACTAACTACTAGACCAACAGGCCAGTCGCAAATAAGTACATTGTTTACTAAAAAAGCTAAACAACAATAAAACGTAAATGAAAAACCGTAGAATTACTTACTACATTTTTTTTGCATTACATGCAAATATTTTTGTACTACTCGACTGCCTCGTTGGTCTAGTGGTCGCAAGCGCGACTGCTGTGCATGAGGTCTTGGGTTCGATTCCCAGGTCAGGCAAAGTGTTATTGGGTTTTTCCATCAGGAATTTCTCAGTAGCAGCCTCGGAGTCTGGATTTGTGCCCGGTTGATGGCAATAGGCTCGCCCCCTATTACATGGGACTAAAAACATAACTGGCGAAATGTGGGTGTACTAATGGGTACACCTCTGCCTAACCCTTCGGGGATTACAGGCGTGATGTTATGTTATTTTTGTACTATGTAATCTAAGTTCCATTTAAGAAGATCTTCCATTCATCCGTAACAAATCACAATTCGGTTTGCGCAATGAATTTTATTATGTAACAACGAAATCACCTGTTACATACACAAACCCATCTGCGCACATCACAAACCATATCAAAATTATTTACTAAACATACGAAACATCACGCCTGTACTCCCCGAAGGGTTAGTCAGAGGTGTTCCCATTAGTACACCCACATTTCGCCAGTTATGTTTAAGTCTCATGTTTAGTGGGCGAGCCTAATGCCATCAACCGGGCACAAATCCAGACTCCGAGGCTGCTAACGAGAAATTCCAGATATAAAAACCCAATAACAATTTGCCCGACTCATACTCAGCCTGCAGTCGCGCTTTGCGACCACTAGACCAACGACGCAGTCGAGCAGATTACGTACTAAAATCGTAATAAAAGCAAAAACACCATACATACATATTACATACGCAACACCATAAAAACCAAGCAAAATTGGTATTATCCATTCGTTTGCGGATACATACAACTTGTATTGAAAATTAGCAATGAAACCGCTCATTAAATATACATTTACTTGTCACACTGTAAATTGATAATTCTACAAAATGTCATGTTACGACACGTTGCCTGATGAGCGACGGCGTCATTCATGAACTCGTGACAAATGTGCATGAAAGTCGTCACTCCCTAACGAGGTTGGATGGAAATAAAAATAATTGGATGTAGAAGTAGGTCGGTGAAGGTTTTTACTAATAGTTGGGGATCGCGGAAGGCGCGTACGCTCCTGGTATCCCCGGAGTAAGTGTGGGAGGCGAGCACCGGACCCCTCCGTCCCCCCAAAGGCGGGGAACATTCATGAGGACTTTCCACAACGAAAAAAAAGAAGTTAGTATTATGACTGAGGTGAGTTCTCATGGTTGGCGTGTTCCTTATATTTCTGACTAGCTTTTGCCCGAAGTCGCGGAATAAAAAGTAGCTTATATCTTTTCTTGGGGATCAAACTATCAAAATCGGTTCAGTAATTTAGTCGTGAAAGCGTTACATACAAATAGTTAGACAGAGTTACTTTTGCATTTACAATATTAGTATGTATTAACTTTAAACTTTATTTATTGAATAATAATATCCACTTAGGGTTGCGTCCTCTTCGCGCTGCGAAGAGAAGCCGTTGATCACCATGCTTCCTCAAGACGGATTGGCGATTTTAGACTTAAATTGTAAGTATAAACTTAAAAATTGCTACATTCCATGTTTTACATGACAAGTCAACAATATTTATCTTCTAGAGAATTTAGGTAAGTTAAGTCAAATCTAATCTGGACATTCATGCAGTTTCATCACTGAGTGCAACTCAAGAGCTATCTTTTTTCCAAGAAAAAGATAAACACAAAAGATCACTGACCTCTTACATAAACAAGGACGCGGGAAAAGCAAATCGCAAACCATTAATTTAAAAATTTTACATGACATTATGCATGTAACTGTCAGTATACCGAAATGTCATAATTTATTAAAGAAATTGACATTATAATGTATAAAAATGTCATCGATATTCTAATATTACGCATCATAAATTATATTTAAATTTTATTTTTAATAATGGCTAAGATTAGATAATTATGCTTATGGGATTGGTTTAGTAGCTGGAGACTGATATATGGCTGTATCTTTTATATATTGATATGTGTTTTTAAAGGACATGGTTCAGCATCCATATTTTATTCGCCTTAGAATTAAAAATAAAATAATTACCTGTTGTATTTCAAATTATCAGTAGGGAAAATAATAAAATGTTTATTATTATCTTCCTGTCCTTGTCCCATGTTATTTAGGGTTGATTATAAGGACATGCAGTTAGTTTATGTTATAACAATTTTAGTCAAAATTAAAGCAATTACGTATTTGAAGTAAACCATTAGTTAGTCAGAAAATTGAAGCTAATTGCTTGTTCTCAAACGTAGGTACGTCTTTCTGGAGAAAAACAAGCGAGAAACTCCATGGACTCCCTTTAATAAAGTTTTAACAAAATCCTGGTCTTCTGCTTTATCTTCTGGCCAGTAAGGTCTTACGACCCCACACATCCTAGTGTCGGAGTTTTGAAACCGCCTCAAGGGCCTCTGACATGGTCTGAGTGGAACAGTAAGTCCAAGTTTCCTAAAACCCTGGTTACATTATTATTAAAAAGTTCATTAATTCTCGTTGTTTCTATGACCAATACTTGTAAGGCGATAATTGACATTGTCCTTAATGATATGAATCTAATCTGTGTGAGATCTAAGGTGTCTTTATTTATTAGATTATTATCATTATCATAATTATCATGTCATTGTCAGCCATTCATTAAGTAATATCCACAAGTAATACACATATTTGTATAAACAACCGGTGAATTTGTCACTGTATTCTTTGAAAGAGGGCTTTAGCAATGGCCGTAGTCCTTTGGATTCAATTGGTATAATTCCTAGCGTTTACCCGCAACTTCGTCCGCGTCAAATTTGATGTATTATCCCACAGGAACCATATTTGTCCAGGAAAAAAAATAGCGGATGTGCTATTCCAGACTAATCTATCTCGTTCTGGCGTGATTAAGGGGCAAACATTCATCCATCCAAATATTCTCATTTGTAGTATTAGGATTTTGTTGGGCATATTTACGGCATCTACAAAAATAAATAAAAATATTTATTTGCATTCCTTTCTTTGCCAAGAATCACAAGGCCATATCTCCTAATTAATCACCAGAAATCCGTTACAAAACTCTGATATAAAAACCTATCAAAATACGCTCATTAGTAAAACTTACACCAGACAAAAGGATATTGCGCTTAAAATTTATGAATAAACATAATTAATCTTGCGACAATGTCGCAATTGCTGGCGACAGTTTGCGCAAGCGCAACATAATCCGATGGATGTTGAAGACGTTACTTTGTGAAATTGATTGTGTAAGTATTTCAAGTTTATTGAGACGTTACATACTAAAGTACGCAAATTATAATGTTTATAAAGATTTCTTATTTATCGTCGGTTTAATGAGACGAAATTCCTTTTACGTTATTCATAGCATAACATCACGCCTGTAATCCCCGAAGGGTTAGGCAGAGGTGTACCCATAGTACACCCACATTTCGCGAGTTGTTTAAGTCCCATGTAATAGGGGGCGAGCCTATTGCCATCAACCGGGCACAAATTCAGACTCCGAGGCTGCTACTGAGAATTTCCTGATGGAAAAACTTAATAACACTTTGTCCGACCTGGGAATTGAACCCAAGACCTCATTGCTCAGCAGTCGCGCCTTGCGACCACTAGACCAACGAGGCAGTTTTATTCTTAGGAATAAATAAGCAGTTCATTAGTAATAATACGAGATACCGATTCCGAATAAAATAATCGGAATCAATTCTTGGAACTCATCGGATGCTACCGTTCAAATTCCTTAAAACGTCTGAGAACATACTTAAGCTCGCGACATCGGCCGCGTCATATCGATTTTTTTTTTAGGCGGAAGCTTATTTTTTTTTTCAATAAGAATTAGCCTAAGTTAGTCCGTAGAACATAACCTAATGTACCGATCTGACCATCCGTCAAAATCGGTCGAACCATTTCAGGTATTCACCGGAACAAATTGACAAACAGACTCAATTTCTTTTTATTTTTTTGTTTTATATATTTCTTAAACAAATCAATGGCGTCTAATCATTTAATTATCCAAATATATTCGACCTTTAATCCTGAGCAAACGTTAATAGATCCATAAAAGTGTTAAAGTTCCTCAATCGCTTAAAATATGCTGGAACTAGTCAACTAGTGTGTCGTAACACCATATGCCTGCGACAGCTAGTTTTAAGCGAGCAACGAGACAGTGTGGCAAGGCATTAGGTTTTATGACACATAACATCACGCCTGTAATCCCCGAAGGGTTTAGGCAGAGGTATAGGTACTCATTAGTACACCCACATGTCGCCAAATATGTTTAAGTCTCATGGGAGCGAGCCATCGGCCTTGCGTACACTACTGCCTTACCCTTGAGGGTTATAGGCGTAATGTTAGTTTTTTTTTTATCTTTCGTTTTTCATTCATATTCTAAATATTGATCTATCTCGTTGTATTAGTAGTTGCAGGCTAAGCAATCCATGTTATTAAAACTACTTGATGATCAAGTAATCTGAATACCTTCACGGCTTCTATGTGTACGCATAATGTGTTTCGTGCGTTACGTTACGCGATAAAATATATAGTGCTTTCCTCACCATTCAAAAAACAAATAAAAAATATTTTCTAGCGATAGTCTTTGCTTTATGTTGCTTAGTTTCATGGGTAGTGTGCGTAGGTACGCCCATATGATGTGTAACCCCGTATAACATGGTAAAATAAGATTATTCTTAAATGTCATAACAACATTAGTCTTATAATTACCCATTGTTTTCCAATGACATCATGTATGCTGTAAAAGCTGTTATGAAAAATAGTTTTTTTTTCTATTTGCAATGAGACGCGTCTACAGTTTGTATTGTGTCTTAAAGAATTGTACTTACATTTAATCATGCTTTTACAATTTACTCCATAAAATAGATTCATCTCTGCTTGATACATTTCATATCTTTAGATATATCTGCAACTGTGTAACTCACAATAAAGTTATTGAATAAATAGCCTTTATTTTTGTGTGCAAGTGTCAATAAACACTTTTTCTTTCTTTACATCTCCATAATAGCATGTTTATACTCTTACTAACTGCTGCCCGCGATTTCGTCCGTCACCAGCGTTAAGATACGTCTTTGATTACTGATCCGCTCCCGTAGCTCGTAGCGTGATGTTATATAGCCTTTACCTACTATTCCTTATGATTCTGGGTATCAAGTACATAAACCTGTTACATTATTGAATATTGGACATTGCATTGTCATCAGAACTAAAGGTGTGTGCTAATTTCAGCTCAATCAGTTACCAACAAATGGTCGAAAAATGGTTTGCAAATTTTGAAAGGACAACTTAATTACATGCGTACGAACAGTGCAAGCTAAATAATAGCTTGTAAAAAGAATTATCCGGCGTTTAAACAAACAAATAAAAAGACTCTTGGATGTTATTATATTAGTATAGATAAGGATATTTTATCAACTTTATCTATTAGAATGTATATACTCTCATGAGGTGAAGGCGCCTAGACCTGCTTATGCACTGACCTCGATATTACGCGGTAATGTTATTGTTTTACTTATTTAATATCGCTGTTGCATTAATACTCACCGCTCATGTGAATGCGTTTATTGAATTCTTTGGAATTATAGCATTTATTTCTGTATTCTTGGTATGGGTTTTTGTTAGTTTATTTGGGACAGGAAACTTTAGTAATATTCCTCCTTTGGTTATGTACTGCTACTGTTTATGTAATTGTTAATAGTTGCCTCGTTCTATATTATATTTGTTTCATTCGGTTAACTTCAAAATGGTTGACCTATATCTTGCTGATCCATACGTTATGCTCGTGAGTGAGCGCTGTCATTCATCTCTTAACTGTCAAGGCTTGAATTTCTATTTTTTTTTTTTGGTTTTATATTGTTCTTTACCTTCATTGTTATCTATACACATATAAATATATGTGTATATCTCTGGAGCTTGTTCATTCTTCTCCATAAAGACCTACCTACGTTTTGAAACGAGCAACTAGCTTCAACTTTCTGACTAACTGACAGACTCCTTGACAATTCAAAAATGCCTGTAAATGGTTTAATTGAAATAAATGCTTTGACTTTGATTAGACTTAGGCTCATCATCCTATTTTTATCATGAGGCACTTAGACACAAGTCTGTCTTGTCTTGTCTTTCACATGTCTCTCTTATCTTCCCTCTCTTTCTAGTCCGTCTTTTGTAACTTTAAACAAACCCCTTTTAAAAAAAGTAATCTTATATGGCACACAAAGACACTTCCTTATATTTTTAGGCGTCATGTCAAGGATTTCACGATTATTTATCTCGCAGTTATCTCCATATTAGATAAGTCGTTTGCTTCCTACGCCATCGCGTTATCGTTATTTTTGTATTCGAATAACGGTCGCGTCTAGAGTTGCAGATTAGCAACTGTGTGACTCAGATCATGTGTGAGGTTAGGTAAAGATAAAACGGATAATTTATGGCTTTCTTACATCGTTTTGTTAGGAAACATACCTGAACGAAAATTCTAACTCTAAAGCCGAATTGAAGTGTTAGTGGATCTGCACGTGAAGGGTTCCTTACCATATTCAGATTGGGCAAAAATGCTTAATTTAATAAGTGATTTTTCACACCAAAAGTGAAATTTGTTTCCCAGTAATGGTTTTTGCTTAATGTTACTTACTTTATGTATGTCATGTGTCTTTCTAAACCTCATTATCATCATCATATCAGCCGAACGACGTCCACTGCTGGAAATAGGCCTCCCCTAAAGATAATCACAATGACTGGTCCCGCGCTGTACGCATCCAGCGGTTTCCTGCAACCTTTACCAGGTCGTCAGTCCACCTCGTGGACACACTGCGCCTTCCAGTAGTCGCTACTCGAGAGCCTTACGGTCCCAATGACCGTCTACTCTACAATTAAAACCCCCCTAATTGCGCTAGTGCGTATACCAAACAAAAACACTCAGTTGCATTGACCTATGGAACACCTAAAGCAATATTTCATACAGACCCGTGGGTGTTTGTATTAGCTCCGTGTACGGACAGATAAGCAAATGCACCGCCCACTGCCTTTCGTAATACATCCTCAGTAATAAGCCTTAGTGCATGGCGAGTAATGGAACGCACTTATGATTTCGTTGCCGATTAATTATGATGCGAGCGGTTCTCAATATGTTTAGCAGATTTTATCGGTTAAGCTTGAGGGGGTTTCTTTTGATTTGTATCTGTTTGCAACATAAAGAAGATTAGGAGGGCTTGGAATATTAAACGTTTCGTACGTGACTTGCGAAAAGAGAGAATTTCCTAAATCTTTATCTTTGCGACATGTTATCATTATTGGATGCTGTTGTGGTTGCCCCGTTTCTGCAGTGCATCTTGTGTGCTCACGCATTTCACGTTGATGGCTTTAATTCTATCGTTAACCAGAAATCTGCCTCATTGCTCTACAGAGTGCGAGCGAGCTTCAATTCCATCCTGAAAATCACAACAGAAAAGTACGATTCTCATAATTTGTGACATTCATAAGAGATGTACCAATCGCAGCAACATGGTCACATAATATAAAATATCATGGTATATGACAAGACAAGAAAAGCTGACAAGATTTTTGCATACGGATATTTACTTGTTCGAAATAAAGGTTATTTTATTTTTTTACTATGACTTTTCTATTACCATACTCACAAGCTGCTGTGTTGTTCATGACGTGGTATCTCTGTCTCTTAAATCGGTTCTTTTCATTTCTCTGCCTATAATTTCTATCGCAATAAAAAGTCACTATTCTACAAAATGTTGAGAGCCAACGTTCTTTTCCTTTACGATATGTCATACAGCCTTTACTTCATCATACATGCAGGATTGTAATATATGAAGCCATTACAGTCTCTTGTATGCATGCGACCTTTGAATTTTGTTGTGTTTGCATGTAAATTATATATTATGGATATGTTTACGATTTACAAATAAATACATAACATACAATCTAAATCTATATGCTCATTAAAACGTAAATCAAAGATTAGTTGTTCAAAGCTTGCTTCATCGAAATATACACACTTATTTTAATAAAGCTAAAGAGTTTTTTTTTGTTTATTTATTAAACGCGCTAATCTCTTGAACTACCAGTCGGATTAGAAATATTATAGAGTATACGATAGACAGATTTATGAGAAATAGTATAGGCACTATAACCTCACGCTACGACAGACAGGAGCTGAGCAATAACTTAAAGACGTAAGTTACCGCGGGTGATACCATAACATCACGCTTGTAATTTTCGAAGGATTAAGGTAAAACATGACAATGACATTAAACTTTTTACGTAACTTGAACATGCAGAAACTAGTATTGAAATATTCTGTTAATTCACTTCACATACTATTTATTACTTGAATACCTCTAATGATATTTCAAAGTATTTTAATCCATTCGATCCATCTTAGAACGTTGCTAGCAATCGCTTGGAAATTGTGTACCGATCTTGAATCTATTACGAATATGGCTACATTTCTACATAATTGCAGTATCTTAGATCTACCTGATAGTATGCAAATTGAGGACTAGAAAGGATATGCGCATGCGCATGTTGCGTGACTTGTAGCAAAAAATACCATAGAGGTAAGTTCTTGCGGTGTTCTTACTAAATCTATGATAATTAGAGCCTTACTGTAGACTTCTGTTCCGATAGTTGAATAGCAAAAACTAGTTTTCAAGTCTCTTTGATCTATACAGTGGAATTCAATATCTGTACAAAAAAAATGAAATTTAAGTGTCTGTTTGTTATATTAAAATAAAAGATTTATAGATATTAAATTCATATGAAAATATATGCATACGATACTTATTTTTTGTTGTTGTTGCCCGTCTCTTTGTGGCTAATCTCCGAAACGGCTGGAAGAATTTTGACGGGAGTTTCACTGGCAGATGCGTTAAGGAGTAACTGAGGCTACTTTTATTTTGAGGTACGGAACAAAAACAAATAAAACCTCGTGATAACATTCATGCAAACGCAGTCACAGACATAAACTAGTCTCACAATACAACTGGAGTCAAGATCAAAGGCTTGGCCGTGGAATGTATAGATCGCGGCATGAACATGTTCATTATAGCTAAGATACCGACAAAAGAACTAATAAAGCATTACCTACCTTCACATCTCCATCATCTGCCTAGCCTTTTCCCAACTATGTTGGGGTCGGCTTCCAGTCTAACCGGATGCAGCTGAATACCAGTATTTTACATGGAGCTACTGCCTATCTGACCTCCACAACCCAGTAACTGGGTAATACGATACCCCTAGGTAAGACTGGTTGTCAGACCTTCAAGCTTCTGACGACTCGCAACGACTGTCAAGGATCCACATATGACAGCCGGTACCAACAGCTTAACGTGCTTTCCGAGGCACGGAATGATGTCAGTAACGTCTAAGAAGAGTGAAGAAGTGTGTTTGTGTGTGTGCGAAGTGTGTGTGTAATGTGTAAGTATGTGTACCTTCACATCTCCATCGGTAAGCTCATATTAATATTCATGCAAATAACATAGCGATAGCACAAAAGAGAACTAGACCGGAGCGCAATGACATCTTAAATTTGATTTATAGTTGCCATACAGACGGTGACCTAGTGAAATCGTTTGATATGGTAATTGGTAATGCTTCTAATCCCGTATAACTTGGTAAGATAGATGGAGGTATTATAGTGGAGATAGGAAGCGGTGAGCGAACCCGCGGTATATAACATGATCTACAACTAAGCTTCATCGAGATTGTATTGATCGATGTGATGGGTATTGGTAGCTGTTAACTGCGCGTACTTGTAAGTTAGTTTGAGCAAAAGTTATTGTTGGGAACTTGGTATGAGACGTTGTCGTCGTCAAGACGTTGTGCTATGAGTGCATGCAACAGTTTAGGGATCGTAGGTACATTTAATTTAAGTTTAGATTTTGAACGTCAATGGTGCCGATTCCCTTGTTCATCAACTAGACTAAATTTAGAGAATTGACATCTCTTACTAATATACAGCGAAAGGAAAGGACGGTGACATTCCGTGACATTAAAGAACTAAGTTAGAGATGTCAGATTAGTTTTGCCTTGAACTTTTCCGTATTTTTAATCCATACGTTTTAAGATGTCAACTATAATTGTATGGATGTGTCAGATTGACTCTTATTTACATTAGTCTCTTTCTTATTTTATTGGACAGAAAAAGATGGAAATAGTCTCATTTTAGTTTAGTTTGTGACCAAGGGAATCGGCACCAATGTCTCCGTAACCAGAAAGTTCTCAGGTATAGTCAAGAACAAAAAACAATGATCACAATGATGGGACAAACATGCAATATTCTGCTTCATTAGCTGTATTTTTTTCTGATATGGATTTGGTAAAAACTGAATTGAACTGTAAAGACTGAAAAGGCATACCACCGACTTTTCCAATACACAGACATTTATCTGTACTGCTATGTTGCACAGATAAAATTCTATAGAAATCTACGTTAGTCTGTACTAAGTCTGTATGGCGTGGACGGACAGTTATAACCCCTCAAATATAAGTTCTAAGACGATAGTTTAATTTCTGAATTAGAAATAGCCTCCCCAAGATATCTCGTCTTCAAAATCTATTAACTGTTTAGATCGTGTGCCTAATCTCGTGATCGTGTTCCTAATCGATGCTAAATATAGCGTGCGGTCATGTTAACGCAATTATTGTTGGCACAGCTTCTTGCGTCGTAAAGGACAACGAACGAGGTTTAGATGAAAACATGTTGATCTTAGACGCTTTATATCACCAACGGACTGACCATTACAGAGTTATAGGCTTTGTAGATGAAAGTGATGGAAAGGGAAGAAATAAGAAGGAAAAATGTCATTGTACTGTATCTATACTAACATAATAAAGCTGAAGAGATTTTTGATTGTTTGTTTAAACGCGCTAATCTCTGAAATTACTAGTCGTATTGAAAACATTATACTAGTACAAGATAGCTAGTGGCATGGGGCATCATGACAGACTTACCACGGATTCAGTACATCAACACACCTCAGGGATAAAAAAAGAATCAGCTGTTGCATATATTTTGACCATGTAGATAACACTTCTGTATAGAATGGAAAATGTTAGCGCTTGAGGGCCTATCATGTAATCATCATCTGCCTAGCCTTTTCCCAACTAAGTTGGGGTCGGCTTCCAGTCCGGATGCAGCTGAATACCAGTATTTTACAGTGACTGCATATCTGACCTCCACAACCTAGTAACTGGGTAATAAGATACCCTTTGGTAAGACTGATTGTCGGACTTACAGGCTTCTCTGACGACCTGTAAAGACTGTCAAAGTTCCATGTATGAGAGCCGCCTATATAGGGCCTATCGTGTACTCGTAGTGTCCGTGTGTTTTCGTATTCTACCGGAATAAGATCGTTAACAATTATGCGAAAGGTTTCATTGTTTCTATTTAAAATATTTAATCAAGCTAGGATGTTATCAATGTCGCCAGATGTGATTAATGAACCTGAATGAATTTCCTTTAGTTGAGTCATGAATTTGAATAATAAAGTATAATAGAGTACCTCTCTTTTGTTTAAACACCGCTAAGTCGCTGTTAATGACGTGATGGCCTATCCTTTCATGAGGCTGCTGGTTTGCAACCGAGCACGGGCAATTAACAATGTGACTTTTTCCATTTTATATGTACATTCTAATTTTATCTTGGATTTCACTGACATCGGTGAAGAAAAGCATCGTGAGGAAACTTGAACTGATAATTAATATAAGTCTATAATCACCAATCCGCCTTGAGCAAACGTGGTGATCAATGCGCGTGCTTTCTCTATACGAAAAGTGGCCTTTGCTCTACATTGGGACATTAATAGGCTGGTATTTTTTTATGTCTTTGTAGAAACGAAGAATAGCGGCGAAACAAAACAGATTTAAAAATATTATCCAATTTGCATACAAATATCTTATTATGAAGCTTTAAGATAAGGAACACATTAGAACGGTATCCAAAAAAATCTAAAACAACATCTTGTTCTTCAAACAAGTCTGCTTACTCAATTTCAAACAATATTACAAAACTGTCCATCAAAGCTGTATAAAAATTCAATTGGATATGATAAAATTCGCCTCCGGCGTTCTCCAAGGTTCCATCTTGGGACCGGTTCTTATCACACGCTACAGTTACAATTCCAGAGAAATTGCTTTGACTTTATCTTCCCAGGTTATCTGGAGGTCAAATGTCAAAAATCTAGTTTATAATCACCTTGATCGTTTTAATTTAAAAGTTTTAACTATGTTGTTAGTTAATATTGACTTAGCTTTTTTTCACATCCGAAAATTGATAAATAAATGTTGGAAGACGATGAGGAAATTAAAATCAAAGCTATCTATTAAAATTGAGAGATAAAATCGACTCAATTATTTCATTCCATCAAGTAACATTTTTATTGACAGAACGATTAAATTGATTAGGTTTAACACCTCAGTGTAATTATGTATATCTGTTTTTCTAATTGTCTTTGCCACAGCATTTCTCAATTCTAATATTGACTCTTGTGTATCTAGTAGTCCATCGACGAGATTGAAATCTTATGATTGCAGTACACCGATACGATCTTATTTCAAAACGTGTTATTTCTTATGAAGTTCTTGTAAATAATGGAAAAAAAGAGATACATTGCGGTTTCAACTCTCGTTTGTTACTTTACTACAAATATATTTCACAATAAATAACGCAATGGTATGGTGTTGCTTGAAATAAGTTGTATGTAACAATCACTTTGGCTTTAACATTATAATTTGCAGTCTTCATAATTATTATGAGAACGGTATTATTATTAATAACCTTGGTCTATTGTTTGTGATTCCAACAAACTGTGTCGAATCCATTTGATAGTGGAGAATGGTCCTCTTATACATGAGGTTGTGGGTTCAATTCGTATGTAGTTTCTAAGTTTATCTTGGACATAACTGACAGGTAAAGCATCTTGAGAAAACCTGGATTTATAGTTAATATAAGTCTGAACTAAACCTGGATGATTTTTGTTTGTTTAAACGGGCTAACCTCTAGGACAACCAGTCGGATTGGAAAAAATATTTTTGCATATGATAGCAAGATATATGAGGAATAGTACTTATAGGTTAACAGATCTAAATTAATATTCACCGAAATCGCCGATCCGCCTTGAGCAAACGTGATGATTAATCCTCGGACCTTCTCTGTATGAAGAGGCCTTTGCCCTGCAGTGGAACAATATTAGGCTGGTCATTATAACGCGATGTTCATGGTCAGAGATCTAACCCATAAAATGCCATTACTTTCCAAAGCGCCCATCACGTTACATAAGGTAAAAGTCTATGAAGGCACACGTCAAACCAATTTCAAATATCGAAAACAAAACCAGTGAATGCAAAATAAAAAACTCGGTGATGCGTCACAAAACTGACTAACAAGCAAATAGGAGGCTTTTGTAATTTATGGTCATGCTCTGTTAACCGACAACACTACTCCATAGTCTATGATCAAATATGGCGGACGAAGGGCAACGAACCCGTACAACTGTACGCGGCGAAAATTAACATTCACTATAGATATTTTAACATCATTAGCGAGATAGATCCAATATGAGTTTCAAATTACAGAGAATTTTCTTTATCGAAATCTTTTGAACTTTTTAAGCTTCGTTGGATCAATGATCTGCTATTATGTTCTTTGACTGACTGCGTGACTGCTGAGCGTGGACTCCTGGGTTCAATTCTCATGTCAGACTAAAACTGTTAATGAAATTTTCCATTAGGAAATTCTCAAAAGTAGCCCGGAGTTTAGAAGTAGGTGGTGTTACACTCCCGTACCTCGAAAAGTATGTAAAGCCGTTGGTCCTGCGCCTGATTTCACCCCCATCGGACTATGAGAGTCGAGGAAGAGGGAGTGGACATGTGCACTATAATATCTCCTGCGTAGTTAGCTAGTCCCCATTGAGACTGGTCATCGTAACCGAAAGTCGGACAGCAGAACATTATTATGTTCTTTGTCTCGTCTACCTTTCTATTGTCTGCCTCCATCATTGATATATTCGTATTGTCAAATATTCAGTCCATTGAATTAATTACATTTGATGTATTATCCATCGATTGCATTTACGTAATCCAATTGCATCGTAATGCATTATAATCATTTGACTGGCGTTAAGTTACGTATTTGGGTACTACTCCGCTCCTGTTGGTCCTAGCGTGATGTTATATAGCTCATACTATTCCTCATGAGTCTGGCTATTATATTAAAAAAAACTTTATGTCTAATCCGACTGGTAGTTTCAGAGATTAGCGCCTCTAAACAAACCAACAGGAAATCTCTTTACCTATATTATATCAGTATTAGTAGAGATACGAATGACTTATGGCGGTAGTAACTTTTCATCAGCTTCTGTGTAACAAAGCAATATTTAGTGGAACCAGTTCTTGGTATCTGGCATAATTTAGTGGCTGACATACCATAATCACGATGCATTGTACGGACAGTTCTAATCTGACAAAAAACTGGCGGACCGTTACAAAATGCTACCGTAATGGCTGAACTGTGATTAGGGTTGTCAGAGCCTAAATAAGCCGAATAGACCAGCGGACAGTTTTTAGATTTCTTCCTTTAATAGCGCTACATGGCATTGATTCTTGTCCAATTTCATGATTCTAGGTCAACAAGAAGTCCCCTACAGGTTTTGATTCCCTAGCGAGTGCCAAAATATGCGCCATAAACGACCTTATCTTTAGACTACTTTGACATAGAAGTTTAATTTTTTCACTGCTTCAAGGGGTAGCCGGCTTGAGTACCTTCACGCGTTCCTGAGGAAAAGAGACGGGTTACAACAAAGTGATCTTATAAGGGTTTCTCTTTTGCCGACTCAGACATAGAACAAAACCATAGTATTGAATCAATCTTCTTTATGAAGCAATTTAATACATAATTACCACGTGTCTGGTTAAATGTAAAAAGCCTAATTAAAATCATGCAGGCTGGGCACGCGGCCGAATTGG
Organism: Hoplodrina ambigua; assembly: GCA_949774945.1. Taxonomy (NCBI): domain Eukaryota; kingdom Metazoa; phylum Arthropoda; class Insecta; order Lepidoptera; family Noctuidae; genus Hoplodrina; species Hoplodrina ambigua. The sequence continues at coordinate 11,781,482 of OX458983.1, forward strand.
TTGAGTTAGTGGTGCTGATCCACGCGTCATGTTCGTGAACGGGCGCTGATAACTTTCACCTTTAATACATTTTTAGTTAATTGTCATTGTTATCACATAAGGAATCAACAAAAATGTGAAGTTTCTTACTCGTTTGTCTCCAAATATACCTACTAATGTTTTGGAACGCGCAAGAATCTTTTACTTGCTACCTGACCGACTCCTTGACAATTCAAAAGTGCCTGTAAATGGTCTGATTGAAATAACACCCTTATCTTTGACCCAGAGCCTAAGCATATCCGGCTTATCAAAGTCAAAGTCAAATCATTTATTTCAATTAGACCATTTTGAACGTCACATACATAAAAAAGTATTGTATCTAGTTGCCCCTTCCAAAAAGTAGTTTTGTATGGAGAAGAACGGGCAAGAGAATCCGTACTCTAAATCACCGTGATACGTACTCTTTTAAAATCAATGTATGTTTTACAATATTTATTCGTCTGGTAACCCTAACGGTGCCAGTAGCTACTCCATGGCTGTGTAGACATTATGATTATTCACACCATCGTTCCCTTTCGCTGTCCAGCCTTCGTCTGTTATTACAACTTTGTTATTTCATACTTAATTAAGTATTGCGATCTTGAATGATTTTCTTTTTATGATTGAGTTTCTTGTTGTTAGATATGAATTTGGATGTAAGTAAGCTTTTTTACTTTTGATTGCGATGTTGTCTTTAAAACAATCTAACTATACAAATAAATTAAATAGGAGTGTCTGTTTGTAATCTCAAAATAATAGCTATTTGCGATAAACTAATTTTTTATATTGTTGTCTTTCTGTTTGTTCCTGCTAATCTCCGAAACGGGTGGACCGATTTTGACGGGACTTTCACTGACAGATGGCTGATGTTATTAGGAGTAACTTAACTTGATTTTAGAAATACAATTAGGGTGCCGCGCAAAAAATATAACAACTTTTAATGATAGACATCAATAATATTTTTTATTTATAAAAGGCAACTGTAGTATATAATTATGTAACAATAGGTAAATATAGTTGTGTATATAGTTATAATAAAACTGGTGTCAATACAAGTCATATAAAATAAACAAAATAAATGTTTTATTCGATCTGATACACTATACACCTAATTTGTATTTTATTGCCCCGATAACCTTACGTCTATCACGGATTCAATTAAATAAAATTGTTAATTATTCAATCTATATTTGATTGGCATTTAGCACAGCTTGAGGCAATATTTGTTTTTATGAATCGACTATAATTGCCACTAGAATTTAGATTTTGAAACTAACTTGTATAATGATACTTAAATAATTAAACTAGCTATACCCCGCGGTTCCACCCGCGTTAAATTACAATTTTAATTACTGCTCCGCCACCCATGAGTCGTAGCGTGATGTTATATAATGTAAAATCATTTTATTTAATTGTGCCAGTAGTTCCTGAGATTAGCGCGTTCAAACAAACAAACAAACTCTTCAGCTTTATAATACTATAAATAGCGTCCACATGGTTTTTTTTTTCACCGGTGTTTTGTAACTTATTTGGTTTCTGCTCCGCTCCCTTAGCTTATAGCGTGATGTTATATAGCCTATATTATTCCTCACGAACTTGGCTATACATATACATAAATATTTTTCGAATCTGACTTGCAGTTTCGAAGATTAGCGCGTTTTAACAAAAATACTCTTCAGCTTTATTTTAAGTATTATTGTAAGTACTAGCTGTTTTTTTTTAGAATTAAATATAGTTGGCCGACTCCCAGACCTACCCAATTTGCACACAAAATTTCATAAAAATCGATCCAGCCGTTTCGGAGGAGTTTCGTAACAAACATTGCGACACGAGAATTTTCACTATATTAGATTTCTGGAAGATAATTAGGTACATAATATAAGTACGTATATTTAAATCAAACCAATTATATTAACTCTCAAAGCGAATGATCTCAATAATGTTGCATAAGGCGCACACGCATCACTTACAAAAGCTTTGTATGAAATATTCAACAATGGCGGAGGCTTCGCTTAGTATTCAGGCTACGTTTCTGTATCAACTGACGCAACGAGACATGCCGGGGGACAAGCCGTTACAAAATTATCTCAAACCCTTTCGCACCATGATGATTTTATCTTGAGTCATGAAATAGAAACTTGATTTTTTTGAAATCGTCATGTTTTGTCTATTTAAAATGTAACGAGACATGTTTTTGGTGAGGTTGTGTGTCAAGTTTAGTCAATTATTTAGTACTAGGTTATGTTCGCGGCTTCGTTTGTGTGAGTCTGTTATTGCGGCGGAGACGAAGTCACGGAATTAAAAGTAGCTTATAAAAAAAAAGAACATTTATTCTCAGGTAAATTACACCCATTGCCATACATAATACAAATATAAATAAAATAATTTTAAATCATAGTAAATACCAAAAACATCGAATTAACTTATGCTTATGTCCTTGCTTGGGGTTCAAACTTATCCAGTACCATATTTCATCAAAATAGTGTCAGTAGTTTAGTTATAAAAGCGGAACAGACACGAGAGTTACTTTCGCATTTATAACGTTAAAGAAAGGACTAGCTTATTGAATGCCCGCGACTTCGGTCAATTAAATGTCTGTTTCATAGGGGTTTTATTATTACACCATAACCTATTTTTTTTTCTAAAACAGCTATCTCTCAGATCATCATCAAAATCGCCGTTTCGGACATTAGCCAGAACGAACCGACAGACAAAAAAAAATAAGTGTTTTTTGGTAAATGCATAATTATTAATTTTTAATCATATGAATTTAGTAAAGCTATTGTTTTGGTATTACAAACAGACACTTCAATTACATTTATTCGTATAGATTGTGAACATGCTTGTGGATTGAAGGAAATGTATTATTCTGATGTCTGTCCGCGATAACCTAGCATGTTATCGTCTCTGTGCTTTTGCAATCTTCAGACTCCTTACATTGATGTTTTATGTGTTGTTGTTGCAACATTCCGATTTTGGAGCAGATTAAATTTCTATCCGCATTATTGGAGAAATAAGTTTGTCAGCCAACTATATCGAGATAGCCGAGTGGTATTAAACTTTTTTAATCATATGTATGGACACATAACATCTCGCTTGTAATCTCCGAATGGTTAGGCAGAGGTGTACCTATTAGTACACCTACATTTCGCCAGTAATGTTTAAGTGGCACTCATATAATTATTATAGGTACATGTTATAGAGGACGGAGCCTATTGCCAATTGCCATCAACTGAGCACAAATCTAGACTCCGAGGCTGCTACTACCATTTTGTCCGACCTGGGAATCGAATCCAAGCACCTCATGCTTAGCAGTCGTGCTTTGCGACCACTAGACCAAAGAGGTAGTCACACGTACAATAGGCACCAATCTTTTTATAAACACAGCTATCCGTGGAAGAAAACATCGTGAGGAAACATGGACTTATAATTAATATACCTAAGTCTGAAAATCTCCAATCCGTCTTGAGCAAGCGTGGTGATCAATGCTCGTGCCTTCTCTATATGAGAAGAGGCTTTGCAATAGAAGAATGATGCTGATGTTATTTTTCATACTGAATTTCTCTTAGAAATATATGGACCTCTTAAAATAATCCCATCTTTGTCATTATTCGTTTTGACAATATTCAAAAATATTTTGGAGTGTATCGCTTTCGATTTCCTGCTAAATCTTAATTTGCATAAATGCGTCGGTGCCTTACGTGGCTTTACTTGCTCTTAAAGGTATTAAGTATGAATAATTGACACCCACGTTTAATCATCTCTAAATGTATTTGTTTTAGCAGACACTTGAATAACTCTTAATTTTTTTTTCTCTTTGAGAGAAAGTCTGCTTCTACGTTAACCTGAAATTGAATATGTGGTCAATTTATAATTTCGCTACCTCAATCGCGAGATGATTTTTTGTTATAAGTACTTTTTTATTTTAGTAATTTTACCAGTATATTTATTTTCCAGGGGTACCTAAATGTTTTTTTCATACAGAAAAGGCACTATCATTGATCACCACGCTTGCTTAAGGTGAATTGGCGATTTCAGATTTATAATTCGTATTAGGGTAGATTGGCTCACGATGTTTTCGTTCACCAATGTCGGTGATGTCTAAGTAAATAAGTAAAGTAAATATCTTGGGACAACTCACACACGGCTATCTGATCCCAAGCTAAGCAGAGCTTGTGTTATGGTAACCAGACAACTGATATACATACTTATATACTTTATATATACATACATATTATAGATAAAACACACCCAGACACAGAACTAACAATCATGCTCATCACACAAAGTTTGTCCTGGGTGGGAATCGAACCCACGACCTCCGGCTTAGCAGTATGATGAACTTGGAAAATATATATTTTATGAAATAGAAAAAGCCTCATTGATACTTGCCCGCACTGGGTTGCGATCACGACATTATATTTAAGTACATAACCAAAATCTACTCTGCTTTGTGATAAAATATCCCATACAATATTCTTTCTGCACCTATTAAAAAATCAAGCGTATCACATAACCAATTGTTAGCTCTGGAGAAAATAATCATAAACTAAATCTGTTACATCTTCGTGCCTCCAGCAGCATTAACACTGCCAGAGCCACTTTCTCAAACGATTTATACAAACCATAAGGTTTCGCTCAAAGCATCAATGCTGCTAATGTGGCATGTTTAAGACATTTCACTTCATTAAAGTGCATTGTTTATTGGTATTTACTGCCTTTATTGTGTGAGATACTGCTAACAGCTGGGGCTAAATTGGGACCTAGGACACCTAAGAGAGAAGTTCAGAAGTACCAGTTCCAATGTCTCGAGGATAGTCCGCCATTTAACAATGATCTATGATTGATTATAGTCCAGAAAAATTAGGGGTTTTACCTCGTAATGAGAGAATGTGTATAAAATCGTTTTTTTTTTACCTTTGACCTTGGAATATCTGTAGTGGACATCCTACGATGAGTAGGTTTTGGGACAAGTTTTAGGGTGTCAAAATAAAGTTTTGTACAACTTTATAGCTGACTATCTTTCATTCCGATATACTTGCTCTAATTTGACTAATTTTCTTGGGAATTTATTATAAGAGGTGTAAAGACAACACAGCCGCTAATTACGTATATTCACCATCGAACTAAGTTCCTTAGCAAAAAATATTGCTAGAAAACTACCTTTTTCTTTTGGTGTTAAAATAACAAACATATTACTGTCGAGTACATGTCGGTACAGCAGTACAGGAGTCGTGAGTGCATTTAAATTTTAATTAAATTTGATACTTTGACTTTCAATATCCCTCCTAACCAGAAGGTTCCCTGTGAGGGTCAAGAACATGTTACTTTTGGCTTCGTTTAGTAATTTTTTTACACTCGTTATAATATTTATGTTGGCTTGATGGCTCTTTACTGTTGTCGTATCCTCTTCCTCCTCGCGTCGTACTCCTCATTACTGATGGTCGTGAAGTTCCCGTTGGATTCCTTACTGATGGTGTCTCGCCATCTGTGCAATTGGGTTTCCAGTGTGAAACGGTCCTGATCTGCATGACATTAACAACAGAAGCAAAATCCACGAATATGGTCATGTGTTTAAAAATGTTTAAGGCTATACCATTTTGGTACCTAAGATACAGGCTTGTCTAGTTTAGAGCCAACGTTATAAACATTGTGTATTTTTTTTTATGGATACCATCTAAAGATTCTTTTGTTGTCCATCTTCTTTGTCAGCAGTTCTTCTGAGTCTTTCCTTCTCTTTAGTAGTGTCAAAGGTCTAGCTTATCATGTCTATCAGCTCTGCCGTTGCAGTAAAAATGATTGTGTGCAGTGTCGTGTGAGTTTCTTGAATTCCTATTAATATTTCAAAAGGGCAACTATCAAGTGTTAGTTATTTTCATTTGAGATCGACTTTCTGATCGAGAAGATTGACAACTTTAAGGCTTGTTAAACCGTTTATTGTAACTATATAAATCGGTTTAGAGAAGAGAGATCTACTGACTTATAGAGGCTATGTTTTGTTTTACTGTAAACCTGAAATAGGGTTATTGTACTTATCATTATGAACAACTTTTACTAGGAGATTTAACCTTATAATGGCGCAAAAAAAAATTGCTGATCCATATATTTAGTTGTCAACAGATTTTTAAACGAAGTTCTTCCACGCAGCTTGCATTAAGAGTTAACTGGCACAAATCGTCACGTAAGGAAAAAGCGTTATGCCCCCTCCAGATGATCTTCCCTCACTTTCTAATGTATACAGATGTGCGTGCAACAACATAAGGCATTTCGTTCCCGTGGGAGTCCCCCGACCGAACAATTTTGTTTTTATTCACCCTCTTATGAGATGAAACAGGGATACAAAGTCTGTATAACGAAGGCAAAAGCTAGTTACTGATAAACACTTGATTTAGTGGCCATTAAGACATGAAAAACTGACAAGGAAACCTGTCTATTACAAACTTTCGCTTCTTCGATGATAGAAATGTACCAAGTGGATGTAAAATCGAAACACGTGGAAACGCTTGTTATTTCTTTATCTCTTGAACTACTTCATGCTGTGAGTCCGCCCTTTTCATGTTACAACTACAGTTTTTATGACGGTTTCGCAGAATTGTGGTAGATTTTTGTCCTAAAAAATGCATTTACTTTAATGTTTGTCTTTTAAAAGCTTTACCCCGTGGTTTGTTATTCCTTACGGATAAACTCGAGGATACTTATGCTCGCTCTTGGTCGCATTGACTTAGCCGTCGTGCTTGCAACCACGAGACCGACTTGGTAAACACACAACATCACATCTGTAACCCCCAAAGTAATAGGGGGTGATCCTATTGCCACCAATCGCACACAAACCTACTTGGGACACCGAGGCTGCTACTGAGAAATTCCTAATGGAAAGATTCAATAACACTGCCCGACATGGGAATCCACCCCAAGACCTCTCACTGGGCAGTCCCGCTTTGAGCCCACTAGACCAACGGGGCAGCCAACAATAAATTCATATAGTCTACAACTCTACAATATGCGCGGAGTCATTAACCTCGGATAACTTATCATACATAAGTATATTATTAATTTTTTTCCTTCCACAAAGGCAATGATTATCAAAATTACGATTCAGTTACATGCACACACCAGTAACGTTTACGCTCTAATTGTGTAATTATACAATTTGGTGAACGTGGCGATTCACGGTTATGATACTGACCCGACAAGATACAGCTATGGTTAATGTTGATTCTGATTTAGACAAGAATAACAACAGAATATTGAAAAGTTACGAAACTGACGAAGAAATTGTTAGTGAGTTGTTTGGACTAACACCAGGATTGATCAATCGTTTTTCGGTTTCTTAAAGTATACTAGACTAGCTTGCTAAGCTTGGAAGTCAAGAAACCATAAAACATGACACTTGGCAATAGTGTAGCTTTCTATCAGCGAAATATTTTTTGTAATATTTCGCTTATTTCAATTTAAGAAGCAAAAGAAAATGTCAAAGTTTCCAATAAAATACCAATCTATAATGGTCCCACTGCAGTCTAAATGTCTCTTCTCACACAAAGAAGGCAAAAACATTTATCACCACACTTACTCGAGCCGAATTGGCGATTGCAGACTCATATTAATCAAGTCCAGGTTTCCTCATGATGTTTTCCTGCATCAATGTCAGTAATGTCCGGGATAAACTTAGAAATTACACATGAATTGAAAAAGACACTCTGGTCGTTTCTCAAAATAGATTATTCATTTTATTGTGAAATTTTATTGGACAATGAATAAAGATAAACGAGAAATGTCTGCATCTGCATTCGTTAGACCTTCAAAAAATAAAAGTTCACCACGTCTAAGATGCATCGAGTATGCATCTTATTCGTTATGAACTTGACTTCTGATGCATCTATTACTTTATTTAATTCACTGTATAATATGGCCTTTACTATCGTTGTTTTCTCAAGGTTACTTACAATAAAAAATATAAGCTATAGTTTATCGTGTGTTACTTTTTAATGCTCTAAAGATCGACATTTTATGGGTGTCAAAGGCAAAGTACTTTTTCAATGAAAGCTTTTACAGGCACTTTTGAACTGTCAAGGAGTCGGTAAGTTAGAAATTTGGAGCTAGTTGCTCGTTCCAAAACTTAGGTCTTTATGGAAAAGAACGAGTAAAAACTCTTTTAAATTGAGTTTAAAGAAAAACAGAAAGGTTCTTTAGAAAGGTCAGGTGCGCAGTACTCGTCACCGGCGTGCTTTTATCACGAGATGTATGAACGTAGATGAAGCGAAAGGAGTATGTAAGGATCTTAGCGTTGGCGTTCTGTGGTTTCTGCCTAACTCCATGGGAAAAAAGGCGTGAGTTTTATGTATTTTTTTTTAATATAAAATTGGTTTGCTCTTGACCTGGTTACTTTATTCTTGTTACTTCTACGATGTTGTTTTATTTTTAATATTTATTTTATATCAATTTTTATTTTAAAAGAATAGTTTTGTATTTAATTCAATTTTATTAATTGCATATTAATCTAAATTTAAGTTATGAAATTATTATTAGTATTTTTATATTATTGTTAATAACAAAATGTGTGCTGCATGCTATGAGTAGGTATAACCAAGATGTAAATGTAAATATTAGCACGGCTGAAACGCCGAATATAGTGAAACCCATAGATCTTTAGAACTTATATTAGCTACATAATTATATTCTTGCAAATAAATATATCATTCATTCATTTATTCACAAATCAAATACTCTTTCCAGGTGGGCTATTCCAGGTCGTTGTTTAAATTGATGGAAAGGGCCATATTCACCAAAAAGTAAAAACAAACTATTAACATTGGATACTAATCAAAACGTCAAAGCAACTAATTTCACCGCCTACCTTCCCGAGACTTTCTATCCGCATTTGCATCGAAACTTAAGAAAAAAAAAAACCACCAAAGAAAGTAAAAGTTAATAATTGCATAGATGCGCCGGAGTGGACAAGCGAGGCGTGGTGCAGGGCAGAGATGTAAGTGTGCCGACTTGAATGCTGGCGGAAAATGAAAGTTTTTGAGTTAAAATGTATAATCGAATTAATTTATTCGATATGACTGATGTTAAACAAAAGAATTTAATAACGTTGAAGTGGAACAAAAACTAAAAGAAAATTCTAATAGCATCAAAGGGATTTTATAGTTGAACTATCTTTTGCCTGCGAGTTCGTTCGCGTGAGTGTCCGTTATCTGCGGGGTTTTAATATTTAAAAAAAATTAAAACCCCTGTCTATGTTTTACATATTAAATAAATGAAATTACATAGAACTCTAACCTAGCATAAAATAAAAATAATTTACCTACTCCTTATAACTTCAGTTATCACTTTATCAGCAAGTCCCGTCAAAATAGATTCGGGTTTCGAAGATTACCCGTAACGACCACACAGACAGATGAAAAATTCTTTATTTTTAAATTACAAACAGACACATCAATTTTAGTTGTTTGTAAAGGTGAGCTGCAGTATTAACAAATATACAGAGTTGATATGACAAAGGAGCATTAAATTACACTACGTATACTATACGTGTTTAGTATTCATTCAGTATAAAATAAAATATAAATAAAAATGAGTTTTTTTTTTCAAACAATCTAAATAGCTTACAAATTAGAGTAAATCGCAAACACCCTTTGTAAATAAATTTAACTGGCCTTAAATACCTAGGTATTAAAGCGGCAACGTAAGTGCATGACCTATGCGTATAGACATAATCAGCTGTTAGGAAAGATACATCATGTTCAAACGGGGCAAAAACTTAAAAAATCATTTGCGACTAAACTACTGCTCCTATTTAATTGATTTTTGGTACAGAGCTTGAAAATGGTACCTAGTATAGGCAGTTTAAAGGAAAGCCCATCTGTCGTATCAACTAACACTATTGGAAGACAAGCCCAAAGGTTAGACGAATGTCTAACTTAACTGCCTTTAATTAAGAACTAATGTTCAGCCATAGAAAATTTACAGGTTCTTATGGTTATAAGACATAATTTGAAAGAAAGTAGATGCATGTAGTTTAATGCTTCATCTCTAAGGGGGTAAGTAGACCTTCAAACGGTACAACCATGAGTTGTACTAACGTAAATTGTACAACGGTTTGAATATAAACCGTAAGTTAAATCGAGCTTCGAAGCAATATGAATATGGTGTGAGTTGCAATTATAATTGTACCGAATTACTACTGAACAGTGCTTTTGGATTTTTGAAAATTATCGTTGAATTCTATAGTGATTTTTTTAAAAGACTTACAATGAAAGTATGTCATCATCATCATGTCATCTAGACAAACACCTTACTTTGTCTTAGTCCATAGCTGATCGATTGTACTTTAGTGTTGTGATGTGTCTTTTGTTTGCACCGGATAAATGTTTATCTATCTATCTTTCATTGTTCATCTTTGTGCATCTCAAACATGAGAATTCGGATCGAATTCCGGGCAAGTACTAATGTGACTATCAATTTATTTGTATAATACATTCTAAGTTTATCTTGGACGTCGGTGGAGAAAAACATCGTGAGGAAACCTAGACTCGTCTTCTAAATATACAAAAGCGAATGGTCACTCACTCATTCATAACGAAATATCGAAAACCGTTGTACGTATAAAGATGAAATTTGACAGGGAGGTAGTTTATACTTAGTAGACGTCCGCTAAAAAAGTATTTTCCAAAATTCCAAAATTTTGAATAGAGAAATCTACTTTGACGCGGATAAATTCGCTGGGAGAAGCTAGTAGTTAATTAAAATCGCCAATCCGCCTTGGGCAAGCGTGGTTGTCAATGCTCATGCCATCTTTGTATAAAAAGAAGCTTTTGCCTGGCCGTGGAACAAAAGCTGATATTATTATTACGAACATACATACATAAACTCACGCATTTTTCCCATGGGGGTAGGCAGAAACTACAGAACGCCACCTGCTACGATCCTTACATACTCCTTTCGCCTCATATACGTCCATACATCTCGTCTTACAAGCACGCCGGTTACGAGTACTCCGCACCTGACCTTTCTGAAGGACCTCACCAATAAGGTCAGTGTAGGGCTTCCTAGGGCGACCCCTCCCTGCGTTGCCACTCATCTTAGCCATATAAATACCTTTTGTCAATTGTTTTTCACTCATCCTCTCAACATGACCGAACCATCTAAGCATAGGTACCCTTTTCTATCTTTGTCACTACATCTTCTATTATAATATGATATGATGATATTATTATTGTTTTTTAAATTAAACATCAGTATTAAAATCCACAGCAAATAAAGCCAAAAAACTAACAAAACATGCAAAAGAAATACCCATATTGGCTATAGACGAGCCGTATCCCAAACACAAACTGAATACCACTTCAAAACGTACCCAAAGCCCATCGATCAAACTCGACCCAAAAGTGGTTCTACAAAAACGCAACCGGCTCTGAACCCGTCGGAGCAACAGCCGATACGCGGCCTACAGTAACCCAAGGTCGTTAGGGTACCGCTTCACAATCCTCTTCCTCTTTTTGTACTACCTTTCTTTCTTACTAAACCATAACAACATAAAATTCTTCATCTCCTACTCTAATTTCAACTTTAACTTTGGTTGTTTAAGGTTTGGTTTCATTTGGTGGGTTTTCTTTAATGGAATTTCAAAGGTCGTCCGGGCCATGTGTTGTGTTCGTTTTTGCAAAAGTTTTTTCGTTTGGACCTCTAAATAATAGGTTGTGATGTCGGTACCCAACAACTCGACTGTTTTTGAGTTTGTTTCGATGGCTATCTGTCCGATCGTATCTTTATTAGTTTTTAATACACTGTGCTGTTACTTCTCTTATAAATCTTGTCCGTCCGTAATGCTTTCATAATTATTAGAAATCTGTTTGTAAAGTCTTTGCAAACTTTGGCTTTTATGTCCGTTATTTTCATCATTGAGACGAATCGTGTAATTTCTTCCGTTGAATCTTTCCTAATTTCTAGACCGGAACGAAATATATTAATACCAACATGCAAAACTTTGAATTTCTTATTTAATAGTTGGTATAGACTTTATGGACTATGATTTAGTATCCGCTACTCATTGTTCCTATAGATTGAGGTTGACCAAATGATTTTACTGCGCTCTTAGCGGTCTACCAAACTCGTAAAATCACCGTCATGACCATGATCTTGGGTTTGAACGGCGGCCGCGCCTTTTTGTTATTTTCTTTATGTACTTACAATACTGGACATCGACAGTGGAATTTGGAATTTCCGCTGTGGAACAAGGAAGAAGACATTCATTTGCATGTATTTCAGAACAAACCGTGATAGCTGTCATGCGAGCTGCTTCGAAGCCACAGTTACAGTCATATCTTACTTCAAAGAACCTTCCTGCACATACCGACACACTTCATTTGCCATTGTTTGGGAATCCCGCCCTGGAAGTAAACAAGCAACTATCACAAAAGAAACCTAACACCAAAGAGTTCAGTCTTTCCTCATTCCTCCACGCTCGGCTAGTTCGCATAAAGTTACAATTTTACAATCTCACCAACTTGTTATACAACCGGCCATCTGTCGAGGCTCTAGTTTCGACAGACATGTGTCTTGTAGAGCCTGCTGATTCGCTCCATTTTGTAAATCACCAAGTAAAGTTATTCAAGTTAATAAGGAGAAATCTCACGATCAATTCCTTAAATCAAAGCTGGCTGGGACAGATTTGGTAGCACATCTCTCTTGAAAGGTCTGCGCGCTGCTTGTTGCTAATGCTGTGGTCTAAGATATATTCGTATAGTTCCGAAGACGTAGCTACGGACCATTGTTTTTTTTTTGTTCTCTGCTATGCCTAGGTATTTTGGTTTCGGACATAATGAAGGTCAAAGTTCTACCTTCTTCTTTCAGGCAAAGCGTTATCGAGATTTTCCATTACCAATTTCTCAATAGCAGCTTCGGAGTCTGGATTTGTGTCCGGCCCCCTATTACATGGGACTTGAACATAACCGGCGAAATGTGTGTGTTCCATGGGTACACCTCTGCCTAACCCTTCGGGGATTACAGACGTGACGTTATGTGTACTTAGTTTGATGCGTATGCATAGTTAATGTCTAGTTAGTGTCTTTTTACACACTACAAACTTGCACATTTTCCGTGCTTTGGTCTTAAGATCCATAATCAAGTTAGCGACAATAACCAGAATAGTTGAACTAAATCAAGCAATTCTGCAAGCACCACTACGCCGGACGAGAGGACATGTGCTAACGCCATTTAAGGTACAAAAACGCGACTTGTTTGTTTTGCAAGCCCCCCCGGAATGTGGGCTCGGCTTGTGTTTTTAGATGCGATGGTAATGAGATGGATGCTTGCAGTATGTTGCTAGCTTTCTGTGTAATTAATTATGTTTAATTTTATTGATGCAATTTTGAAGTCCAATAATTTTGTTGCGGCAGTATTATATTCTGTTAGTCTGCCGTTTGTCTATATATGCCTTGAATGATTTGCAGAAGTCTTGTAACATATCTTTGACATGGTGGTCTTTGACAATTATACAGCAAGTTTGCAATTTATACAGCATCCTTCTATGTAAATTCTCTAAACATCCAAGTATTCAAATTTTTTACAAGTCCTCCATTACAAAACATGATCTCACCATCTCAGAAACTGTTTCAAAAGATTACAAAAGCTTCGCTTCACTTTAGTACCTACCTGTCTTGTCATAATGAAGTAACTAGTACGAAAATCGTGTCGTCAAGCCGTCATTTGCTTGCGAGTAAAAACTCGCTATGAAAAGCTATGACCATGACCAATTGCGACTGAAGAATTAAAAATTGATCAGTTTTTTCAGTGAACTAATTTCAGTAACTGCCACTACATTGTGTTTTGACAGGCGGCTCCTAGATGCTGTTAGTTTTACAGTTATGGTTATAAAGTTTATTCTTATTAATTACATACATACATACATAAACTCACGCCTTTTTCCCATGGGGGTAGGCAGAAACTACAGAACGCCACCAGCTACGATCCTTACATACTCCTTTCGCCTCATCTACGTTCATACATCTCGTCATACAAGCACGCCGGTTACGAGTACTCCGCACCTGACCTTTCTGAAGGACCTCACCAATAAGGTCAGTGTAGGTCTTCCTAGGGCGACCCCTCTCGGCGTCGCCACTCACCTCTGTCATATTATTTATATAAGTCCTTTTGTCAATCGTCTTTCACACATCCTCTCAACATGACCGAACCATCTAAGCATACCCTTTTCTTTCTTTGTCACTACATCTTCTTTTAATCATCTTTCTTATTAATTATTTTTACATTTCACTGAGAACACTTAGTCTTTATCTAGTTTAGTTTGTCTAGTTTAAATAAGTTGTATACATGTTTGTTACGCAATCGCGTCAGCACGGCTGAACAGATCTGGATGAAATTTGGCACAGAGATAGATTATAGTCTGGAATCGTACATAGGCGAAGCTAGTTTCTGATAAATAAATCAGTGTGTTGGTACTTGTATTTGTAAATACATTGTTTTTCAGTTACGACTTTGATGCTTGGTATTTTTGCGTTGATTAAGTGTTCTGGTTTATACTGGCGCTTTGCTAATTACTACCTAGTTTATCTCGTAGTCGCAAGCGACTTCAGAGCGTGAGGTTTTTAAATTAGAAATTTCAAGACAGTACACGAAAATATGCCAATCAAGTACTACTGTAAATGATTGAGAATCGTAAAAATAACCCATCAAGATAATTTCTAAAACACAGACTATCTGACGCTCCATATCTGATAGTGATCTATGAAAGAGACAGCGCTATCTATACACTTACTCCATCTCTTTCACACGACTAACAATGCGATCTCCAAACCATAGTAAAAACGAAGTTAGTAGGCAGTAATATAATCTTTAGTAGCCACATTAAACTTACCTTATTAAGTTTCTTCCGAGTTATCGCGTTATGGCCGCATTAACACATAGTTTGTTTGAATTCCTATCTCAATATGAAATGAGTGTGTGGGTTATGTTAATGAGTGATCAGAAGACCCATTCTACTAATTAAATACATTCAAAATGTAGTCACAGTTTCATCTCAGCGTCAATCAATGTCTCAGTGTAAATTAGCGGCTTAAGAATGAAATTAGATTGCGATCGTTCCTAAAAGTTAGTAGTTTTACTCCTCAGACACCTGGGTTTGGTTGTTTTGTATATGTGTAACTTCGTTAAGATTGGAAACGCGACCATGAAATAATAGAATTTTCGAGTGCCAAATACTGGAAATTAGGATGCGTTTTTTTTATAATTATAAAAATATCATGTCAAGTGTTGTTTTGTTTATGTTTTGATGTTATGTCGTGGGTAATATGGGAATTGTTTTTTTATTATGTGTGTGTGTGCATGTCTAGGCTATCGTATTAGGTTATGAGACCTGTAATGGTAGGTTTTAAAACTTTAAAAACAAATTAATGAATAAATGCACATACCTTCTCAACGACATATTCTCCTTTCTATCCTCAAAATTACAGCGATGCTAAAATAACGTAGGATCCACGACAGTCTGTATACCTATGTAGGTACTAAAAACAAACTACAACACACGCACAAGAGAATAACTTACACAACAAGGTAGCGAGTTTACCACGCGTGTAACTCTCACCGTATTATTTAACAATTAATTAATAATATTACCCACTTACCCACATGTTACGTGAACGAATTTGCAAACGGAATAAAACGTACGCGAATACCTAGAACAATAACGTCGTAACTGAAACGCTGGCTGTAAAGAAATGTTTATGAAATTTTCTGTATCTGGACACTTGGTAGCGTGTCAGCCAAGATCGAAATGAAAAAAATCGTAAAAATGTTCGGTCGGGGTATTCCGTATAAAATAGAAAGAGACAGAAATAAAAAGAAAGAGAATGAAGGTTGCTTGGGCATAACGATTTTTCCTAATATTAAGCCGCATTAAAAACTTCGTTCTAAAAATTATGAAAATAAGCTATTTGCATTTTACTAGTAGAGTCTACCGGATGCCGACTAGCCTTCATTTATGCCTGTAAAAATCTTGGAAAAGTCAGCTGAAATGACCTTTAAGTAACCAGACCAAAAGCTCACTTTACCTAAATACCTACCGGCTGGGCGTAACATAGATGTCTTTTATACTGTTTATCCATTAGATAACCATCATATTTTCACAGATTATTATTTTATCGCAGAAAGATGTACGTATCTTCAAGTACCCCTAAAATTATAAAAAAAGATAAAGCAATTATTTTCCTTTGCATAAAGATGCCGTATCTTGAGTTACGTCTTTTTTGACCTATGTATGCAAAACAATACGTATTTTATCCTTGCACAATATGGCGCCGTACGCATGATAAACTTTAAAGCGACGCTGTCACGCATTTTAATACTGCCCCGAAAACCTTTTGGATATTAACATAATTATAACGATCGCATAAATCGGGGGAACATTTCCTTATTGTACTGCAGCTCAGTAAACATAATCATATTTTTTTATTATAAATATCCGCTTTATAAAACTGTCATATTTAAAAATGGAATAAGTTGGTCGCCATCTTTGTATAACTTCGGTTCCAACGTTTCCGAATGCACCGAATCTTGATAGGTAAGAAATTTCTCATTAGATACGGAGTGTCTTATCAAAACAAAATCATGAGACTTTTTGATATTGTCTTTGTCATCGTCATCATCATTCAGTCGAACGACTAACACTCCTGGCTCCGCCAAGCATCGGCACAAAGACCTGTGTTTCCTTCATCCAGCCAATTCTCGCAACCTTCACGGTTGTACCAGTGACCCTATTCTGTAAAAATCTCTCGATGCATTTAGGTGGAGTAAGTTTAAGCTGAGCTGTCCTGCCTGTTGCCAGAAATCGACAGCCACCTCACTTACTTCACCGGAACTCACCATGAGATAATTTTACAGAATAACACTGCTGATGGTCGAACTGTTAGGGTGTAACCACACTGCGAAATGCAAAGACACACTCTTCTTCAATGGATGTGACTGAGAGAGATTTTTTGCTTGTTTGTTAAAATGCGCTTATCTCTGGAACTACCGGTGCGATTAGAAAAAATATTTTTGTATATGATAGCTCTATTATTGAAGAATAATATAGGCTATATAACATCACGCTAGAACCCACAGAAGCGGACCAGTAATCAAAGACGTAACTTAACATGGGTGGAAAAAACTAACTAGTCATGGTATAAAAATAACCGGAACATGTAATGCACTAATCCTTTTAATTAAAAACAGTATTTTAATATCGTTTTCATTAGGTAGGTATTAGTAAATTAATTACATTTTCTCTTGATTTCCCTTTCCGCGAGTGGGTATTTATTTTCTTTGATTATCGTAAACAGCTAATTAGCTGAACAATTTTACAGTCGCGGTTAAAGGCATGTTTCACTTTTAGTGGAATTTCTTGTGTAAAGGCACGTAACTAAGTTTTCTTTTCAGATACAATCCTGATTCTAGTATTTCCTTTGTGCTAACAAGGTGCCAACAATCAATACTTGGTTTTGTGACCACAAAGATATCGCAAACCATGGATATCTTGCTGAAATGGCTTTAGAAATTGGGTAGTAGATTTTTTTTTCCATTTTTCTAAGTCATTTTAATGATTTACATATTGGATATTAAAAAAATTATTGTAATGGTATTAGGATTTTATTAAAGTGTTACTGCTCGATACTTAAATATCACATGAAAAATATTGAATAACCTGTAATTTGTGGGTTGGCTCGTAATATTAGATATTTTTGCAGCCTTTTAAAATAATAGATATTTTAAAAGGCTGCAAAAAAATCTCATATAGCAATTTTCGTTCAAAGGAATTATTCTTTGTCAATTCCAAATCTAAAACTAACCAGTGACCATCAATCGCTTAACATTATGTTAAGTTAGAGCGAGACAGCGACGTCGCTGTACGTGTGATCGCAAAAACGGTAGTAACGGTGCGCCTGCGCATCCGACCGACTGATTGTGAATGTTCACTGTGGTCAGTGTCACTATGTAGGCCTTTACGTTTTTTGCGTCCAGTTTTTAAGATCTGACGTTTTTTGTGTGTAGGCGGAATCGGACAATAGGTAGGTAGGTACTAAATATTTTTTTGTTACTCTCTTGAATAATAAGATCACATAAAACTGACCAACTTTACATCGGCCTAAAGCTACTTGAAAATATTCTATTATTCTAATGAAGGACGTTTTTTTTTCTCTTTCAAAATTAAATAAAACACATCAATATTAATATAAATGTCTATCAATCAATCAATCTATGATATTGGCTTTATTTAATAGATTTAATTTTAACCATTGGTGTTTAAATATAACTTTACACATATAAGCGCCACGGCATTAGCATTTCTTTTCTGAGTTTTATTTCATTTTTAATGTGTAAACACACTTTATTATTAAGATATAAAAGTTATATGTTTGTAGGATATAGTAAAAAAGTAGTAGTTCAATTACAAAAAATCTTAAATTGATAGAAAGCTACACTACCTGAGATAGACTACCTATTGCCGACTGCTGTAGGCTGTTTCATTTATGCTATAATATTACAAATCTGAGGAGTTTGTTTACTTCAATGCGCTAAACTATGGAACTACTTGTCCGATTCTTACAATTCTTTCATTAAAACTCGAACGAATTCGCGGACAAAAACTAATATGTTTTCACATATAGAATCAACAAGAATATTGTAACCAGGATTTTGTAAAAACCTAATTTAAAAGAGTGCCGTGGAGTTTCTTGCTCTTTCTTCTCCATAGAGGCCTACCTCCGTTTTGGAACGAGCAACTAGCTTCATTTTTCGGACTAACTGACTGACTCCCTGACAATTCAAAATTGCCTGTAAATGGTCTAATTGAAATAAATGTTTTGACTTTGACTATGGTAGACTTCCACAGGACGGGCAGAACTTACAATAAACCAACAGCATTATAAACCATTCTTAATTTACAAGCCTCCTACAAAGTACTTCACATACTCAATTATCTCTCGTATCAATGTAACAAACCTTCACTTAGGGATCTACCCACCCATTTAGGGAGAGAGCGTGTACTTCGAGTTCCATATCCTTGTTCAAAGGGATAGCTTATTAATGTTACTGGTCGACCTCGGGCCTTCCTGCAACGCCGAGATTCTTTTAAATGCCAGCCATTATTAATTGATCTGCTACGCAGTGTAATGACTGTGGGTAGGGTTGGCAGGACAGGCTTTAGCGGAAAATGGCAATATCTTCTCACTAGCTTCAGCCCCTGGCTTCATCCGCGTGGTATTTTTTACCCCCGTTTGTTACCGTCTTTGGTTACTGTTCCATCCTCTACTCCTGTGTGTCATAACATTCAGATGTTAAATACCCTTTACTATTCGACATGAATCTGGCTATCATATACAAAAAGATTTTTTCAATCCGTCAAGAGCTTGCAGAGATTTGCCCGTTTGAACAAACAAACAAAAACAGTCTTCAGCTTTATAATATTAGCATAGATAATCAGGCTGTATGCTTATTTAGCAGTGGATTTACATGGCACTTAATAAAATATCCTAATACATTCATTATGGAAGTTTGGATTAATATTATTAATGCGAAAATTACTCTGTTACGATTTTACAACTAATCCACTAAACAGATTTTCATGAATTTGAGTTAATCATCTTCATTTGCGATAACCGACATTAACACGGACGAAATCGTAGGCAAAAGCAAGCTTTCTATATTTCTGGCAACAGTGGCAACCCTGTCTGTAAAATCTGTGACGTATTATAAACAAATGTGCAGCGGAGTGTTAAATGTCGTATTGTGACATTACATCAAGTATTTAGTATTGAATTAATTGGTCATTCCCACTAGATTTACGGTGTTGTTGATATGCTCATACGCACTTCAGAAGACACTGCCGACGTACGTAATGCGTTACCATTAAACGTTCACTAACGAAAACTATAAATTGCAATGTAGTTTGTCTTTGGAACTTTTAAATTGTCTCCTCCATAATATCGCGCCTGTAATCCCCTAAGGGTTAGGCAGAGGTGTGCCCATTAGTACACCCACATTGCGCCAGTTACGTTTAAGTCCCATGTAATAGGAGCGAGCCTATTGCCATCAACTGAGCACAAATCCAGACTACGAGGCTACTACTGAGCAATCCCTTATGGAAAAACCCAATAGCACTGCCTGACGTTGGAATCAAACACAAGACCTCATGCTCAGCAGTCGCGCTTTGTGAGAACTAGACTAACGACGCAGTCTCATAATACTATTACTAGTTTATGCCCTATGCCTTCATGCTTCTGCCCCCTCCGCCTGGATGTCAAGTACACCATAAGCTGTGTCCACACCCAGTGCGGTTTCATGATCACCTTGCGTCTTCAACATTGAATTTATCTCGCATCAAGAGCATGCCTCATCATCGTCATCAGCGTGCACTGTTTTGAACTAGTTCTAGCGCATCTCTAATTGCAAACACTATTGCGCTTTATGCATGTGTCAGACGAAAAGCAAGATGAACGTGAAAGCGCACTGGTGGACAAAGCAATAGAACAATGTTCCATTATTTTCAACATTGTTATCCATCTATGCAGAGACGCACTATCATGGTGTCTCTTATCGAGTCTCTTGGGATGATAGTGTCTGATCTAATCTCTGGTGATAACAATGAAAGGTGCGATAAACAGCTGATATTTTCTGTTTTGTTATCCTATGAAGAAATCGATACGCTGGAGATATACTCTCTAGAAGGATCCATTGTGTGTTGGTATCGGTTACTTAGAAGCTTTTTTTTGGTGGTAAAAATTATCATATGAGTCCTTCCGCCCTGGGTGGGGGACTGACAGAGTTTTACTGACTCAAAAACCACCCTGTTCCTTCTGTCGCCCTTTGCGTTCCGGGACCACGGTATTCTGTTAAGAATCCCAAAGTTTTATAAGTTAGCGAGCGATGAAAGTCGTAAACGATAGAACACAACAAATAACATCTTTAACGAGCAAATAATTTTCAGCGATTCATTGATTAAGTATTAATTACAACCAAAATATTGCCTTCGCTATGCGACTTCTCTCGACAGGCCTAGAATTTAGAGCTGACCAAGAAATGGCACTAGAATCTATACTTAATGTTGTAAATGCGAAAGTAACTCTGTTTGTCTGTTACGCTTTCACTACTAAACCACTAAACCGATTTTGATAAGATTTGATGCGGGGTTAGTTTAAGCCCGTTAGTTTTACCCAAGGAAGGTCAAA
The DNA here is from genome assembly GCA_949774945.1 of Hoplodrina ambigua. Taxonomy (NCBI): domain Eukaryota; kingdom Metazoa; phylum Arthropoda; class Insecta; order Lepidoptera; family Noctuidae; genus Hoplodrina; species Hoplodrina ambigua. The sequence goes on from OX458983.1 coordinate 11,802,721, forward strand.
GGCTACTTTTTATTCCGCGACTTCGTCTGCATTCGCGATAACTGACATTTATGTGGACGAAGTCGCGAGTTAAAATTTGTAATTAATATTATTAATGTGAAAGTTATACTGTCAGTCTTTCTGTTACGCTTTCACGACTAAATCAATAAACCGATTTTGATGAAATTTGGTTATGGGGTAAGTTTGAACCCCGAAGAAATGTGTCATCATCTTTCTAGGTTACTCATTTGTCATCGACTTCGTCCACGTAAATGTCGGTTATTGTGGACGTAGTCGCGTTCAAAAGCTAGTATTTCATAAGACAACGCGGTCCCATAACTCCCTGCTCACTTCTATTACATAAATCTACGAATAAGGCCAAACCGGCCGATTTCTCTTGTTAGCCCTTTGTCTATACTTACAATGACCCAAAGTGCCCTTTGGTAGCGAACTTGAACCTTATGTTAAAAGGAATAAGGGTGTGTCCGTGTATTGTATTCAGCGAGACAATTTCGCCGTTATCTCCGCACGGTGTGTAAGCGTAGAAAGTGTCCCATTGGTAGGGTGACCAAGTGTTTTGCATGGTTTAGGAATTTCCTTTTTTATTTTAAATAATATTATACAGTACTCAAAATGAATTAAATGAAAGTTTAAATTTCGAATTTTCTGTCTTAAGTTGAAGAAGTCAAAAACATAACGGTTTTATTTGGCAGTCATAAAGTTTTTAACTTGTCATGTAACCATGACAATTCTATTAGATTTTCGCAACATTTCTTTTTTATTATGAAATGCTTGCTTATTTTTGTCATGCATACAACATTGAATAATATAATGAGCTGCATTAATTGTAACATGTAAAATGACTGCATTATCACAATAAAACTAAAATTTACACTTTGCAAATACTAGCATATATTTGGCCCCAGAAGTGTTCATTAAAACACAAATTTAGCTAAATATTTTTTATGTGTAGATAGAAGTACCTATTGTAGAAGACCATACTACCGATTAGGGGTAACCAGTTTAGTTGTATAAATGTTGTTTTATATAAGTTGTATAAATAAATATTTTCTTAAATCTTAAATGTAAAATTAAATATTTTTAATACTAATCATCTTTGACATTAAAACAACATACTCAGCTTTAAATATTAACTAATATCATAAAAATCAATACCACCAAAACCAATCAAGGCGTGCCAATATCTAGTTCCGTCAGTGCACTTCGCAATCATTACCTTCAAAGGTCAAGGTTACCAATTAAAATATCCATACAGCTATACCTACACTGAATCACCATTTAGCCAGAGATGCCACTAAAATGACGCAACGGTACAAAAATGTCCTTTTTATAGCAACCGGTTCGTTAGCTAGCGCCATTTTAAGAGACTGATGATAATAGTTTTACCTGAGTTGTGACAAAAAAAACAATGTGTCTGTGAAAATATTTAGATTTTATTCATAGACTAGCTTCCGCCCGTGACTTCGTCCGCGTCAATGTAGGTTATCGGAACTTTGGACCACTGTTTTATCTGGGGGGTTTTATTTAGGGGTTACATTTTTGAAATGCCAAAGTAGATAGATCAATCAGTCAGTAACGGTTTTATTACCTATATATACCTATATACAAAAAATCGCGGTGTTCAGTTTTATGTATAGTTTTTATGACTGGCTAAGTAGAAACTTAAAATATTTTTATTAAAAAAATCGAGTCGTTTATTGTTTTAGACCTGAACTATTGTAATACAACAATAATCTTCATACCTGTATTCTGATATGGCTTATTATAAGGTATTTTATTTAATTTTCAACACCAGTTTCAACGCAGAGAATTAAAAATTTAATAATGGGAGATACAAAATAATATTAAAATAATACTATATTAAGCCAATTTCTTCTACTTCTGACAAATAACTTGACGAAGTAATATAAAATTATAGCCTTTAAAAAGCCCCATTAATTGCGTTCTTAGCTAGAATCGTTTTAGACTAGACGCGAATGAAAAAACAAACCGTGACAATAAAGGATAATTAAACTAACCATTAAATATAATTATAATTACCGGAGATAGATCATTAATCAGAAGACCTCAAACGTTATAGCTAACGATATAAAAATGCACACAATGTTGAATAACGTTCCATCAGACTATTGTTCAATAATGCAACTTATTTCTAACCTCTTAATAAGCAAAAACCAGTTTTTATACTTTACAGGAAGCACATTAACGACTAATTCACAAATCTGTGTGTAATTAGCGGAAAAATTGTATATCTGTTGGGATAACCTCACGAATTCCTGCACCGATTTTGCTGCGGTTTTCCCTATTTGATACTAAACGGGGTTTGGGCTTTTAATTCAGTGCGTAGGTGTATTAAAAGCTATAGCATCGAAGATTTTTGGTTTTTTTTTCTTCACTTCGCATATTAATCGTTAGTCTTGTATTTTATCTATCATATTTTATTTTATCATCGATGTTTTTGCACTAAATGCCTTGGCATTTAAACAATAAAATGTATCCTTAACATTTAAAATGTCGAGTGATAAAATATGTAACTTTGCAACACTAAATGCTTGTTCGATTTATTATTGAATTATTCGGTTTCGTATCATATTTATTAATTATTTAAATTCAAATGGCGTAAAATCTGCATTCCATTTTATTTCCAAATGATCAAGATATTAAGACTAGAAGTCTAGGCCGGCTGACCTCGAAAACGCGAGAAGACTAGAGCGAGTCAAATTTTTGTGATATAAAATCATCAATGATCATTGTTCGACATAACTACTGCCATGATAATTTTATTGTGTATGTGTTGATGTAGTTGTTGTTATCTATTAATATCATTAATATAGTAATAAGTTTAGTTATTATTACTAACAATATGTGAGTCTCATTGTTACTCGGAATAAAGAATTTACAATAACACAAAAGATTGACCGTTATCAAAACTCATATAACACTATATATTTATTTAATATATATTTTTTTTTTGTACTTGTGCCCAGTTAGTGGCCACCTTTATGGCGTTTTTAAATTCCCCTATTAACAAAAGAAAAGACTGTCCCCGCTAAACCCTAAAACCATGGTGTTCCCAAAGCACAATGCCTCCCATTTCGCTGCGCCCGCGCTGCGATAGATCGCGTTATGGTTTAGTCTCAAAACGTTCAAGTTGCAAAATAACATATGGTAGCAAAAAGTTCAAGTCTCATAAGACCCAAGTCTCGGAACCTCGAACTTGCAAAATATCTACATCTCAAAATGTTCAAGTTGCAAAATAGTCAAGTCTCCAAACAGCCATGTCCCATAATATACATTTTTTATTAAGTGGATTTGTAAGTGGCGTTTTTATATTTTTGTCATCAACCTTGAACCACCAATTTCAAAAAAAAGAAAATATGGATACAATAACGCTATACAATAACACCGCAAGTCAGCACAAGAAGAAGTTATTATTGCAGGCAAAAATATATATTACGATCTCCGGCCACCATGAGATGGGGCCTGCGGGCAGCGGAATTGGGGGCAGTCCGTGGCCTGAACAGAGACAGGCCCGAGAGTAAGGCGCGCGTGGTGTTCCCCGCGCGCCTTGTTGGAGTCAGTGCGGCCGGTGAGTGACGGCCGCACCGGGTGCCGTTTAGTTTTAGGTAATTTTAACACAATTCATATCAAGAATATGTAAACTATAACACAGTTACGGACAAAGTGATGACTTAAAGTATATATATTTGACAATATATTTTTGCCATTTTTTTAATTTTTTTTCGTGGGGAAATCCTCATGGACTGCCTCCACCTCGGGGAAGGCGGAGGGGTGTGTCGGACTCTTACCGACTAAAACCCCACGGTGTTCCTCCAATTACCTTTCGCCGGGGCACGGGGGCGCTTAGAGCATTCTTCCGCACCCCGGCAGGTATCGACCCGCCACCGCCACTGGCGGGTCCCGTCACCCGGTGCGGCCGTCGCTCAGCGGCCGCACTGACTCCAACAAGGCACGCGGGGAACACCACGCGCGCCTTACTCCCCGAGAGTCTCTGTTCGGGCCACGGACTGCCCCCAAGTCCGCTGCCCGCAGGCCTCATCTCATGGTGGCCGGAGATCGTAATATATATTTTTGCCTGCAATAATAACTTCTTCTTGTGCTGACTTGCGGTGTTATTGTATAGCGTTATAGTATCCATTTTTTTTTTTTTTTAAATTGGTGGTTCAATGTTGATGACAAAAATATAAAAACGCCACTTACAAATCCACTTAATAAAAAATGTATATTATGGGACATGGCTGTTTGGAGACTTGACTATTTTGCAACTTGAACATTTTGAGATGTAGATATTTTGCAAGTTCGAGGTTCCGAGACTTGGGTCTTATGAGACTTGAACTTTTTGCCACCATATGTTATTTTGCAACTTGAACGTTATGAGACTAAAGGCGCGTTATGTGTGCACCGTGTCATTTGAATGGGTAATTGATCGCGTGTCAACAAATAGGTACCGATCAGATATATGAGGTATTCAGGCCATATTGTACGCATATTTAAATGTAGCTCAAATTTCTTCGGAATTTCGTGTCAAATATTTTTTTGCCTTTAGTCTCATAACGTTCAAGTTGCAAAATAACATATGGTGGCAAAAAGTTCAAGTCTCATAAGACCCAAGTCTCGGAACCTCGAACTTGCAAAATATCTACATCTCAAAATGTTCAAGTTGCAAAATAGTCAAGTCTCCAAACAGCCATGTCCCATAATATACATTTTTTATTAAGTGGATTTGTAAGTGGCGTTTTTATATTTTTGTCATCAACATTGAACCACCAATTTAAAAAAAAAAAAAAATGGATACTATAACGCTATACAATAACACCGCAAGTCAGCACAAGAAGAAGTTATTATTGCAGGCAAAAATATATATTACGATCTCCGGCCACCATGAGATGAGGCCTGCGGGCAGCGGACTTGGGGGCAGTCCGTGGCCCGAACAGAGACTCTCGGGGAGTAAGGCGCGCGTGGTGTTCCCCGCGTGCCTTGTTGGAGTCAGTGCGGCCGCTGAGCGACGGCCGCACCGGGTGACGGGACCCGCCAGTGGCGGTGGCGGGTCGATACCTGCCGGGGTGCGGAAGAATGCTCTAAGCGCCCCCGTGCCCCGGCGAAAGGTAATTGGAGGAACACCGTGGGGTTTTAGTCGGTAAGAGTCCGACACACCCCTCCGCCTTCCCCGAGGTGGAGGCAGTCCATGAGGATTTCCCCACGAAAAAAAATTAAAAAAATGGCAAAAATATATTGTCAAATATATATACTTTAAGTCATCACTTTGTCCGTAACTGTGTTATAGTTTACATATTCTTGATATGAATTGTGTTAAAATTACCTAAAACTAAACGGCACCCGGTGCGGCCGTCACTCACCGGCCGCACTGACTCCAACAAGGCGCGCGGGGAACACCACGCGCGCCTTACTCTCGGGCCTGTCTCTGTTCAGGCCACGGACTGCCCCCAATTCCGCTGCCCGCAGGCCCCATCTCATGGTGGCCGGAGATCGTAATATATATTTTTGCCTGCAATAATAACTTCTTCTTGTGCTGACTTGCGGTGTTATTGTATAGCGTTATTGTATCCATATTTTCTTTTTTTTGAAATTGGTGGTTCAAGGTTGATGACAAAAATATAAAAACGCCACTTACAAATCCACTTAATAAAAAATGTATATTATGGGACATGGCTGTTTGGAGACTTGACTATTTTGCAACTTGAACATTTTGAGATGTAGATATTTTGCAAGTTCGAGGTTCCGAGACTTGGGTCTTATGAGACTTGAACTTTTTGCTACCATATGTTATTTTGCAACTTGAACGTTTTGAGACTAAACCATTTTTTTGTACTACGCACTGAGAAAGTATCGTGTGACAGACTGATAAAAGAAGTTTAAAGGAAAGAATTCATTGATTGATTATGCAGTTTTATTTTTGATTAATCCCAATTTTCCTACTGCTGGGAATCTCTCCTATAGTGTGCCGATGTCCCATAAAACGTTTCAAAGTATCACGCCAGCGTTTCCTGAGCCACCCTCAGTCGTGACGCCCGTCTTCTGTCATCCAATGCGTGACGACACTGACCCATCTGTCACTATGCATTTTGCATACCTTCCAATCCAACCCCACTTCAACCTTTACAGACTTAATCTTATTGGCCACGTAAGCGATCCCTGTAAAAGAGCGCTCCATGGCATTGCGCAGACATTGCATACAAATTCTACAAGTTTATAAAAATACAATAGCAATTTCTTAGGTCATGCGAGAACGGAAAAAATGTGCTTTAAGAAATCTAAACGTAACATCAACAAAACTTGAATTCTAGAACAAATAAAATGTGTATTGGTCAATGACAATCGCGTTTTGTAATACCCGCATTGTTATGTAAAGAATACAACAATAGACACCATTATTTTAATTGAACTAATGCATTAACGCATTAAAATTAATATCTAGCAAAAACTTTAAAGAACGTTGTGCAAAATAAAATAGTTTTAAAATAATATAACTGGTTATAGGTTAAGAAATAATAGAATTTATCTGTGTTGTCGTGTAACTGGGCTCGGTGGGCTCGCCTCGCCAGTACTCCGCCGCGCGCGCGACCGATCGGACGTCTGTTTCCAACAACGGTTATTTTCGAAATAGCCGAGCGATTGTAAACTTACTACTGTTGATGTTAAACGAATTTTTGTGGTATACACTTCCAGTTATTGTGTGAGTTTTTTTCTCATGTATAATTTCGAAAAGGTTTTGTGATTAAGTGCAAGTTATCTACAGAAACATCTAACACATGTTTTTGGTTATCGCTTGTCCGATTTTTATGTTCCATCTAACATTTACAACAGATAGTGAATTACAAAATATGGTTGTATTATAAAAAAATCTCAACGAATTTTTTTTTTCTTCCGCAGGTAAACGGGACTAGTAAAATGGACCGCGGAACACCGATAGTGATGTGCTAGTGTTGTGAATAACGGTTAATAACGAGTTAATAGTGGTTGATAGCTATGATGTGAGACAGTTGTGGTTGTCAAGATGCCGTCAGACAGTGGTTCGGCGTGGTCGCCGCCAGCGTCCAACAGTGAAAGAAGGTTGAGCAACTCCTCAGATGGAAGCGCCGGGAGCGGATATTCTAAAGCTGTAAGTCTTTTTTTATAGTTCAAATGTTTGCATAGTCTCACGTGCTCTTTTGTAATGGCTTTCAAAAGTCTCGTTTGTGTAATACTTTTGTATTACATGCAAGATTTTAATAGTCTACACTTGTACTTGTAGTCTCGGATGTGTTATAAAACGCGAGGTCGTTTTATGTCTGTTCAAAATGTTAATACATAATCCGAGAAATCGTTTTTAATTTCTAGATCTAAAAAGATTACCTGCCTACATTTTTTCTCGCTACTTAATTAACTTGGTAACTCCAAATTAAGAAATGCTGTGTTTTTTTAGTCAAGATGTAAATGATCGTCATTTGCAGTAGAGACATGAATAGTTTGTTTCTAAAGTTGTTTAAGTACCAATTAGACACGGGTAACGGACATGTCAATTTAGGAGATAGGTGTAATACAAACGGGCTTTCATCCACTTCCTGTGACAAGTTCGATGATAGTTTATTCAAACTAAACGCTCATTTTTAACGTACATTTATTATAATTTCAACGGTTAATCGCGGGTACAATCGTTTAAAAAGTGTGTTAGTTGCTTATTATGCACCTTAATTTTATGTATTTAGCACTACCGCGTTGCCCAGAAGTTGTTATGTCTGATAAGAGCGCAAGTAATTACTGATAAAAGTCGTAAACACTCAAGTAATCAAACATTCGATGACTTTATTAATAGAAAAACTGAAAACACCTAAATATGTACGTAACGTTTTTTCTAACGCGTCTCTTACTCACGAGTAAAGCCTAAAATAATAGGTGGCGATTAATTAATAATTTTGTAGAATCACCAATTTTTCCCTTGAATGAGTTACCCACATTAGTGTCTAATTATTTGCATCATTACGGAATTCTAACTCAAATGACCGTAAATAACATTATTGGAAGATTAACGAAAATATTTATTTTTTACAAGGATGTTTACTTAAAATTTTATTACGATAACCACCTAAAAGTGTTTAGAATACATTTACGTCAGAAAATTTGTAAATCGCAATTCATAACAAATAAAAACGATTGCTTAAGATACCGGTTTCACTCATTTAATTCATGCCAAAAGTAAACACTTTTATTCAACCCACGAAAAATAGCGACGATTTTTTCTCACAAAGATTAAGTTAAATTTTTAATCATGCATTTAAAATTTTCAATAAGACTATTAAAAAAAAACTTTTGAACGTCATATACAAGAAAAAATAAATGAATCTAGTTGCCACTTCTATAATATAGTTCCGTATTGACAAGAATGGGCAAGAAACTATACTAACTCTTTAAAAAATAAATATTTTACAGTATTTGTATACAGGATTACGAGTGAATGCGATGTTCCTTGCATAAAAACAACTAGAATATAGTATATGTACAAAGTATAAAGTATACAAATTCATATTATCACACTTTCTTATTAAATAGTGTTTTACGACAACCAGTTTTTTGTCATTCGGCGATTGATTAGCAACGGTAGACCAAGTAAGCCAATATTTAATTTTAAAATAACGTTTAGCTAAAGGTAAATAGAAGGCAGCGATGCGTTGCGAATAACTTTCACTGTCGTTATTCGCCGTGGATAACTAGTTATTTTTTTTCTATTTTTTTTTATTTAGAATAATCCGTTATCCGCTCTCTTGTTACGCACTATTCGGTGGAATAATACAATTGTATTTTGCTGTGCGGATTTTTTTAATTTTATATTTTTATTTGAATTGGATAACCGTTAACTTTTATCTGGATTTTTATTTAGTTAGTGGATTTTTTATTAAATTGAATTACGAATTATATTTACGAAAAAGTTGGAGCATTCGTTTTTTAAAACGTAGAATAACTGTAACTTTAGATCGAGTTACAATCAATCTCGATCGAGTCTCGATCTAAATACTCGTTTTAAATTATTTAAATTTACAATACCCAAGACAAACAAAAGTTGATAATAGCCTTGAAAATGAATGAGCTAGTGAAATTCCGATTACGACATCTTTGTCGAACGATGGTCAGGTGTCAATGGAATATTTCGCAAAACACACAAATACACATCGATTTAAAAGACAGTTTCGCTTTCTGAATAGTCATGGACACCCTTATTTAGTATTGAACATTTTTTTGATGATTTTATTACAGGAAAGAGATGTAAACGTACGTTGGAATAGAAAGCGAATGACTTGCATTTTAATTACATAACACGTAACACATAATCACTGTACGATTTTGACAGTTGTATAAAGTTCATTGCACTGTGTATTTTAAAATACCTACATTTCTTCGAGTACATATTAAGCATAACTTGTACTGTCAATGTTCATGTTGAATGATAGAATATTAGAAATTTCGACGGCAGATTTGGGTAGGCACGGTTGGCGCAGTGGCTAGGCGATTGGCTGCTGCGCTGCGTGTCGCAGGTTAGATTCCTGCACGGGGCAAATATTTGTATGACGTATTGATTATTCCGGGGCTGGCCGTTTGTGTATGTGAGTGGATCCAAACTATGTCTACAAAAAAAAATTTAGTTAACCATTAAAAGGCACTTTTAAAAATTATAACAAGAAATAAAAATTGAATCTAGTTACTCATTCCAAACGATAGTTTCATAGTTTACTCATTAAAATTAAATAAATATTTTACAATATTCATAAATAACTTTCAACTCGACATTACGGATAGGAAAACACGGAAAATTATACAAGAATATAATTGTGAACACTTGACGTTTATTTATAATAATTTTAATCACAAGTATCTTCCATTGTTTTCATTATTGTACCTACTATCTGAGTAAGTACGTGATATGAGTAGGCACATTCTTAGATACCTATCTAGCAATAATTTAGTATACTTAAATAAACTATTCCATGGTCTATTGTGTCCTTTGACGTCACATTTTTGCAGTCCAATTCTGTAAAAATCTCCGTCAGTGTTGAATTTAGGTGAAGTGAGCTTGAGCTGAATTGTCATCCCACGTTCCTAAGTACTGACGCTTACCAAAATTCACTCATGGAGATTTTTTACAGAATAGTGCTGCTCTTGTTACTTTATACTGAACTATGTTATACACCTATGTTATTTTCTATTTCACCAACTACTCGACTAGCAATACTATAGTTTTTACTCACGACTTCAGTTACGTTTTTGTTTGCTTCTCCGTCCCCATAGGTCATAGCGTTATGTTATATTGTTTAACTATTCCTCATGAATCTGGCTATCATTTACAATAATATTGTTGTCAATCCGACTAGTAGTTCCAAAGATATGCGCGTTCAAACGAATAAAAAAATCTCAGTATGTAAAGATAGATATTTTTTGCACCCAACACCAGTCTTATCATCGTTTTAAGAAGACAGATTCTCATTTAATCTGAAGCTAATCTCGCTAATCCATCACAATTTTCTCATTAGATCTTAGTAATCTACTAATAGGTAGGTACGTAACAACTAGGTACTAACGCCTTCCACAGTACTTCGAATTCTGCTCACCCAGTAAGGCAAGACAACATAGCTGCCTTGCTCATTAGGCGAGTTACAACAACAAGATTTTACGCAAATATAATAGTAGCCTAATGATTCTTGAATAACTGCTTACGAAGTGTAGCACTGGTTCTGGTGGTTAGGCGATTTACTAAACACGCGATTAGGCGACAGTCTCCTTTGTCTATAAAAATACTATTGTGTGTCAACTGTTGACGAATGCAAATTTAAAATTGTTGCTTTATTGATTAAATATTCGATAGACAATTTACCTGCTTTTCAAGTTCGTATCAGGGTTTCGAATATTTTTGAGACATCGCGGGGAGACTCAAACACTTTGCCTTATCCCGACCTGAGGAGACCCGCAGACGGGGGCCGACACTAGTAGAGGGTCGCGGAAGGCGCGTATACGCTTCTTACTCTTGTAAATTTTTCGACCCTCCAAGATTCGAAAATTTTCAATTCCACCCCAGAATAGAAAATAAAATTAAAAGATTTCAAAAATTGAGTCTAGAAAAGAGCTAATCTTCGAATTTTCTTCTAATCGAAAAGCTAGTCTTTTGTGATATACCTACATACGTCGGACTGCTTGCAACATGTATACCTCAAGGTTACTTCCATAATATTATAACATCGTATCCATTCTAGTTAAATTATTATGCGTCTATTATAGGTCTCTATAAAATTATACACGCGACACACCCAACATAATCGCGCCACTGTGTCGCTAAGCATGTAACCAGCCTTAATTTGCTTGCAAAAATACCACTCCGGTTCTCGATACAGGAATCGAATGACATCGATAATCGTTTATAATCGCAGTATCATCGCATCAAATTATATCCAGTATCGAGGATGTTCTCGATCAATCACAATTAGTCTATCCACTCTCCCTTATATTTCCCACGGTATTCACATGTAAATAATAATTACTCTTACGTGTTTTGTATTGAGGTTTATATTTGAATGGCAAGGTGTTTTATAGGTGATTGGTGTTCGATTTATGTATAAATGTTATAATTTATATTTTATTTTATTTTATTTTATTTTATTTCATTAGGGATAACAAACAGTAGCGTATAATAGTGTGATCACAATACATAGTTGGCAGGAGTAGCATATACACTACTAACAACGATATCCACAAATTATTTTACAAGATAGCTAGCTGTTAGCGAAGACAATACCAATTTGAACTTAACCTAGTGTAAATTATATATATAATATTATGTGTAAATTATAATTACATGATATTCCAATAGACACAAATTTAAGAACTCTGTGGCTGGTACTGTACTATTAATAAAATGTACTGTTAGTGCCATAGGTCGCCCAACTATATTTGTTAATGTAATATATAATTAAATAAATAGTTTTTATTTAATTAGTTTAGGCGACCCACAGAGCCAACAAGCACATCCTTATTGACTAATGTTGGTCTTTTAAGATATTATAGATTTCCTTTTTAAATGATAGCTTGCTGAGGAAAATTATATCTACTGAAGATTATGCTTTATGGAATAATTCCTTATATGACTGATATAAGGAATTATTCCATAAAAAGAATCAGTGTATTGTTATCTGCTTATTTTTATTGTAATTACCTAAGTAGTTACGTATTATAAGTTATTATAACGTTGAAAAGGAAATGAGTTTCTAGAAATTGATTATGCAAAATGTATTAATGGATACTAATTAAAAATATTAATATCTAGAGCGTTGAATGCAACATGTTACGTGCATTTAGCTTCCACTATTTTTTATTATAAGTCTTTATTAGAAACTCCTTTCTTCGAAACCTCTTCAAATTGATTCGTTTTTCAAAATTTTACTTCAAGGAAAAATACCAGTAGCTTTCTTTAATATGGTAACGACCAGAAAACAAATGATTTTGAGCATTAACAAGAAATAAAATTTATTTCAAATCAGTCATTGGATGGCAAACAATCCTTCAGCTGACCTGATGTAAAGTAGTCACTGATGCGTATAGACATCTGCAATAACAAAAACCTTGCAGATGCGTTGCCATCGCAGAAACAAAAGTTTAAATGTCTCAAGTCAGGTACTTGAGACATTACATACCTCTTCATGCCTTTCAAACCGAAACACGGAGCACGATCAAAATGGTGTTACAAGTTCATCAGTAATCCCAGAAGCAGTCTCCACTGCCAAAATAAACAAGCAATTCCTAATTAGGACAAGATCTTTGGAAGAGGTCACCGCGTCTCAAAGCTCTGGTCCTTTCTCTATGCGCAAGGGCATGCGACCGGTCCTATTATCACTGATTACACTGATACTGTATCAAGGTGAGTTATGTTATAACGTATGTACATAATATAAACAAGGGCGATACTTTACATGTCTTGAAGATTAGCTAGATATGTCCCATAATAATTTGTGATAAGATAAACCTCCATAATGAATGGGAGAGTAGAGTGAACTATCTTTTTTTATAATGAAACTTGAAAAATTAAGTATTCGTTTACGTTTAGTTCAGCCAAAATACACCAACACATCAAAATTTCTCTCATGTTTCAAAGTAATTTTAAATCTATTCTAAGCATACGTATTAGTTGATTGAACTGTTGTTTCGCTTCATAATGAATTGGTTTCACGTAATTAATGAGATATTTTAGCAGGACAAAACACATTTGGGGCCTTCAAATCACCATGCAAATGTTATTTAAGCATGGAATTTACAATCAAATGGCTTACTTCGGTGTTTCTTTGGTGATATATAGAAAATTCAATAGATAATCTGTATAACGTGTCGTAAAGTCGTGACAGATTTCTATTCGATCGATCGCTGAACAACATTTAAAAGCCACACCTGTTTTGATACCAACTCCGTGGGAATATAATAGACCAATTAATTAGTATGGAAAGCTTGGTGTCAATTCAATTATAATTGGGAATTAGTTCTAGTAATGTACACAACAGTACATTTAATTTTACAGGTTGCTGAGACTCCGAATTTTGCTGTTATAAAATTGGTCCTTTTGTACGAATTTCAAATTTCTTTTAACTTTCGTTTCTGTTAGTACATTTATAGCAGAGGCAATAAGAATAATGTAACCAGAAATATCCATAAAGATATGTAAAGAGTGTTCATTCTTACTCATTCTTCTCCATAGATTCCTACCAAATCTTTACTTATTCCTTGACAATTCAATAGTGCTTTTAAATGATATAATAAAAATTATGTGAATTTGAAATGATCCATATATAAAATACATTTCCCAAATATAAAACCGACCCACATACCCAAAGATCTTCTCCAATGGAACCAACACGACAGATCCAAACTTCTTCCAAATAAGTCCAAAAATATTCTCGTTGCAAAACTTTAGCGAACAGGTTGCATTTTTCCTTATACCAGCATCCCAATCCCATTCATGGATGGAAGCAGGTAGATCCCTTGCTATACCTATAGGTAAGGTACTGCGCCGGGCCCCTCACGGCCAATCTCGGCCCATAGCACAATGTGCAAGCGCATCTGTTATTTTTGTGCACCTGTCGCCCGGATTGTAATAGGGCTGTCAATTTTTTTAATGTGCCTTTTTGGGGTAAGGACATTTTGAGAAAAATCTTGTATGCAAGTTTGTACTGAAAATAAAATATTTGAAAAACTTGGTGTGGTCTTTAAAACGTAATAAATATGGAGTTAGATGCGGTCGTCTTAGACACGGCACGCATTGTAAGGTGGTTTCTCTGTCCGGATCTCTAGCCACCATCAGCTTGGGTCTTACCACCTCACTGCGGACGGAGCACTACATTTACGTACTTATGAAGTTATGTATATTTATTTGCATATTTTTTTTTTACTGATTGAAAGCTACACTGTTGCCAAGTGTCGTAGGCAATGTATTATTATATACTTGATTTCCACGCGGACGAAGTCGCATGGAACAGCTAGTCTAGAATATTTCAAAATAAATAATACTGAAGTAAGCAATGTACCAAGGAATGTTCCGTCGTGATCGTATTAATTCCTACTTCGCACTTTAATTAATTCACAATATTGACATTTCCATGAAATGACGTATTAGATTTATGTTTATTAATTAATTTCTGTAATCACTGACCCACAAGAGAACGTTCCAGATAAGAATGTTATTGTAAAGGTGTTATAATTAGCCGTAAAGTCACACTAAGAAGCTAATTAATATATTATTAATTTTACAATTAAGGTTAAAGTAAAGAGTTACTTTAACCTTAATTGTAAACAGGGTTGAGGGTTATTTTACACCAAAAACTTATAAGATTACATATATTTTTCATTGATTAATCCGCCGCCATATTGGAATTATTATGATTCTCGACTCTTGCCAATACATCTCTTTCAAAGTAAATACTACTAATTATGAATTAACATTCAATAATCTCCATAATCTCACGTGCCATGATGGGTCAGCCCTATCTCATCTGACATTTACTGCGCCCGCGCACCGGTCGGCCTTCGAACGTATCGTTCGTTCGATTCGTTCGGAAATGCTAAGGGTCATGACTTGGGAACCATCTGGTATGCCTTCGGGGCATATTGGTACTAAAAGTTCCTATGAAATACCTTTTTGCTATCACGATTTTGATCTTATGGGATAGGCAAACACGTAACGACCTTGCTTCCTACATTCCTGTGCCGATAAAGCGACAAGTATAGCTGTACGTGTAAAAACTGCAATTATGTGCCTTAAGTGATATGCTGCTAGCTTGGTACATGTATAATTAACTCCTACAACTTGCCTACAAGGTACATCATCACGACATTTTTAATCTATCACTGCATGACATCACACACTGAAGGAATAGTTTTGGTCCTAGAATTGTGTTTCGAAGAACTCTGTCCATATTTTAACAGCAGTCCACATCCTTAGGTTAAACTAGAAAAATAACGGTTTTTTATCTGCATGGTTAGATAAGAGAGAAAAATACAAACGATATTGAAATCCAATGCTTGATCTTTTCTTTAACATTTTGGTCCTTGTGTCCTCGGTCTTTCGGACAAATTCAGCAATAATCCAAATTCGATCAAATGTGATGAATAATTTTTGTTTTATACTCTCGACCGATTATCGACCATAGCGACGAATTTCTATGAAGATTAATAACATAGCATATTAATAATAAAGTGTACAAACATGTGCTCAAGTATAGGTGCACTCCCTCTTCTCTAATTCTTATAGTACGGTCGAATGGCAATCTGACACGGTCGGGAAGAGATCCTGGATTCCTAGACACACGCCACCAACTTCCGACCACTCCACGTTTAGCAGCCGCTTTGCAACCACACCACCAACGGACCAGTCATGAACAATTAAACACAAAGCAGTAAAACGTGCGCAATCAAACTATACTCTAATTAAAAAGAACTTTTAATCATCCATTAAAAAGAACATAATGCCACCTTCCGTGACAGTAAAATTAATACTGGCAATCAACCTCATTGGCTCTAATTATATGTCATTGAAAGTAATCACGAATCAACCGCGACACCTACACGCAAAACTGTGTTAAAATTATTGTTTTGTAAGGATGGCTACATACTTTACTTATACTTAATCTGTAATTAAATGTAAACTAGCGACTGCCCGCAACGTCGTCTGCGTGAAAGTCAAGTATGCCATTTATCATACGTGTCCTGCAGTAGTGTAACTATCCATCAGTGAAAGATTGTTTGTAATCGCATCAGTAATTCCAGAGATTACCTCATACAAACAGACATACAATTTTACCAGTTTGTTTATAGGATTTCGACATCATCTTAGTGCGATCAAATGTGACTATTAGTGTAGATAGGATACTGCACCATTTTGATAAAAACCTTTAAGTTAGTTTTCTACTACTGCGCAAACGTAGACACTTTTTGTTACAAACACAAGACACTACAGTGTCTGCGTTTGCGCAACGCCTTATATCTGCCGGAGACAACAGTCTGCCCTTGAAGAGACTTTCAAAGTCATATAACCATGGTAATATATTATGTATCTAATATAGCCGTGTCTCAACATGTTTAACCGACTTGACAGAAAGAAAGTTGTACGTCACGTCACCTCAGAAGCGTGCGTGAATGATTTTTGTGACATTTGCAATGCTAATTTTTATTTGGAGAGTGAAAAGAATCAGCTGTTTGTTGAGTTTTATTAGCTTTTATGCCTATTTAGTAAGATTTATTAAGCGAAAGGTCACCTCACTGAATAAACACAAAATCTCGAAAACTGCTTGGCCTATGATGCTAAGACTTGACAGGTAGGTAGTTTATAGGTAGGAGACGTCAGCTATGAATGAATTTTACGACACGACTGAATAAAGGAGTTGTTTGACTTTCACGCGTGATTTTAAATGCACATTCGTTGTAATAGGAACTGTGATGAACATTTTTGCCATTTTTTGATTGCTACTAGTAGATTAAATAATAAACATATTAGCCTATTACGGTCTCACTGCAGTGTAAAGGCCTCTTCTCATACAGAGAGGGCAAGAGCATTGATCACCACGCTTGCTCAAGGTGATTGGCGATTTCGGTGAATATTAATTTAGACAGCCTATACTATTCCTTGTGAATCTGGCTATCATATACAAAAAGATTTTTTCCAATCGGACACGAACAAACAAAAAATCTCTTCAGTTTTATTATTCTTGTATAGATACTACAACCAAAGAATATAACCATTACCATTATTTTTACATAATAGTTCAGCAGTTATTTTTACACGTGACCTAAAAATTCCCAGACCGAAATCTAACTTACCTACCTATTATTTTTTATAATATCAGATCGAATCTAATACGATATTCGACCTCGTCTAGTGCAACCTTTTCCAAGTTATTACCTGCCAGTGTTAGGCGTAACAAATCATTGCATATTAGGCTTCGGCAAATGATTGCTAATACTAAACGAATTATTTATTGAGAAATATTATGGTGTCGATGTGCGTTAAGATGGTACTGTGATACATTGCGAAGTTAACCGAGATGAACATATCATAATGTTAGTTGTTTTGTAAACTAAAATATTAAAAAAGGTAGAAAAAAACGTTTCTTTGTTAGTGGTTTCTAAGGAATCTCTGGAAATAAAAGTCAACGAATTGTCAAAGAGTCAGAAAGTTGGAGGTAGTTGCTCGTTGCAAAACGTAGGCTTCTATGAAGAAGAACGAGCAAGTAATTAAGTTTTTACAAAATACTGGGTACTGATACTATCACATAAAATCTTTCACTGATGCATGCACCTACACTATTACCAAGGATATAATTTATGGTATACATACTAGATGATGTCGCAGGCCGAAGCATGTATAAAATACTAGCGATTACCTGAACCAGTTAGCATGTTTAGTTGAAATTAAAATCCTTTCGTGCCTGTTATTAATCGAATCAGAAACACTGCATTAAATAATAGAAATCATAACAAGAATAAAATTATGACACGACATAGGCCTGCCATCACCTAAATTGCAAATGCCGGACAAAATCTTCAATAACCCCGGACATTTCGGTGAAATTGAGAACCAAAAACCACATTTTTAAACTATGATTTGTTTTGATTTATCGCCTCTCTTTTAATTAATCGGGATTTCCCTGGCACTGTTTGACAACCCCTCCCGGACGTCCCCCGGACGCCCTCTAAACTTGGACAAAGCCGGACGGATGGCAGCCCTAAAACGACATAGAATAACACCTCTCATTTGCTTCAAATATTACATCCTGAAACAATATGAAATGAGTGCTAAATAATTTTAATAATAAATCTATCTTTTAACTAGAGCCGGCGTTTTAATTACGCATTGTGAAAGCCTTACAAGCAAAATAGATTACAAACAACAATCATTTCCGTGCCACTCTCCGAGATACCGAAACCAGGTGACCGGTACCGATACCAAATCGATCAGGAAGTAACAATGAAATGTCGCACTTGACCTTAAAATGGACCGGTGGTACTACTTCTGCGGTACGAAAATGATCCTTATTTCACCTCTGTTATTATCCAATATAGATTTGCATTCATAAAATGCTTATTGTGTGTTGAGTTATGCAAATTGGCACCTTATACATAAAATGATACGTGCTAAAATGTATTAAATGGAATTTTAGGATTTGTAGTTTGATTTGTGTTACTTGTGATTGTATTATGCATAGCGTTACAGTCAACAAAGGCTATTGCTTAAGGTATGCACATTGAGTACTACCTTCTGGCCGCGACTTCGTCCCCGTTGAACTCAAATACAACCTAAAACAGAGCAATAGTGTAGCTTTCTATCAGTAAAAGAATTATGGTATTCGGACCAGCATTTCCAGAGATTACCTCTTACAAACAAGTAAACCATTTTACCTCGATTTAATATTAGTTTTGTTTGCTATTACGTACGTTTTATAAAAGACACCTATCTAACCATGTCGTGTAATTAGGTAGGTACTTTTATGAATGAGTTATTATATCATGAATGAAGTGAACGAAAACATGACCTCACCACGACTACAATGCATGACAGTTCCAACAAAAAATGGCAAACAAGTCGTGTCTTTTCAATATAGCCTATTTTCTTTCACGCCAAATTATTTGCTACTTCCACTTTCCTTTTTATTCTTTAGACGATAAGATTCAATATCGTCCTTCGTCTGAAACTTTCTTTAACAAGTTTCTAATAAAATAGTAATTGTTTCGTAAACTAAACAGTTTAGTAAGAATCTTGGTAAGTCTGTTAACATAACATTACGCCTGTAATCGAAAGGTTAGGTAGAGGTGTACCCATTGAACACCCACATTTCGCCAATTATGTTTAAGCCCCATGTAATAGGGGGCGAGCCTATTGCCATCAACCGGGCACAAATCCAAACTCCGAAGCTGCTACTGAGAAATTACTGATGGAAAACCCAATAACAGTTTGCGTCACCTGAAAATCGAACCTAAGACCTCATGCTGAGCAGTCACGCTTTGCGACCACTAGACCAATGAGGCAGTCAAAGATCTCTGAATTAACGTAACACGACAAGCACAATTAGTATCACCCATTTATATGAATAAAACCTTTAAATGAACTAAACGATAAGAAAAACTGGAATTTTTAATTTAAAATTCAATCGAATTTTCCGCTACGTTTACTGCGCGCGTTCGTACTAGGCCTTCCATTATATCGTGCGATACCAGAAACTGTCAATCGATGAGCAATTAATGTTAAAATGAGCAGATGTGGTCCTTCGAGTCGCGTTCATGAGTTGGACGGAATTAGGTTCTTGAAAAGTTGAAATGTGTATTTTCTGATAAGAGAAGTAGTAACATCCTCTGTTAAGGGTTTTTAGAGACCTCTCTAAAACAACCGTTCAGACTGTTATTGTATACGTTCAGTAATAAAATAAACATGTACTAGATTGAAAAAAAGGCGTTAAAGAAGAAAGAGTACATAGTAGTTTTTATAGTGGACTCGCACGCGCCCCAAATTAACATGTGCTAGACAGAGATCGTGAACATTTTTCAAGGATTTAAATTCCCTACTTTAACATTACCTAGCCGTGTTTTGGGTGTTTGAGGTTTAGTACTAACAAAAAAATGCACGTATAAATAAACAAGATCTAGTTCCTAGGGACCTAAAAATATCCTAGCTTGACCTAAATCACACGTTCAGCGTTAAGAGTTGTGAATTCTTGTTAAAAGGTCACTAACCTTTTGTTTATCTAAACACAAAGCACGCCATGTGTGTTATGATTGCAGTTAGTTTGTTCTTAGATAGCAAGAGAAAATATGTTACCAGGAAGTACCTAACTGATAAATTCACTTTGTGAGACTACAGTTTTTCACAAAACCGTGCAGAGATATGGCTAATACATAGACAAAAGTATTTGTATAACAGATAAAATTATTATTGATTAGACCATTAAAAGGCACTTAAACGTCATTTAAAAGAAAAATAAAAAGTTGAATCTACTAGCCTCTTCCAAAAGATAGTTCAGTACAGTTCACAACTTTTAAGTTAGTTCAAAATATAGGTATACACAGAATTTCATTAAAGCAATCTTAATAAATGTGTCTAAAGCTGTCCCATATCTAGTAATACTGACCTTTTTAAACTGTAACAAGCATACCAAAAGTTGTCTACCCCTGCAAATCTTACAAAGTTCCAAATGAGAGTCCTTAGTCATTGCACTCATAGCCGGCCTCATCTAACGCCGGCGGACTGTGACTCGGGGCGTGCCCTACTTGCGCCTTTGTACGGCCGCGCTAAATACCGGCCACTGTACCCTGTGTAAGGCTTCTGTTTGTAGTATGTGAGTAATGCCGCGTTTTATGACTAGCGAGGCTACTTTGAACATTTACTGTGTGGGCACTGACTAGAATGTTAGCAGAATTGTGTCAGTGTGAATGTAGGTAGAGAAGATGCTGACAAAAATAATGTAAGCGCTGTAATGAGGACTCCATACAAATCGATTCCCTTTGAAACAGATTCCCTTTGAAAGTTCGGGATAATAGCTAGGCTACCGCCATTGCAAAATGACAGTCAGTAGTGTCTACCTTTTCCCAAATAATATAATCATACTGCTAGTATTTTAAATTGGGTAGTTGATGGTGAACTAAACACATTAATTAAAAACGCCTATACTGTTTTGCCTATAATTAGAATCCCTCAAAAAATTAAGCGATTATTGCTTTAGCTTCCTTCTTTCGACAGTTGATCCTTTGCTATTGATGGATAGTCTTAATGATAGATACATTGAAACATCTATCCTCTTTTCGGCTTTGGAAAACCAAGCTACAAGACTGTGGTCAATTACTGTGTGGGCACATGACCACTGAACTGTCTTGCACCTTTCAAATATTGCAAGTAACGATCCAAAATTGCCTTCAAGTAATCAGATCCTCAAACCTAACCAATCTCATTCCCCAAAGAAACCAAAACGACCCAGATATCATTGATAGCCGCAAAATGAAATTGAAATCTGTATCACTCCCAATGAATCAACCAGAGTCACGCATTTTACTTTTTTCTTTAATAACGTGACCTTGTCTAAGATAGTCTTTGTATTCTTACCATTGTGGTCCAATTTCGATCATTTTATTTTTTATTTTAACCTTGTGGTTCGGAAAAGGATAGTCGGCCTTAGAATCTTTTGAGATTGTCTTAAGTGGATAGGTTTCTGCTACCTGAGTCACTTTCTTTTTCTTTTTTTGATATGGTTTTGTGATCTGTATTTTTTTCTCTTATTCTGTTATAAATATCAGCCTAATTATTGTCCTACTGCAGGGCAAACGCCTCTTTTCCTGCAGAGAAGGCACGAGAATCGATTGCCACGCTTGCTCAAATCGGATTGGCAATTGCAGACAAGTATAAACTATCAATCTTTTGTCACGATGTTTTATTCTTCACCGATGTCTGTAATGCCAAGATAAGCTTAGAAAATACATATGAAATGGAAAAGTCACATGTGGTATTTTTGACTACTGGGCTATCAATACATTATTTTGTTTTACTTTATAATACCGTTTTTTGACTGCCTCGTTGGCCTAGTGATCGCAAGCGCGACTGCTGTGCATGAGGTCTTAAGTTCGATTCCTAGGTCGGGCAAAGTGTTATTGGGTTTTTCCATCAGGAATTTCTCAGTAGCAGCCTCGGAGTCTGGATTTGCGCCCGGTTGATGGCAATAGGCTCGCCCCCTATTACATGGGACTAAAAACATAACTGGCGAAATGTGGGTGTACTAACGGGTACACTTCTGCCTAACCCTTCGAGGATTGCAGGCGTAATGTTATGTATGTACGTAGTTTTATAATAGTTCCATCACCATATTAAGTTCTCCACTTTTCTACATCATCATTATCTCCGTACATTAACTCATCTAAAATGTATGTGATAGACTTTTCGGTGATGACGTAAGCTGTGTCTTAGGTCTTGCTTCCCACACTAAGCCAAATATTAGTTTGATCTTTACATCTGCACTTTAACCGTGGATGTTTGTGCATGTTGATTTTGTGTACAATAACATCCTTGACGCAATCTGACATAGACGTAGTGATTTATTTGCTTATGGTGTTATGATTAGCTGTACATTTTCCACGTGTAAGAAACACATTCTTTGTATTACTTAGTCATCCTATGAGAAAGGATTTCCTGAAATTTTACCCTTTAGGAGGTGAATAAGGAGGACAAAGTTTGAATGGAGAAACAAGTTTAGATCGCCATTACCGACATTTTCGCGGACGAAATCGTAGGCAAAAAGTTGATATAATCATCATTTCTAACAAGTTATATTCTAACACTTTATCTACGAGTATATAATCTCTTTCCCGCAAGTTCACTGTTATATTTACAGCCACATAACGAGTTCTATTTAATCATGGTAATTACCTTACAAGCATTGGAAGTAAACACGCCGTTTCCTTTAGAACTTGTGTGAAATAATAATCTACTACTGACAGACTATCATTTTCTTTCACTTCTACTGCTGAGAAAATTGACTACAGCATTATAGGCTCCCATGAATTTGGATTTATTTATTTTCTAGCTCTTTCCACTGGTCTGAAAACACAAAAACGGGATAAAAGTCCCATTTGTTAGGCTACATCAATTTCTATATGTGACGCCATGAAAATAAAGCAAGGACCAGTGGCGCCATCTATAATTATCATAAGAACGTTATTATTGTTTTCCTCGGTAACAAAACCTTTCCCTTTTTGTCCGTTTCTGTACACCTGACAACGTATAAGCAAAATTTTATGATGATCGGAGCAGTGGTTTTGGCGTGAAAAGTTATCAAACAAGCTTAGTTTCGCATTTATAATATTAGTTAGGATTAATTACTAGCAACTCCCTGCAACTTTGTATTCGTGTCTTTTTTATACCCATGATACGTCTTTGGTCACTGCTCCGCTCTAATGGGTCGTAGCGTGATGTTATATAGCCTATATTCTTCCTCAATAAAGGGACTATGTAACGCAAAATATTTTTTACAAATCAGACAGCAGTTTTTGAGATTAGCGCGTTCAAACCAACTAATTCTTCAGCCTCATAATAAGGTATAAGTGAGAGTTGGAATGGCATATGGTAGTACTTGAACATTCAATAAGTAAAAGACTCTTCTGATGAGGACTCTTACAAAGATAAGGGTTATCAAAGTATCTTCGTCACATGTCATGAAACGTGATTAATAGTTTCTACTTAAGACGCTATTAACGTTGGCACTCACACATTCCAAATGGATGTATGTGTCACTCAATTTATCCATATTTCATTCTACCCGTTTGATTTTCTAAAAAACTTCCATCATCATCATATGCCTAGCCTTTTCCCAACTATGTCGGGGTCGACTTTCAGTCTACCTGCATGCAGCCGAATATCTTTACATGGAGCGACTACCTATCTGACCTTCCCAACCCAGAACTGGGTAATACGATACCCGTTGGTAAGACTGTTTGTCAGACTTTTGGGCTTCTGACGACCCGTAATAACCGTCAAAGATCTACGTATAACAGCTAGGATCTATAAAAATCTTCCATAACATCTACAAAAAATGTGCAGCATCAACATAACTGGCGAAATGTGGGTGTACTAATGGGTACACCTCTGCCTAACCCTTCGGGGATAACAGGCGTGATGTTATGATGTTATGTAAAACATGTGCAATCCAATTAACGATCACGAACACTGATACATCTCCATAATTATTAATTATCGATTCAACTAAACAGTGTTCCTAACTGTATCTAATTTATGTGGAACAGTTCCTAACAGGGTCGTAAAATTTAATCACGTCTCGATAAATGTGAGTTATTGTGCTCAGCTAATTATAATGCGTCTTGGTTAGATAATTTACGTTCTACATGTACCTAAGGATATGGTCAGAGTGGGAGACTTAAGCGATACTGATGCGGGAGCGTCTGCCTCAAACACCAGCTTTTTGCCTGTGTAAATTTTCTTACGGATGCCTGAGTTTTCTACACTCGAATATTAGCAAAATAAATTTCAGAATTGGGCCAGTGACTCTTTCAAACTGAAGAGTTTGTTTCTTGTTTAATAAATTTAGTAAAGATTTATGGATCCATTCAATGCGTCTGCAATATCCATGATTAGTTTTTCCCACAGATCAATAGCGAACCCGCAACCTCATGCATAAGAAGCGGGTGCCTTAACCACCAGCCTTGTTTTTAAGGCTCATGACTTAGAGCAAAAAACAAAAGCAAATCAGAACTTCCTACTACTGCAATAAACGAAGCACTATGACCACTCAGTCGAGCCCGCCACTGCGCTCACTAACGACATAACCTAAGATGTGTATTAGATTCTGTGATGATTCATTGTTTGTAGGATCTGCATCGTAGTAGATTGTCAGTGACCTTGAGCGAACACCTGACTACAAGTATGTGAAGCAAGTCTATGACTAAAGAAATATAGTCACTGTACATATTTACCGTCTTTGGAAAATATTTTATGCTAAAAATAATTATTATTGTAAGTTATGAGCAACTACGCCGTGATGTCTAAAGTCTCTGACAGTCACAATTTTCTTCATCGATTTTATCAGACTTTAAAAAGTCTTTAGTGAGCTTATCGACCTCACATGAGTTTGTGGAAGTACCCATACCATACGACATAACCTCTTTATAATATTGGTAAAGATTACAAGACTGTCAAAATAAGGCTCATGAATAAATTAACATTAAAATAGTTCAAGTGACTAATTCGGAACAACTTAGCCTAAAAGGTAAAGAATGAGCAATATGGAATCGCAAATTGGCAAAGAAAATATAACTCTTTCTTGTCTATGACCCAATATGGAAGCTTACAAAGACATACTTTACCAAAACTTCAAATCTTTTGTTCAATATCTCTCCTTTCTTTTCCATCTTTGAGTGATGCTGATGATGCCAATTTCGGTATCGGTGACCGTCTTCTGCTACTGTTTATTGATTCGTTTCTCGCCGGGTTAAGCACTCAATTTTGTGTGGACGCCAATATATATATATATATATATTTTAAAGATAGATTTGCTGTTGACTCTAGCCTAAGTCAGAGGTGACAGAGACCAAGTCTACGATGGAGTAAGCTTACCCAGAAGAAGCCTATTTACTTTAAGTTTGAAGAGAAAATAAAAATAATATTATTATTTTTATTTCCTTTTATACAAGGCGGGTTTAGTTTAAATTTGAGACCAGTTTTTGCCAAAAAAAAAAACAAAATAAAAAGTAGCCTATCTCATCAAGTAACCTATTTCATCAAAATCTGTTCAGTGGTTCAGTTGTGAAAATGTAACAGACAGATAGTCTGTTACTTTCACATTTATAATATTAGTATTGATAGACCATTTATTTACAGGCACTTGAACTGTCAAGGAATTTGTCTGTAAGTTGAAGCTCGTTCCAATCCGTAGGTTTCTATGGAGAAGAATGAGCAAGAAACTTCATGATCACATAAAATCAATAAACATAAACATAACATAACATCACGCCTGTAATCCCCGAAGGGTTAGGCAGAGGTGTACCCATTAGTACACCCACATTTCGCCAGTTATGTTTTTAGTCCCATGTAATAAGGGACCTACGGGTACAATGTGAGAACAATATAACAAGACGCAGAGTCGAGAATTAAATGTTATAAAACAATTTAAAAAAATTAAAGCGTCATTTCTCATTTGCCGATAGGACACAAAGACGTCATTTAATGAGATAATTGCTTTCAAGACAAAGACCAGTGTCATTATATTGTGCAATCGTGAGATCACTGTGGTTAACACAATATTATGACAGAATATGTATTGATTTGATTATTGGACTGCCTCGTTGGGCTAGGAATCGCAAAGCGCGTCTGCTGAACATGAGGTCTTGGATTTGATTCCCAGATCGGGCAGTGTTATTTGGTTTTGCTATTAGGAATTTCTCAGTAGCAGCTTCGGAGTTTGGACTTGTGCCCGGTTGTCAGTAGGCTCGCCCCCCCTATTGCATGGGACTTAAACATTTGGGTGTATTAATAATGGGTACAGCTCTGCTTAACCCTTCGGGGATTACAGGCGTAATATTATGCAAAGTATTGATTTGTTATACTACATAGTAATAAATAAGAAATGTGTGCCAAGCGTTTAGACTCGTATTTATTTTATAGATAAAACCTTATTTTGTACGCTTGGTCCGTTGCCAGGGTTTTCTTTGAATTGAATTGAACGAAAGATCAATTGGGTTTCATGAACTATTACACAATGCCGAGGCATTTTACATTTTGCCTCAGGCTTTTCTTATAACAGCGAGCGCCGTTTGTATAATGACGAATTATACAATATGCCTGCGACTAACGTATCAGCATTTTTTCTTACCATACTTATCATATATTACTTACGTTATGATATAAGAAATGTTTATCATCAAATAAGAATTACATCTGGTTCAGTAATAGAATTAAGATCTAGGATTATATTATCTAAACACTCTTATTGAAGAGCTCATTCACAGTAAAAATAATGATAATATAAAGCTGAAGAGATTTTTGTTTGGGTATACCCTCAAATCTCCCACCAGTCGGATTGAGAAAAATATAACGTATCGTAGATAACAGCGGAGCGGATCAGTGACCCAAGCCGTAAATTAACCCGAATGCAACTACAGTATATGGCCTGTATGACATACAATTGACAGCAGATAAACATCTTGTGACAAAGACCATTACACATTCAAAATTCCCATTTACAACATCAATTTTTACTAAAGCAACACGAACCTCTACTCACATTAACGCAAGTTTAGAATAAAACAAAAAACAAAATGAATCATGAAATTAAACTAATTTGCAAGCAGACTTGCGCAAGTGACACAAATGAAGTTAATTACGAGACAAAGCGAGATCAGCCAGTAGCGGATTAGCTCACTTTACAACGTGCACGAGTATTGTTTATGCAACTGCCGTCATCAATAACGGTATTGATAGCTAGAGAGTTACATAAAGATCTTTAATCTTAAGAGAACGCGGGAACGAATTGAACGCGGGCGGAGAGGATTTTGAAAATTAGGTATTAGAAGAAACTTGACTGTCTCGTTGGATTAGTGGTCACAAAGCGCAACTGCTGAGCATGAGGTCTTGGATTCGATTACCAGGTCGTGTTATTGGGTTTTTCCATCGGGAAACTTTCAGTAGCTGCTTCGTTCTTTGGATTTGCTATTTGGCTCACCCCCTATACCATGGGACTTCATCATAACTGGCGAAATGTTGGTGTACTAATGGGTAAACCTCTGCCTAATCCTTCGGGGGTTACGGGTGATTTTATGATGAAAAGTGGATCTGTTTGTGTAACGACGTTCAATTAGTCTGCAGTCTTTTTACTATTTAAGTAATTTGTACTACTTTTGAGAAGACTGGTCGTCAAAAGCTTGAAAGTCTGATAACCAGTCTTACCTAGGGGTATCGTATTACCCAGTCGCTCCATGTGAAATACTGTTACTCAGCTGCATCCGGTTAGACTGGAAGCCGACCCCTATATAGTTAGGCTAGGCATAGCTGTTTTGGCTAGGCAGATGATAATGATGTTAATAATCATTATTGATTAGCTACTAACTGCTTGATTAATATCTTACATTTTTATTCCAAGGTACTAAAAGTATAACAAGGATAACATTTAAATGGAGATGTAATCACGTTTCAAGCCCAGGAGGGAAAATCAATGATGATGCATTCCGTTGTTCAGCATTCAGTTATTTTCCGTAATTTAAGTACAGAACATTCTATACATATACTAATATTATTTTTGTTAGTTGATGACATAATTTATATGAAATATTTTATTACAAGGTTTTTTGTCAAGTTTTCAATCTAAAAAAAGAGGTACAGTGGTGATAAATTTGCAGAAATATTGTGATCCTAAGTTACTACTTATAACATAAGCTATCTGCCAGTGGAAGTCTTCTACAAATCAGTCTAGCTGTTACTGAAATTAACGAGAACAAACACACAGATGAAACAAAAATTTTAAGGCGTGTGAGAAGCGCGGGCGTCGCCTTTTGCTGCCCGCTGCGTATGACATTGTTTTTTTAAAAAAACTGTTATTTTGACATTACATACATATTCACGCCTTGTTCACACGGGGATCGGCAGAAACCACAAAACGCCACCTGCTACATACTCTTTATGCCACGTCCACGTTCATACATCTAAGTCTTTCATAGTTCAATTTTTGTTTCTATAATGTATAGTCTCACGAAAGACCTATGACGATGTAACGATCTATGTAACATACCATTTATCTATTAGCTAACGCAGCAAGGTTGCTAGCGTCACCCCCGTCATCTTCAGTACGTGACGATTCTGCAGCACTGGCTGAACGTGACCCGTCGTGTGAGCATGTCGCAACTTGTCCATTGAACATGTCACAATGATTCATTGGCGACAATTACTCTTCGATGTCGTCTCTGTTGGTCGTTGACGTGTAATTTGCTTTATTTGTGTCTTGTTTAGTTATTTTTCTCTGTGTTTTTGATGTGCATGAGGTCAGGGGTCCGATTCCCAGGTCGGCCAAAGTGCTATTGGGTTTTCACTATACTAGGGTATGGTAGGGTCGTAAGGCCTTACTACCCCCACAATAAGAAGAAGATTGAGCTAAAAACTATCCTATCTTTCAAGTTGGATCAAATTGCACACGGTGTGCAAATTTGATTAAAATCGGTTAAGTAGTTTAGGAGTCCATCCAGGACAAACAACGTGACGCGTAATTTATACATATTGAGATGGGTTTTCTACAAAATATGTAACTCTCCGCATTTTTGAAGTTTCTACTAGTTTTACCATAAAGAATTCTATATATTTTACCTTGCTAGTGTTAATTCCAAGTACTTAATGCTTCGGTGACCACTGAACCTGCTGATGGTCAAATGCGTGATTCTAATTACGTTAATTACTATCTTATTTGGTTACAATAGGAACAGGTTTGCACGCAAATCGCGTGTTTGCCTACAATTAGTGGTTATTTACTTTTTAGACTAGCCATTCGTTGCGCTGCAGTGGTTCCGTATTAGGAAGTTCCTTGACTTCACGTGCTGTATGGGAGTGCTCATTTACTTAAAGTTAATTATGATAAGAGTACTTTGTGAAAGTTAGTTGTACTCTGAAATCACTCATCCGCCTTGAGCTAGCGTGGTGATCAATGCTCGAGCCTTTCTGTATGAGAAGAGGCTGTCCTGCAGTTGGACAATAATAGTCTGCTTCGTTGGTCTAGTGGTCTCAAAGCGTGACTGCTGAGCATGGAGTCTTGGGTTCGATTCCCAGGTCGGCCAAAGTGCTATTGGGTTTTTCCATCACGAATTTCTCAGTAGCAGCCTCGGAGTCTGGATTTGTGCCCGGTTGATGGCAAATGTGGGTGTACTAATGGATACAACTCCGCGGCTCTGCCCAACCCTTCGGGGATTACAGCCTTGATGTTATTTTGTGTTAAGCCTTTATATGTATAGATTGTTATAGAATTATAATAAATCTTTATCTGACTATTGACCATGGTTGCTGAATTCCAACATTGAACAACGCAATTAATTCTTTTGTGTGTCCATGTTTTTTTTCTATATTGTCAATTTATCATTTATCATTAGTTGTCACTTTGATATTCAAAGAAATATCTTATTTATCTAAAACTAATCAACTACAAACAGTACAAAGGCGTGGTTCTTACAAATGTACGAATAGAATTATCTTAATGCCAAGCATTCGCCATTATTTAAGAGTTATTACGACATGAAATACCAAGGCTATGGCTATCGTACGTCACATCACATGCTTTTTAAACACGTAATTAAGACTTCGCCCTAACCTTTTGTCTGTCATAGTTTTATCAATCAAAAGGCTAATTGTAAGGTTTTGTAAGAGTTTTTGAAGCGTCTTCTTAATGTACTCAAGAGCTGCGCACACGCAGCCGCGGGGTGTAAGGTAGACACGATTTGTCGTGAGTCTCATGTCGTCATGCATATTCTTATCATTATGAATTTATGATTTTCGAAATCCTTTGACTACCTTTGTTTAAAGCTTCTTTGCATGTTAAATTAGATCATCGATTTATAATTTTAATTAGTATACTATTTGCATGTCTTTTTGTATTTTTTTTAACTAATTTGTGCTCGCGATTTCGTCCACGTGGAAGTCGAGTAGGTAACGATGTCGATTGACTACGTGACTTAACGCGGCTTATGTCAATTCAATACATTTTGTCTTTTCTAACTTCGTTATCGTTTTGAAATTTTACTTTGTCTAAGCCCCCTAATATTCAACAAACAATAAGGATAATATGAAAACAATGTAGTAATAGAGTAAACACATAATGGAGACCATATCTTGTCACAGTTTACTTGCATACTCCGCCATTGAATAGGTGTTTAACTGACACTTATGTGACAGCAGATATACACAAGACAGTAATTTTGTAGAAACGTTGTGACATACCCGCCTGTATCCTTAATGTCGATTGCCAGACTAATGATAAGCACAAGTTAATGTCGAAATAAATCTCCTATGTTACGGATTTTAGCGACTGTTGTGTTTGAACAGTGTCATTTGTATATCTGTGCAGTGGCTAGGCCCGCGAGTTTGCGTGTATGTCGGTTATTTTTTTATTAAGTAAAATATTTCCTCACACTAGAATTTTCCTCTGTATCGTGGATGCGACTCGCACTACACAAACTGCCACACGGAAAAAATATCTGTAGGTCATACAAGTATTTGTTTCGTGCGGGAATCGAACCCGCGACACGCAGCGTACCTAACCACTGCGCCAACCGTGTCGTGACGCAAGGTTTTTTTTTTGCGCATAACCCTAATTATATTTCTAAAATTAAAATAGCCTCTAATACTCCTAATAACATAACATCAGCTATCTGCCAATGAGTCACGTCAAAATCTGTCCAGCCGTTTCGGAGTTTATCCGGAACAAACAGACAGACAACAATTTTAAAAATTCTTTTATTTTGTAAATTCCGTGTAAACATTCATATATATTTCGTACGTAATTGAAAAAGCCGTTATTTTGACAAAACAAACAGACACTTCAATTTTATTTCTTTGTGTAGAATGCTGTACTTTATTTGATGCAATATGCGTTTTACTTTTGCGAATTCCTTTTTCTAACTGTACAGGTCGTGTGTTCTTCAAAATGATTAATGATGGATGTCAATAGCTTGGCTATTATGTCTGTATGTTTGTTTCTACCTCTCATGTCAAGGTAAAAATATATAGACATTAACGCTTTTGTTGTTTTTTCGTCATATTATCTTTAAACTATAGATCTTTAATGAAAATAATAAATAAAAAGCATGCGTTGGAATTTGAGATGTAATTAACAATTTGACAGCAAAAAAAAATTGTGATTGATATTTTAATTATTTTGGTTTTGAAACGATAGAAATGTCAATGTTAGATTACAAAAAAAAAAGCTTGTTATTAATGCTAGCAATTAAAAGAATTAAAAATTTGACAAAATTCAGATTAATTTTTTATTAAATTCTAATGTTAAGTTGCTTGATACAGAGATAGTCTGTAATAGCATAAAGGCTACTTTTTATCGCAGAAAAATTTTCGATGCCTGTGGGATATTTATTTATTATTTATATAAATTTTATGCAAAAAAAGGTACAAAGGCGGACTTAATGCCTTAGGCATTCTCTACCAGTCAACCAAAAGGGGGTGAAGAGATAACATAGCAGGTGCAAAAAAAAATTACCTACATGAAAAAAAACCAAAAAAGAGATTTAAAAATCATTGAAAACAAATAATATTCTAAATAAATTAATAATAAATCAACAATAATAATATAACAACTTTGACGCAGACGAAGTCGCGGGCCCTAGCTAGTAGCTTATAAATTTAAAAGAGAACGTCTATCTACGTTTTTACATTTCAATTAAACCGATTTACATAAACTACATTATAAAGCTTTGCACACAGATAAGTTCATAAAAAAATATTGCGAGAAAAATGACACAGACATAACCGTGGCCACACGTAGTCTATTTCCAAACTACGTTACAATTACTCAGTATTACAGATCCAAATATATTGTAATCGACCTCCAAACCACCTTACAAAAGGGCATCAAAACCCAAGAATAACCATGAACAATGAACAAACGCAAACAAGTTACTTTTAATTACCACAAACATCATTCATTTAAATGCGAGTGAATTCCCAAAGATTTATAGGTAACTAAGTATTGTAGAAAACGAGATTAATCGTGAGATTTGTAGTCATGACGACATTGATGTAAGGTCGTTGGCGGGCATTCAACAAAATGGAATAATATTTGAAGTTATGTACACTCCAACAAACTATTTGTTATACAGGTAACTTGTAGCTTCTTTAAATCAATGATGCTTATGCCAGCAACTTTATTCGCGCGAATTTGATACTCACAGGTTTTTCTATTATGCGCGGAACCTTAATTCTTTTTCTAAAATAATTGTAGCCTACGTTACTTCTTTATCACATCAATTAACTGCAACTGAAAGTCCTGTCAAAAACGCCAGCCTTTTCGGAGATAAGCCTGAACATACAGACACAAAAATATAAAAAATAGTTTTTTTGGTGTAAGTATCGTGTAAACATTAATATGCATAGATTACTCTCTTAAATATAACATGAAGTTACTAGTAGGTAGTTAAAAATGAATATCAAATTGGTAGTAGGTATAGTTTTATAATATAAAAAAAAACCTCTCCAGTACAATATTAAAAAGTTATAAAAAAAAGAGTCTTTCACGAATTAAATATAAAATTTTATCTGTAGACTAATTTAGCTTTAAACCGTTACTTGTGATAATAAAATAGTTTTTTCTATTCTTTTCAATTCTATTCTATTCTATAGTAGAAATAATATTTTACCTGTACACAAAACCACTTGTTTAACTGTACCTACCTACGTACTTAGTATGGCTATATAACGCCCACTCGTACCTCAGCTCCATTGTTTGATAAAGACAGTTTTTTGTGATGCTGTATAGAGCCAATTGAGGTACCTGTAATGAAGGTCGCTGTTGAGAATACAAACAAAAAAGGGAGGACAAAATCCTAATACACAAGTACACAACACAAGTACTTAGAGGCACGCTGTCGGTAATAGGTATGTAATGATATGGAGTTTATGAATGACTGCCTCGTTGGTCTAGTGGTCGCAAAACGCCACTGCTTAGCATGAGGTCTTGGGTTCAATTCCCAGGTCGAGCAAAACGTTATTGAGTTTTTCCTTTGAGGATTTCTCAGTAGTAACCTCGGAAACTGGATTTGTGCACGGTTGATGGCAAAAAGCTCGCCTCCTATTACATGAGACTAACATAACTGGCGAAATGTAGGTGTTCTAATGGGTACACCTCTGCCTAACCCTTCGGGGATAACAGGCGTGATGTTATGTATATTATGTTATGTACTTTTTAAGTTCACCATAGACATCGGTGTTGGAGAATGTCGTAAGGAAACTTGGACTTTAGTTAATCTGAATTCGCCAGTCCGCCTTGAGCAAGCGAGGTAATCAATGCTCGTGCCTTCTCTGTTTGAGAATAGACTTTTGCACTGCACTAGGACTATAATAGGCTGGTATTATACATCAAATTACTTCTTCCGCTCTGGACAGCACGGGAGTGTCTCTTACTGAGTAAAAGCCATCAGTTATTAATAACTTGCATCACAATTTAATGCTTATAATTGTGCTATCAGTATGCACAAACTCTCATAACTGTATGTAAACACTAAGTAGGTCTAAGCCGTAAATTAACTAACAATAAGTCGTTAACGTCAATTAGTAAGTAATATAAATTAATTACGCAATGTTTATTGATTGGTTTATAATTGAAATTTGAGCCTAATTTACCGATCCATAAAGTCGATTGCACAATAGTCTGCAATTTGGATTAAGCGATAATTATACGATTAAGAAGATTAAGTTTCATTTTGCGATAGATTGCGATAGGCTAAGTTTTTTGAAAAGAAAGAACAGAACCACAGACAAAACATCATAAATAAATAGGTACTATAGGTAAGTATTGATTTCTTAGTTGTCATATCCACCTAGTTCATAATGCAGTCATGGTCACTTGCGTCACGATAAATCTACAATTTAAATGTAGTTTTTATAACCCCTGTAATCCCCAAGGGTTAGGCAGAGGTGTACCCTTTGGTACACCCACATTTCGCCAGTAATGTTTAAGTCCCATGTAATACGGTGCGAGCCTATTGCTATCAACTGGGCACAAATCATGACACCAGGTCGAAAGGCTGGAAATCGAACCAAAGACCTCATGCTCAGCAGTCGCGCTTTGCGACCACTAGACCAACGACACAGTCCAAAGGTTAAAATTTATCCAAAATCAACTAGATTGACAATGTTTATAGTGTCTGTTTTAACACTAAGTAGATGATTTACTATTTACATAGTTTTTGACAGAGAAAAAGAAGGTATAAACATAACATCACGCCTGTAATCCCCGAAGGGTTAGGCAGAGGTGTACCCATTAGTACACCCACATTCCGCCAGTTATGTTTTTAGTCCCATGTAATAGGTGGCGAGCCTATTGCCATCAACCTGGCACGAATCCAGACTCCGAGGCTGCTACTGAGAAATTCCTGTTGGAAAAACCCAATAACACTTTGCCCGACCTGGGAATCGAACCCCGAATCTGGGAATCGACCTCATGCACAGCAGTCGCGCTAGCGACCACTAGACCAACGGGGCAGTAAGAAGGTATATCTTTAAAAAAATACTATCTTCCAAACAAAAAAAATCAGCGAAATACCTTTATCTCCCACATTTGCATAGAATAGTTATCTTCCCAGTCAACTATTAGTTAACTGCGGGTTAATAAAAAGCCTACGGTTAAGCAGTCAGTGACAGGCGGCGATTGGGGACGGGTATTTACAAACAATGCAATCGTGACGTTCGGAGGTCGTCTGTAATAGCCTTTTTGTTGCAGGCTCGGCTTTTTGTCTATTCTAGGTAGGATGAGATCGGAGGCGTCAATTTAATTGTGCTTCACGGTCAGTTCAGATTCCAGACAGATCTGCAAAGTTATTATTGCTAAATAGTATAAAACAAAACGAAGTCGCTCCACAACGAATTTTAATGTGTTTTCATCAATAGATATACTAATTCAAGAGGGGGGGGGGGAGGGGCGGGTCGCTAGTTGATAATAAACTAAAAATGCGCAATACATAGAGAACAATTCGTCATTTATCATGCCTATAATTATGAACTCTATTTGAGACAAGTTTTAGTTTATTATCAATTACAACATTGACTATATTATAGTATCTATGTTTGTTGAAGTTTCGTGCCCATTCTTTTCCATATAAAACTACCTTTTAAAAAGCCTGACTGGATTCAACTCTTTTTCTTCTAAATTACGTTCAAAAATGGCTTTTAATGGTCTCATTGAAATAAATAATTTGACTTTGCTTATTAATTTGACTTATTCAGTCGTCACCAATCACCACCAATATATATCCTTCCTCTTGATCAGCATTATCTGCTTATTGTTTTAACAACAGATATGCCCCCGTGCCCCTGACGGAAGCTCTCAATTTATCCAATTGACATGGCGGCCATGTTCAAACGCGCAGGAGTCAATTGACTTTCTTTTTGTGCGTATTAAAATGTCTTGTTATATTTGCAAAGGCCTTTTGATCATTCGTTTCTTATACTACTATTTTCTTTTACTGATTTATTCATGGTTATACCTCTTTCTAACCCTCGACTTCGTCCGCGTAAATGTCGGAATAAAAACTAGCCTTTCTTGAGATTTAAATTTAGCCCGTGTCAAAAATTTATCAAAATCGGATTAGTGGTTTGCACGTGAAAGCGTAAAAGACAGTCAGATAGTCACTTTCGCATTTATAATATGGATAAACATTATTCTCTTTTTGGTACTGTCTCCTCCTTCCAAGCCCTCCCATTTCACCGTAGTACCAAAAAAGACTAGTTAAAAAAAATCTGGCCTAAAAATCACATTCAGAAATAATTGCAGTCCAAACTGTCAGGCCACCACACCTATAGAGACAGCTGACTGTCAAATTTAACGAATACTCTACCACATTCATGAATGGCAATGCCAAAAAACCGTCCAATTAGGAGCTGCCAAACTTTCGTGCTGAACAAAATTCCGATGCACAAAAAACTGTCAGTTAAAAGGAACAGTTACTGAGAGTGAAACGAACCGGATCCCGTTTGGCAGGCCGGCGGCCCAATTGCAGACCTTATCGAGTCCTAGGTCGTCAGGACTGGTCGCATACCACTTTTACCAGCTCGCATTGAGTTTTTAGCTGATCCATTGATTTGTGCAAAAATGTCGTATTAACCCGCCACTCGCCTCTCGGTTCGAATCCGGGCAAGTATCAATGTGAGATTCTCATATGTACTTCTAATCTAATTTTTGTTTTAAAAATATAATATATCGGTAAAAAAATACAGTGGGGAAACCTGAACTTATCCATACTATTATTATAGAATAATGCGATGGTAACTACGCGACTAAACCACCGAACCGAAATTTATGAAGTTCCCCATCAAAGTACAGACAGCAACAAAAGTCGATTAACAATGTTACTTTTTTATAACATTTAAACAGACACTGGCCACATAATGGCTTTCAGAATTTCTGGATAATAGCTAAGGGTTTATTATATCTTAATTTTATATTCATTGCGTTTTATTTTATTTTTTGTACTTAATAATTAGGATTTAAATAAAAAACATAAATGTTAATCGAGTTTTGTTGCTGACTGTACATTGACGCAGACGAAGTCGTGGGCAAAAAGTAGTAGTTAATATACATCTGAAATCGCCAATCTTCCTTGAGCAAGCGTTGTGATCAATGCTCGTGCCCTCTCTGTTAGAGAAAAGGTCTTTGTCCTGTAGTAGGATAATAAAAGGCTGGTATTATTTGATGTTTTGTAAAATGTTTTGGACAATATCAAATTAGGTTATGACAGTGACGTAAAGGGTGTTTGAATTTCGAAGTGGGACACTACTTAGTGTAAAACGGAACAAGAATTCGGGACGGTAGTTAATTTTGGACATTCCGGATTTTGCATCTTTTATTTGTGCATGGACTGGAAGCTTGGACCGTTTTTGAAGAGACTTTCACTGACAGATAGCTTATGTTATTAAAAGTAACGTAGGGTAGGTACTTTTATTTTAGAAAAAAAACAATATGGTTCCGAGCAGAACAATAAAATCTGAAAACCGACATTCATGCGAACAAAACAGCAGTTATTTAAGTAACATGGTCAGTTTTAAGCTCAAAAATTAAAAATTCATATCTTTCTTAACCTCAAAACTGCGTTTATTAAATCTTTTAACAAGTTACATAAAACGATTGTACAATTAAGAATCCAGAGCACTCATAACAAACCCAACTCAAGAACCAGTTCTTGTAAAAAAAATAACACAAATTAGGTCGCGAGCGCGTTTTGTTGCTACCGTGTCGCAATTTGTTTTGAGAGCCAATCTACATTATTGATTTTTAATTGTAATGGGCGGTTTTTCCAGTGTACTGTGTTACACTTTTTTTTTTGTTTTAAATACATGATTTAATTGTAAAAGTGCATGATCATTGTTGATGCTACACTTTTATAACAATGTGTTGCCTCTAGGAATGTCTCCTGTACTGTGAGATGCGTTTACAATCATATATAAACTCACATACACCCTACCATACCCAGAAAAACAATCTGTAGGTCATAAAATATTTGTTCAAACCTGAGACAGGAAGTGCGGCAGCCAATCGCTTAGTCACTGCGCCTCACCTTGCCATCTAAATGCCTGATTTGTAAAAAAGTTTTTTTTTTGGGTCGCCTAGTTCCCTTTGTTCGTAATAAGCGGGTTGAACTACTCCATCTAAGGACTAGTATTTTTGGATAAAGTCTAGTTTCTACCACGTTATTTTTGGCAGCGTAGGAAGAGTCGTAAGTTCATATAATCATCTGAAACCATGCCACCGTTCCGAGACCTAAATATAATTTAGCTTACAGCACTTTGATCCTAGATAATGACATAAAAACAAATGACAATCTCTAAGGTCAAGGTCAGTCAAACACGAAATTGATTAAGAATCAATAAAAAATAAGTACCTACATCCTGTATACAGAACGGAAACAAAAAATAATTGACTTCAATTAAAAGTATGCGGACATTTAAAATCAAATTAAATGCTCGATATTATCTTAAATCAAATCTATATGAATGTTACAATAAAAAAATAAAACTAAACATTTTTGTGTTTGTTTGTTTGTTTAAATCTTTGAAATTACTAGTCACGTGAAATAGTTTAGGCTATTTTACAAGACGCTACGACCCACGGGAGCGGAGCTATAACCAAAGACGTAACGGGTGAAACCGCGGGTTAATTGCTAGTCTATACTAATCTATTATATAATCTACACTATCTACACTAATATTATAAAGAGGAATTTTTTTTATTTTTATTTGATTGTTTTTTTGTAATGGATAGGTAAACTCCAAAACTACTGGACCGATTTTAAAAATTCTTTCACCATTATAAAGCTACATTATCTGCGAGTAACATAGGCTATATTTTATTTTATTTTTGCGCGGACGAAGTCGCGGGTAAAAGCTAGTAATATTATAAAGAGGAAAGATTTGATTGTGTGTTTGTTTGCATTGAATAGGCCCCGAAACTACTGAACCGATTTGAAGAATTATTTCACTGTTTGGAAGCTACACTATCCCCGGGCGACATAGACGATATTACAAGCTGTATTTTATAATAAAAAATAATAATTAGGGATCCGTAAGAAACAACACGCGAACGAAGTCGCAGGGAGAATGCTAGTTTATAAATATCTCAAACCTTGTCACAAAGCATTGCTATAAAATTAATCATTTGGTCGCAATCACTTGAATTCCACTGCGGTCGCGGTCTTAAGGTCGCTGTTTGTATTGCTAATGTTTGGTAATCGTAGCGAACAGATTAACTATGAGATGTTAAGAATGGTCTATTTATGGTGAGGTCGTCTTGATCACGATGGGACTGTTTTTGACCTGCTTAATTTAATAGTGTTTGCATGTACCGCCTCCTTTTTTGTAAATCGTTGAAATTGAACGCTCCGTGATTCTAACAGATTTCCACAAAATAGTTAATATAGGTAAATCTTTATCTTCGTTATGTTTTTAGTCCCATGTAATAGGGGGCGAGCCTATTGGCGAAATGTGGGTGTAGGTACTAATGGGCACACCTCTGCCTAACCCTTCGGGGATTACAGGCGTGATGTATGTATATTGTATTATTAATTTATTACATTAAATTCTATTATATTAAGTCATAATAATATGTTAGTCAAAAAAAGAACTCAAATCAAAACAACAAAAACTCAAAAGTAATAAAATCATAAAATTACAAAGTTCTATTATCCATTCAAAATCAATTAAAAAATCATAATAATAAATAAAATCATAATGTCAGAAATAATAATAACTATTATGTATACTGTATCTATGTATATTTATCTTCGCTTTTTGTTTTGAGAAAAATGTGTATAAAATTCATTCTAGCTATACCCCGTAATGTCAACCGCGTTCAATTACGTCTTACGTCTACTTGTATACAACAGATTGTTTTCCAATCCGACTGCTAATTCCAGAGGTTAGAGACAATAAAAACACTTCAACATTATTTTAAATATGATTTTATACTTGTAAAACTATAGATACACATTAGCATAACCAGGCTTTTTCAATCTATCTATATTAGGTTTGTAAATACCAATTTCAAGCTAAAGAATAATAAAAAAAAAAAAAAAAACAATACTAAAAAAACAGTAAATATTAAAACACAACGGAGTAAAGATTTCTGCTTACGTCATTACAATAAAGTCAGCAACACATTACCCCAAAAAATAATATTTACATTCAGCACATTGACCTAAAGCCTACATACTACATACTTTGCCAAAATATTTGAGTTGCTGATAAGAGAGAGATAAATTATATGAGTATGACGGAACCCAGCTGTACAAACATCCAGGTGTCTGAAGAAATTAGTTTATCAGGTCAAGGGACCGTTATAGAGACGGTAACATAGTAACGTATTGTATTAACTGGCCCGTTAGTTTCGTGGTTCGATTCCCTGGTTGGCCAAAGTGTTATTGGGTTTTTCATTAGGAATCTCTCAGTTTGATGGTGTTAGGAACACCCCCGTGGTTAAAAAAGCACATAAAGTTGATGGTCCCGGCTGTCATTCGTAGATCTTTGACGGTCGTTACGGGTAGTCAGAAGCTCGAAAGTCAGACAGCTAGTCTTACCAATATCTGGATTGTGGAGGTCAGATAGGCAGTCGCTCCATTGGTTTTCAGCTGCGCCTAATCTCTTTTATGCCATGTAGAAAAGTGCACCTGTGTTTGCGCACACACTTGTGCTCTGTAATATCTCCTGCGTACTTGGCTATTCTCTGCTAGGTGTCTTTGCTTTACCAAGAAATTCAGTCATGGAATTTTTTTTTTAAAAAAAAAACGTGCTCTATAAAGTACTCCCTACGGCTCCACAGACTATAAAGTCGCATGTTTGTTTAGATCGTAGACTTTCTCCCCCCAAGGTCGTGCGTGGTGTGTCACTGTTGTTCATTGTCCATTGTTCACCATGGGAAGCTGGCTGACATGAAGAATTGTTCAGCGGCTATCAACCGTTGATGGTTTCATACGGATACGGGGAAGATGGAAGGTTATCGAAGTAAAGATGGGGTCGGGAAACGGGTTGATATTAATAGTATTCAGATTATGAATCTTTGACTTATAAATATTAATATTATAAAAAGGAAAATTGGGTTTCTTTTGTTTGTAAGAGATAATCTCAATAATGGAAGTACTGGCCTGATTACAGATTTTTTTTCACTAATAGATTGTTGATGACGCAATTGCTGGCTAAAACTAGTGTAGGTAACTTACTTTAAAAAACACTTCATTGACTTCACTCTGAAGTTTTCCTTCTTCTTTCATATTTCATTATTAACAATGAACTGTGTGTCACGAGGTCAACGTCCTTATATGCGATATTGGATCACAAAAATTAACCAGTAAAATAGAGTAAAACCTCACCTCTTTGTCTGTGCGGTTTAGACAGTCACCCAAAACAATGCTATTGAATTTATCTTACGTGTCTGTGCAGGTCCACAAATATTTAATTCTAATACCACAGTCAGTGTATCCAGTTACTCCAATCCCCTAGATAAGGCTTCAACTATATCCTTAAACTATTTTAATCTTATTACCGAGTAGAAAGTCTCAAACTCATGACTATTAACTTGATACCAGTTATAAATCGTCCAGGGATTAGAGCCGAGGTCTCAATCCCTCTAAATCCCTGAGCGAAAGTGGACGACGACTTGACAAGTGAAGAGCTGTCAGTTATACCACAGAGTAAATAATACACAGAAGGCTAAGAGCAAAAACTTTTGAACAAATAAACTAAAGCAAACGTTAGATAGCAGGTACTTTGTTTTAGATATGTTTCTGTCTTTTTCTTGCACTTGTAGTTTGACAGTTGTGCAACAGTGACAGAAATAATGCCTTAATAAGGTACTTGCTGTGTAACGATTAATTATTTCTGCGTACTCTTAGTTGTAACAAATTCGAAAATCAAATGAAACTTGATAAGCTGGGACAGTCCTCAAACACTTTTACTTGCAATATGAAATAATTTAAATTCTTTACTGCAGTACAAAAGCATAGAAAGTTTTATAGCCAGCAAACATCTTGAACAATAACGGCGCTGATTGTGCAAGACCCCCAAACGGGTCCCGGCATCCCATACGTTCCCATCATATCAGTTGAA
The DNA here is from genome assembly GCA_949774945.1 of Hoplodrina ambigua. Classification (NCBI taxonomy): domain Eukaryota; kingdom Metazoa; phylum Arthropoda; class Insecta; order Lepidoptera; family Noctuidae; genus Hoplodrina; species Hoplodrina ambigua. Next base: position 11,845,094 of record OX458983.1, read on the forward strand.
CGACGTCTACTGCTGGACATAGGCCTTCCCTAAAAAAAGCCACAATCACCGGTCATTCATTCATTCATGCAGATATTAATAATTATTATTATATATTAATAATAATACATGATTAGTATATAAATTTTGTTGCTGTGCCCCAGCAGGGTCCATAATTGTTATTGAGCTTTAAGCCTTGTAACACCAACTACTTACATTATGGTACGCAAATAAATAAATATGAATATGAATTAAATACCCGTAATTCTAATTACCATTTTCTTACTCACTGCATCTAACTCAAACTTATTAGTCTAGATTTCTTCTTGACCTCTCGTTACTGTAAATCAATGGTGACTAAGATTTACTATTTTTAAAGCGGATCTATAAACATCCAAGTCACTTTAAATTATTGAGTTGAAGTTGATTGGTACAAAATGATTACGATCCACCTCCGCAAAATATTCAGCGATATTATTTTCGTATCACTCTTTGTGTCGCATACGGAACCAACCTTCTGGCCAAAATCCATGTTAGCTGTCAGTAAAAGTTGTACAAGTAGGGCGATGCGTGTGCGCCGAAACTGTTACACAAATACCTTACGATGTACTTAGTACTTGTCATTTTGTCAGCGCTCAGTGAATTGTAATGGATCTCTATCATTTTTTATGTGGAGTTTATGTGCGCGTGCGTTTTCCCTTCGGCGATGAGCGAAAGCAATGCTAATGTGTGTTTAACTTACTGTTATTGAAGACGAGTGTCGTAACTTCGTATGTTATACGTTAGTATGTATGTAAAGGATGATTCTCGTGCTTCTGAAAGCACGTTAAGGCTTTAATCCTGCTCCTGATCTCTCCCTGGTCGTAACGAATTGCCGTCTCATCGGACTATGCAATTAAGGGAAGAGGGAGTGCACCTGTGCTTGCGCGCACGCTGGTGCACTATAATATCTCCTAAGTATTTGGCTAGTCTTCTCGCCGTGACCGAAATTGGTTCGACAGAATTTTTTTTTTTTCGGGAATCTTCGGGCAGTATCTCTATCGGAAGCATCAATGATTACTTAATTTTATTTCGTACTTAAACTCAGATTCGCCCTAGGCTGAGATTTTGGATCCGATTTTCGGAAGCACGAAATGGGATGTTAGGATGCAATCATGATATTCGTGGAGGTATTTTATGAGCTCACCGCAACGTCCCACCGGATTTCGGAAGTATACCAGACTAATTTCTGCTTCCTGTTTATATATCTTGGAATAAACGCCTCTATTTTAAAGACTCGGAAGTTTTTACCGGGCTAAACTGTAAACATGTTATATTTATTTATTTAAACTTTATGCAATAAATGTACAAAGGCGGACTTAATGCCTTAGGCATTCTCTAACAGTCAACCAGAGGTGGTAAAGAGATAACATGGTACGTGCAAGTTACTTTTACGAGAGTAAAACAACAAAATTAGAGATCTAAAAAAAATATTTTACATAATAAAATAAAGTGTACACGAGTACAAAATAATTAAATTCTACATATTTACTATAAAATGCTATATAATATACATAAACATATATAAAAATATAAAATAAACATATATAAATATATATCTTACAAGCTACTACTATACTTTTTTGTGTGTTAAAATATGTAACCCTATAGAGAAACTTTTTGATTCCTATCTTCATATCGTTGGCCATTTGATAAGGCGATATCATCAAAACAGCTGAAAATGTATAAAGCTGACTTTTACAGACTTCTCTACTTAACTTTCATAAGGTAAAAAAACTCTTAAACATTTAACTTTTATTACGGGATCAACTCTAAGAAACAATAAAGTTGCACAATTAAACACTTACAAACAACACCTTGCGTAACCATTAGTGTTATCAGCAGTCTTTGTATGAACTCTGGAATCCAAAAAAAACTCTAAAACATTTAAAACAATAACACTCTCACACGGTTTTACTCACGTTACAAACAAACGCTAAAAAATATATATTTACACATTTTCTTTGTAATGGATAAACTCAAAAACTACTGGACCGATTTTTAAAATTCTTTCACCATTAGAAAGCTACATTATCTGCTAGTAACATAGGCTATATTTTTTTTTTTGCGCGGACGAAGTCGCGGCCAAAAGCCAGTAAAATATAAAACTATTATTCCACACATTTGAATCATTAATTACATAAAGAACAGCAGATTATTTTTTCAGTATTGATCTCATAATAATACATACTCTCAAGTACTTTCACACTCCGATAGATCGATGGTAAATCAAAAGTCATCTCTTATAATATCTGCCCTCACATCCAACACAGAGAAGTCTTTGATTCTTTATAAACCCAGGTACATATCCATCACTGCATGTTCGTTCATAACCGCATGATAAGCCGTGATAAGCTATACCAGATGTTTGTAACAGATAAGAGAGACGGTCTGTTAGAACTGAGGTTCAAAGAGTTTTGGGTATGTGATTGTAAACATGTGGGTGATAACGAATTGGTACTTGTTTGAAGGTACACTTGGTGGTGGAGCTTCTTATCTATGAGAGGATTTGAAAACTAATTAGCTGTGGGCCATATAAGCCTTATATTTCTGCCTGCCTTTCTTTGGAGGTCGAACGGGTTGATATGGGATATCATTTCTTGTTAAAATGACACCTAAATTTGTAAGGTGGTTGGACTTCTACTACATATGTATAGTCATTAGTTATTTCGTCTGTACTCTTTACATGCATACATACAAATAAATTAAATTGGAGTGTCTGTTTGTAATATTAACTTAACCGCTTATTTACTACATGCATATGAATGTACATATATACGGTACTTATGCCAAAATAACATTTTATTTTTCAATTTTTATCGGTCTGTCTGTCTGTTTGTTCCGGTTAATCTCTGGAACGGCTGAACCAATTTTGACGGGACTTTCACTGGCAGATAGCTGATGTAACAAGGGGTAACTTAGGCTTACTTTTATTTTAAAAAACAATTAGGGTTCCACGCAAAAAAAAAACTTCGCAGAAAACCGATATTTACGCGGACGAAGTCGCGGGCATAAGCCAGTTCATTATAATTCAGAAATAAACGCTTTGACTTTTGACTTTGACTTCAGGTAGTAATAAAATGCATGTAACATCCATAAAACGCTTTAGCCATCTACCACGATACACCGGCCAGTACATAACGCAAAGTATCATTGTGTGATTCCATCATTTAGTTACAAGCACTCATTTTATTGTCTCCCACATACATACATAATGCCGTGGCTGCACTAATCACTGTGTTTCCCACACTCAATTGTAGTTAGGTTTCTTCTTCTGGGAATTGGAGAAAAAACATTGTGTCAATTTCATGTCATCTCGCTGTTTGTTTGCTGACAATTATTAATAATGGTGACGTAATTAAAAACTGGCGCATTTGTTGAGCTGCTCCCTAAATTTGAAGAGGTAAAATCGTGTGTGTGTTTGTAAGAGATAATCTTTGTAAATACTGAACCAATAAAAAAAAAATCCTTTAATGATGGAAAGCCACAGTATTGCCTATAGTTTCATATGGTTTAAAAGACTCACTCAAACGAAGACAGAATCTAATCTAGAAGGATATTTTTAGAGTTCAAATTAACCCTGTGCTAAACATCAAAATCGATTTAGTGGTTCATTCGTGGAAGCGTAACAGACACACTGAGTTACTTCCGCATTTATAATTTTAGTAGGTATGGATGTAGAGAAGGTCAAAGTAAAACATAACTGAAGTAACCTGCATCACAGTAATGAGTGCATTCTCTGCAGCACAGTCCCAGAAGCATGTTATCGCAGCCATCATGCTGCAGAGCAAATAGTGTCTGACCGATAGCGAGGTCGCTGACCCACGCCCACTCTCGTGCGTGCTGCGTTACAGTGAAGGTAGCAGTAGCGTCAGTGGGGTCGGTCTTTGAGATGTGGTGGGTAAAAGATGTGTTACTTTGGGATGTCTAGGAATGGTTGATTGAGTGTACGGTGTATGTGAAGAAGATACTTTTTTTTTTTTAAATACATATAACAAATTGTTATAGTTGGTTGATAAATTCGGGTGCTACCAGCCATTCCATAATAAATTGTACTCGTTTATACTGACACCAGATAAACTTCCGCATTCACTCTCCAATGTTCTTCTCAAACTTAATGTAATATAACCTTTAGAATAAATATTTAAAATTAATCATCTTTCAATATCTTACTTCGAAAAACAACATTAGTTCTACATGAACTGAAAACAATTTAAATACTCATTGAGACCTTTCATTGGACACTAAACATGGTATAATTAGGTTCATTAATTTTATTTTTTGATGACACTTTTAATGTTACTAATACATAGAACTTCCAGAATGAAGTACTACATCAGTCACAACTCGTAAGAATACATCTTGACTATTTACTGTAGTTATATAACATGACAAACTGTCTGCTAACAAGTGTACCCCAATAGAAAATAATGTGATATCATTACTCGGTAGGGACCTCAGGACTACGTCCAATAATAGAACCAAATGATTGATTGAATCACACACTTATCAATAACTTGAACTTGTTATCAAACCAAGAAGTATTTGGGGTCATCGACCTACGCCTTACACTGTCTTGCATTGTGCGTGAGGTGAATAGCTCTGTCACAGTGAAGCCTCGTAAGTGGGTGAAGTTGATGCTGTCAATGAGATTTGTGGTTGGAATAAAAATGGTTATAATAATCTGATGTTGTTAAAGTATTGTTGGTCTTGTAATCACAGATTTATTTTATTGAAAAAAGTGATAACGCTAATCTAATTGAAATCAGTACCGATAGTAAATTCGATTACATGTTGCTATAATAGTAGGAACAAATTAATATACATACTTACATTATGTACCCTTGTAGGTCCGGTAAAACTTAAAAAAAATATCCGTAGAGTTTTTTTGCCAGTTCTTCTCCATAGATACTTACGTTTTGGAACGAACAACTAACTTAAACTTTTCTCTTTTCTTTAAATCTGACCAACTCCTTGACAATTCAAAAGTTGTGAATGCCCTAATAGAAATAAATCAGTAATTTATACAATTAAAAAAAATAAAATCAGTGTTAGTCCGTAAGTAGTGCGCTCATGTAAACTTGTAAAAAAAAAATGCTTTGACTCTGGCTATAAAATTAAATCAGCATTTTAAAAATTTCTATTTTTTGTTTAGAAAATATTGAGTAACTAAACCTTTACAGTAGATAAAATATTTATCTCCAATACTTTCCATTCTCGTCTTCTGGTTGATCTACTGTTAAGTATGTGCTATGTAATAAACAGTTTATTGTAATAACGTTGCATGGCAAAAAGTGACCGCTTGATCGCATGCGATGACTTACGGAACAAAAGGTCAAATACGGTCACATGTATTTTATAAATCATTACGTCTCTAGTCAGTCTGACATTTTTAAACCGGGTTTGAAGTTTCCTGATTCCAATAGATCGCTTATCTTGTAAATTATCATAGTTATCGTTAGATTAGCCTTATCTTATTAATGGAGTTCCTGAATGTCTAGGAACCAGTCCACAATTGGACGGATATTAGTATGTCCCTGTCTTTAACAGTTATTTGCTTGTGATTTTGTGAAGGTAAATTAATTAAGACTAGCGTTTTTTTCTTGTAAGTTGAAGAAGAGGTGTTGGGGCGACAATTATTCTTTAAATTTTGCCTTGGGCTAGACTGGAAAAAGACTCCAACATAAGAAACTGCTATTAGATAGTCTATAACCGTATAAATTCATGTCAAAGTATTTTTTGTGATTATATTGGCTCTGCAATGCTAAATAATGGTATCCCATTCACACGTGATGGAATGACAGCTCATCTGTGATCAAACTCACATCATCTAAATTCACGGAGGTCGATTTTTACAATCCTGCCAGATTTTAAAATTAAAATTAAATCGATTGTTATGTTCGCTTATATATGTACATATACCATTACCTTGTACCGGAAACTAAAACTCTTAAGTTCACAGGTACATCCGATTCTTCCTTCATCCTCGCCCCTTCCACAATATCAGCACCATGTATCAAAATTATCAATAAGTATGGAATTTAACACCAAGTATCAAATATCATAGTTTCTCGTCCCTACTTTCACAGACATCGACCCTTGACACCCAAAGTGCTGTGAGGTCATGATTCATGGCATCGGTGTACTTGGATATAACTTTTGCTGTTGTAGGTTAAGATATAGCCTGTTTAAATGATCTTTGGATTAAAAAATCCGGCTATGTTTGAGGCAGACAGACGTTGGGTTTCGTAACATTATACATCAAAACACAACGAAAAGAAACACGATTAGGCCCCCTTAAACTTTTACAAACATTATAGCACAACAGCTCTGAAAATTCAATCGTCTACCGATTTCAGTTCAAAAGATACGGCCCTGTGTGTGACAGGCAGCGAAGTCTCACTAATAATGACCCTTTTGAGTAAGGAACCCTAAAAATGAACTTACTGAGTGTACATAATCTCTCTTGATTAATTCATGTGAATCATCAATTTAGATTTTTACATAATATAACTGTAGGTATGATCAAAAGGCCAATTCTACATAAAAACGTTCAAAACCTAGTCGCAATCTCTTCTCAGTGGCAATAAATGTCAAAAAAGGCATTTTTTAACAGATTGATAATAGAAATAATTTTGTCTTAATACAATGATGTATTTCTTTTTCAATTATCCTCACGACGCACTACCAAGCTCAACAGGCAGAAGACATCACACTATCTCTATATCAGTGCTCGGATCATTAATACTAGTGCAACACCGGTATGCGCCGGCGCAGCCTACGCACTGTGACATCGCTGATGTTGCGTAACGCACAATAAGGTCAAAAGTCGGAGTTACTGACCCTGACATATTACATCTTCAAGCTTGTTGTTGTTTAGAGGAGGAGCAGTGTTTCAAGATATTACTATATGTACACTAGGAAAAACTTAAAATTAAAAGTGGATAACGTTATGTATTGAGCTCTACTAAAACGAGCTAATCCACAATATATCAATCTCAATGTAGCATAAAGCTAAAGAGTTTGTTTGTTTGAATGCACTTATCTCCAGAACAACTAGTTCGATTAGAAACATGTGTAGTTAAGTCTAAAACGCGAGTGAAACCTAGCGGTTTGTATGTATAGCTATGGCTAGTAAATAAATCATTACCTGCCTAATCCTTTCTTCTTTCTAAGAAGGGTTATGTCATCGAGGATTCTGGCTGTACCTAACCACGGGGCGTTACTTGATTTTTATGAACAATCGCAATCTAATCACAGCCTCGATTAAAGTTTAAAAAAATTGTCACAGAGGTGAGATTGCGACTGCATTGCGACTCAACAATTTTATGACTACAATTTAGCCTTCATATTATATGCACATGTAATTTCTCTTATTGACCAGTTTTCTCAATAATTACAGTGCAATCAGCTAATAGCTCATAAACATTGTTTATCTATGACTCTCTAGTTAATCAATGTAATCAATATGTTTGTCTCATAATAAAAATTACGTGGTGAGAGTTCTCCGCAGGTGCGTCTGCGCAACCAAGATGAAGATACTTACACGTAGATTTTATGTTCATGAATTAGTATTCTAGTGAATTTAAATTATAATTATATTTAAATGAATTTGTTGTTATTTATAATTAAGTAGTATATTTTAATGTTGGACATATTCATAAATAAAATTGTTAATTAAATCTGTATGCAAGGTCAATAATCTTTTTTCTTTTCTTTTAAACACCATTAATTATAGCATTACAAAAATAACGGCTACATAACGGCAGTTATTAAGTTATATTGTTGAAATTATATGTAATATGTGAAATGGCTAATAGTCTATATATTTATAGCGCAATGTAGGTGTACTAATAGGTACTCCTCTGCCTAACCCTTCTGGTATTACAGGTGTGATGTTGTTTTTTATTTATAGTGAAATAACGAAACTTGTTATAACGTTAACATTAAAATAGCGGTAGCGTTGTAACGTTATGTTTCTAATGTCATATTAAATGAGGTAGAAATTTCGAAAAAAATATATTCTTAAACCAGTACCTTCTTAATATCAATACATAGTTATGCGAAATTAGAACTAAAAGAGTGCACTTAAAATTTAAATTTCATATTACGCATAACGCCACTTCGAAATTCAGTTCGAATACCAATACATAACATCAATTTGTAAGTAAAGCCACGTCCACACGGTATGAAAATACCGCATACATGTCGATTACGTGCTGGCTTTAACAAAACACTCACGATTTTGGTGAAAGTGCACGCATTGGGTAGCGGTAACGCCGCCAGTCTGAGTGTGCACTAGGATTAGAACAGACCTTCTTCAAATTAAAGGATTGGATTTTGAAATTGGAACGAAGGATATTTAGACGGTTTACAATTTGAAAATTTCGAATTAAGAAGGATTAAAGAACTTCTTTTTTTTTGTAATTGCGCTCTTGTCTTTTGGTAAGTGATGCATTTTTATTTATTTGTGTATGTAATAAATTGAAGATACGGTTGACTCATTGGTTGAGCGATAGGCTGCTGTGCTGCGTGTTGCGGATTCGATTCCCGCACGGAACAAATATTTATATGGCCTACAGGTTGTTCTTGGTCTTTTTGTCGTTTTAAAGCTGCAATGACTTTTGTTAAGCATGATTATTTTTACTAACTATTCTTAGTTAAACTAGTTTTAAAAGCATAAATAATATTAACTTCTAGTAGGTTAATAAAATACGTTAGTAATTGATTTAAATCTAATGATTTATCTATTCCGATGAAATTGCGTAAGTGTATAATAATATTTCTACGTAGAAACGCAATACCTAATCTTTTAACTATATTTCCTATATTACGATGCGTAATTTATCAACATTCTCAGTAATTATAAGGGAATTACAATCTTACGTCATTTCGCGGCAGTCTAAAACTAATGAGTAATGTTTTTAGCGCCTTTTTTCTTGTCATTCAAACTTGGAATAAATTCTACTAACTTCAAAGAACGATCGCAATCTAATCTCAGTAGCATATGTCAAAAATTGCCTGTATTGTTCATACATTTTTTGACATTCATGGTCTGTGAGATGAAATTTCAACTTAATTTGGGAACGTTTTTAATCAGTAGTATTAGCCAAATTTTGCTTTAATTTTAATTTTAATTAATGCCAACAAACGGGCACAAATCCAGACTCCGAGGCTGCTACTGAGAAATTCCTGATGGAAAAACCCAATAACACTTTGCCCGACCTGGGAATCAAACCCAAGACCTCATGCACAGCAGTCGCGCTTGCGACCACTACACCAACGAGGCAGTCAAATTTAAATATTTGTTGGTAATTTTAAAGTAACAGCTTAAACGCACACTTATAAATATTAACTCAGTACCTACTTAACCAATTTCTTAAATTTTAAGAATTATAGTCGCTCGCAGTATATTGACGGTATGTTAGTTAGTTTATAAAGTATATAATAAACATTAACTACTTCACAAAGTAACAAGTACACGTATAAATCTGTCAATATGTCGTCTAGTACAACAATACAACTGGTCCGGCGAGCAACGTATGGAATATCATAACAAACTAGTTTACCGACGTCAAACTATCAGGTTTTCATATCACACAGGAATTCAATTGTTTTCTATAATGTACCTAATTATAACCTTGTGGTTACGTTGTGATTGTTTGATTTTTGTATTGAGAACCGTCGACTTTAGTTTAGTCAAAGCTAGGCAAACCGCAATATTTCAATAATTACGGTGATGCTAATTTTAATTGGTTTTAAATATGTTATATATATACATATTTAAAGTAAAATAACATTAGCCTAAGCTACTTCTTATAATATCAGTTATCTGCTAGTGAAACCCCGTCAAAATCGATTCAACCGTTTAAGCTGGTAGAAACGGACACATAGAGACAAAAATTGAAAAAAATGCTTTTTTGTTACAAATACAGTTTAAAGATTCATATGGATTGAGTAAAAAGCTGTTATTTTGACATTATAAACAGACACTTCAATTTGATTTATTTTATAGATGTAGATTAATCAGCATTAACATTATATAGAAAAAGCGAAGTAATTTTGACGTGGGATAGATTATTTTGGCATAACTTAACCCAATTGAGACTCAAACCTAAATTATCTGAGTCAGCATGCTCTTGCAACCATTGCACTAATGAGACAGAAATTTAAAATTAGAATCTTAAAAATAGATTGGCTGTAGTTCGCCCTTTCACACGATCTATTACTGTCATTGGCTGAGCGAGTGCGTACTATAGCCACTACTTGCACTACCCACCCTTTTAAGGCTTCGAACGTGGCATGTTTGTACCTAAATAAACCATCGGACCTAGTCTGTCCTCTTGCTTTCGTCCCCCAGGGAGGCCCTAAGACGAGGTCCGTACCTCACAGGAGATGACCTTAGCGTATATGTATATATTAAAAAAAAATGTTTTATTTCATCTCAAACATTGCATTTGTAACATAATAAACAGACGCATAGCTGTTAGTTTTTTTAGAAGGCCTTAAATTTTAAGACTCCGTGGGAAAGTCTATCCGTCTGTCATATATTGAAAAAAAAAAAAAAATTTTTTTTAATCAATTTTCCTTAATAGATTTAAAGTATCGGACACGGGAGATTTTGAATCGAGTGCTGCTCCTCTATTTCAGAGACGACTATGTCCTGCAATGGACACGATAGGCTGAATTTAATTATTGCATTAATAAAGGTAGTACCTACTGGCGCTGTATTAACTGATAACAGAAAATTGACACCGACACGCAATGTCATAAAATACGTCAACATAAAGAAAAAACGAGAAATATTTTCGATAAACCCAGCATTAACTGTTGCCATTCAAAATAATATCGCTCATAAACAATTTTAATGTTACCATCGTAGATCCACTGCGTCAAAATGAACAAAACGTTACAAATTATTATCATAATACACGCAAGATTGGCTCCACGTATCAATTAAGCCACGTTTGTTTCCACACATAAAATAATGCATTAATTATCACAACACGTTACTTTCCCCTCTCTCAGTAGCTTGGAAAACCGCGAAAGTTAGTTCTCAACGCAGTTTACGCTCAACCATCGCACCTGATACATGAAACAAAACGAAACTTGAAATCGATTTTAAATTTCGATTGATTATTTTAAAAATAGAACGAGCGAGTGACAAACGACAGTGTCGAACAGTGAACTAAGTCTGGTTCTAAATTTAAACACGCATACCGAACGGAAATATAGAACGCCCAACGGATTGCATGTTCTAAATTTAAAACCCCGAATGCAGCTGCCAGTGTGAACTTTGTCACGGGATTCCGCTTTCTTTTAAAAAAGTAAGTTTATTTTAAAGTTTGGGGCTATCATTTAAAATGATAGTTTGTATCGATCGTGATCTAGGGGCGTGATCGAGGCGATCGATTGTTTTGTAATTGCCATTGATAGTGAAAGTGTCGCGTTTGACAGCCGTCGACAGATTGTTGGTAAATATTTTCTAACATTTATGGACTTTCACTGTTCGTAGTACTGCGGTAGTATACAAACAGTTGTTTCAAAGAAATTGTTTTGTTACGCAATGATAGCGTGCACTGCGGGTATTTATTATCTGTGCTCGTTCTACTCATCATTGTGTTCCAAATTGCACGTCAACTCGTAACCTGATAGACGAAAATTGATGATGTTTTAACAAAAAAACGATGGATCACTATGACCTTTGAGAAATCTCGCTCCTTAATGACGTCATTTAAGATCTTAGACAGGCATATCATTACCTAGGTTGATCTATAGACCTGAATAACGTATCTTTAAGTTTAATGAGCCGTAGAAGAATTACGTGTATAAGGGAATCCAACCATGTCGATGCCTTTTGTGGAAGGATTTGTTTATAGTCTCGTCATGGTGAACATGCTGTATTCGGCGTAAAAATTTAGTTGGACACGCTGAATCAAATATTACTTAAATACTAACAGATGATGATAGATAAACCATCTTCATACTGTTAGAGTATTATTACTTATCTGTGGAATATAATGTTGCCGCCGTGTATGTTATAATCTATATCAGACTATGATATAATATTATTTTTTACCTGTGGAATACAAGTGTGCCGCTGTGCATAATGTAATATTCTATATTTTCTATTACCTATCTAAAGAATTATTAATTGAGCATAATTTATTTAATTGTACATTAAATACATTTAAACTAATTTTATATGCTGGCAACAATTGAGAATCGGCAGTGAAGTTGTGACATAGACAGAACCAGAGACATTCCTTGCTCGCTGCCGCCAAAAAGTGAACATAAAAAGCTACGGAAAAGTGACGATAAAAGCTGGTATATTAATCCCAGCTTTTAATACATACGTAGAATAAACGGATATAAAAAGTCCATGTACATTTGAAGTTTTCAAACCCGAATACCAAAATGATGATTTAAACTTTGACCCTACTGTAGCTCCGAAAGGACTGAATCAAATTTGATGCGGTTTTTTTTAGAATGAGTTGGTTTTTGTAATGCTGTCTTTTAACATGAAAGTTACAAAACCTGATTAAGATTATGTTTATGGACAGAACATGAACCTGTACTGTATATAAAGGTACACCATTTTTATTTATTTAATTTTATTAAGTATGCTTTTTAGAGTATGAACAAAACTTAAATCAATTTCGTGATTAAAAAAAATTAACATACATAAAAAAAAATTTGGTTAGTGTATGCAATTAAAAAATCACAATCTTACATAATATACATAACTGAATATAACACTTAAATAGGTACCAACACAATCAATTACACAGAGGTCATGTCAGAACCAATTAATCTACAATCCGTCAATAAATATTTATTAACTACATCGAATAAATAAAAAAAAAGAATCGTAAAATTTTATCTAGTCGACCTCCTTTGCACTATAGCGTGTTTAGAATACACCTCCTTTTGCTCACCTCCTTATGTAAGCAGAGGTAACGGCGCATTTACACGCGGACAGTCTATCGCCCCGAATAGGTAATAAAAAATTGACTCGTGTAAATAATACGTACGTTATTAACTTGTCAATATTGTGGCTGTAAAAAAATAAATAAAATTGAAATGTCTGTTTGTGACGTCTAAATAACAGTTTTTTATCATTGGCAATTAATGATTGACGAGTGTAACAAAAAATCAGTTTAAAATTTTGCCTGACTGTCATGTTATGGCAAACGGCTGAATATTTTGTCAAACTTTACTGGAAGGTAGCTAATGTTAGAAGGACTAACTTACGCTACTTTCAGTTTAAAAAAAAAAAGACGAATTAAGGGATCCGTTAAAAATAAACTCATAAAAATCTTGCTAAGCCAATCTCGTAAGACATGGGCGACATTTTGTTTCTCGCTTGAGAATATGAGTATGTTCGATACATTGACAAGCGAGTTTCGCCTAAACGGAAACTCGCTTTGATATTCTCGCCTGCGACAGACGAGAAACTCTCCACATGTTATGTGAATAAACTCTTAAGAATATTATTACGCTATCCGCCTGTGGGGTGGGCTGTTACGACATTATACTTAAAATGCAATAAGTTGAATTCATCCGGTACAGGAAGTGTCGTGTGGTATGAATAAAGATGTCGCGGTGTTTGAGTATCTGCTGTGGTACTTTTTGAATGCCAAATTCTGGCCTTAAAATCTACATTAAAGTCGTAATAGTAGAACGTAATAAAACAGTTATGTTTGGTATAAATTAAATAAGTTTCATTTTATGGAGATAATTCGTCCGCGTGGTCTTGTCTTTCAATCATCAACACGTGTTAATTTACTTTTTTGGTAACTGATCCGCTCCCGTCTGTCGGAGCGTGATGTTTTATAGCTTATACTTTTCCTCAGGAACCTGGCTATCAAATAGAAACAAAATCTTTCCAATCCGACTAGTAGTTTTAGGGATTAGCCTGTTTATACAAACAAACAAAAACGTCATCAGCTTAATTATTTGTTTATTTAGTGTAGATTATTATGTAAAGGATTTGGTGAAATAGAAACGTTATGTGGCCCTCACGAGAATGCTACTCTCATGTCATTTGTGTTGACTCCTGAAAAATCGTTCAGAAGTTGCTAGGAATTCTAGATAGCTAGCCTGTACTTTGACCTAAGCTGTCACATTATTTTTGTGGACGTAACTGAATAAAACAATTAAACAATTGGATTTATTTATTATTTTTATATCTTCATGCGTTTCAATAATATAATAATAAACGTTAAACGATAAATAAACATTTAATGACTCATAAGAAAAAAAAAATAGGTACCATCTTGTGTTTATTCTTCTTCCCCGTACAGCAAGTAATAATAAAGATTACATTACATAAACTGGACCAGTTCCTGTCGTTAATTTACGTAAGTAAACATAGAAAGTACAGTAAAGTACAATAATCTGAGGAAGCTCGCGTAATTTATTGCGCACGCGCCGCCATCACACTTTGATGCTGTATTAAGTTATTACGTGATTATGTGTGTCAACATTATAGTAAGAATAAATCTAAAACAAGAAGTAAATCAGCCTAGTATAGGTCTCACTGCAGGGCAAAGTTCTCTTCTCATACAGAGAAGGCACAAGCATTGAGAACCACGCTTGCTCAAGGCGGACTGACGATTTCAGACTTAACTACGTGAATATAAGTCCAGGTTTTCTCACGATGTTTTTCTTAACCGATGTCAATTGTGTTCAAAATAAACTTTATAAAAAGAAACCATTGTTAGTACTTGCTGGTACTCAGTTGCGAACCCCTCGTGCATGAGAGGCCACAGGCCATCACGACACGAATCATTGGATTAAAATTATGTTAATTGTGGAGAATAAAGCATGAATAACTATCAAAATGGCGGTAACACAAAGATGTCATGCTAAAAACCAATAATTTGCATATAATTTCAAATCACTACTTACTAATTACTTTCTCAAGAGTTCCAATTTATCGCTTTTAATCATTACATTTATCCTACCGTTATTAAATCAGATTTCTGTTAATTATCCATGGTTCAGTCGCTGCAAATTGAAGAAAATTTAACCAAAATTAACCGTTTTTCTGATCTTAAGATTACTTTGAATGCTACGAGTATATACTTATTAATTCCGTGGCATACCGTGAAATTATATAAAGTTACTTAAAATATTCATTATTCTGGAATTATGAATCACAAAAGGCCTTTTGTAGACACCAGTCTATCTACGGGCCAAATACCTCTTCTCATATTTGGTAATACCAAGTCTATATACCTACTGTTAACAATAAATGACGTAGTGTAAAAGAAATGAAAATAAAATGCAAGAGGTAGCTTTTCATATATTCAATGATTTTGACGATAAAAAATTCTACTACATATCTAAACATAGCGCTCTGATTTTGACTTATATGTATACGGGCAAATAAAATAATCTTATCTTATATTGTGCACAATTAGATTAAATAATAAAAAATTAAACACAAGTCTTATACGAGTATCTTCACAGATACGTCAAACTTAGCTCCAAGGAATAAGGAATGTGTTAAGAAAACATCAATATTCATTTCTAGACCAGATGAAGCAATCTCTTGGCTGAACTATTAACATTCTTCAACTGACCTTCAGTTCAGTCTAGAAATAATGTCATCATCAACACAATGATGCCTTTAAAATACCTAGACGTTTACTAAAACCTCATGATTCAGACCCAGCTGTTCCATCGGAAGTGTCTGAAATATCTTCAACACAATACATATTACTTTTTTAAACGTTCGTCACACAAAATGGTGATTATATTTTATCTTCGGGAGTGGAAACGCTGATATAATTGTATGTTATACCAGTTAACGGTTCAATTTAATCTGTTAAGAAATATTTGACCACACCTTATAAGAGATATGTTAGGAAAATTACGTAAAAGTACTTTCGTTTTTCTCGTATGAGAGGAATCTCAAATGATGTTTAGTGGTCTCTAGATGTTGTTCCGCTACCCATTTCTCGTACTTGTCATGTAAAACTTGTGTTCCGTGCAGCCTCCACAAATAAGAAAACGTTTCTCTTATTTAAATTGTATTACCTGCGCACTCGCAAGATTGTGACAAGGAAGTCGAGAGTTTGAAATGACTTACCTTAATATAATTGGCTTTACGGTTGAAGTTCACCCTAAGAATCCTGTCAAGTGCAACGTTGAAGCCACTAGACAGCAGTGGCGAGGACTCCATACAATTTAATTCCTACCGGCTTCCCTTCGGAAGTTCAGAACAATAGCTAGGCTGCCGCCATTGAAAAATGATTCTATACTGTTTGCCTATAATTTGAATTGCTTACGCATGGAATTAAGGAATTTTTGAGTCGCGTTCCCTCTTACGTTTTGCTACTGCCGGGCAATCAATTTTTATGAGGGTATTTTGTTCTAAAAGTGTTCAGCATCCTCTTTTGAGTCTCACGACGTCCATAGCTGGACATAGGCCTCCCCTAATGATAGCCACAAAGACCTAGAAGGTAATATGTTGTCCTGAATAAAGTACTCATTTGACCTTTTTGTTTTTATTGGGACAATCCCGCTAAACTATCAGACTGCTGATCTGACTGGCAGTCGATTAAAAATGTAAACTATGTTTCTTTGTTCAAGGTTTATGTTTCAAATTGTCTTGTATGTTTATATTTCCTAACCATAATGTTCTCCTTTTTCCAGACAACAGACAGCGCAGACTTCCTGGCAACACGGCCGCACACGGCAGCCGTGATCCCGGGCAAGCCCGCGGGCAACCCGCTGCAGTTCGTGCGCGTAGGGCCTGCGGACCTCGGCAGCCGGGCAAGGGAGCAGCTGCGGAGGGCAGAACTCGCCAAAAGGACAGACCCTGCGCGCATTGAGAGGCAGGAAGATTGGCAGTCGGTGAGTGAAAATAATGACCTTTATTAGTATCTCTCATCCAATCAAAATATTGATAGTCATCAGTCTATGCAAGGCGTCTGTGCCTTCTTCAAATGAAACTACCTTTTGGAACGGGCTGTAAGCTAAAACCTATGTGGATTGGATAGTAAACCATATCTATATATGTATAAACAACAAAGTCGGGTTTGTTCGAACACATAAAACTCTAGAACGGCTAGACCAATATTAGGTAATTGTTTTTGATTGATTAAAAAATGCGAAAAAAATACAAGATTAAAAGTTCTGACACGGTGCGAACTACGCCGAAGCAGCTAGTTATTAATAAATAATACTTACCGGCCTGTTGCTTGCTCGAGGTGAATTGGTGATTTCATATTGAAGTTAATTGTAAGTACAAGTCCAGGTTATCCAATAATAATCCTCAAGTAGTGAATGCACGTAGTTGTCTAGCTTTTGCCCTTTGGAAAATACAAACAATGCAATTGGTTACCAAGAAACATTCATCCATTACCGCACTATTTACCCCACACAGGGAAATCACCTAGTATGACTAACTAGATGACAAATCCATTATATTCAAAGCATGGGAACGTATCGGCTATGCAGCATGCGTGCACGCATATCTTCATCTGGAACACCAACGAATCAACATAAACATTTATATTCTACAGTTTTATTTCTGCCACTTTTAGTGGACCAATAAGGAAGCGCGTTTCTCAAGACTAAGGATAGGGTTGTCAATTATTATTGGCGTGTTTAGATAATAACATTAATTGATTAATTTGATCTAGGTATTTAAACGAGGGCTGCCAAGCCAAAGTAAAGGTTTGTGAGTTTGTAGGGGATAATCTCTGGATCTACTAAACCGTTTTTGAAAATTCTTTCGCCAATTGGCAATTGACGGACGTTATCACTGTGTGCTATAGGCAAAAGAACAAAAGTTGTAGTCTCCGAAGATGATAAGTCCCCCCGACCAAGAGATATTCCATGCTATGATTTCATGAACATGGACCCTATGTAGTAAAACCAATAAAGTTGCTATAAACTTAATGAAGATAGTTCCACAGAGGCGGCAGCACATGTACGGATACGTTTTGTTTTTGCTTATTTCTTCGAAATTATGTGACGCCAGAGACCAATATGTAAATGTGGTATCAGTAAGGTATTAGAGTACTAAATAAGATGTAATTTTTCTTTTTCTTTCTTCTATTTAAAACGAATACCATAATTATGCATGATTACAAACATTTTTAATAAAATTTGAAATTATTAGCTAGATTTCCACATCATATTTGTACCCCTCCTGGCATAACATAGCGCTCTTTTCATTAAACAAGGTCTGTATTTCTTTACCTATGTTAACAAATAAATAAATTCTATTCTATTCTATTCCATTCTAAGAAAAATCACGCGACCAAGGTCGGGAGGAGAGTGCTAGTATCTTAATACATATTTCTCGTTAAAAAAACAAATATTTGTATTCCTAGTAGCAAAGCCATTTAACCTAAAACCATCTGTTAGTAACTATGACGAGTGGGTTAAGTATCACTTGCCGTGTGGTCTAACTCTCATCTTAGAGCTTTCCGTCACGGTCTTTTAGGTGCTCAGTAGTGTACCAACTGTTTATGGTGGTGACATATTTAGTGCAGATGGAGTTTATAGCAAATACCTGTTAGTGTCTAATGGTTATGACACCTGCGTTACATGCATGAGGTTGAGTGTTTGTACAGGGTATGGGCAGGTATCAATGTGACTTGTTCTATTTCATATTTTGTAGGTTTTTAGTTTATCTACGACATTATTGACATCGGTGAAGACTTCTGTCCGCGTAGAATTCAAGTATACGATAATACAGTAAAATAATTTTACTAATTGAATCGGTACTTTTAGAAATTGCCTCTTACAAACAAAACAAAACAAACAGTCAAACTAACTGCAATATTAGCATATCATTTTATGTGCAATATTGGCATAGCAATCGTATAAGATTTTCCCTTTGCCCAGCAATGGGACAGTAATTATAAACAGTGGTACTTATTTATTTACTGTTAAGAATTTTACATTTTAGACACAGCCTGCCACACTGGTCCAGTGGTCAGAGACAAGACTGCTAAGCATGTCTCGTGGTAAATTGTTAGGTGTTTCGTTTGATCTCTGAGAATCTCTCCTCGTTAGTAACATAAATATCAAAATATGTTTGTTCCTCCATACTATTCTATTAAAATCCTTGGATGATTTATATAGAATGGGTTTCAGATGAACAGTTCATATCCACAGAATGCAGCTGCTGCTCTTAAAATTAAGATTTACTTGTATCTGCCGGCGATTTTTGAAGGGACCAAACAAAAAGCCTTTTATTTTATGAGCTCTTGTTAATTATAATGATTTCCCGACAACCCTAACAGCCATGGAGGCAGTTAAAATAATTCAGTGTTCCCGTTGAGTGAAATTTTTCGCTTTTTTTCCTAATGGCTGTTAATTACTTGGCTTCCGATGAAACTGGAAAGCGCGCCAAAACCAGGTTAACAGCCAAGCAGTTTTTATATGAAGTTTTCTGCAAAAATTATTCCCTTGTACGTATTTTGTTGAGGTTTGTGTGTCTTGAGACTCTTTATTACCTTTTACGTCTGTGGTGTGATTAGAAAACTTTGTGTCTGTGCTCTTTATGACAGTGTTGAAAGTTTTATAAGGCGATTAACATGGCACCGCGCACCGCCGCGGTTGGCGGTGAAGCGGCGATTTTCACACTGTACACCGCCAGACCACGCGGTCGCCCGACCGGGACATTTTTTGCGGCTTTTAAAAAAAGACTAGCGCTCTCCCCGCTACTTCGTCTGCGTGATTTTTTTACGGATCACTAATTTTTTGAGAATAGAAAATAGCCTATAGCACTCAGTGATAACGTAGCTTCCAATTTGCGAAAGGATTTTCAAAATCGGTTCAGTAGTTCCAATGATTACCCCCTACAACGTCACAAACTATACCTCACTAGGAATTCCTCTTCCTGGGCCCATAACCTATTGAAACGCAAGAGTAGCAAACCAAAGACAAAAGCTTATTTCTTTGGAATTGGACACAACTGGTTTAATAAATAAATAAATAAATATCTTGGGACAACTCACACACGGCTATCTGATCCCAAGCTAAGCAGAGCTTGTGTTATGGTAACCAGACAACTGATATACATACTTAAATAATTTATAAATACATACATATTATAGATAAATCACACCCAGACACAGAACTAACAATCATGCCCATCACACAAAGTTTATCCTGGGTGGGAATCGTAAATCGTAATAATAAAAAGTAATTGATTAATTTTGTAGTACTATAGATAATAAACATGTTATTTTAATATTATCGTGAGAGCATTTACAATCATATAAATTCACATACACAATCAGACCCGAAAAAACGAACTGTAGGCCATAGAAAAAATAACAAATGAATCGCACTTACGACAGATCGCAGCAGCCAATCGCTCAATCACTGTGCAAATCGTGGGAACATTTAAAAGACAAATAAATCGGGTACTCTAAGGGTAAGGGTATGTTGTATTCTGTGTATTTTTTCTGTAGGCCTTAGTTGCCTGATAATACAATAATTATGATTAAAAAAGCTATCAAAAATCCTTCTCTCCTTTACAATAAAACATTTCGTTTAACCTTTCCTCGCCATATTCGTCAACATTCAGAACCATGCGCCCGCGCAACTGCGTGAAAAAGCCAGTTAGTTCCGTTCTACGTGTAGCGATTTCAAAATCCTTAGTTAATAGCCCTGAGTGGGAATTGATTTATAACTCGTAAATCTACTATAGTGGCTTGTTTTTGTTTGTTGTGTCTTTATGACATTTATAGTCTAAATATTTATGCATTTTCTGTTAGTTTCAAAACGGTATTATTGTGGCCGCAGGTAGGTGGTTGAGAAACAATCTTCAACACATAACATCATGCATGTAATCCCCGAATGACAGAGGTGTACCCATTAGTACGCCCACATTTCGCCAGCTACGTTCAAGTCCTATGTAAAAGGGGGCGACCCAATTGCTATCAACCGGACACAAATGTAGACTGCGAGGCTGCTACTGAGAAATTCCTTATGGAAAAACTCAATATCACTTTCCTCGACCTGGGAATCAAACCCAAGATCTCAGGCATAGCAGTCGTGCTTTGCTACCACTAGACCAACGAGGCAGTCATGCAATATAAAATTCAATTACTGTGCCTTAGTCTTACAAAATGTCTAAAATTGACTGGACTGTTTTTCGTTTTGTTGTTTTCCTAATTGTGATTTTCCAAAAATCTTTCATACACACCTTGTATGGAAGATTTTTGGGAAATCCACCGTAAAAATTACACTCGCGTGACAAAAAAATGGCATACAATTTTATTAAACGATTAATTAAAAGGCAAAAAAAACCGAAGCTATTACAAAAACGTCACACCTCACATACTTCATTCTTTATACATTTTCATTCTCCATCGCGTTTCCCTCCAATTACTCCGATGACAGATTCCTCTGCCAACATGTGAAGCATCAGATAATGACAGGGAATGTCGCCGCCATCTTGGGGCCAATTACTTCGATCGTAACAAAACAATAACAAAGCTCACACTGCCTCCGGCGCGGGCGCAGGGCCGGAAGTTGTGCGCATACGCATGCCCGACGACGACTTCCGGCCGGCGTAACGAGCCGCCCTTTGTGGTAACTGTGTATAAGTTTGTGATTGTTTTTGTAAGGTAGCAGCACTAGTTGGGTTGCTGGTAATTAATCTTAAGTTTTTATTTTATTAACAGATGTTTAGTTGTCTTTTTAATAAAAAAGATGGAGCTAGTATAAAATTATTCAATTACAAGTATATCTGTAGTATTCTGTATATTTGGAATTGTTTGTTTATGTCAGTTTTGTATGTTTGTAAATGCACCCACTCTACAGCGGGAATTCTTAATTGGAACGTGTTTTTTTTAAATAAAATATAAGTTTTCTGTTTTTGTCGTAAATTCTTGTTCTCTTCTATTCCATATAATTAGGAAAAAAATCTTCACTTAAGTACCTGATGGTTCAGATATTTCTAAGCCATCCCTCTAACGAGATAAAATTAGAACATTCCAGTCCACTTGACATACCAAATACCGATAAAAGTCATCTACTAAACATTCCTAGAAATGCCAAACAAAAACTTAACATTTTACTTTTTCCACTTCAACCATTATTGCGGTCATTACATAGATTAGCCGAGATTAGCCAAGATTAGCCGCAGTTAAGCTGCCAAGACGACTGTTGCGCAACCACTATGCGATTTAAAAATATCTGTATTTCCTAGCAGCCACTCAATAATAGGTCTATTAAGTTCTCGTGGGCTATTTTCATTGGCCTAAAGTGTAAACTTATGAAGAAAATGTGACATGTGTCAAATATTGTCTCGACTATAGTTCTGGGTTTTGACACTTATATAACTAATCAGTGGTGCCAATTCCCTTGTTCACAAACTAGGCTAAATTTATATAATTAACTTAACATCTCTTACTAACATACAGAGAAAGAAAAGGACAGGACATTTAAGAACTTAGTTGGAGATATCTAATTAGTTTGGCCTTAAACTTTTCCGTATTTTAAATCCATACGTTTTGCGTTTTCATTTGATTTTCTATGTACCATCGCAGGCAATAGTGGTGAACCACTTCTCACCCTTACGCCCTTAGTAATAAGGTTTAAAATTAATCAACCGCCATTGTGTATGGTTAGACGGTTCCTTAACGCGGATTGAGATAGGAACTTGTTAACTTTACTTTAAGTTAACTGGCAGGAATCGTCACGTAAGGAAAAAGCGTTAAGCCACCTTCAGGCGACCTTCTCTCTCTTTCTCCTTAACTCTATCTATTTCTTTTATATACGGATGTACAATAACTTCAGTCAGTAGAATTGCTTGGTTCATAGATTTGTAATTTGTATTTTTACTGATCCTCAAATATTACAATTCATTCTATCCCCGCTAGTGACTCCACCTTGTGCCACACAAAATAGCAACGTTTAACTCTAGCAAGCGAAATTGTATAAAAAACCATTGCTACCGGTGCACGCGATGTTTGACATGCCAGCGCTAGAACGATCCACTCTCTCAGTATATCGAGAACTAGTATAGTGATTATCAATAACTGGACTGTACAAATAAACATACGTTTTACAAGTTTTACAATGTCTCGAGGCCCAGTGGTTGAGGGTCGGACCCTCAACTAAGGGGGGGCCGGCCGGGCAAATAAATGCCTGGAGCGGTAAAATTGACAGTGCCGGGCGGTTGCACGAAGTCCAACATACTCTCATGAATTTTTGTAAACTTGTTCAAAAACCGTAGTAGTCTAACGCATTTAAATATTATACCTACAATTAAAACGATATCCCATCTTTGAAATGTAAAGGCCGAATATTATTGTGCCCAGAGCGGTTAAATAGCTAGATTGGACCCTGCAGTGGTTTCAAGTCAAAGTCAAATCATGTAGTTCAATTAGGCTATTAAAAGGCACTTTTGAACGTCATAATTTTAATTCTTTATGGCGATTTTTTATGGCTATTTTATTGAATGTGATTGTTCGTGTTTTTTGTTTTATTATTGACAACTGTAACTTTAACAATTATGAATTAATTTAAGTATTTATTTATATTTTTTGACATTCATTTAACTATTGTACTATGATAATTTTAGCTTAGAAGCGTTATGGTTCCTGTACTGTTAGCTTATAATGCTTTTGATTAAATAAATAATGTTTAAGAACAAAAAGAATTGAATCTAGTTGCCCCTTCCAAAAGGTAGTTTCGTATGGAGTAGAACGAGCAACGGAATGTAATGAATAGGACTGACTCGTTGGTCCAGTGGTTGCAAAGCGCAACTGCTGAGCATGTAGTCTTGAGTTCGATTCCCAGGTCGGGAATAATGTTATTGACTTTTTCTATCAGTAATTTCTCAGTAGCAGCCTCGGTGTCTAGATTTGTACCCAGTTGATGGCAATAGGCTCGCCCCCTATCACATGCGACTTTAATATAACTGGCAAAATGTGGGCGTACTTTTAGGTATACCTCTGCCTAACCCTTCGGGGATTACAGGCGTGACGTTATGTTATGTCCAAGCAATAATTTTAGCTTAGTGTTACTTAGTTTGAGGGTAAGTATGCATAATTTGTAAACATCAATGGCTATGCGATGAATCGTTTCACACCTGCATGTAGTTCTGCTCATTCTACATAAGACTAAAGCGTGAACAAGGTTTAATCTTGATTGTAATTAAGACTGAGCGCGATATCGGTGTTTTCTCCCTCGCCCATAAGTGAAGAGAGCGTGACCGCACTATAACTACGTAATATGTATAGTAATCGCAGAGAAACTGTTTGTTTATAGATTTACGATGTTAGAATATATTACATATTAATTAACAGTTATATGTAGCTAACGATGATGAAAGGAATAGTGAGGCGATCATTAGAAAGGACGATAATAATTATGAATGTGCAGACGAGATTCCGAATCAAACGGTTTGGTATAATATTCGTAGGAAGGCTGTGCTGTGTGTTAATCGATTTCGGATGTCGATCATTCTTATCACGATAACTACATTATTTTAATCCATGTTCTACTTAGCTATTTTACAAGACTGTTGTCGAAAAACAACACAGCAAAAATATATTACATCTTGATTAAATACATTCTTGCTTTTCTTAATACTATTGAAAGTTTGAATGGATGAATGTTTGTTAATCAATGATACCAGAACGGCTGAAAGAATCCGGATTAAATTTGGCACAGAGGAAGAATATAGTCTGGAATAGCAGATAGGCTTATTCATTCTAGAAATTACTACGGTTCCCATAGGGTAAATGGATAATATATTAATTTAGACGTGGGCGAAACCGCAGGCAAAAACTGCTAATATTATAATTGCTAAAGTAACTGTCTGTTTGTTATCTCATCACAGTAAAACAACTAAACCGATTGTCATTGACTAAGAGGTAGCTGAGGATCTGTATAATGACATAGAAGATTTGTCTGCATCCACGATAACAGACATCCACACAGACGAAGTCGCGGGATTTCATTTGCTAGCAGCAACATTAAATTAAATATGCAGCGATTATATCATCCGATCAAACAAGTACATCCTTAATATTCTCTCCAAGGTCTTCATCTAGATCCGCTCTGAAAGATACGCAGCAATTAGTCTAGTTTTACCTAATTAATTATCTAAACTAGGCAACACAGAGATAAATACATAACATTACTAGAATGGCTCCATGCATCTGTAATCTTTCGGGTCAGGAGTACATAAATAATTAAATATGCATCAGTAATACATAACATACAAACGTTAGTTGAATCATAACCACTGCGTTAACTGGCGGTTTATTTAAATCTTCACTTTTAATTAATATGGAGGAAAAAATTAAACAATTACGTGATAGACTTCGTAATGTGAGTTTTTGCTTAATGTAATTAGTCGCATGATCTTGAGATTTAGTTAAACTAGTTTTTATGTAAATTAATGATGCATTTTATCATCTACAGTCCAACTTCATCCACTGTCCTAGGCCTTTCTTCATATATGCCAATCTCCATTCTCCAGTGCCAATCATATCCAGGTTCATAGACGACACTGTCACAGTCTCTCTCTTTCTTCCATTATATCCAAAGTATCCATCCATTAGTTGTATTTTTTTCTTGCTCCTTCTACTATGGTTTTCGTTGATTCTAAATACTTTCTAAGCTAATAGTAATCTATTAGCTAGATTCTTTTAAATCAGAGAATGTTACAATTCACTTAAGTCTATCCTAATTACAGAACAATAGCAAATAACAAAACAGTGATAACCTTCTATCTATTGATGACAATGTTGCAAGGAAGGATGTGAATACTGAGATGGTAGTTAAGATGATTAAAATCAAAACAACTCAAACACTGCGCAACTCTACGTCAGCAGATAATAATTACACAATTTTTTTGGACATAGATCTACTTACACTATTATCTAACAAATTTCGAAATACACCCAAAAATTAGCTTTTACTTTATAACTGTAACCTAAGCCTAACGTAATGAAAATTCACTCGCATGCCTAGTTAGTTCTTATATAAAAATTTGAATAGGTAACACGTAGATAACGTTGTGAGTTACACATACACAAAGAAATTAATAAACCAAGAAATTAAAACCAGAGGATGAAGTCAAAAAGAAGAAGAAGATTATTATAAACAGTAAAACTGATAAAAAAAACCCTGTTGTTTCAGAACCTGGACAACTGGAAGTCATCGCGGCGGAAGAGGGTGGAGCACATAATAGAACGGTGCGTGGAGGTGCGGCGGATGGAGCACGAGCCCTCCCAGCCACGCGCCAAGTCCAAGACCTTCAACGAGATGCTGGAGGAACGGTCAGTACATAGGTAGTACACAAACAGAATTATTATAATCATTCTTATCATCTGCATTAGACACTAGTACCATTATACCTTCACCTACATATATCTCCGCTATAAACTGATGATGATGATGCCATCTAACCGATTTGGGCTACAGCGACTGTAATTCAGACTTCTGCTTCATTCATATGCGGTCTTTCCTCTGCCGCAAACTAGAATGCCTATGTTGGTGAATTTATATGCGCATGAGACTTTTTAGCTTTGGATAGCAACGCATCGGTGATGCCTTTAATAATGACGATGTACAAAAACGTTAGTATCCAACCATTAGGTGGATCGCCTGCTTATTTGCCATCCAAAAATTACGTTAAAGTCAATGTTGTAAACTTGATAGAATCCATGATTGTTCCTCAAGGATTTCGTTCCAAAATATTTTTGATGTTTAGTGATTGTTGGGCTTAGTTTGCGTTTCGGGAAAAGTCTTGTGATCTTCAGATACGGGGCTCAGTCAGGATGTTTATGCGCACGATTAGTTTAAAGACGAGGATCTATCAGTAGTTAGAAATTATTTCCGAAATTAAAGTGGGTAGACCGTAAAACGTTGATTATGATTCGTTTTGAGTGACGGACTCCCTAACTATTTAAAAGTACCTTTAAATGGTTTCTTTTCATTCAATTGTTATAAGATTTTAAACGGAATCTTGCATACTACCTATTTATTCCATTCTTCAAGTCTAGAAGACATTTCAAATAGGACACCTTCCAACTTTAAAGACACAGGTCGTATTTATAGTACTCTTAACTTACGTAGTAAACAAAGCCGTGAGTGTCAGTACTATACATTAGCATCACTTGACTTGCAGCCGAGTTCAACTACCAGATAAATATGTATGTATGTATGTGTCTGCGCGTGAAACGAAAGAGAAACATAATGTGTATGGATTAGATTCTTGTCTCGTCTTCAGAGGAGACTTGGGGATTACCAGGGTTTAGTGGAAATAGTGATTAGGTGGAAATTCTAGCGAGCAGAAGGAAAATTCTACTAATTAAACAAAATTAACAATTTCTCGCAATCTTATTTTGAAAAAATGACCTTAAATTAGAGGTATTTTTGATAGATTGACATTGAAATTATATAGCGATCGGTTATAAAAGTAAGGAGAAGAGTCCCTAATTTCGTTGCGGGATCCAAGACAGTTGAATCGTTTCTCCGGGACTCGTCGATCTTCATTGCCTCGGCGCTTTTCTGGTGGCCTCCACTGTTAATTCTGGATTTCAGGAGTTGCAGTGGACGGGAATAGTGTGGCTTGTCCCCAGAAGAGGTTCTCTGGACGTGTTTAGAAATATCTTTGATTGGTAGATCGTGGTTCGATGCAATCCTAATCACTCAATCAATTTGTTTTGTACTTAAAAACTTTCTCATCTGTACATACTTGCAATCAGCATCCTTCAAATAGTTCCCACAGAGATGATCTTATTACACCACAGATAATAAGATTAATAACATTGTACAATTTATTATTTCTTAACATATTGGCTTATTGCCTATTATTATAATACTATTACTTGCACAACGGATAGTAAATTATATTATTATTTTAATTCAATATTACTTTTTGTTGCAAAAGTGCGACGAACGTGTTTATTAAGGTAATTAGTTAGATTATCATTTAGTGTTTGTTAAATGGTATTATCTATATCTATAGTCTATAGATACTTATATGTATTATAATATAAAGAGGAAATATTTGATTGTTTGTTTGCAATAGGCTCCGAAACTACCGATTTGAACAATTATTTTACTGTTGGGAAGGTACACTATCCCCGGCTGACATAAACTATATTATATTTGAAAAAAATAGGAATTCATAGGAAAAATCACGCGAGCGAAGTCCCGAGAAGATTGCTAGTATTTAATATAAATAAATGCACTTTTCGTGATTCCGATACTTTTGTCTTTAAAAAAGGAGATCTTGTTTAATTCTTATAATAGCCAGATTCATAAGGAATTCTATCTACTCTTCTACACTAATATTATAAAGAGGTAAAATTTGTATTTTTGTTTGTTTGTTTGTAATGGATAAACTCAAAAACTACTGGACCGTCTGGACCGATTTTAAAAATTCAATCATCATTAGAAAGCTACATTATCTGCGAGTAACATAGGTTTTATTTTATATTATTTTAAAGCTAATACGCTATATTCTTGTAACATCACGCTACCACCCACGGGAGCGGAGCAGTAACCATAGATGTAACTATGGCGAAAAAATCGTGGGCAAAAGTTAGTGTTTTATTAAAAAATAAAAAAAAAACACAAAGTTGCTGATATCGAAACATCGTTGTTTTAACACATTTTTAACTCAAACAAGACCATTTGGACCATGTAACATTGTCGTAAAAATACTGGCCACTCGATCTATAAAAAAAATTGGTCATATTTGGTAATACTTTACTTACAAAACAATTTGAACCTTTCCTGCACAGCGCGAAGATTGAAATTACAGTAGCTCGACTTTAAAAATTCGAATTTCTTACAGCTGCATTCAGATAACGACTTTATTTTTACTAAGTTTAGGTCGCTTTTCTTAAGTTGTGTAGGTTTTCTACATACTAGAGTTGCGGTAGAATAGTAAGGTTATCGATTCGCAATGCTTGTAATGTAATATCGATGTCATTGACTCGATATACGGTGTTATATTGCTAAGGTTTATATCTCGAGCACTCACTGACTTTGATTTCTAAGTGGTTAGTTTCTGACTATTATTATGTGCTATACTTTTACTGAAACGCTTGTTATGACCCAGCAGTTAAGAAATCCGTCTAGCATGCATGAGGTTGTGAGTTCCATAGAAGGTAGCTACCAGTGAGTCTCCTTAAATTCATATGTACTTTCTAAGTTTATTATTGACATCGGTGAAGAAAAACATCGTGAGGAAACCAGTAGGCTTACTCTTGAACAAAATCGAGAATGAGATTGGAATCGACTGCATGTTTGACTACAGCGATTGACATGAGGTTGCCATACAAATGAAAACGTAAATAACCCAATTTTAAAATATTAAATAACTCGTTAATTCTAAAAATAAATGTCTTCTTATATTTATTGGAATTGAAACTGGATCGGATGTACATGTAATGTCGATTCCAATCTCATTCTCGATTTTGTTCAAGAGTAAGCCTACTGGACTTACAATAAGTCTGAATTCTGAAATCACCAATCTGCCTTCATCAAGCGTGGTGATCAATGCTCGTGCCTTCTCTCTATGATAAGATGCCCTGCAGTGGGTTATTTACTTCTACTAAATGTACCTACTTTAAGTATAATTCTCTTCTAATTATTAATAGTTGAATGTTAACCAAAACTGCTTCGATTACTACTGATTTTCTGTTTATTTAAGTAGTCTTTAACTAGTATCACATTGAGTACCCACTGCATGCCGAAAAAACCAATCAAACGACATTCACTGAGGCTTCATTGACTCTTTTGTCATATCTATTTTATGCAAAAGCAGCAATGAACATCACTTTCATACATTGATTCGTAAAAACGAGCATGTGGAGGGATACAGGTACGTATTCAGGTCATTGCAAATTGATTGTCTCGGCAAGTATTTCAAATCAATTGGGAGCGGTCCTAAAGTTAAGAAAATAAAGTTATTTTAACCATGAGAATGTTCTCTGCTACGATTGTTATTGGTACTGGCTTTTGGCATTCGCGAGAATGTCTTTTATTACGTGATGCTTTTTTTTTAAAAAAAAAAAGTAGTCTAAAAGGTTAGGAAATTAGCCGGAACAAACAGATAGACATAAAAAAATGAAAAATGTTAGTAGAATTGCTTCTCTAGTATTTTGTAAAATATCATATTTTAAAGTTCATAAATCTATGCCGTCAGTTTCTTTTCGCCAACTAATAAAAACGAATGTTTTCCACACTCACAATAGTCCTAATACTTTTCTAATCTTTCTAATTGTTTTAATGTGATTAAGAAATCTACATTACGTTAAAATATCTATATGGATCTTAATCATTAGGAAAGATAGTAAAAAAAAGAAAAACTCCTTGTCATGACTTTTATTAATAAACGAATATCTAAACAGATGTCACAAAAAGAAACCTTATTACAATCCCATCAGTAATCTTATACCTTAATAATTATAAATCTAATCTAAACTCAAATTTCCCCCAAAGGAAATCAACTTTCGTGTGTGACGAGGGAGCCGGTGCGGTGTAAGTTACACGGCTTACACGTCCGTCTCGGTCGGTGGACAAGCCGCGACTGATCAGGTTACGAGTACATGAGCGGGTACATGCGCATACGCACCAAGGCGTAGCGTTGGTAGTTGTGATTTTAGGCTAGATTTTCAAGTTATGTAATGATTTAGGAATTGTAAAATCTACGTTGAGGTAATGGTAATTTTTTTTCACTGTGAATAATAATTTCCTACCGACAAAAGTCAAAGTCATGCAGTCCCTCTTCCCTTTTCTGCCAACAAACTGCTTTGCAGTTTGGCAGAGGTAAATGTCATGTGTAAAAGAATTATTTTTGTGAATAAACACTTTTTTCAATTTCACTCACTTTCATAAGTCCATTGGGACAGCAATCAAGGCTGGGCAGAAATCAGGCGCAGGACCAATGGCTTTACGTGCTTTTTGAGGCACTGCTGATAGAAGAACTCAATAACTAAACAAATTAACAGTGTTATTGGATTTTTTTTTTACTGAGAAACATATAAATGACCTTATCATACATATTAAAAAGCCACACACAAATCTGTAGGAAGATGAAACAGTAAATGTTGATATTAGTTATAAAGGAGATGATCATTGGCAAACAGCACATCATTTGTCTTTCCCGTCTCAAACAGTAATGAACCGTGCAAATTAGTATCACAGATAATATCTTTTCGCAATATAATTTAAAGTATTTCAATCGCCATATCCCAATATTTTATCGAGTCATTGAACCTCAATTCGAGCATAACCATCAATCGTAAATCTTTAATCAAACTCATCGGAATTGCGATTGATTTGTAATAGCAGATCAAATAAACCAATTAATTGTTCTTACATAATAGTTGTTGTAACAAAATCGTTAATTAATCATCAGCTGATCGACTTTCGTTGCGATTACGGTGTTTCAAATATCCGGTTTCCGTTTCATTTGAAAAAAATCGCTGACCATAAAATAATTGAATTGTATTTTATTTTTGCAAACGTAAGTTGAAGGATTTCGTAATGTGACGTCCATTTATATACTTATTTATATTGTAAGTTAAAGAGTGTGTTTGTTTGTTAAGGAGTTTGTAGTTAGAAACAATAGTTTGCGGTAAATATCTCTTTTATTCAAATTCTAGGCCATATTACATTAAGCTATGTCCAACGGAAAGTGGAGCAGTAATCAAAGAAAGAATGAAAAAGGTTTATTTGACACAGGCCATGTGGCAGGCACACAAAAATAATAAAAACAAAAACGCAATAAAAGGCATTGTTGTGTGAAAAGACATTACTTAACGCGGGTGAAACCACGGGGTATTGCTAGTAAAGAATAAAGCAAGCTTATATTGTAACATGAATCCAACCAAGCTCTAATTACTACGACAAAAATGAATATGGTCGCGTTACCATCTAAAATGTCATCATAACATCACGCCTGTAATCCCCGAAGGGTTAGGCAGAGGTGTACCCATTAGTACACCCACATTTCGCCAGTTATGTTTTTAGTCCCATGTAATAGGGGGCGAGCCTATTGCCATCAACCGGGCACAAATCCAGACTCCGAGGCTGCTACTAAGAAATTCCTGATGGAAAAACCTAATAACACTGCCCGACCTGGGAATCGAACCCAAGACCTCATGCACAGCAGTCGCGCTTGCGACCACTAGACCAACGAGGCATGCCTAAAATGTGGTTTTATTTTTAATGTAGTTATGCATTAGGTACCTCTACTGAGGAAAATGACGCGGAAAATGGGTTAGGTAATGCTGGGCACTGTCTGTTAGTTTTAAACATTATTAGAGAATTTTTCTTTACAGGCAAAAGTTGTTCTCTTTATCTCAAGTTACTTTATTATAAAGGTGATCCATAAAATGAAGTAAAACAGAAAATTTTGAAAGCCTCTGCATGGTCTTTTCAAATCACCCCCATGTATGATCAGCGATTATTTATAGTTTAGGAGCTAAACGTTCCTTTAATTATTATTTTTGGAAAGTTCTCACCTGACGGATTCGGATTTACCAAATTTCTCTTCAGGTTGTAAATCCTTAAACTACGGTCTACGATTAATAAAATAAATCTTATCATCACCTAAAGTAACTAAAACTTTCTTGAAAGGGGGAAAAAATGAGAGTAGAAAACATGACCAAGTAAAATAAAATATTAATTTGTTATGTTATCATGGGTTGTTGTAAGTTCGCCACAAAAATAATTCCCCACGAAAAAAGTTTTGATCATCCTGTTCTCCTAGTACTTTCTGTTCAGATTCCACGTTGTGTCCTTGTTTTCGGTAGTTTTGTGCTGGATTTTATTATTTAATTGTTCTGCTATCCGTGCGGAAAATAGAAAAAGGGCGAATTTACAATATCAAAAATAAAAAAAAAACCAAAACTTTTGGCTAATTTATACATACTTTTTTTCATGGGGAATTATTTTTGTGGCGAAGTTATCATCCCAGCTACTCGTTAATACAATGAAGTAGGTACCTATGTAGTAAGTACGTATAACAAAGGCGCGTGTTGTTCATGTATTTGGACAACATAAGCACAATTATGAACTAATGCTTTGTTATAATAACGTGACAATAAAGTCGTTATAAATACGAACTGTTCGTGTTCCCCGAAATATTGTATACCTATTGCTAGGTAGGTTATGTATGTAAATTATTGTAATATATTATGTAGTATGGACTAAGATCCGAAAGTTGTAAGTCATGTCATCTTGAGTTTTTAAAAGTAGAATTAGCTGTCTGGGTTAACTTACCTTTAACCATAATGTTCACTAGATTTTTTTTTATATACATGGTAATTGAAAATATACCCGAAACTTAAAAGGGGTCATTGTACTCATCATTATGAACAACTTTTACTATGGGACCAACCCGGAAATCATGAAAAAAACAGCTGATCCATACATTATGATCTTATTATGAAGAATTTTTGTAGGGAACAGCAGTTTTTTTTTTCATAATTTCAGTTTTGGTCCCGTAGTAAAAGTACAACAACTTTTAAGGTTTCGAGAAGATCTTCAATTACCCTTTTTAAAAAAATATATCTAGTGTACATTATGCTTAAAGGTAAGGTAAACCCAGAGAGCTAATTATACTTTTAAAAACGTTTTTAATAATTTGCTAGTTCTATGTTATCATAACCGTCAGTCGTAGTGACGTTCTGTCAATTACTTCTTAATTTAAATCAGTATTTATTTCATAGGCATAGACAACCATAATGAGGTTGTATCTGACCCAGCCAGCCAGAGCCTTAACAGTAAGTACCTCGTTCACCAAAACCATATGCATTGTGTACTATTTAGCGAGTAACACATAATTGGCGATAGTTTTCAAAACTAGAGGATGTTTGGTTACGTGCCGCGTACAGTTACATTGTGGTGCTCATTCATGATGCAGTTGGAAACTATTCCAAAACAAACAAGTAGGTACATACTTGTACTAAATTGGACTGTTCGGGGAACTGCGTTTTGTTTTTCGTTGTTTAGTTATTCTATGTATACCAGTATACCTTTACCTATTAAACTAAAGTTATAAAGGTAAAGATTTTTTGTTTGTTCGTTTAGTCTCTGGAATTACCAATCAGATTGGATAATTTTTTATATGATAGCCAGATTCCTTTTGTCCTCGACTAATTCCGCGTGGAAGTTCTATATATCGAACTTGCATACAAACTTCCGCAACCCTTTTCACCGCCTTAGGGGGTGATTTCCGGGATTAAAACTATTCTATGTCCTTTCCCGGGTTTTAAACTATCTCCATGCTAAATTTCATTAAAATCGATTCAGCGGTTTAAGCGTGAAGAGGTAGAGAGATACAGACAGACATACTTTCGCATTTATAATATTAGTATGTATATAACATGAGGCCACGACCCAAGGGACGGAGCAGTAATCAAAAACCCTTACCTCTCTTTCGTTCAGAAGTCCTCACCACTATTGTATAACAAACCCGTAACAAATACTGGCAGTTTTCAGCCGTGACCCACTTATCTATAGGTTACATCAACAGTTACAAGTAACACTGCCATTTGTAATTATACGTAACACCAGTGTTCCGATGTAGTGTGACCAATCTTTAATTATAGATGAACAATACCGGTACTTATGTCTTGTAAAATGTTGGTGAGAGTCTGGTGTAGCGACACGTATGTACTTCTTAGATGTAGGTAGAAGTGTACAGTTGTATACCAAACGTTCGCAAGTATAGTTAGAACTATAGTATGAATGGTGTCAAAGAACAAAGCCGAAAGTTACATGTGCACACGTCTTCTGCACTGTCCACTGTGAGGTCTTGAGTTTGATTCCCAGGTCGGGCAAAGTGTTATTGGATTTTTCCATTACGAATTTCTCAGTAACTGCCTCTGATTTCGGATTTGTGCCCAGTTGATGGCAAGGCTCGCCTCCTAATACATGGGACTTAAACATAACTGGCGAAATGTGGGTGTTCTAATGGGTACCTCTGCCTAACCCTTCGAGGATTACGGGCGTGATGTTATGTTATGTTAACAGCATAGAATAAATAATTACAGTTTAAACCTCTTTTATCTGATTGATCTTCCCTTTCTACGCTACAAAACCTTCAAATAAAACTGTCGGTAAATAACTAAGCGTACAGACGATTAAATTGACGTGTGTTAGTTTAAATCTCGGTTCAAACACGGAATAGCAAAGAGACCGCAGCGCCACGTAAAGCGATCTTAACTTTTCCATTTTTATTGACACCATAACCGCATCCTTTCCGCTTTTAGAGATCCGTGTGTCATGTGGGATATCATTTCATGTTATTTTTACTGTAGATAAAATTTTTGTAACGTTTAAGAAAAAATCTTTATAAAACGAAATATTTAATTAAAAATGATATGGCTTTTTGTAATTTTATTTTTGTGGTTGTTTCTGAAAACAGCAAAATGTTTTATTATAGTATTTTTTATAAACCATTGTGGTTTGAAAAGTGAATTCAGATATGTTTATTATTTATTTTAAGCATACCTGACAATGAAATTGTGATATGGAATTCTTAACATGATGTTTGCAAGGCAAAATCTGATTGATCAATCCTTAAAAAGAGCTACATCTGCCAACAAACTGCTTTGCAGTTTGGCAGAGGTAAATTTCGTGTATAAAATAAGTATTTCTGTGAATAAACACTTTTTTCATTTCATTTCATTATTTTGTATTATATGAAATGCTAAAAAAATAACCTTGTTAATTGCTATGACGGTAGACGAAAAACGTAACCATATTATTAATTTTCTCATTTAAAATAATCGATACAAAATATGCCAAACGGATCAATCACATAAACAAAATAATGGTAACTCGGGAGGGTCCGTCCCGGTCGAATGGTCACCCTGACTGTTACCACAATCGGGTCGTGGTACCCTCTGAGTATCAGTTACATGTATGTATGTCATACTATCCTGTGATAAGATGAGAAAGTACTCGTATGATTGTAACATCACGCCTGTAATTACCGAAGGGTTAGGCAGAGGTGTTTTACCCATTAGTACACCCACATTTCGCCAGTTGAGTTTAAGCCCATGTAATATGTGGCGAGCCTAGGCACAAATCCAGACTCCGAGGCTGCTACTCAGAAATTCCTGATGGAAAAACGCAATAACACTGCCCGACCTGGAAATCGAACCCAAGACTTCATACTCAGCGGTCGCGCTTTTCGGCCACTAAACCAACCGTAGACCTTATGATCAATCCCTACTAATCCAAACTATAATATTATAAATGCGAAAGTTTGTCTGTCTGTCACGCTTTAATGATTAAACCACTGAACCGATTTTGATACAGGATTAATGTTGAGTCTCATTTGACGGGCGTGTTGGTCTAGTGGTTTGTGGCCCTGACTGCTAAGCCGGAGGTCGTGGGTTCGATTCCCACCCAAGACAAACTTTGTGTGATGAGCATGATTGTTAGTTCTGTGTCTGGGTGTGATTTATCTATAATATGTATGTATTTATAAATAATATAAGTATGTATATCAGTTGTCTGGTTACCATAACACAAGCTCTGCTTAGCTTGGGATCAGATAGCCGAGTGTGAGTTGTCCCAAGATATTTAGATATTTATTTCAAAACTGAGGCGTCTAAACATTGAAGTAAAACTATAATTACTATTTATGCACGGTATTCGTTGAAAGCAATTTTATATTAAAATTATGCAAGTGAAACTAATAATTACGAGATGATGAAAGGAAAATTTTCAAGCGATTGCTTAAAGTATTACGATCTTAAAATCGAGAGCATTTTGCTCTCATCATCTTCCTGCCCTTGTCCCAAGTTATTTGGGGTCGGCGCAACACGTTTTCTTCTTCCATTCCGTCCTGTCAGCCGTCATGCAATCACTGACTCCTCTTTCATTCATGTCCTTCTTCACACAATCCATCCATCTTTTCTTTGGTCTTCCTCGTGCTCTCCATCCATCCACATTCATATTCATAACTCTCCTGGTCACATGCGTTTCATCCCTCCGCTTCACATGCCCATACCACGACAAACGATTCCCTTTCAACTTTTCTGTCACTGGCGCTACTCTCAGACTTCCTCTTATGTACTCATTCCTGACCTTATCCATTCTGGTCACTCCACACATCCATCTCAACATTCTCATCTCCGCTACATGCAATCTTTTTCAATCAATCTGCCTATCGCTAATACCACGCTTTTTCACAAACACGACACTCAAAGAAAATTGTGAAATTCATCTGTCGTGCTCTCGATGACAATGATTACGTTATCAGCTCCTCCATCATCAGCATGACCAACATAATCTGATCTCCACGCCAATACAAATTACACAACACCACAGATCATGACAAAATGGCGATCATAACGTTCCACATAGATTGACAGGTACTACAAACGTTTACTATCTTTTACCCGTTGTAATAAAGTCGGTTTTGAAATGCATATCAAAATAATTGGTTTAACTAAATTAGGATTGCGATAGCTTACGATATTTCGCTGAAGATTATGTGTTAGTATGTAATGAACGTTTATTTTACTGCCAATCTGAATTTACGTCAATTTTCA
The DNA here is from genome assembly GCA_949774945.1 of Hoplodrina ambigua. NCBI lineage: Eukaryota > Metazoa > Arthropoda > Insecta > Lepidoptera > Noctuidae > Hoplodrina > Hoplodrina ambigua. Next base: position 11,882,647 of record OX458983.1, read on the forward strand.
TGCTTGTCAAGTTGAAAATGTATGATCTACATGCAGATTGCTTAGGTAATAATGAGGCCAAGTAAAATATCTAAATTAGATTGGCCAAGTTATACTTATTCCTTGGGTAATCTGATTTATGTTCATAGCTTCATTTTACCTGCATAATTTGTCTTCTAAAATCCCGGACACACAGCGGTCAGATATTGTAGTTAGTGTTAATTTAGATTATATTGAAAAATGTGCATAACATACTCCCATTTTAGATTGAAATAGGTACTGTTGTTTGTTTATTAAACGTACCAAAATACCATTTCGGCGCTAAATTTGAACTTAGCTGGCATAAGTTGAAACCTATTCATATGTTAGCTCTTAGATTGTACTCGACTCTAAGAGCTTTCCTATGTCATGTTATATCACTGTTGATTTATGTTGAAAAGTTCGCGCAAAATATCGTGTGGTCCTTTGGCACACACATAGAAATAACACATAGGACCATTTTTATTCCGTTTTTTGTATCCATGGGATAATTTAGTGCTTTGGCTTAACTCTGAAGTCGATGCAAAATCTAGTTTCTTTCATATTTTAGTGTACTTGCAACCCCTGAATGATGAGGATAGGCGCATAGGATTAAAAGTCAACTTCTATAACCTCACTCGTAAAGGCTATAAGCCCACAAGTACTAGAATAAACCATTTCTATTTTCCTATATCAACATAATTACAGTCTAAGCATACAATCCCACGGAAACTAAAAGGTCTTACAAATAGGGAACAAATAAATAGCTAATTGTTTGGTAGAAAGTTGTACGATGCACGACCACGATCGACGGCGTAAATGGCTTCAGACCGACTGTCTGACTGACGTAGGCGCTTTAGACTTAAATGGAGCTGATTTACGTAAAAAGGGCTTTTTGTTAGACGAAAGAGAGGTTTTGTTTTTTTTGGTCCTTAGGAGCGCAGGGTTAAAACTTTTGAGTCTTGCGTTTGGTCTAAATCCAGAGCCTGTGCTATTCCTGTATTCCTTATGAATCTGGCTAAAAAGCTTTTTGTATATAAAAGTTTTTTTCTAATGCGACTGGCAGTTCAAGGGATTAACATAACATAACATCACGCCTGTAATCCCCGAAGGGTTAGGCAGAGGTGTACCCATTAGTACACCCACATTTCGCCAGTTATGTTTATAGTCCCATGTAATAGGGGGTGAGCCTAATAAAAAAAGAACCAATAAAAAACTTATTTGCTTTATTAATATATAAATTGCACATAATGCAACATAGTCAATTCAATCAAAATGACTAAACGATTTTCACTCTAGAATAATTTGTGCAAAAATATTATCTGTGCCTTCAGAGATCACTTTCTAAGCAAACACTATCATTACGCTTAGCTCGGGGGGTGTAAGCACTGTAATTGTGATGCTTGATAGTAAAACCCGCCACTTTCACAAGAGCAATACCCTTGTTGCTATGGTTACTATGCTTACATTTCAGTTGAGGCAAGCTTTTCGATAAATTGGAACAAGGGCCTGAATTTCTGACTTTGTGAGCTGTGATATTATAGGTTAGTGTTCATAATTATTATGAAAATCATTAGTAATATTGAACATAGTAAGAAAAATGTTGAATTAAAGAGATTTGCTTTTATACTCCATTTATTATAGCATTAGAAAAAAAGCGGCTAAATAACAATAACAAATAAGGTTATATTGTTGAAAAAACTGCATTTTCGTCATTTTTATATTTATAATGTATAGTCTATACCTATAGAATATTGTATCAGGCCTAAGTTAGTACATAGTCCTAATCTACAATATGAACTACCATTCTGTAAGCCCAAGTTTTTCAGGCCTAACCAAGTCCACAAATGATACTTACATTCAAAACTAAACAAGCAAGTAACAAAACAAACCATCCAATGTATCTCTAACTTATCCATTTCTCCGGCATCCCACGTTCTGAGCAAAACACGGGAATGTCCTGGTCATGACATAGCCAGTTCTTACGTGCGATCTCCCCATAAACCAAGGCATTGCGGGCCGTGGCTAGCATGGTGTTATGATAGAACGCCTTATTGGAACGCGGCTGCGCCATATTCGGAAGGGTATCTATGGTTTATGTGATAAGAATAAGCGAGTTTTGATCACATTGGCGTTAATTCTGGCAGGGTCCTGATAAGATGAAACTTGTTTAAGTATTTAGTTCAATTGTTATAGAATATTTATCCTAAAATCTGTCTTGTCATACTTAATTAAGTCACTTTTGAGTAATACAGGATATTATGTAGGTACTTAATAATAGAAACGACAAAATTATAGTCTATGTACCATTTGTCAATTAATTTGTTAATTAATCCTTACCTTAGATAGACATGTCATGAAATTTTATGTCTTATTATATCCTCAAGGAAATCCTCCTCCTCTATCCATTAAAAAGTGTACTTGTGTACAATAATGCATAGACTTTAAATACATATTAATCAATAACTTATATCATTAAGTTCTCGTCTCAAACTTCCTGGTCCTTCAATACTACAATTAATTGACGTCTTTCCCACAAACCGCTAACGTTTTCACCTTGAACAGATAATTAATTCCATATTTGTCTTACACAACAGGTTGTGTTCCTAGATCGTGTACACCATACGCCATGGGGAATGGCTTTACGTCATTTTTGTTACAGCCAACTTGATATTTTTGCCTCACGCAATCGTAAATGTTTCTGTCCATTTCTGGAAGATTGCTGTAATCGTTGATATTGTATTTGATAGAGATAGTTGTGGAAGGATTGAAACGATTCCATGTTGGTTTAAGGAATGGTGTTAGTTTTTATTGGTCCTTTGATTCGGAATAAAGAGTTTCTGAGGATTTTATTGATTTTAGGTGTCTGATTTCTAATGGGCTTGTTAAGTGTTTGTGACTCACTTAAATGTAATGTGATATCATTAACGTCACTTTCATCATGTCATTTTTATGACAGTGATTTGATAAATCTTAATTTAGACTTGTAAAGATTGCAATTAATTTATTACTACAATAAAGAACAAAATGTTGTTGGTATTTTATCGGCGCTTTACAAATTTTATACTGCTATAATGTAGCAGAGGAAATGATTATGCAAACACATCGAAGTAGAATATTGAGTGTAATACCCCGATACAAGTGAGAGTTAGTATTTCTAAGATATTTTCTAGCTCATAACCAATCGGTAGCTACAACCAGCAGTTCATTAAGCGTTCGTTTTAACAGCACGCAAATACGAGTATATTTTCTAAGAATGCAGCTACCTACGTGTCTCGTAATTGTAGCTTCTACCGGGCAGTACGTTTTACTTACGACCGTCCGTAATTTAGGATTTACTAAGTATCCATCGGAGACTTTGTGCTGAGTCCAGGTAGGCTATTAAGAGTTTTACAGGCAGTGGTTAGGTTTAAAAGTTGTTATAATTATGAGGTCGTCTTTTAATTGGTTTGATGTTTTATCTAGAGACTTAATTGCGTATTTAGACGTACATAAATACCACGTTTAATCACTTCTAATTTGGGATTCTCCAGTAAAATTTTCGACTCCATCATGATATCCATTGCCCACTTAAGATCCATTGAAATTCCTCAGTTTTACAATAGACAATATAATACAGCAGTTTCAAAACAAATGCCAAAATACCTAATCTTCAACTAATAAAGTGAGCATAAAACCAAAATATTTGGGCGTAGGCGCATGTTTGCAGTTGATTGTTTAGTCGACGATATCGTCACTTGTTTTGAAAACAGTGCCATGTTTGTTGTTTGATTAATACTTCGATTGTTTAGCTTCATGTTGTTCACAATATGCTTTGGTCTTTGTTGACGAAAATTTGGTCCTTTTAACATTGTGGAATTTCATGCTGACATCAACGCGTAATGCGCGTATAATTGTTAATTCCTTTAACTTTGTAAATCAGTTCAACTATTCCTATTTCTTCTCATTCTCATAGCTTTAATATTTAATGAAGCAGGAACACTATAGTCTGCATTGTTAACCAAAGGCTTCAGTATCAATACAACAACTTACACTAATTAATTTATCGTCTTCCGATTACAATTGTAACATTGTAATTCCTAAGCAGTTTATTGTTATGTAGACCACAATCTAATCCGGCTACATTAACAGTAGTGCCTTAAGAGTCAATTCCGATACAACCATCAGCGCTTTCTCAGCCGTATCTTGTAGCTCTGAGATTAGAAGGTATTGTATTTCAATCCCTTGATAGTACTCCATTCCTTTAGCGATAGGGAATAAGGAGCCGTGGAGGAAAGCTTTGTAAATAGTAGTCCTGTGATAATGGTCTTTGTGGAATAGTTTGTCGGGGAAAGTTCAACTATGCAGTACTAGTTTCTGACGCTAAGCCTTTAATTGAAACCATTTGTCCTATCCGGACTTCTTTTGTTTGTTCATTGGTACTTTATATTACTGGGGCATAGTACCCATGATGTAGCACAGTTTGTATTTACAGATGTGAATCTACTGCTTTATAATTAGGTGGGTCACTAGCCATGTAGCCTCATACCTTGCAATTCTTGCTTCTGCTTACCCATCCAGTAGATTGATTATTAGCTTCTTACTAAATCTTAAACTATCGTCTTCGGCCAACCGAAGCTAAATACAAACCATGAAATAGACAATTTTCATGCTTAATGACTTGGATCTAAAATTTGCAAATTGTACCAACTTTATCCTGCTATAAGCCCAAACTGAGTCGTGACGCGTGGGCATACATCACGACCTCAGTATTAAGCACTGCGTGGGCGCATGCTGGCTTATACACGTATGTTTTACAGACATTAAGATAAATTGTAGGCTTTTGTTACTAAATGTTCTTTTATTTGTTTTGCTACCTACTCAGTGTCTTAGGTCATGGAAAGTGTCTTTCGACACATAGGCATCAATTGGAACTATTTATTTTTGCTATTGTCACGCGTCAGTACTGGAATACGCACGTGATCATAGTACCGGTTGGGGTTCTAACTACCGAAATAAGAATACTCACTAATTTCCATGTTATTATAAAACCCGCCTGACAACTATATGAACTGACTGTCAAGTCCTTTCGTTTTATTTTCAAATCCTGCTAATCTCAACTGTTTAGATTTCACTATTAAAATAAAGCTAAACCAGCCAGAGTCTCCATCGGCAACCCAAAGTATAAATCGATAGATTAACTAAACTATTAGACTAGTTACATCAAGATCTATTCAGTAGATACAGTTATAATGTCTCTCTATTGGTTGAAAGGTGTCCACAAACTGTTTAACATTCTAAATTGATGTTGAAGTGTTGTCAGAACTCGTAATTAAGAGGCTTAAAGGATTTAAATAACTTGATTGGTTCTTTACTTCCTTGATCATCAATGGTGACACTTTGCAGGTTGCGTGGGATTTAATGTGGCTAATCTTAGCAAAGAATTTTTACCATATTATTTGTAATAACTATAGATTTAAAACATGAATTCAAGGAAGTAGCTATACATTATATGATTATAACCATTTTGGACGTATTTCTGAGAACTGTATTGTTTTTAAAGCACTCTTCTCTTATTATATTGTATCATTTTTGATTGGAAAATTCGGTTATTTTCATTTTAATCATTCGACTATTTCGTAAGGTAAATCGATAGTATAATTGCTTTAAATATCGTAATCAATGACAAGCATTGTCGTTGTGTCATAGCGTTTCTCTTTCTTTTCTCAATTTAATGTAATAAATAATTAAATTTCAATGTAATAGATTGATTTGATTGGTCAAAGCGCGTATCAAAAGACCAATATTTTTCAAACTGTGTATTAGGTTTAACAGAACAACATAACTCATTTTTTATTCATTGGTCATAATAATTCAGAAATCTTTTCTGGTAGCCAAATGTTTCACATCAAAAAGCCACCAGATAGTTCTAATTACAACACTAAAATTACTCAGTACTGCATTACACCTTCCATATCATATTGCGACCTGTCTCCTGAACGTTCACAACTGTTACCTGTTCATACGATATCTTGACTGAGGACGAAGTACTTGAGATGCTAATTTACACCGTGAGCGTTTGAGATAAGGTTCAAATTTACCTGTGTTAATGATCTTTTTAATGAGGACCAAGTGCTTGACAGACTAATTTGTGCTTTATATGTTTGGGGTAAAGTTGAGATTTGTCAATTATTGTCTTCATTGTACACGGTCCAGGTGGTAGTGTCGTTTTTCTTTTTGAGAATTATGATGTTTTAGTACTATTATGTTTTATTCGTTTTATTTTATCTTCTACATAAAACGCAACAAAGGTACGATTTCCATTATTGTCTTCTAGCTGTAGATTGAAACTAGGTTAAACCTTATCTAGATAAAACTCTCTCTTCTTATCTTGTCTGTGCTATAAACCCAAAATGCTTATGAACACAGATTCTGCCCACATTTGAAACATATTCAAAATCAAGATTAACGAAACAAAAATGTATTACATAACCCCGGGCTAAAACATGTATAAAAATAGTTTTCTTCAGTCTTACATATGGCTTCCGTCACTTTTCAAATCCTTCTTCTAATTATCTTCCATTAAAAAGATGACCCAATCAAGCCCAAGCAAGTAGCCCTAGTACTTATACGTCATCTTTTTCATTCACACCTTAAAACATCTATCTTTTTCAGTCCTACATCATCAAACGTTCCAAGTCTACATACCTATCATACGAGCTATAACTGCATCATCATCATTTAAATCATTGGGCTTAGTGTTATTGGGTTTTTCGATTAGGCATTTCATTTGCCCGAATGATGGCAATAGGTGCGAGACGCAGACGCAACTTTATTGGATTTTTTAAACGGGAAGTTTTCAGTATCGGTACGAATCTCTGTTTGGATCTGTAGCTCGGTTGATGGCAACAGCCTTGAGATCCATTCATGAGTCGCGAAATGAGAGTGTGTTTTTGTGTCGCCTCTGCTTTACCCTTCGTTGGAAACGAGCGTAATCTTATGTTTATGTAAATGATGAATATCAAAACGCGTCCAACCATCAACACTTTCTTCACCAACTTTCTTAATCCCTACAGATCCTATTAACAGACCACTTACATACATTACCATTTGTAATATTTCGTACCTATCCACAAATTCATTTGCTATTCATATATATCTCGGTAAAACTGCTAGATCGAATGCTATCGACCCTCGTCTGCCACTCGGCAATTTAATTCCTGTTTTATCTACCTGATAAATGGTAGATAACAATGTGTGCTGGAACGAATGTGCAGGTTTATTTATAGGTGCATTCCTTGCAAATGTGTCAGTAGTAAATATTGGAAATTTAACGCCTGTGTGCTGTTTCCTTATTGGCGGAGTGCTGTTGCATGGAATATTTGATAGATGATTTGCGTCGTGGTTTGAATCCTTAATTTTTGTATTGAAGTTGGTTGTAGGTTTGACTTCCCCATTGGTCTCTTTAAATATGTACTTTAAATGTATTTCTACCGTCAATTCCTAATTTGTAATTTAAATTAGTTTTTTTATAAGGTACATTGCAATCACATGTAATTACGTATGACTCGTAAAACTGTACGTAAAACATTGATTTTAAAAGAGTACGTGCGGAGTTTCTTGCCTATACTTCTCCATACAAAACTACCTTTTGGAAGGGGCAACTAGATTCAATTCAATTTTTTTTTTCATTTAATGACGTTTAAAGGTGCCTTTAATGGCCTACTTGAAATAAATGATTTGACTTTGACTTCGATTCCTAAATTGAGAAAAAAGTGTTATTGTGGTTTTTCAATTACTAACTCTATAGCACCCCGGAGTTTGGAAGTTGGTGGTGTGACACCTTGCCTCGTAAAGCATGTAAAGCCGTTGATCCTGCGCCTGATCTCTCCCCGGTTGTGTCAGATTGCCGTCCCATGATCCCATCGGACTATGAGAGTGAGGGAATAGGGGGTACACCTGTGTTTGCGCACATATTTCTGCACTATAACATCTCAGTCCTGCGTACTTGCCTAGTCTTCATTGAGATTAGTCGCCATGACCGAAATCGATCTGGTGAATATTGTAATTATGGTTTCATCTATGCATTTATCAAAGAAGTAATTGATTAAGAAGTCACACACAGCCTTACAATGGCAAGATATTTTCGTTCAATCAATAATTAAACCCTATGATCTTTAAAAATAAATGCGCAGAATACTATATTAGAGACCCATATCTCTTTTGGCTTAATTGCTTTTATATGATGATAACCTTTAATAGAAACCACCATAGAGCAAAAAAAAACCCATACATAATTCAACTTCGTATCATAATCATAAACCATATTTATCTTTAATCTCGCCCCACACAGTCATAGAGAAAGATCTTGAAGGCACATTTGTCGCATAGTCGATCGACTAAAAAAGTTATGAATAATGAAACTGCCGTTAACGCGAAGTATAGACAAAACGACTGGAAGACATTTGCGTTAAGGACTGTTCACATTAGACTGGGTTGCGTCGCGGTTACTAGTCGCGCGGCTGGAGCTAGGCATGCGGTGTAGGGTTGTCACAGATTGAAATATTATCCGATATAATATAAATCAAATTGAAGTATGTTTGTAATAGCAAAATAATAATTATATACTAAATGCATATAAAGTAGATACCTACACGTAAAAAAAAAATTTTTTTTTGCTTTTTCTTTGTTGGTCTGTTTGTTTTGGCTAGACTACAAAACAGCTTTATTGATTTTAATGGGACTTTCAATAGCAGATAGCGGATGTTATAAGGAGTAACTATGGAGGTGGTTCCTTTTATTTTGGAAAAAACATTCGCGAAAAAAAATTAAACCACGGATATCCGACCTTCACGCGGTCAAAGTCACTGGCTAAGCTAGTTGTATGATGGTATTTTTTTTGTGCATAAGATTTGTGAATTTAAATAAATCCCCATAATCTAGACAGATGTCTTAAAACAGATAAAGATTGCAATTCTCAATCTTAAAAGCCATGTTTAAAATTCAAAATTGTTTGCGTCAATTGGTAATCCCGAAAGTGGTATCAATGATTTTGCTTACGTACGTACGGAATGTCATATCATTGTTTATAGATAAAAAGATGCAACTGTGTGGTCGTCAGCACATTCTTTAGCATCGATTGGATGTATGTGATCTTTTATTTGATAACAATTCAGTGTTATACAAAACTCAATAACAATTTGTATTCTCATGAGATAGGTACAATGATATTGTATCATACAAACTGTTATTGAATGAGATACTTCACAATATATAAAAACTAAAACTTAAATTATTTTTGTATTTGTATTGTCATTTAATAAATTTAAGATGTAGAAGAGGGAGATGTCTACAGGCATTTCTTCCTATGAGGATATTTGAAAATACAATAAATTGTTAATTAGCAAATTACTTAATCGAGCTTCAGGCAATATATTTTTACATTTCATCGCAAAGTTAATAAATGCCCTAATATTATCTCATGACTACGTTTATCCTAAAATTCTTCATACAAACTTTGGACCCCCGTTTCCGTTAGGGTGAATTTTAGAAAATCCTTTCTTAGCGAATGCTTACGTCATAATAAATATATGCGTGCCAAATATTAGCGCAATCCGTTCAGTGGTTTGAGCTGTGTGTTGATGGATCTAACAGTTAGTAACGGTTACTTTTCATTTTGAAACAATTGACTGTCATTCGAATTTCAAATATTCGCTCGATTTTTCCTATATTGGTGGCTGCCAACCCTGCTCCCGTAAGTCCTAGTCCACAGCATCGCATGTGTCTTACTGGAATAGTGACGACAAAAAACCACAGCGTCTTCCCATAACTTCCCGCCACACCGGTTGGTCGCCAATTAAAGGCGAGGGTGCGGTTCGAAAGCTAATGTCTCCGCAGTTAAGGCTACGTACATACATCACGGCTCAGCTGCAGATGCGGCAGAAAAGTAGGCCTAGTTTTTATGGCGTTTGGGAAAAAATGTGGTTAGTTATCATATAAAGTATGAATGGTTGGAGTTCAAGTTGCCTCCCAAGACTTTGTTAAGTAGGCTTTGTTTTTTTGTTGATCTAGTCTCCTATTTTTTGTTAGCACTCTCCCCTCGACTTCGTTCGCGTGATTTTTCTTACGGGTCCCTATTTTTTTAAATAATAAATATGGCCTATAACACTCTGTAATAACGTAGCTTCCAATTTGCCTTATAACCTCACAAACTCACAAAGTTTAGCTCTTTATAATATTATGATAAATGGGATTTTTCATCTTTATGAAGCCAGTTTGTTCTCAATCATGAGTCATTCAAAGACTGCCAAAAAATTTCCCGTCATAGGACTTTCTGCCGTAAAGCGGAGTCATTAAAAAAATCCTCTCACGATCAGAATTTAAAAAATGTACCTCACAATCACGTACTTGAGAGACAAGTACATGAAGTTGTAGTTGTCACACGGCTGCGCGGGCGCACGTAGCGGTTGCGACATAATCACGGAGTATGATGACAATACTCGACAATGCTCATGTTTCGAGACATTCCCACTGAATTCTGACGCGGAATGCTCCAATGTTGTGACAGACAGCGAGGAATTGAAATTAAAAACCACCTTGAGTTAATGACTGAATATTCAGTCGGTTTATTCTGGAAATATCTTCCTTAGTGAAGTGAGTTTAAGATGAGCTGTCATCGCATCCGGCGCTTAGGATTAAGCATTCACCTCAATCTCACTTCATTCCCTAACGAAGGTTTTTTACAGAATAACACCACTTTATCGTGGTATTTCTGAATACAGTATTACTTACATTCGATAGGTCGTTCTTCATAAACTGGGATGATTTACAATATTTAGTTTACCTCTCTGCCCGGAAGAGGTCGTCAAGATGTTAATTAGGCACTCACAGCATCACGAGTAACAGGAGCTATAACTTAACGAACTAATCTATTCTCCACAAGTCCATCAAACTTAATAGCTTCGCCCACACTGGCGCCACTCCCTTGTCAAACATTCATACCAAGGAATAATCAACAAATGGAGTGCCTACATTACATAGTCATAGATTTGGAAAGACTCGCCTAAAAAAAATCTCTCAAGCTTGTGTTATCGCCATGTCATACTGAACGCAGGATTAATATTGTTTACAGTTCGTAACTCCAAATCTTAACAGTCATTCTTAAGAGTGACAGCTAGGATAGCTGAGACACTCCAGACACTCCAGTGGCAAAGGGTCTATTAACGTGAATTGACCTAAAACAAAAATTTGACAATTTTTAAAGTATTACAAAGATAGGTAAAAAGTATAGGTATTTTTCTTTATTATGTTTTTAGTTTATAATACTTGTGCAGTGTGACTATATTATTTGGATATAGTAGACATCACTGATTAAACCATTTTTCAGTGGTGGCAGAGTAATAAGTAGCCTGTAGTGTTGCCCCGAGCTTCCGAAGGGAAACCGAGAGGAATCGAGTTATATGGACATCTCCCCAGACAATGAACGACACGTAGCACTTCATTCGTTACATACTCCATTCCCTAAAACCTGCCGGAATGTGCACGAGCGGCATATCGTGCAAAAATCCACGAATAACTGACGATCGTGCGCAGGCGACGCGTCACGTGATCGTACGTGCGCCGTAACGTTTTATGGACTACATGGGCAGTACGGCCACAGCTAATTGACTGCTGTTTACGTATTTGAGAGGTTTTAGCAAAAGTTTGTATGTTTTAATCCAAAATTATGAGCATTGTTATATTGTCCATAAGCTAAGTCCGCCTTATCATTTACCTACGGATTCAATTAACTTAATGATGCTGTAATGAACCATCCCACATCAAATTTTCTTCTGTATTTCGAAGTATGGAATGGTTTTGTATATTTTGTTGTAGAAGTTTTAAATGCTGCTGTTTTGTTCTGCTGTGCATGAGGTCTTGGGTTCGATTCCCAGGTCGGGCAAAGTGTTATTAGGTTTTTCCATCAGGAATTTCTCAGTAGCAGCCTCGGAGTCTGGATTTGTGCCCGGTTGATTGCAACAGGCTCGCCCCCTATTACATGGGACTTAAACATAACTGGCGAAATGTGGGTGTACTAATGGGTACACCTCTGCCTAACCCTTCGGGGATTACAGGCGTGTTGTTATTACTATAAAGTTGTACAACACGTTCTGAAAGCCAAAACTGTAGATCCATAATCGTCTAGACAGTATTCGAATCGCCGTTATCTACCCCGGCCAGCGGGGAGAGTGGAACCGGCGAGAGATGTCGTCCGGTGTCCCACAGGGATCGGTCCTGGGACCGCTTCTGTGGGACATCGGATACGACTGGGTGCTGCGCGCCGACCTCCATGACGGCGTCAGCGTGGTCTGCTACGCTGACGACACGCTCGTCCTGGCACAGGGAGAGTCGCACCAGGCGGCGGCCGACTTAGCGACGCGAGGGGTTGCGACAGTCGTCGAAAGGATCCGGCAATTGGGACTCGAGGTGGCATTGCACAAATCCGAGGCCATGTGCTTTCATGGTCTTCGAAACGCGCCACCGTCGGGTTTCCAAATAACGATGGGAGGGGTTCACATCGGCGTCGAGGCGACGATGAAGTATCTGGGTCTCGTCCTCGACAGCCGGTGGAGCTTCAAGGAGCATTTCCGACGTCTGGCTCCGCGATTGGACAGGGCTGGGGCTGCTTTTTGGCGGCTCCTGCCCAACCTCGGGGGTCCAGGCGCCTCCTGCCGGAGGCTTTACGCCGGAGTCGTGCGGTCCATGGCCCTCTACGGGGCCCCTGTGTGGGCCCCTACCATCAGGCGGCGGCCATCAGCCAAGTTGGTGGCATGCCAGAGGGTCATGGCCATCCGGATGATCCGGGGATATCGCACGGTCTCCGGCGAAGCAGCAAGCCTCCTTGCCGGATTGCCGCCGTGGGATCTGGAGGCAACAGTCCTCCAGCGCGTCTACGAGTGGCGTGTGGACGCGCAGCGCCGGGGCGAAACCCCGCTGCCGCGGCAAATCGCGGCACTACGGAGTGAGCTCCGGTGCGATCTCATGGCGGAATGGGAGATGCGACTGTCGCAACCCAAGTTCGGGCACGCCGCAATCGCGGCTATAAGACCCCTCTTTGAGGAGTGGCTGGAGAGGCGCTACGGCGTCCTCACCTACCGCCTGACGCAGGTCCTCACCGGACACGGTTGTTTCGGGAGGTTCCTGTGTCGGATAGGGCGGGAGGAAACGCCCGGGTGTCACCACTGTGTGGATCGCCCGGAGGACACGGTGGAGCATACGGTGCAGGACTGCCCCGCTTGGGCAGAGCACCGCCGTGTCCTCACGGAGGCGATAGGCGGCGGCGACCTCTCGCGTCCGGACCTGGTTCAGGCCATGCTCCGGGGCGAGAGGGAATGGGATGCAGTCACCTCCTTCTGCGAAGCTGTAATGCTAGCGAAGGAGGAGGCGGGCCGCGTGAGGGAGAGAACCACCTCACGCCCCAGCCGCCGCGGGAGACGCCCAGGGTGTCGGACGTCGCGAGGCGACATCCGGCCACCGTAGGCGCGGGCTTGCGGACGGCGAGTAATGGGTAGCTCGCCGTCCGATCAAGGACCAGGCCCGTGTCGACGGCGCGTTCTGTTCGCGCGCGCCTCAAAGAGCTGTCAGCACAGGGACGGGGCCCCCAACGGGGCCAACGCCTGCCGGGGTTGCGGGACGTCTTAACAGGATACCGTGGCCCCGGAACGTAAAGGGCAACAGAAGGAACAGGGTGGTTTTTTAGTCAGTAAAAGTCTGACAGTCCCTTCCGCCCCACCCAGGGCGGAAGGAGTCATTTGATGATTTTTACCACCTCAAAAAAAAAAAAAAAAAAAAAAAAGGTACTTATTATCGATTGAAACCTCACACAGCACCTCCAAACACACAACATCGAGATAGCGTCAGTAATGCACCTACTAATATTACATAACTCGAAGCGATACATAAGTAACTTTATTAAGAACATAAGAACTCACATTACACATTCTTATAGTAAGAAACGAGGAAGAACACGATTTTTTCCAATACGTAATAGTTAAACTAAATCGATTCGTGATTCGACGCACGCGCATCGTGAGCCAGGAGTCGATCCTTGTGAAAATTATCCCCCCTTTCCATGTGGGAATGGTTAAGGAAATGAATTATAAGTTGTAAAATAGAGATACAGAAGGTTAATTTAAACTAAGTTGTGTATGGATGTAACACCGTGGGGCTTTAGTCGGTAGGAGTTCGACATACCCCTCCGCCTTCCAGGAGGTGGAGGCAGTTCATGAGGATTTCCCCACGAAAAAAAGAAGTGTGTCATAAGCCATGCTCCACCGTTTCTTGCCCTCTGTGCCCCAAAACATGCAGACAAAGCGACCTTTGTGGTGCCGCCAACGATGCCGTGGAAATGGCAATGTTTTGAGCCACCCAAAAAAACAATTTAAAAAACTGCATCTCCTGCATTTTTGTGACGTTATATAATTATTCATTCATATAAACACACTTGAACACCTTGCTACACTCGGAATAATAAGTATGTTGATTTGTATTTTTATAGAAAACACAAAACAGCAGATGTTCTTTTAATATCTGATTTCTCTCGTCATTTTTCTAATATTAGTTGTTCAGATTCATGAGAACATTTACTCCCGAAAAAATTGTCTGTGAAAAAGAATTCAGCCTGTATAAATAAGTATTCTGCCATTTTTTTTATGTGCCAGTAATGAGATTATGCAATTTTTGTTTTACCTAGGATATCTTCAAAGAATGTCTGTAATATCGGTAATACGCGGCTTTTGTTAGAAGTTTTGTTGCATTTGAAGCTTTGAGAGGAATATTCAATTTAAAAGTAACAATCTTCACTTCGTTTTTAATGGCAAAGAGGCGAGAAATTCAATTTTAATCTAATATTAGATATTGTATAGTGTTGGGCATTAAATTAATGATATTTTAATTTAACTTTTTTTTCAAACGTGAATCAATTTTCGATTGATTACATACCAGAAGCAAGATAAAAAAAAAACTGGTTTATGTTGATTAGGTTGTTTTCCTAAGTAATTAACAAATTGTCTGTAAAGTGAATTTTTACTTTACAAAAACTAAATAAGTAACTTAGTATTTTTTTTTGCAACGGTTACCTATGCAATATATTGTCTGTATTCTGTTTTTCACATAATTATGTGTATACGAATATTGTCACTACGATTTTGTTAAAATCTAATTGAAATGAGTATCCTACTTGTTCTTTTTTATTGAGGCTTTCCTCCGCTTTTCCGTTTTCCTCGAAGATTAGCCTGCCATTTGCCAAGAGTGTTTATTATCGTAATTGTCTTTTGTAGCAGTACCTTTTTTTTGTTAGTCTACTCTGTCCCACTCCTGGGCAAAGGCCTCCCTCCACTCCTTCCATCCTTCCCGATTCAGTGCCTCATTGCTCCAGTTTTGGAAAAATCCATCCAGTTCGTCCCTACTTAATTAAAAGTCCTTATCTGTCAGTAAGAATATAGCTTTTTAACTGTAATAAATTAGTGAATGTACACCATAATTCAAACACAATGCGGATTGTTATATGAATAAATAAATATACAATCTACCGTGCCAAAAATATCAAGTCTTCCCAACGTACGAGAACAGTAAAGTTTAACGACCCACAAATCCCAAGAAATAATACCATAGACACACAAATTAATGTCTCAGAACATGGTCATCAAATGAAGCCATTATTTTGCTAAAGCAATTTAATCTTCTGATGTAATGCCGAAATTACGGTCATATGTGTGAGTTCACACCTAGAGGTCAGTCGTGGCACTAACAAAATGGCCGATCTCTGGGATTTTAATGCGGTCTTTTTACTTAGACTTTATTCTTTATTATTACCTAGTTGGAATTTTGTAATTAGTTACTTAGTTATAATCCCGACTGAATTTCGGTCGCGGCGACCAATCTCAATGGAGACTAACGAAATACACGAGATGTTAAATACGGATGGATACTCTCTTCCTTTACTAACCGATGGGACGCCAATTTGACACAATCGGGGCGAGATCAGGCGCAAGACCAACAGCTTTATTTACGAAAGGCACGGGAGTGGAAAATACCCAATAAAAAACCCAATAGCTCTTTATAAATTTCATTTAGAAAAGCCCTTTTGTACATGTCATACACAAGAAAAACAATATTGAATCTAGTTGCCCCTTCTAAAAGCTATTTTCGATGGAGAAGAATGCTCAAGAAACTCCATGCTTACTCTTCTGGGAACTGATGTTAATGTGTGTATGTTATAGACGTGAAAGCCGGACTTTCAACAATATTTTTGGGATGGGCTTAATGAGCTTAGTTACTAGTTTACGTAAAAAAGCGGACTTTATATAAACGTGATTTATGAGCAGAAGATATGTGTCGTTTGATTTATATGAGAATACTATCTTCGTAACTTTTTTCTTTCTTCAAGTGTCGGACTGTCGAATAAACATTCGCGTTGATTTATGACTTTTATGTCGTAATGTAACCTTTCTTTTCTAAGGTGACAAAAACAACTAGCCTTATATTGTCCCTCTGTAGAGCAAATGCCTCTTCTTGAACAGAGAAGGCACCAGCATTGATCACCACGAAGCTCAAGGCAATTTGTTTATTTTTTACTTTACTTAAAACGGTTACAGAATCAATTAAAAAAATTAAAATATAAAAAGAAAACACAAATATACATATAAAGACAAAACAACGTCATCCCTTTCATAAATCACAGTACTTCTGACATATCGGCAAAATCTTCGTCCATTCATCCAATGGACGAATGGAATGTTACACATAAATCAGTTATAAATCAATGTTTCATAGTAGCAGGACTAACTATGTGGGGTTTTGGTCGGTAAAAGTCCGATAAAACCCTCCGTTCTCTTCAGGCAGAGGGTAACCATAAGCATAATAATATACACACGAAAAAAAAACCGACAAAATAAAAAGAAAATCTTTTATTTATTTTGTATTTTAACAACCGTTATACAACAATTACAGCCATTTATTACAAACGTTACAGTTTGTATTAATATCATAAAGCAGCATAATTATACATTACTAATTACATTCTTAATTACTTAATATACTAACATTATTTTATTACACAATGTCTTTCACAAAATCTAGAACATAATCATTAAACCGTTATTCTGCTACTTAGCTGCGGTTTTCAGAATAAATAGATAGAATATAGGTATAGATTCTCCCTCTTTCCTAACTCCGATAGTCCGATGGGACGGCAATCCGACACAACTAGGAAGAGATCAGGACTAACGGCGTTACTTGTTTTCTGAAGCACGCGGGGGTGTCTCACCATTAACTTAGAAATTCAGGGCTGCTACTGAGAAATTCCCATTCCAATAACACCTTATCCCCGACCTGGGAATAGAACTCAGGGCCCCACACTCAACAGTCGCGCTAGCGACCAATAAAGCAGTTCTTCTTTCTTTCTTCATCGTGTGGGCAGTAAGGTCTTACGTTGCCTGCCTCTGACACTAGGGTGTGTAGGACCCTAGTGTCAGAGGCAGGCAGTTAAAAAACAAATAAAAAATCAGTGAAAATATCACTACTCAAACACACCAATCTTCCTCACAAAACGTGTTAATCACTCTTCCATTTCCCATGGTCTGTGAAGGTCAATGTCCCCATGACAAACCAAACAACATACAAATCAGAAAACTAACTTTAATCTCACGCAAATCTATCGTAAATCATAACATTATCAGTGCCGGTGCCATTTTAAATACTTTCTATTCAAACGCACATATTGAAGTGTTACGAAGAAAGTTCGTTTGAACATGTTTTCACTTTTCATACGTTATATCATGATTCGTAATGATGTGATTTGTGTTGTTGCGTCATTGAACCTTGAATAAGAAACTGGTTTTTGGAAATGTGCGTCTTTTTTTGTGGTTTTTGGTGGTTTTTTTTCGATGTCGTGTTTTGGTTCGCGGGTCAGGTGTTAATTTGTTATTTTTGGGCTGGTTCTTCGTGTTGGTTTTGTCTGTTTTGTTTAATTTGAGTTTAGTTTGCCATAATCTATCATTGGTGCCGATTCCCTTGTTCACAAACTAGACTAAATTTAGAGAATTGAGATCTCTTACTGACTTACAGCGAAAGGAAAGGACGGTGACAGTCCGTGACATTAAGGAACTAAGTTAGAGATGTCAAATTAGTTTTGCCTTGAACTTCTTCGTATTTTTAATCCATATGTTTTAAGATGTCAACTATACCTGTATGGATGTGACAGATTGACTAAATTTGACAGCTCTTATTTATATTAGTCTCTTTCTTATTTTATTGGACAGAAAAAGATGTAAATAGTCTAATTTTAGTTTAGTTTGAGACCAAGGGAATCGGCAGCAATGATTAAATTGATTACGTTAAATTAGATATGCCAAAACTATTACATCAACTCAACTTATGCAAGAATAGATTTAAATCATTACAATTGTATCAATTTCAATTGACAAAAAAGGAGAAATTTGGACTGGTGTTGGTACGTTTTGACATAACTAACCCCAAACGCTTCGAATGAAGTTTGTAGCACAATTGTTTGTTTATTTTTGTTTTTCTTTTCGCATATGAACGCTTCACTTATTTCTTTAAACGAAAACTGAATATTATTTATTCCTGATCTCATCATCATCATCATCTTCAGTGATGGCGACAATGCAAAGTCATCTCTGTCTATTCCTAAACACAGACTAAATTACGTTAATCATCCTCATATTACACACTGCAAGATACAAAACTCACTGTGATGTGATAATATTAGCATATCTCAAAACTAGGGTATCCGAAAACAAACATAGCCTTCTAAAAATACCAGCAACACAGTCCAATCATAATACAAACATGTCCCACCTCTATTCTGGGAACAAGTAGTCACAACACTATCTAGGATGTACTCTAGTGACTAAGAGACCTGACTAATAGACGAATATACGCGAGAAGTGGCGACAGGCGGTGTGAGTGGCCCCTAATTATAGAAACACGCGTTTCTGGGAATATATCTGCTGGATATCTTTTTGTGTTAGTACTTATTGTTTGAAGGAACCATGTGGTGACTAGTAAAGTATACTACATACTTTGCCTATGACCGGTTCCAATATCTTACTAACTATCACAAAAACAGATATGTTAGTTTTAAAATGTTGCAATAGCCATGTTTTGCCAGACGGCATGCAAAAGTACAAAGTACACCAAAGATGCTAAGTACATAATTATAAAAACTATTGATGCATATTTTTCGAGTAAAAAATCCGTATACTAAAACTTTGTATACTAAAAGTTTCGAAGTCTTTTCTTAAAAATCTAAAGAGGTACATAATATAAATAATGCATTAAAATTGACAATGAAATATTTCTCTTTTTCTTAATATTATATTAGCGTTGATATATCTACATAATGCAAGAAATGTTAATGAAATGAAAAGGTCGTTTGTATTCTGTAATTTGAGCTGCTTCTTATAAATGCTTCGATAGCCATGCAACCGTTTACCACCATCACATCATCACCATCTCATTAGCCACCAAATTCATTTATACTGGAAAACTTTGTATCCTAACTAAATTCTTCTTTACCTTCTGTTACAGCGCTGGTCGCAGAAGGCGGAACCCCCTCGCTCTATACACAGAAGACGACGGTCATGACCTCAGCGACCTTGGTATCGGCACCTCCAGTACCAAGAGCAGTCTCAGCGAAGACTGCGATACGCATAGCCTTGCTGTAAGTACCTGATGTTTGCTACTACATTATTTGTTATTATAAAAAAACTACTACTATATTATGATGAGTCTTAAGTTCCCATTGAATTTTTTAGCAAATACGTTCCATTTCAGTTTAAACAATTGTTTATCTGATAGTTGTCATCAATATCAATTAATAGTAAATTTCTCATTTTCCAGAGCGACGGTATCGACCTGGATAAAAATCATTCAGATGTCGACAACCTGTCGAACTGCGACACAAACCGCAAGCTTGGCTCCAGCGCCAACGAATACGACACATGTACGACTACAACCATCAGCTCCCCCGAACCTGAGGAGTACACCTACGAGGGAGCCATCGAAGGATACAAGTCCAGAATCATCTCACAAACTAACAGCAACATCGTTAAAACTGTCGTCAACAATAACTTCAAAGAAAAATCCCCAGAGAAAAATGGCGACCTCAATAGAATCAGGACAAACGTCAGCAACAAAATTGAAGAAAAACTCTCTTCGTTCCAACAAGAGAGAGCTAATGACACAAAGAACAACAACCAGAAGAAAGACTTACCAAAAGTCGACATACACAAGAGGAGGGAACAGTTCGAGAGAGAAAACTCACAAGAGTTACAGACGAAACCGAAACTGCCCGAAATTGCGAACAAAAAATCTATCAAAGAGAGAATGTCTAGTTTAGAGAAGTTCACAGAAGAGATACACGTTCAAAAGTCTACCAGCGACCTGACCAAGTTACCAACCGAAGTGAAGCCACTTAAAGAACGCCTGTCTTCACTCGAGAAAGTGAAGTCAACTGAACCTGAAAAAGTAAAGAGGCTGTCGAACGGAGATCTTAGCAATACACGATCTCTGAAAGAACGTCTCTCTAGCCTCAAATCACAAACTTCTGAAGAAGAAAAATCGTCAAAAACTGAAGTCAAAGAAGTTTCCATGAGCCTAAAAGAACGTTTATCTTGTCTTGACGCGGCTAAAAATAAGGAGATACCAAAAATATCCGTTGAGGAAGAGCTGACACACAACAAAGATATCGAAATTAAGATTGAAGAAACTAAAGATTCGATAATGAACAGCTCTTTGAAGACCAGCCTGTCCGGTATCGAGAGCCAAATGCAGAGCTTCTGCCGCTCTTTAGACAGTTTGGACATCAACGGACAATCGTCTCCCAATTCATTTGACAGAGTTCAAAGCTTAGAAGATTTCGATTGCGCTGAAATGCAGAACAACACTGTCCCGAGTGACATAGAGACGGAAGACAGTGGTATCCACACTGCTAGAGATTCTTGCGCCCCTGCTGATGACATCGCTGACTTGACCCAAGTTGCTTCACCTGTCGGAGAACCAATGGTCGAAGTCTCCGAATACGAGTCATCAAACGAAGACGGAACAGCAATGGACGCGAAGATCGAAGAGATGGACAAGATGCCAGAACCCATCCAACTAATCCAAGACATCATCGTTGAAGAAACTGAAGAACAAGACATGAAAACTGACGATGACAGTGCAAGCAACTACCTTCAAGCCGTATCTCAGCCTGAAGAGCTAAGTGTGACAGAAGTTACTGAGATACAACTCGACAAAGATGACGAAGACACTCTTAAAAGTTTGGAAAACCAGGACACCAGTGTAAGTTTGAATGAGCCCGTCTCCACCGGGTCGGAAAGCGACACAGTGGTGTTCGAGGGGAAAATGACAATACATCTTAATCTGAATGAAATTTGCAACAATATGAGCGCCGGTGCCGGGACTACTAACAGTATTAACTCTACTAACAGCATGCCAATGGTAACTGTCTCTAACATAACCACTATTACTAACATATCACCCAAAAATTCAGTTAAATCGCTAAAAAGTAACGATATACCCGACTTGTCTTGTACCTCTGAGTGTTCACTTGTAAAATTAGACAATTCATCTAATCATAATAATATAAGTATTAAAGATATACATCAACCTCGTGATATTACAGCTAACAAGGGAGAAGTAGCGGTAAGTAGTTCGCAGGACAAGAACCCGTTTTGGGAGAAGCGGACTAAGCGTAGCATAGAGCCGAACAGACGGAAAACTATACTGTTCATTAACAATAAGATTACTACGAAAACTTTGACTAATTCTGTGGCCAACGATGAGGTTTAGCTTAGTGTTGCATCATCATCACTTCATCGTAGTGAGAGCATGAGTAGATAAGGATTGCTACAAACGGGCAGATTTAAAATCTCTGTTGACTTTTAGGCTTGTGTTCACCAACATTTAATCAGCCGATTACATATTTAAACAGTTGGTCAAATGAAATCACCATTTATTTCTTGAATTGTAAAGGACTCGGTCACAAAGTCGAAGTTAAATGCTTAAAGTCAAAATCAAAACATTTATTTCAATTAGACCATTTAATTTTACAGGCACTTTTGAAAATTGTTTTATTCCAAATAGTAGGTTTCTATGGAGATGAACGAGAAAGAAACTCCATGAACATTCTTTTAAAATCAATAAAAAATATATATATAAATAAGAAAAAATGGTCACATTATTCATGTTGAATCTATGGGTGAAAAAGTACTAAAAAAACAGTTAAAAATAAACTTAAACATGGCGGAGGCGGCTGTGAGAATTTTTCATCTTGTGGTTTTTGTTATAAAACTGTTTAAAACTGTAATGATTGCCTGCTGGGAACATGAGCTCTAGTCGGTGGAGTACACTTAATCTTACGACAATTAAATATTGCGTAGATTATGTCAGTGATAGATAAATAAAAATAATATTTTACGACCCCAAATATTTTATAAAAATACACACAAGCCTTCGTAGGTAGAAACTCAGTAATGTTAGTAATGACAACAAGTGACCGACTTTTCTTACAAATAAAGCTGTGTTCACAGTTAAGCACTGTTTATTGCGACTAATAGTCGCAGTACATTTTACCATCTTTAAAGTATGCATCCGTGAATGTGAAAACAATTGGCCTATTCTGGGCCTATATCTGTATAATAAAATAGAAAGTCAATCACATCCATATCATTCTCATACATTGCATCGCAAGCCTAGATGAGAATCCCAATGGATGTTAGTTTCTAGATATTTTAAATTGATCTGTTGATCTCACAAGTCATCACTAACAACACCTGTGTTACTCAGATCCATTTAATTATACGTTAAAACGCCTCTACTGTACTAAAAACCAAAGAATCCCGCCATATTCCTGCACACTTAAACAAACAAATAACTTGTGTCGATGTTTATCATTACCCGTAGACTGCGGGCGAACATTCGCTGCGCCAAACGCAAGTGCGGCTAGCTACCACTGTTTGTGTGTTCGCAGTAGAAAAACACATACGGTGTGTGTGCGCCGCACTTGCGTTGTTTAGTCTAAACACAACGTGTGTGTTTTCCCGCATTCAATGGGGTCGCACATTGCAGACTGAAGCAAACATAACTTAAGTCTTATATTTAATAATATCTTATAGTTGGATATATTTTTAGCAATCATTGCATAGCATGTAAGTCTTTAATGTGCGATAGTCATTTAACGATACTAAACGATACAAAATAATCGTCGGACAAAATAAACGTCAGATAAGTCGCTCGTGTAGACGAGCCCTTAGACATACAGGGTTATGTACGTAGCGTCACACAGTTCTGTATAGAAACCTTATTCATATACATTATAGCGTAGAACCCCAGTATTTATTCATTTTATAATTAACGTGATATGTAAATGTCATTATATCAAAATACATGTTACATAGTTATTTGTATGAGTTTTATTTATGTACGTAGTTATAGCATTCATATATTATCCATAAGAAACATAATTTATTAATAAGACATCGTTTTTTTTTAATAACATTATTGTATGAAAAAAAAAAAAACTCAGTTTCACTCTGATTGGCTTGCCACCCATAAAGTCTTATTTAAATGTTTTTTTTTTCTTTCTTTTGTTTGTCTGTTTCTGCTTAAACTAAAACAGACACACACAAGTTTAAAATGTTTTATTTATTTATTTTTACATGATTTTTATATGTTTATTTAAACACATGTACCCCATATTATATCTGTGCCATTATCAATTTATATATGTAATATAACCATTTATCATAATTACCATGCAATCATTAATCATTATGGTATTAAAATAGTTATAAAATCAGTACAATGTTATCTCCTAACCTGTTATCGTAGAACAAACAATTTTATCTCTCCATCACGACACAGTATGATAAAAGTTCTCTCACAGTATAGACGAATAATTTAAATATTTAAGAAAATGGTGATGGGCTAAAAAAAGGTAAGAAAATATTCTATGTAGTGGGTGTCGCTTCATTTCATTTTGCATCTAACCAGTACGCTTCTGCATGAAATCTTTTGCACTATGTTAAAAGTCTTCAAATTCTTTTTTTAAATAGTTTTTCTCTATTATGCGTTTTTTTTTCTTAGTCAAATTTTGAAAACAGAACTTGCAATGTTCCTCAAGTTTATGGTTTTTTTTTTAAATTTAAATAGGGATTATTTTTTTCTCTAATAGTTTACTTTTCTAAATGTGTTGTCGTTTGTTTTTTTTTTTAATTGGAATTAGCTTTCTCTAAAATTGAGCCTATTTTTGTGTTAATTTTCTTTAAATGCACTGTATAAGCACTTTTGCAATTTTGCTGTCAAATTCAATTCAACCTTTTTTAATAAGACGCATTTTTCAAGCATGTGTTATGCCCGTAAATAAAAGAAACGCAAGCAATGCTTCTACAATGCAAATTTTTAATAATCTCAGTGTCTCCACCACCATCAACAAAACCTTGAACTGCTAACCTGTCTCCAGGTCCTGGATGCTTTAGAACTGGCATTCAAAGAACTAGACTCAGAAGACAGCGCTGTCATGGACGAGACAGAAGTGCAGAAGAAAGAAGAAGTAGACTTTATAAACAAGAAGATAGCGGTGACGCCGCTGTATGAAAACATGGATATCTTCTATCAGAACTCCTCGGCGTTCTCGTCTGAGAGTGCGTTCCCTCTGGATATGCCTACGAACGTGTTGGAGCCGCCCAAGGAGAAACCTCCGCCACCTCCCACTGATGATGGTGCTGAAGATGAACTGCTGGGAAATGTGAGTACATGCTTTTTAAAGTTTATTGTCAGGACTGTTTCTTAGAAGACATTTTTTTTTCTGCTAATCTCAAATCACTCTAAATACACTCATATTAACAAGCTTTTCGTGGTTCTGGAAAAAATATATGTTATTCTTGAACATATTATTTCTGCGAACGTTATTATTTATTAAATAATAATAGGGCGACAAATTAATTAATTTATTTATTTAAAAAAAGAAAAAAGAATATTTAGAAAATTATTTGTTTTCAATGATTTTTAAATCTTTTTTTTAACAATTTTCTTATGTACAATTTTTGCACCAGCCATGTCATAAATAAATAAATAAGAATATGTGATTGTGTCCGGTCACTTATGTGGGAATAGCACTATAGGTTATCATAGATTACCTTTAAGTGCTACGCTAACTAAACCAATAATACAGATATACAAACTTAACTAGTACTTACCTACTCACAAAAAGTATTCACATGAATCTTCTACCAATTTCAGGGAAACTTCAAGCACACAAGCTCAGCCCGTCGCATCAAAAAAGAAATCCGGAACAAACGCACCAGCTTCCTAGGAATCGAAGGTCAAGACGACAGCTACCTGGACGTAGACTTGACTCTCGCTCCAAGACCTGACATCACTTCCTTCCTTCAAGAGGAGACGAAGATTGAGAAGCTGTTGTACAAGAAGACGCTGTCTCATGATATGGATGCTAAGTTGAGAGAGAGTCGGGATTCTGGTGTGGATGTGGACAGGGGACCTTCGGCTGAAGCTTGGTATAAGGGGCACTCGTCTCCGGAGACTTCAAATCCCCATAGCAGACAAAATAGTGAGGTATGTTTGATTGTTTTTTTTTTTTTTGGTCGTCTAGTAATTCATTCTCGTCTTGCGAGTTTTATTGACTAGTAAAATCCATACTACTAAAATCAAAATATATAAAAGCGGAAGGTCATTTACTCACTCTTCACGAAATATCGAAAACTGCTTGACGTAAAAAAGATGAAATTTGGCAGGGGCGTAATTTATAATTCGTAGACGTCCGCTAAGAAAGGATTTTCCAAAATTCAACCCCTAAGGGAATGAACTGGGGGTCCGGCATTTACGCGGATGAAGTCGCAGGCAGCAGCGTAGTAGTATATAATTTTGTGACCGAATCAAAAAGGATAGTGTTAACACACACCCCAAAAAGCAGTGAAGTAATTTTACCTATGACTAGTAATAGGATGTGGTAGGAAAGTTCTATTCCTTGTTGATGAAATTTAAATCACATGCAATCAGTGTTTTAGGTTCAAAATAAGATAAAAGTAAACAGTATCTGTTATCAGATTATGAACACAAAACAATAGAGGATGCCTAGACCGAGCCTCATGGCCTTGAACAATATTTTAGAAAGGTGGTCAAGGTACTAGAGATGATTTCATACGATAACGTGAGAAAATTGTGTAGCTGTAGGATATTACTTGAATTTAAGTAACGTAACATCTACTAAATTTGTGTGTTTTATTTTGATTTATGTAGCATTGTATTGCATGCTGCTAAGGGTCGGTTCACACCAAATCATTTTTTTTTTTAATATTTTATATAGGTAAGTACAAATGTTATCCACAACAGTGAAAATATTTAATACAATTTCTATATATAGTTATAGAAAAATTCAATGGGAAATGTCATTAAAATTACTCATCAATCAATATTATCAATTAGAAAGTCATTAATTGTATAATAACATTTGTCAACCAAAAACTTATTCATACATTTTTTAAATTGCATTATATTTAGTTTTTTAATGTCATCTGGTAATTTATTGAAAGATTATTTGTGCCATTGCAAAGAAAACTCTTTCTCAGCAGTGCTGTGCCAGCGCCGTACGAAACGAATACGTCGATCGTCTTTAGTATGGTAGACTGTTTCTGCGTTACGCGACTGACGATACGCAGCGTATCTTCCGTCAGATTTGAACCGACCCTAAATATACTTAGGTATCTTGAACCTGCTGACTTATTGACCCGTTACTACATGTGTGCACCTGTATTTTGCACACACATTAGTGCACTGTAATATTTCCTACGTTCTTGGCTAGTGTCTTTTAAGATTGGCTGCCGTGATCGAAATCGGTCTGTTATTACTACATTTTAGTTCAGAAATGGGTAATAGCAAAGAATTTTTGCATAAAGTTTAAATTAATAAATAAATATTTTTTTGTTTGTTTGATTTTTGAGCAACCAAATCGTATGATGAAAATTGCATAAATTCAAGTTTATTTTCGTCCACTATTTATTATGCCAAACATACATAACTATTCGAGTAATAACAGTTTAGTTTACATCCCAAGCAAATGCTTTGAATAGATATAAATGCTTCCTAAAATGGGAGAAATATTGACGTGAATTGCTTAATTATATTACTACTCAACAAAAACGGTAACAACATCCCAAACTTATAAATGGAATAAAATTAAAATAACCTAAAAAAAAATAGGAGAATATTTAAACTGGGTTGGTACACTCTGGCAAAACTAAACCCAACCCAACTAAGTAATTCATAGTTAAGGAATGTAAAACCCAAACTCTTATCATTAATCACATAATGACCAGTAAAGTAATCCTACCATGAGACAATCTTTTGCTACTTATATTTGCATACGTTCAGATAACGAAGGCTCATAATGTGTGGAGGTTTGTCCTAAACCTAAAGTACAGCGGTAAACTTCCATAGGACATCATAAGCCTAGTATACATATTGATAAAAAACATTTATCTATGAAGATAAAGCTGGAAATCGCGCTGTAAATCAATTTTACTGTTACGTCTATGACTGAATAGATCTAATAGACCGATAGGTTGAGTCATGAGGAAAAATTATGGTGATTATTGAAATTCGACTTGTCATGTTATGGCGCCTACCTCTGAATAAGTTTAAGGGTTGGATATATCATTTATATGTATTTTCTAAGTTTCGTTTTGTTTAGTTACGGGTCGTCAGAAGCCGGAAAGTCTGACAACCAGTCTTACCAAGGGATATCGTATTACCCAGTTACCGGGTTGTGGAGGTCAGATAGGCAGTCACTCCATGTAAAATACTGGTATTCAGCTTCAGCTGCATCAGGTTAGACTGGAAGCCGACCCCAACATAGTTGGGAAAAGGCTAGGCAGATGATGCTTCAAAATAAACTTTCTCAATATCAATTTTATTTGGCCCTACATTTAAATATTGTGCTGTGCACTAAAATCAATGTTCACAATTTTTTCCCACACAAACAATTTTCCCAAGAAAACACAGAATTTAACCCTATGCTAATTTCATTAACGTCTAAATTTCAGCCCTACACGCACGTGACAGTAACATCAGACGAGGAAGAATCGGTGAAGAAGCAGCAGCAAGAGACATTCTCTACAAACCTCAGTTCTAAGCTGAACGAGCTGAGCGAGGCTCCCGCAGACAAGATCGAGAGTCTCGACAAGACTATACAACAGCAGCAGGTACTAAAATGATTATAAAATAATATATATACATAATTATTATGGGATAGAGAAATAAAAAGGTTTTTTTATAAGGTGCAAAAAAGTCATAGCATTTTTTTTTATCAAAACACTAGGACTTTTGCCGCGACTTTGTTCGCGTGTTTTTCCTTGCGGTTCCCTAATTTTTTTTAAGATATAATATAGCCTATGTCACCCGGGCATAGCGTAGCTTCCCAAAAGCGAAAGAATTCTATATAAATAATTCTATTCTATAATAATATAGATTTACAGGAATTTTTGAATTGTCAAGGAGTCGGTCAGTTAGTCAGAAAGTTGAAGCTAGTTGCTCGTTTCAAAACGTAGATGGAGAAGAACGAGCAAGAAACATCACGGACACTCTTTCCATTTAAGTTTTTACAAAATCCTGGTTACATAATTCTTGTTTCGTCTATTTATGAAACAATGTAGGCAAGTAGCATTAAAAAGCAATAAAGTAATAATAATAAAGATGTAAGCCATGACTTTGTATGTTAATCACTATAATCATTGATAAAACATGTGACTAACGATTTGATTGATCTTCATCGCGTCGATTTGATTGATAAAATATTACAGACAAGATAATATGCAATCAAAAAGATATTACTACTGAAAATATTTGCGGAATTTTCTTTGACACATATTTTCGTTACACGATAAGCCACAAAAACGATATCATTCATAATGATAGCGATATATAATAATTATTATTCCTGTGATTTCGTACGCTTGGTTTTTTTTGCATTTGATTATTGCTCCGCTCTCATAGATCGTAGCATGATGTTATTTAGCCTATAATATTCCTCATTAATGTGGCTATCATATACAAAAAAGTTTTTTTCCAATCCGACCGGCAGTTACAGAGATTTGCGCGTTTAAAAAACGCACAAACAAACTCTTCATTATTTTCAAATTATTATCATGGAATAATGTATTTAATTTTGCACCTTTTAAATTACCTTTTTAATTCTGGTATACATTTTGATTTGGCACTACATTTCATTGACTTCATACATTTCAAGTCTGCTATGAAAATAACTATCTTATGGTAAATAACTATAATTTTGTTTAACATAAAATTATAATGTTATTTGTAAATTGATTTATAATTGTTATTATAATTTTCATAGCAGACTAAAGCATACATAAGTCTATGTGGTGGTGGCATATTAACTGGTTTTCGATGATAGAATCCGCATTTTTTAACAAATTCATTTATTATAACATAATACTCAAGAATTTTAGTGTCAAATTAAAATTAAAAATTATACATTCTTCTCCATTTCATCATTATGAAATGCTAGTTAGAAGATTCTATTAATTAGATTATTATATATAATTAAATTATTTACTTGAACATTGTTTCCTTTTTCTATTATGTAGTACTTGTATGCATGCTGATCTCGTTGAAAAATCAACCTTATTTGCTTAGAAATAGTGCTATATGACTTCTCTAACTTTTCTCTGAGAGATATGATTCTGATTTGATATCGAAGTCTTCAGCATGCATAATTCTGTCGCACTGTACAAATTGTAGATCTCTTTATAGATTTTTTAAGCTATATTTTGTATGGGAAATATATTTTGGTCGTTTCTCGAATTCTCCGCTTCGGTGATTAGTAATTTAAGCGGTTAATTACTTTAGCCGCTTTCGCTTTAAGTTTATGGTTGATTGATTATGTCACAAACGTTTGACAAACTTTCGTTTTTAATTGAAATCAAAAAATATCTCTTTAATTTTTTGAAATGATTATTTTTTTATTTTATTAATTCCATTAATATATGTTGTATATGAGCATATATGAAGCAAAAGCGGCTATATACTTGCTACTTGTTATATACTTAAGCAACCCTCACGCCTGTCACCGTAGGGGCTAGCACTGTATATGCTTTCCAAGCACTTTAATGGTAAGGATAATTTATATGTGATTAATTTTCGTAGTTTTAAATACCACTAGAACCATATATTGATAAATATTTAGACATTTAGGGAATAAGAGAATTAATAGAAATACAAAAATAATAATAATAATTTAAATGTAACTTTAAGTTAATTACAAAATACTTAAAAGTACAATGATTCTATAAATCATAGTTAGTTCTTTATTTAATTTAAATAATATATAGCTAAAAAAAAAGAAGTTTATTTCAAATGTTTTATTAGTTTTTGGTTAATTGATTGTGGCATACATTTTTCTGTAATAATGTGGTATTTAAAACATGTACTACCCTGCCAGGCTGCCAATAACACTTGCTTTTTAACGCTTTTCCATATTTAAATGCCAGAATCTTTCTATTGAGCAATAATTGCAAACAACACATAAATTAGTCACAAAAAGTCGTTCTTGATTATGTATGCATACTTTATTCTTTAAATAAATATTATTTATTTCAAAATTATGTCTTGCCTTTTATTTTCGACACTGCAATATATATTTAGAAACTACACTTGCATGTTGCACTATTTATTTTGTAAGCCCAATGCTGGGCAAAACCTCTTATGTAAGCAGAGGTTTGTGCACGTTTTATTTATGCCGAAAATAATATAATATGATTGCATTTTACCATATTCTACTGAGTCATGTTATGTAATTAATAATAATCATTTAATCATGCATATTGTGAAACTTTTCATGAAAACATTGACAATGTCTAATGCTCAAGGAATTAACTCCCATCTAACATTGGAACCATAATATTAATAATATAAAGCTGTACCCTTTGGTTGTATGTATAGTACAATACAATATATTTTGGTAAACTCAAAAATCTACTACATTAATTTTTGAGTGTCATGTCCTTGGAGAAAAATTACTTTTTAAAATTTGAGTCAAGGTCAAAGTAAAAAAAAAATATTTCAATTAGACCGATTACAGGCACTTTCGAATTGTCAAGGAGTGCCGACTGTACTGCCATATTGTAAGTTTGAATTACTACTGATTTTTTTTCGGTCTTTTATAAAACGTATGCGTTTACAAACATGTAAAGTCACATACACAAACAGCTGGTCAAGAAACAACTATCTGTAGCCGTGACGTCACCAGTTAATAGACAATAAGGCAAAAAGTCTCTCATGCAAAAAAATATATTTAAAAATATTATGGTTCCTACAAGATCGCCATGTTGTGATTGTAAATAACAATGCGTGGTGCGGCGTCACTTTCAGGCGTGTACGACTAACGAGGACTGGCCCGACGGGGCTTACGATGATGCGAACACCAAGGTGAATGACATTTTACACTTACATACACTATAAGGGGAAACTTCGGTTAATATATGTTGCTTTTGAAACAGAGAGCCAATTCTTGTTACTGTCAGAACGATCACGATTAAATCTTCGTCTCAATTTGTCAAAAACACGTCAAATTGTAAAAATAATAGGTACTTTTGACATTGATTGTCGCTGAGATGAGATTGCGACAAGATTTGAACGTTCTGACTTACTAGGATTGTGTTCCAGGTGTATCTATGATGAGTTTTTCGTACTCGAATATTAATTTAAATATTGATTTCAAAGAAAAAGCAATTCTGGAATGACCAGATTGAAAAGTATTGAAAAAAAAAACATAAAATACAGCCTGTATAAAGAAAATAACAATATACTCAAAGGAATTCACTATGATAATAAAAACATTAGGATCGTTTTTGTCGATCAATCTCCAAAACCGAATTTTCCTCTTCTTTTTCAAACAACATTATCCCAAAATATAATCAATGTGATTTAACTCACGCTAGCTTAAAGCCTCGCACTACACGTTATTGTCACTAAAATTACATGTTTTACTAACCAAAACAATCAATTAATTACTTTAAAACCTAAGCTGTAAGGTCCTATATCCTAAGATTACTAACATTTAAGTTTAATTTGTAAAATATTGAACAAATAATGAATTTAAGTTATTTATAAGTTAACAATAACAAACCTTATAAATAAATACTAAAATAACATGTAAAATACAATTAAGTAGTTGAGACCATTAACCAATAATTTCGAGACATAATTTCTTTGAGGAAACACTTTATTGTAGTCCTATATATACTGTTGAAATTTTAAGGCTCGGCTCAGCGCCGAGAGTTGAAAATGCAATAACAGAAATTACAAAGTAACATTAAAATAATATTATTTTAAGAGATGATTGTAGGCGCCCTGACATCATGATAAATTTTTACTTAACTGTAAAATTTGATTTTTATTTCTTCTAAATAATTAGTCAATTGAGTCGGCACAGTTGTCTTTTGTCATACCATTTATTGTAGAATCGCGTTTTGACAGATCATAAAAAGTACATCAATTGGTTGGTGGTATCATCTACTTACTGTCGTAGGACCTTACACAGACTCTCAACACAAAAATAAACAAAACGAAACCATAAATAACATCTAAACTCCGAAATAGGAAGTACTACGCTTCGAACGAGAACTACTACAACTAGAACAAGAAGAATTACGCCGTCAGAGAGAAAATCTCCTCCGCGACCAGACCAGAATCATCCAGAAGTCTGTCCAAGATATTTCCTCAATTCCTTCATCCCCGGAGAAACCTCCTCTCAGCAGACCGAAAGCCAACCCTCACTACCGCCACTCCATGCCAAATTTACTCTTAAATGAAACCTTCCCATCCATTCCCCCCGCTGTCCCTGAAAGGCAGGTGGATGAAAGGTTAGTGGATGAGAAACGGAAGCCAATAGTGTCGGAGGAGCATATGCAGAGGCACTTCGGAGTGGAGGAAAGTCGGAGGGTGCTGTATGAGAGGAACGAGCTCAGAGGACAGCCCATGAGAGTGCCGCAGCCTGTGCTGCCGCCCAAACCGAAGAGTCGGGAGTCTATTGAGAGGGAGATTACTATGAGGTTAGTTTTATTAAAATCTTTCTTTGTAGTTTAATAATGGATTGCCACTAAATTTGCTTAAACCGGGGTGTAAAAATACACGTCACAAATCCGGTAACTACGCATAGATAGGGCTGCTGGGAAGTGTCTTTTATTTTTGATGTGAAAAATCACTCTTAAGTGTATAGCGCGCGATGTAACGCTCGTTATACTTTTAAGTGCATGTATAGGAACTCAGTACAAAGTACCAGTAACTTTAGCCATAACATTTAATACTAGAATTCCGTCCTCTACATAAATAAACATATCCATCGTACTGATGCACATGTCCACATGTTTCCAGAAGCAGTCGCGTGCCTTCAGCGGTGGAGTACGCCAACGTGCAGCTGCGGCAGAAGCCTGCCACCAACGGGAACGCCAACTATCATCCTATGACCAGGCACACGCTGCAGGTAAACTAATATTATAAACATATAAAATGCTTTGTCCTGAATGACTGACTGACGGATCAACACACAGTCTAAACCACTGATCATAGAGACCTGTAACTTGGAGGGTATGTTCTTTGTATGACGTAGGCATCCCAAGGGAAAGGATTTTTCAAAATTCATCCCCTAAGGGTATAAAACGTGGGTCCAAAGATTGTATGACGAAATTATCTTTGACACAGACGAAGTCGCGGGCTTGAGCTAGTATTAACTACTAGCTTCTGCACGCGACTTCATCCGCGTGAAAGCCTAGTATACAAACAAAACCTACACTCGTTATTAGTGTAGCTTCCTGTCAGTGATAGAATTTTTGCGATGGGACTAGAACTTCCAGAAATTACCTTTTACAAACGAACAAACAATCTACATTAGAATAATAGTAAAAGTATAGGTTAGTATAAATATAATATCTTTTTTTAACATAAAAAAATATTATGAATGATTTTTTATTGATGCGGTAACCAAGGGGACAATTTAAAAACTATCGGTCTCAATCTGTCAAATGTATCACAAATTGTTAAAGTTACCTACTTACATTTTTTAACATTAATTGTCTCTGAGATAAGGTTGCGACTAGATTTTGAGCATTTTTATTTTAGTTATTAAATTGGTATTCAGATTTCTTAATCACTTAAACAGTACTGAAAAACAAATTAAGCTGAAAATCACAACCAGCTGCTTTTATTAATCTTACAAGAATGCAAAGCGCGTTATAACAACATTAATAACATTGTCTAAATCCTATAATTCCAGGCTCTAAGTGCTGCGCCCACGCCGAAGTTGATCTCCAACACAGACTGGATGCAGGCGCGGAATAGGAAGCCCGCAAACTACAACTACAATCAGCACTGGCTTATACAGGTACTACGTTACACTTACTATGGGCTGATTTATACAAACAATTTTTATTGGAAGAATAAATATGGCGCTATGACATTTTACACACAATTTCTATACAAAACCTGTCAATCTAATCTCACTCTGTATCTTTCAAAAATGCCTCTAATTTACCAGTAGTGGGAAAAAAAATCCATTAGTTCTACCGTAGAACTGCTCAGTAGAACTAGTGAGAACAAACTAATTTTTTGACATTCATTGTGACTGTGATGAGATTACGATTAGATTTTGAACATTTTTAACTAGTAGAATTGGCCTTCTGGATTCGCAAAAAAAAACATATTGCAATGATGAGTAGAATATTATGTAACTTTCGGCTCATTTAAGTGTGTTTTTTACACCCGTTATACTGTATAGTATTACTGATCATAATTTGTCGTGTTGCAGGAAGCGGAAGCTCGCCGCATAGAGGAGCAGCGCAGCAAGCTGCGCGCCACGCAGCGCCACTCCTACCACGACGCGCCGCCCGCGCCCGTGGCCCCGCCCGCCCCGCACGCACCGCACGCGACGCACGCGTCGCTGCACGCCATGCACGCGCTCAGCACCAGGTAGGGATCTCAGATTTAATATAATGTAATAAGTTAACGTTAACAAAAAGCCCCACACTAGAAATATCTCCATAGATAGGTTTACAAACATCAACTCACATACACAATCAACCAGACCCAGACCAACTATCTGTAGAACACACATATTTGTGCAAAATTAAAGTTAGTAAGTATCTTCAGAAACTCACGTACGAGGAGACAGGACATTTGCTTCTCATTGCAGTTTAAATTATATATGTATAATACATGGGTCGTATCTAATGATACTGCAGTTTAATGTCTTTGTAATATCTGTTTGATTAATGTCTACATAATAACCCACAGATCCATAACACGGAATTAACATGTCCTGTCACAAAATCCACAACTCACACTCATACTCAACAATTAGACACCCTCTTACATGCACTCATTCACTTTAGCACATCACACAAAGAGGATCAGACTACTCAATATAACAACACTACTTAATAAATATTAAAATGCTAGAATTTGTGAAACCAGATCTGTTAAAACCCGAGGGGGTTGATGCTGTAAGCCGAAATATAGATTCCTCCTGGCTCCTAGTTCGGCAACAGCTGCTAAAACTTTTGTAACACAATGTAATATCACCTGTTATATCATTGTATCAATATATCATTGTTTGTTTTCTTCTATACAAGAGTTTTCACTATATGTAATAAATAATGAATCTCACAATGTACTCCACGAGACAGGCTCGACCTAGTGTGGAATCCACAAGCTGTATTTCCGTTTTTGTCTCAATATTTTTTTTTATTATAGC
Source organism: Hoplodrina ambigua (assembly GCA_949774945.1). NCBI lineage: Eukaryota > Metazoa > Arthropoda > Insecta > Lepidoptera > Noctuidae > Hoplodrina > Hoplodrina ambigua. The sequence continues at coordinate 11,918,471 of OX458983.1, forward strand.
ATCTCTATGTAAACCTTGTAAGTTCCTTATATTGTGAGAAATAAAGATTATTATTATTTAACAAATATTTGTTCCGTGTGCGAATCACTCCTCCAATCGTTCCATCACTGACTGACTCTGACAATCCAAAACTGTCTGTCAAAGTCAAAACATTTATTTCAATTAGACCATTTACAGGCATTTTTGAATTGTCAAGGAGTCGATCAGTTAGTCAGAAAGTGAAGCTAGTTGCTCGTTCCAAAACGGAGGTAGGCCTCTATGGAGAAGAACGAGCAAGCTGTAAATTATTTAATTGAAAAAAAGGGGTTTGAGTCGAATTTCCACTCTATCCTGTGTTGCCTTCTCTGGCCAATCTCCCATAAACTAAGTCATCATTTCTGGGCCTCCCTCTTTATATTTTCAAATGAACTGTTTAACATGAAATTGTATAATTTCCAGCCAACAACAGCTGTCGAGTGACGTGAAGCGGCCTGTGCGGACAGAGCCGCGCGAGGACAAGCTGCTCAGCGTTAGCGGGCGGCGGAAGTGCTCGCATTGCGGAGAGGAACTAGGTACGAATGTACGGACACCGACGATGCACTATTACTCACCATAGCACTCACATTTAAGAGCATGCTAGTTTTAATTTCATAGTATGAACATAATTGTACCGGTGTTGTACCTGCTGATATCCAAGCTAATGTCAGGGCTTCGGAAGGAACCAGGGAACGAATAAAACGCAACCACACTGTTCTAACGGTATATTTCGCAGAAGTAAATAGGATTATTCTAAGTCCACAGTTCTTATATACTAATCGACGGAAAATCTTAACATCGCGATCTAGCGAGAGTACTTTACAAAAACAAGTGACAAACGTATATTTTTGACATAATCGGTACAGTGCCAGTGACCACCAAGGTTATACAACCGGTTTAAAAGAAAAGAAAGAGGTTCTCAATAAGACCCACATCTTTTAGTTTCCGACAATTCTCAGCTCCCTTTCTTTTCTCAGAGCCCTTTTCAGCCCTTTGGTAAATTAACAATCATAATGTATACCGTCTGACTTTTTTACCGTCTCGAAAAGAATATGGAGTGTTATGAAGCCATATTCACTAATATTTGTTCGGTACCATTGAAATAGTAGCGCAATTTTTTATGTTTACTGAAAAACAGAATAGGTAGTTTTTTATTTACATGGCAACTAGCCAGCTTGCTACCTAGGTAGGTTTGTTAAAATCACTAGAAAATCGAGATTTTTAACGAAAATATTGACACACTTTTGCTGAGATATTTTATTCGAGCAAAAATAACTTTTCCATTAACAATTATATAAATCCAATCATCTCTTCTGCGTTTGCTAGCGTTTACACTAAAATATTAGTGGTTTTTTTACAATAATATTCCTTAATCTCGAGGGCAATTTTACTAACATTTAGGAATAATCGCAGTTTTAATCTCAGTATCAATCTGTCTAAGATGTCTGTAATTCACTTACTGTTTTGACATTGATTGGCACTGTGAGTATGCGAATGGAATTTGTTTTCTTTTTTAATTTGTAAGATTATTATTGATTTTCGTATTTATCTTAAGCTCTCCCCCCGCAGGTCGCGGCGCCGCCATGATCATCGAGTCCCTGTCGCTGTGCTACCACGTGTGGTGCTTCACGTGCGCCGTGTGCGGCGCGCGCCTGGGCGACGGCCGCGCCGGCGCAGACGTGCGCGTGCGCATGCGCAAGCTGCACTGCCAGCACTGCTACTCCAGCGACGACGGCCGCAAGTACTCCGCCGTCTAGACTGCGACTAGTTGCACTATCTGTGGGCAGCTAGAAAAATTATGGAGCCAGAAAATGCCTTGGATTTTAAAAGTATTTTTAGAAAGCTCTGGATCACTACACAAAGTACTCGGGCGTTAATATTGCACATCGGGTTTAAGAAAGAGACAGCCATGACGCATGTCTGACAGAGACAAAGCTTTGCAAAGGCAAACTTTTTCATAAAACCTCTACAATATTAACGCCTGCGCACTGTAATCGTGTAGGAGCTTAGTTATTTGAGTTCACCTATTACCTATTGAATCTAAAAATTTAATCTCTATGTGTTTTAAAAAGTGGAATTGAGAACTGACTGAAATTGCAGAGTTTTCGAAATATAATTATATTTTTGGTTAAATGATAACCGAAAGTGACTCGGGCTGGCCCAAAGACTTTGAAAGAGGAAGTGTGTATTAACTAGATATTTGTTAAAAATCCTGAAGTTATTTTATACAGTTATTAAAGTGTATTTGTTTTTTTTTTCATATAAATGTAATGTACAACTATTGTTAAAACCATTTAATATATCTCGTAAAATATTGAACACTTAACTATGGTGGGGTCATTTCTATGGGGATTTCATGGGAATTATATTAGTTTTGAGTGTGCCTGAGTGATTCTTTTTAACATAACATAAGAATAAAAATGGCCAAATAATTCTATGATATAAGAACGAGTCGTACAGACTCTAGAACAACTACCTAGATAGTCTGTCGAAGATATGACAGGAATTGACATACATACACAAGTGCGGGCTCCTATTGACATAAGCGCGATAGTCGCCTACCACGCTGTCTGTCAGTATGCGTATGCGCCATCTCCAAAACGTCTAAGCGACTCAGCACAGTTCTGAGTCGGCTACTGCACGCTTTTGATACCTTCACGCTAACCTCGCCCGGCGAGGTCGGCAGAAGCACATGTTTTGTTCATTTTTGACATTGTCACAGTATTATACGTTTGTCACATAATTTCGGACTATTTTGTGCCATGTCATATTTTGTCTTGTGTTCACGACAAGTACATAAACAGATACAATATTATTTAAGAATACCATTGAATTAATATTTTTTTACTAATAAACGATTAATGTTTTGTGTAATGAAAATAAAACTTTTGTAATATTTTGTAAATAGTTTTTAATTTATACTTTAGTACGTTTTAATGGTTAGCTTTAATAGTTATTATTTTAGTTTAAATAAAAAACATAATCCATCCAAAAATGTGTATGATTAATAAAAATATTATTATCGTTTGAATGTAAAATGGCTTAAATACTATGAAGATGATGTCTATCTAGAATGTTAGATTGTCTGCTTATATTTCGTACTACAATTCTTGAAAAATAAATCGTCTGTTTCTTCAAGCAATATTATTTAAGCTATTTTGCTGTCACATGTGAATCTAAATATTTGTTTTGCGTCACTATTTCAGTCGTGTTTCATCGTACTTCATTAACTCGTGATTTCACCTATTTGTAATTATGTTAACTATATTGATACATATGTACATTCTCTATTGTGTATAAGCTGCAAATTGTATAACATTAAATATTTGAATTATACAAATATTGTTGATTTTATTTTGGTTATTTTCTGAGTGTGTTGTGACTATAGTACCTGTTGGGGTTCAAACTATGATTGAGTCAAATATCTGACTCCATTTTTTACTATACTTTATTGATGTGGTCAATACAGGTTCACAAAAATACTTATGCATAAATAAAAAATCCAATCGCCAATTTGTTTCGATAGAATTGTATGTGTGATTCATGTTGCTTGTAAATATAGAGAGCTAGGTTATGCCTGCAACTTCGTCTGCAGACGCAAAAATAGCCTAAGTCCTTTCTTAGGGCTCACACTTACCCCATAACAAATTTCATCAAAATTGGTTCAGTGGTTTGATCGTGAAAGCTTAACAGACAGACAGAGTTTCTTTCTCATTTATAATGTGAAGTATGGATACTGTGAGGAGGGAAAGAGACATCACGTATTTTGATAATTTTCATAAAACTGATTAAAATTCGCGATTAATACATCATACAAAGTTTTGCGTTTCACTACAAACGTAGGGGTCAGCTTCCAAGCCAGATGTTACTTAAAAAAGGATTTAGCACAATAGCAAGTACTTAGTATTAAAAAGACTTCATTTATATCAAAAGCCCAGCAAAAAACAAATGAAAAGATCTTTTGAATACGCGACCATTGTCATTTCAAACGTTCGCAAAAGTTGTTAAAATTGACCTTCGAACACCCTATCCGTAACTAGAAATACTAGTATTTTAAAACAGGGAACAAAATGACCCTAATAAACTCCCCATCTGTTAGCCCAGAGCTTTGTATAAAAGGGTTATAATCTCATACTAGACATTGTAATCGTGTTATTTTAAATTGAAGTTTAAATGAATTTGTACAGGGTATATTTTGCTGTGTATTGTCATAATCAGATCCAGATTGTTAGGTATGTAGCAACGGCCGGTTTGGTCCAGTTTTTCGATACAATGGTAGCTGCCAGACGGTATTGTTTTCTTTGTTGTATAATGCTTTCAATGGAGATTGAACATGATGCTCCCATGGGAAGCAGAATGAGGAATAATGAGACGAAAAACCTTTATTCTTTCTATAACTCCACGTGGTGGTATAACACTAGCTATTGCCCGCTATTTCGTCCGCTTTGACTGCCTCGTTGGTCTAGTGGTCGCAAGCGCGACTGCTGTGCATGAGGTCTTGGGTTCGACTCCCAGCTCGGGCAAAGTGTTATTGTGTTTTTCCATCAGGGATTTCTCAGTAGCAGCCTCGTAGTCTGGATTTGTGCCCGGTTGAGGGCAATAGGCTAGCCCCCTATTACATGGGACTTTTAAATAACTGGCGAAATGTGGGTGTACTAATGGGTACACCTCTGCCTAACCCTCCGGGGATTACAGGCGTGATGTTATGTATGTATGTATTTCGTCCGCTTTAGTGTTGGTTATCGCGGACGCAGACGATGTAGCAGAATAAAAAGTAGCCCATGTCCTTTTTCCAGGTTCAAACTTACTCTGTACCAACCGTTTTATATAATACGACAAACTTAAAAATACCTACTGTTATGTTTTTAATGAATTATGTATCCTTCCTATTAAACTGTAGTTGTCTTTGATGCTAGCATAGACAACAAAGAAATCATGAGATAGTTATTTTTTTTAAATATAATATTGATAAAATATTTAAATCACGAATACAGAATTTAATTAAAGATTTCTTTTAATTCAAATGAACAAAATTAATACGTGATTCGAAAAAAGAAACCGGAAATGTCGTGTTGTCATTAATTTTGAATTAAGAATTTCCTTCTACCCGCATAACTCAGTTGTGCGACGACCATAAGCGAGAACGTCGAAATATCAGGAGCTCAAGATTACAAGACACCACAAAATGGCAGATTTCGCGTTGGTAAGTGAAAATATCATAATTAATTTAGTTAGTTAGTAATATTATAACTATACTAACATAATAACGCTCGAAAGTTTCTTAGTTTGTTGGTTTGAAACACGCTAAGCTGTATCACTACCGGTCTGATTGTTTTTTCTTTTATGATAAATGATGCCAAATTCATGAGGTTTGTCAGAAGCAGACCAAAGACGTAATTGCACGCGGGTGCAACCGCGGGGTATCACTGGTAATATGTATTTAAAGAGAAAATAACTATTTTATTTTCATGATTACATACCATGCGATTTTGTAGGTAACTAGGTATCTACTAATTAAATAGTAGGTTATTCATTTATTTCATGTTTTATTCCCTTTATCTAAAGAGACTACGCTCTGCCAAAAGCGAAGCGCAGGGAACGTTTTCGTACGATAATGTATAAAAAAAATAATCAAATTATCTATAGGAATAAAATCGATACCTACCTAATTTCATAAATTGTACAAAGATTAACGCAGCCATGACAGCAACTCGGCGTCCTCAAGTGGTCGCATGCTTATTTGCACTTAAAAACGCCCGTCATTAGGTTGACTATTGAATGTCAATTGTCACCAGTTTAAAAGGTTTGAACGTTGCATACCACGTGGTATTCGAATTTTAAAATAATAAACGATTGTTTTTTTTTTTCAAATTAGGCAGTTGTTTGGCCCTGCTCGTGATGCAAGCCTCATAATGGACTTGTTTTTTTTTTCTATTTATTTTTATTTAAAGTTTTTGTTTTACACATTCGGGTTTTTTCAATTGCCTTTTTTATTTTACACTGTTTAGTGAGAATGATTAATTATTTATTTAAATTGTATGCAAAATAAGTACCTACTTACAAAAGTGGACTTAATGCCTTAGGCATTTTCTGACTGTCTACCAAAGGTGGTGAAGAGATAACAATATGGTAGATTCCTGTTGTAGGTACAATAATATAATTATGGCGTCGTGGCGTCTGGTTGTCGCCATATTGAATTTTGATTACTGTCATGTTTTTATTGACATTGCCAAGTTTATGACAGATAAATTGACGTACTTACGCATTATCAAAATCGGCCCACGCGTTTTGTCTTTAGAGCGCCACAAAGAAACAAACGTACATACATACATATAGGCTGATAAACACATTACCTAAAGCTACAGGATAATAACACAAGTAGGGTTAATTAGATAAATATTCTCTTGACCTTCAGGTCTTTAGTGCAGCTGAGAGGGGCCTACACACTGGTCAGTACATTATACAGTATAACTATTATGATAGCCGGATTCTAAGGTTCAACGCAGATATCACGATTTATGTTGCGAAGACTGCAGTGCACGAAATTAGGTCAGTGTCGTATGCAGGGAGTTTATTTGCAATGTTTTGTTTTGACCTTAGGAATGGTTCTTCTTTTTTGTGTATGGAGGAAAGAAAGAAATTATAGAGCTAATGTCGGTTATCGGACGTAGTCGAAATCGCGGTATAAAAAGTAGCTAATATCCTTGGGGTTTCAAAATGATGGCAAAATTTATCAAAGTCGGTTCAGTAGTTTAGTTTGTGGAAACGCCTAGACACAGACAATGTTCTAGTATGGATTATGTGCAGTTACAAGAGTTTCGTTCCTTCGGTATATTTTTCTTGTGCTTTGATCACAGAATTGCGCCTACAAATTCAAAGTCAAAGTCAAATCATTTATTTCTATTAGGCCATTATAAGGCACTTTTGAACGTCATTACATGAAAAAAAAATAGAATTGAATCTAGTTGCCCCTTCTAAAAGGTAGTTTTGTATGGAGAAGAATGGGCAAGAAACTCCATACTTAGAAATAAAAATAAACTCCATACTTAGATTAATTATTAGTAATGAGCACGAAAGGTCGATTTAATACTTACCTACCAACAAATCCTACAAAACTCGTAAAATAAAATTATTAGCTGACTACGCTTTACTTAGGTATGTATTTATTCGCTTAGTAAATAATGTATGGTATTTTAAAATGAAAGAGAATCTCGAATTCAAATACCTAATAGATTCCTATGCATTTGATAAACATCACGTATCTCAAATTCAAATACCTAATAACTTCGTACCTACCATTTTAATTCACGAAAATCACCATCACACAAAAACAATGTTTCTTTTGTTTTTCCTCAAGCTTGCTTTAAAAAAACATATAGTATAGGTAAGCAAGTAAGTACTTACAAATTAATCTGTAAAGAAACAATGAATTCGGTTCTCATGCATAAGCTGATGTTAATCTCTACTGTAGTTGGAAATCGAACCCTGTAAATACCTAAGTACAAATCTCGTAAAGTCTGAACTTAGGACGACAGGCTATGGATATTTTGAAAATAATTACACTTAAAATATTTTGGTTAAAATCATCGAGTTGTCAGACTTATAACTGACAGACACATTCTTGGCCTAAGGAATGTTTGTATCTAGCTAGAATGTGTGATAGTTTTTACAAGCTTTTATTTAGCTTGCACTGTTCGAATGTTAAAGTAAATTGTCCTTTCAAAATTTGCAAACTTTTTTTCGACCATTTTTTGGTATCCGATTGTTACACAGAACTGAAATTTTGCCACACCTTTAGTTATGGTGACAATGCAATGTCCAATACTCAATATTGTAATAATTTTAAATTAAAGCTTGTTTTTTCAAAAAATATATTTTTTATATCATTTTTAACAAGAACTTCTTTTTTTTCGGCGATTCTTTCCTATACTTCTGCATTCAAAACTATGTTTTGGAAGAGGCTATTATGTTGATTCAATTATATTTTTTCACGTAAATTACGTCCAAAAGTGGCTTCTAATGGACTAATTGAAATAAATGATTTGACTTTGAGTTCGAACGTAAGTAACTAAAGTATCCATTGTACCTAATAAATACCTGCTTTATCTCTATGAGTTCTGAATAAATTCACACGGACAGGCCGCATATTATAAAATATCTCTTGGTTTTACCTAATACCTACTACCTATGTTTTGTCTGTTATTATTAAGTCTAAGACAACTCTATTGTAGACGTAGTGCGTACCTTTGAAAACTTTGAATTATGTATAGTTTTTACTTTATTGTTTGTTGAACTTAGAACTTAATATGATGGTTGTTAGTGAGAGTAGGTAGTCCTTTTGTCAGATTTTGTTTTTGTTTAGCTGGGTAGTAGGTATATCAGTTACTCAGTTATTTCTTTCTTTTATGTTGTTTTCTTCCTGTAGACTACTGCAGTGTCCACAGAACATAGAATTATCCTGTATCTTATAAGTGCAGACCTGTAATTGGCTGTCTGTCTAATTTTCTGTGGCTAGTCTGTTTTTTTCTAGCTCAAGGTGTTCCATGTTACTTAAATAAATTAATTAATTAAAGTTTATATAAATGAAGGATGGGGAAAGTGTGAATTGTGGGTAGGTATAGGCTCGCCCCTTATCGAGCTGTCTTTTCTACCCCCCTATGCGACACCCTTGCGTTAGTCTACTCCACAGGATCTTGATAAAAGCAATCAAGTTTTTAAACGAAGCATGATTTGCACGTTCAATTCAATTTAAAATGTATGTACCCATGGTATTAATCTTCATTATACCTTAACATCCACGTGTCCGATTGTACTTTGACCCCCATTGTGCCACCATGAGATGTCCAAGCCGCTCCGTTCACAGCCATCGGTCACACAATGCCATGGGTCTTTGTATGCGGTCGGTGTAGCGGAAATCCGGACTGGTTTCCAATTCGCATGGGTAATCGAATTCGCTGAAAGAATTCGTTCCATGCAATTCTGTGAATTCATGTTTGCACTAGTGACTTACGTGGCATCGCTCGTTATTGTCTAGAAAAAAAATGATCTGAAAAAATCATTAAACCGTCTACCATAAAATATCTACACTTCATAATAATAAATGATGCGAAAGCAACTCGTATCTGTCTAGTTGTTACGTTTTCATGGCTAAATCACTGAACGGATTTTGCTAAAATTTGGCGCGGGTTAAATTTAAACCCCAAGAAAGGCATAGACTAAGTTCTTTTAATCCGTGACTTTATCTGCGACCGATATAATCGATATTTTACGCGTACGAAGTCGCGAACAAAAGCTAGTCTGCAGGATTTGTAGGTAGGTACTAATTACTTAGGTGGAACCAAAATAATTATGTTACACGAAAATGGCTCTTACGTAACTGTTGTAGAACAGCCGAGCCCGGCCGTTGCGCCTGCGGTTAATGAACAACAGCCGCCATCTGGCGGTTGAAGGGGTTCGATAATAATTTCGCATGTTTCATATTTATACGACTGGGAACGGTAATAGCTTTTGCTTTACAAAAGAGATCTTGTATGTATCAAAAGAAAGTAATTTTGTGAAATGTGAGTCGCGATTTTTGAGTCTTATTTTTTACTTTTTATACAAAAGTCTTATTTGTGCCTCATTGCAACGTAAAATGAAGTCAGATTCAGTTGAATGTAAATTAGCACCTCAGAATATATCTCTTTGTTGTAAAATAGCTCATACTGCAATCGCAGATGCCGCGTTACCAATACTGTTGCCCGTACCTCCAGCCGGGGACAATTGCGGTTGATCACTATTCAACCTTATTACTACGGACTTAATGGTGAAAAGTGATCACCGAAATTGGCTGCGCTAGTACCTAGCCGGGGACCTTTCTTTTTTCGAGGTGGAAATAAATTCTCATGGACCTCCTCCGTCTTGAGAGTGACGGAGGGGCATGCCAGACTCTTACCGGTTAATATCACCGCAGTGTTCCACCTCTGCCTATGGCCGGGGGTGCGGGATTCGTATAAGCATTCACCGCTTCCCTGGCGGACCTAACTGGGGACTTACCGCCATCTCCTACAACAGTACCATTTTAATATTACGTTGTATTTTCTGGTCATTAAGTACTTACAATTATAATTATTGTTTTATATGATCTCCACTAAAGTAATTTAGAATTTCACACAAATTTTTAAGTAATGTTATTATTTATTTATTTCTCAATTTTTATTTTTATTTTTCTATTTTTAATTACTTAATTTATTGCTGCCTTACAGGGTCCATAGCTGTACTTTTAGCTTTAAGCCCTACGTAACATTTATAAACACATTATAATGAAAATAAATAAATATGAATTAGGTACTTATATGTGTTGGAATTTTAACTTTCGGAGCTGACAGAGCGTTGAAAATCCAACAGTGCGCAAGGCAAAGTAATATAAAAATATTTTTAAGAGATGGGTTTAGGCCTTGTCTACGGTCCTTACTACCTAGTGCTCCAACATTTTTTGCACAAACTAAACGAAGAGACTAATGTCATCATAAGCCAAATTCTAACAATCCGCATTGCTATTATATTAATGCATAATGTAGCAGTTGATAGGCTATTGTTTTGTATGAAACGTTGGTTATTTCCGTTCTCACGATACTTGGGTAATTTTTACTGGGTTTATATTAGTCTAGCTTAAGTAAAATACGTCATGATAATAATTGACTATGGTTGAACTTCCTGTTGGTTGAGAGACCTTCAAGACTGGTTGCTGGTTGGTCTATGGTAGATACCTAATAAACTCTAGATTACTTGAAGATATAAAATATGTATGTTCAATATGGATCAAACCGTTTCAGAATTATAACGGCTGATCTGTACTTGGCTGAAGTTGTCTTCGATTTTTCTTTTTGAAGTTATTGTTTTATTCGGTTTAGTGTCTGATTGTAATGAACAGCAAATAAGGCGAAATGGTGTACCTACTAATTACACCATTTCGCCAGTTATGTGTGTAAGTCCCATGTAATAGGGGCGTCATTCGAAACTGCATACTCACGCCCAGGGCGAGTATTATTGCCACAAACCGGGCACATTTCGAGACTCCAAAGCTGCTACTAAGAAACTCCTGACGGGAAAACCCAATGACACGAAAAATTTATAAAATTGAATTAAAATAAAAAATAATTATGATCTATTAATTTTTTAATTAAAATTCTTGACTAGCTTAGTGTACTCTATTTCTTTTTGTTTGTCTGTGTTCACTATTTGCCATTCAATTGGTTTTTAATTATTATTTTAGCATTAATATAAGCGATTTATCCACTTATCAGCTTTGCACAATATTCTTACAAATAAATGCATAGGTATTATATTCTAATCTATTCATAAGTGACAAGTTAATTGTAATTTGAAAACTTCAAACTAACTAACGTAAGTGTATTATTGAATAAGTTGTTTGAGAGCCATAGATAATAATTTGCACCTGCCATGCCATGTTACCTCTTCACCACCTTTAGTTGACTGTCAGATAATGCTTGAGGTAAGTCCGCCTTTGTAGTTATTCTATTGTTGCACACAGTTTAAATAAATAAATAAATAGTTGACACTAGCCACGTGCCAGCTAGGAACTCTGATACAGTCGAGACCCTGAAATGATCCAATGAGTCAGCCAATTCCAGTTGATCCTGTGATCCGACTGACTCACATGTCTTCATAAAGATTACAATCAATGCCTTACCTCAGAGTCGTTTTTTGTAAGTAGCGGTAATGACCGAGATCTTGCGGGATGCCATATCAAGACTTGGACACAATGATATCACCGCGGGAAATGTTAGTAAATACATACATTTGTCAGGGGTATTGTGGATGGGCGGAAGGCTGGTTGCACGACCAGCGATGGCGGATCACTAAGGCCTTGTTCACATTAGGTCGGCCCGACAAACAATCTTACACACACCCGACAATCGGTCAACGGTAAAACTGTCGGTCCGGCCTAATGTGGACCAGCTTAGTGTCATAAATTGATTTATTCAACTGTGTCTAACTGAAAGTAGAAATCTTGTTAAGCATAAAGTTAACCACAAAGTTCTTGGTATGAAATGGATGGTCACCCATCCACTAACCAACCTAACCGACTTCGGCATGTGTTGCTTAACCTTGGTCGCTTGACCTAGCTATGAGCACGCAATTTGTGTATAGTAACTCGCCGGGAAAATAAGTTCTTAGGCACACGTAAAGAAATACCCAAATAAGGCTTCTTGCGCATGCGCATGATTATGTTTTTGTCGCAAGGGTTATCAAATGCCTGATTTCATACAAAGGTAGTAAAAAGAGAGAACCTTGCAATTTTTGTAAAATCTTATAAAATATGTGGATAGCATCGCGGCAGTTGCTAGGACTCAAAGTTGCTCATAAAAAAACAACAGAGTCTGCAAACAGCCTAACAGCGAAAAGGTGCGCGCGATTCATGTGCGGTCACAATTGGCGCATAATAGCGGCGTTCGGCGCTCAGTGCCGCGTCGCCGCCCGCATGCCCGCCACGCGCCGCCTGCTGACCGCGCGCTGGTTCGCGCGCCGCCGACAGCCTGACGAAGATGACGCCCGCCCCAGGACCCACCCGCGCTCCGACATGGACCGACGACCACGAGTCTCCCGAGTCCTCTCCTCCCCAGCACGAACGCAACATCAAACTCATCCCCCACTTGACGAAGAATCCCTCGAACGAGCCTACCCCTCCATGGGACACCTCGAGTACGTCAACGCCGGCTCCTCGCCCCCCGCCGAGAGCGCCCCCAACATGTACGACAGCTTCGAAGAACCACCCCTAGATCTAACTGCGCACATCTGCGGTGACTCGTTACGTCAGAGTGCGCACGAGCAGATGCGCGCCGTCGGCGGACGTCTGCGATTACTGGACGAGCTAGAGACCGGGGTCATTACCGCAGAATCCGCTGCCACTACTTTCTCAACAGCGACTGAAGCCGAGAAGAACGTATGCCTGTTTTGGGCGGCCTTTCTGAAACTTGACAACTTCCTACAGCCGCTGATCGAGGTCGGAGCTGATCCCCTATACTACGATGCCCTGGGACTGTCCCCGCTGCATGTCGCGGCCTTCAGCGGCTCCACGGAATGTGCTACCTACCTGCTGTCATGTGGCTCAGATCCTAATTACATGCCAAGATGCTTCTCCCCGCTCCATTGTGCCGCGTTCGGGAACTCAGTGCAAGTGGCTAATTTGTTAATCAGTCGCGGTGCATCCGTACATTCCGCCGTGAAGTATGTCAACTGTGAAGGTGGCTTGCTCCATTGTGCGGTGCGAGCCAACTCCGTGGAATGCCTTAAATTGTTTATATCCCACGGTGTCGACGTGAATCAAATTGAGCCGGGCGGCACTAACGCTATACATCTTGCGGCCGATTTAGGAATGTTCCAGTGCCTAACAATACTGCTCGAGACGCCCGGCGCGGACCCTAACGTGAGGACGCGAGTCGGTGACAGGGAGTCCACCGCGTTACATCTGGCAGCTGATGGTGGTTTCGTGGAATGTGTAGATTTGTTGCTGTCTAAGGGTGCTGAAGCAAGTTTAAAGAATCACAGAGGTTTCACGGCATTGCACCTTGCTGCTCGTTCGTCGAGCTTGGAGTGTGTAGAATCCTTACTGAGAAAAGGAAACGCCGAGCCGAACGCCAACGACTTCGACATGAGGACCCCATTACACGCGGCTATAGGCAAGTCCGACAGCGCTTGCGATATAATCGAGACGTTGATAAGCTGGGGAGCAAATGTGAACCAGAAGGATGAGTACGGCTTCACGCCGCTGCACCTGGCTGCCCTCGACGGCCTGTCAGCGTGCGTGGAGACATTAATCTATCACGGCGCTGACGTCACGACAAGGTCTAAAAAAGGAAACTCGGCGCTTAATGTAATAGCTAGAAAAACGCCGGCGTCTCTAGCGATGGTAACTAGAAAATTGGACTGTGCGATCACGCTGCGACATTCACAAACTAGCAGTAGGGAGGTCGAATTGGAGCTCGACTTTCGTAGCATACTGCATCATTGTTATCCGCGTGAGATTAGTTACTTGAACACATTCGTCGACGAGGGACAAAAGGAGGTTCTGCTCCACCCACTTTGTTCAGCATTCCTCTACATAAAGTGGGAGAAAATACGTAAATATTACGTAGCCCGGCTGTTTCTAAGCTTCATATTTGTTCTGTGCCTAACATTGTATGTGTTGACAGCTCTGGCTCATAATTGTTACAACGGCAGTAAAGATATGGAGGAAACGATTCAAGAGCAGGAACTTTGTCAGAAACAATCTATTCTCGGTGATTTGTTGCGGAAAAATCCATTTGTAATAGAAATGCAATGGTGGGTGCTAGCCGGAATCACGATATTTGAGATCTTCAGAAAGGTTTACGGAATAGCAGGTTATTCTACTGTGAAACAATATTTGATGCAATCCGAGAATATTATCGAATGGTTCGTGATTGTGAGCGTGTTTCTCATATCGTATATCTACACCAACATCACGTACACTTGGCAGAATCACGTAGGCGCGTTCGCGGTGCTGGCTGGCTGGACAAACTTAATGATGATGATAGGTCAACTACCCGTTTTTGGGACTTATGTCGCTATGTACCAAAAAGTTCAAAAGGAATTCGCCAAGCTACTGATGGCCTACTCCTGTATTTTAATCGGGTTTACAATAAGCTTCTGTGTTATTTTCCCTGACTCCTCCTCTTTTGCGAACCCTTTCATGGGCTTTATAACTGTCCTGACAATGATGATTGGCGAGCTTAATTTGGATTTACTGCTAAACGAGCCAGACGGGAATGACCCTCCCGTCCTCTTAGAATTCTCTGCGCAAATCACTTACGTGTTATTTTTAATGTTTGTTACTGTAGTCCTTATGAACCTGTTAGTAGGTATAGCTGTCCACGACATTCAAGGGTTGAGAAAAACTGCAGGTCTATCAAAACTGGTCAGGCAGACAAAATTGATATCCTATATGGAACTGGCCTTATTCAACGGCTACCTACCGAAATGTCTGCTCAAAATCCTCCATTCCTCAGCGTTAGTATCCCCGCAAGCTTACCGAGTTGTATTGAGCGTAAAACCATTAAACCCGAGCGAGAAGCGACTTCCTCGCGACATAATGATGGCTGCTTACGACATTGCGAAAATGAGGAAACAATACGGTCACACGATCTCGTCGAGTGGTTCAACAACAGGCGCGTATTCGTGTTTTAAGAAATACGAAAACAATAATGACTCGGGTTACAGAGAGTACGGGTATTCTTCAGGACTGGGCAGCCTTCAGGCCCGGTTGGACGAAACGTCGGAAAATGTCCGCCAGCTGACTCAGGAAGTGAGAGAATTAAAGAAACTGATAAACGCTCAGCAGCTTGTGCTACAGCAAGCGTTGTCCGGCGCGATAGACCGTTGATGATATAATGGATGTCGTTTACTTTCAATGCCACTGTACACAAGTCAATAAACTACAGTGTGTATTGTACCATGTAGCTCGGTGTACTAGCTGACTTAAGTTTTTATTGAGTAGTGATATTTTCATTCTGTTTTGCCTTAATTCCACTGTTACATTAGAATCATCAATTCACTTCTCAATAACATACCTAATTATATTAAAGTTGTGTTGGTGTAGGTAGGTAATAAAGGTGCACCTCTGCCTAACCCTTTCGAGGTAGTCAGGCGTGAAGTTATGCTACGTTATATGATATAATTACGAGGTTTTGTTGTCTTTTACGGTGTAATTAGGGTGTAGAATTAGGGAATGGAGTCAACGACTCCATTCGTGCACAGTTGTGTTGTATCGCAAAAACTAAATTTAAGGGCTGGTCCCAAACTAATGTTAACTACATTTTAAATACTTTAAATTTCAAATAAATACTACTTATGAGTTCAGGCCTACTATTTAAGCGATATGAATGTATTATAATAAATAAAACTGTAGATGAATGGAGTCTATAAAGGCCTTTTTATATTGTTTGATGCAGAAAGCACTGGACACTGTGATTGTAGATTGTATTGTAGTTTCTATTGTGATATTTATCGTGTCAATAAAATATTTTTCAATTTATAATGGTGTTTTTATACCCATCTCATAGTTTTAAGTTTATTTTGAATCCTAAGACAACGTGAATAACCTACTACTACCTACCTATTACTTACAAAACAATGATAGAACAAACTGTGTGAA
Source organism: Hoplodrina ambigua (assembly GCA_949774945.1). NCBI lineage: Eukaryota > Metazoa > Arthropoda > Insecta > Lepidoptera > Noctuidae > Hoplodrina > Hoplodrina ambigua. The sequence continues at coordinate 11,934,660 of OX458983.1, forward strand.
ATAAAAAACAAAAGCATTAGATGAAAAACAAAAAAGTATCTAAACACCTTAATTATGTAAATTCAAATGCTTACAGGTAGCCATGTTACCTAGAACAAATTATTTTGCACGTTTGTTATAATTTTGACATTCAAAAACAGAACGAACAAAAAGAGCTGTCGTTCTTTTTTTAAATCTTTACAACTTGAGCTCTATTACTATTATTACGCCCTAATTGATGATAACTATTAAAATTATGAGCTTAATTCATAACTATTGCTAAATAATAAAGGCACCGGAACACAGACAACACATTTGCATATTTGAATGTTCGCGCCACGCACCCCATTCCCGTTTTCCCACCCCATTATGCGCCAGTATTTCGCGCGCAGCTCGTATGACAGTTGTGAACGGGTCAACTAAGATTCTTATAAGACGAAAATATACGCCTTACTGTTGAAATTGGACTTTGTTGGACGAAAAAACATTTAAATCAGTGCATTTAACTACCCAGTGATTGAAATTGGTGAAAATATCTGTTTAACCGTTATTAAATTCAGAATATTATTTCGTTTCTGCTTGATAATATAAAAAATTTTGCAACATAACCTTCACATTTTGCAATGTTATTATTTTAGAAAATGTCGTTTCGCATTTTTGATTGAACATTAGAAAAATGTAGTAATAAACAAAGGAAAAAGTGCTAAATCGATGCCGGATGCACCACCTGCATTTATCTAGACCGGACATCATCAATTTGACGTATTAAGTTGGCATAACAATAACAATGTTGACGTAAATTACCCATGCGCGGACCGTTGTAGACGGGTCGATATTCAATTGCCTGAAGAGTATAGGATATCTAGATTCAGGTCTTGTCTCTTTCGGACTACCCCCGGCGTGCCACCCCCACCGACATCCGACCCTTGCATTCGTCGCCGGCCGGGCCGGCCTTTATTGATTTGAGTGCAGTTAGGTGAGCGGGTCATTCTACCCGGTGCTCCAATGCAGGGCAGTTTCAAGATCCAGCTCATCAACATGGGAACACGGGCGGCGGCATGTGAGTATATTCACACTTTTAGCGCTTAAATTAAATTCGGTGAACGCCTTGCATGGAAATTAACGCGTTTGTTTTTCAGAGTTGTATGAGGGGCGTCGTTGAGTAGTGCTTTATATGTGTCCAAATGCAGGGACCACAGGATACCATGCAGTATTCGGTTTCGGACTCTGAGCTGAGCTTGAAAGGTGAGCTCGTACAAGCGAGCTATTACATTTTGTGGCACTTTTTGTTCCGGCACGTTAGCTTGCCTTGCCCCTCATCTGTTAGGGTTGCCATCTGTGTCTCTTAGCAATTGTGATATTCTAATTAAATTGTGTTCCTTGACTTCCCACTAAAACCAGTGATTTACTTGAAATTTCTTTGTTGGAAGCAGCTCGGAGAACTTTGCGCATAGTGAACTTATTTTTATTTGCTCTTGCCATAGATGTTTTATTTTCTTATTTGTTACTATTGCATTGTATAATAGTTGTTGTTTCTCACCTAATAAAATTAGATTTTTTTTAAATCTTAAAAAAAAAAAAAAAATTTGACTTGCAACCATCCAACTTGATGTGGATGTGTTTTGCATGCACTTTAAAAGTAATTAAAAGTGCACTATGAAATAAATTTTACTCTTAAATCTTAATTTAATAGTATAAATTCTCTGAGTCATAAAATCTCTCTCTCAAACAGCTCAAGACGAGCTGCCTGCAATCGAACTTAATACTTTTATTGCTCTTGCAATTGTAGCGTGCCAGTGTACTATTGTGACAAATTGATTAATTGACTGCTATAATATTGCGTTCATCTTTTAAAAAAAGGAAAAATAAGTTTCCATTATTGATTTTAACTCTGAATTTGAATAAAAGCCCCCTTAATAAGAAACTAATTGAGTCCATTGCAGCTTGCAAAATTAAAATTTTCTGCAAATACCCTGTAAATATTTTCAATTAACAATGAAGATTTTGAAATACAATTATATATCATATTAATTATGTTATCTATCAATTAGTAAAGTATGCATGCAATTAGAAAAAAAAAATTAGGTCTTAGGGTAATTTCTAAAGACATAATACTTCAAGATGGTAACCCTGTCTTCCTTCTAGGTTTCATGTGTGCATTCCCTAGGTATATTTGGTGTTGGTGTCTCAGCCCTGCCCCGTTGTATCCTAGAATGTTCTCAATATACAATGTGTGTTTAGTTCTACTGAGACAAGTAACCTGCTGTTGTTTAAATGTTAAATGTATTCTTGATTCTGTTAATCTGTGGTCAAACTGCATTATGTTGTGCAAATTAATTTGAATCATATCATTATGTGCTTCATAAAGTGAGTCCTAGAAATTCTTAGAAAATGGTGGGTAGAGTGAGGCATAAAATGGCGGATGGTTACGTAAGCAGCCACGTGGCAGTATCTGCAGTCCGCCATTTTTCCCCCACGCCAATAGCGCAACCAGGAAGCCTGTTTTACGCATGCGCGCAGGTGGGGAGGACCGTCCGCCATTTTGGGCCAGCTCTGGCTGCCCGGGCCCACAATCAATTCAGACCCCAAGCTAGTAAGTTGTGTAACTTTTTATCAGTGCAACATCTGGAACAATGGGGTGTGGTCAGCCGCTTTGCAGTTTCTGGGACTCCAAATAGGTACTAATATTAAATTATTTCGCTTAGAATGTCTTAACTTACTTGTTAAAAATAATAATGATGTTTAATTTACATTAATTATCTATAACTATTTAAATGCAGTTTGACCAAATAATTAATTTAACAGAATCAGGGTTCCTGTTTGTGTGGCTCACCTTTCTAAAATGTTGGCTAAACCAGTATGTCTGTCCGTACCATCCCGCTGCTTATCCTGGTGGGGTGTCCCGGGGGTTTCCCGGGACGCTTTGACTATGTCAACTATATCTCCTTTGTCTTTAAATATCTATACTCTATACCTGTTCTATTCCTTCCGTTTATGTATATGTATGTGATTGTCTTGTTTGTGTGTGTTTTATGTATTTTGTCCGTATCAAAATATTTTCCGATGAACTCAACTAATTTTTCAATGGTAATAATTTGGCTAATGTAAAAAAATTGTGTTTAAATACTTACATTTTGTCAATCACCTTAATTTGTTACTTTTTGGAAAAATAAATCACAACTTCATAGTTATTAAATTAATAAAAAAAAAAATCTTTGTATTGTTTTAAAAAAAATACTTATAATTATCACTTTGTTCTCTGTAAGGTATCTATAAAGTCATAATATTTCTGTAACATTTCTACTAAAACACTTATTAAAACTAAACCTGTCTTTATCCAGTTGCCGGCCCTCTCAAATAATTATCTGCTTAAAATATATCTATAATACCTTTGTGTAACACAATAAAAGCAAGTCCTATAAATAACTTCCTTTTATTATTGAGAATTTTCCCCAAAAAATATAATAATCTCCTAATAAGTTGCTTTGAGGAAAATTGAGCCTTACAACAGAGGTATAAGGCTGCTTTTCAAAAGAGCTTGTGGGAAGTAACACAATTTCCTTTGTTTAAGGATTTGCTTGGTTTCTGTTACATATTGTGAAAAAAAATCTGTGTGTCTGTGTAGAATTGATGTTAAAACTGTTAGAAGTAGATTTGTGTCTGTTTTAGAAAACTATGATTAGTTAGTCATTGTACTTTATGGTAGTAAGTATTGTTATTTGCATGATGTATCTTTGTGTAGTAAATAAATATAAAAAAAAATGTGTTTGCTGCTTTTTAATTTAAACCTGTGTTTTTTAGATTGTATTTCTTGCCAATTATGGCAAGACCCAAATTGTCTAGAAGATTGCCACACCATAAAACTTATGAAAACAACAGTTTTGTAGTAAAGACGAAAACTTAAACTATCTCATTACTGTTTAAAATCTAATTAATTTGCAAATGGTAATTCAAAATAATGTCCAAAAAATCTGAAACCCTTTTTGATATAAATTAATTAGTTCAGAATCTTAAATCCATAAAATTAGAAACGAATTATTCTATGACCAAAAATCGTAATTCAATTCCTAATAGGGTCTTATAATGAAAATCAATAAAAAAATCTATTTATAGAGTAAAAAAAACTGCTTTGGCACAGGCCGCGGGACGCATGCGCGAGTTTCCCTTGCGCCCCCAACCGCGACCCTCTCAGCCCCTGAGCTAATAAGGGACGCCGATCGATAGCGAGTCTGCACATGCGTCCCGCGGGTGTGCCGCCATGCCGCGGCCAATACGGTGGCGTCGCCACGCCCATGACGCTAACGCCACGCATGCGTCCCGCGGCCCTCATTAAATGTGCCACATTGTTAGAGAATCTAGACTTAAACATTTTATAACATTGTATAGTGCATTTAAATTTCGATTGATAGGTACCTAGGCTTCAAATTTTAAACTTAGTTCTTTCGAGTCGATAAGTTCTGCAAGTTTATTTGAAACACAAAGCTTCTTTTCTTGATTTGAGATTTGACGTAAGTGACGCATGCGTCCGTCTTTTCTATTTAGGCGGGAAATCTTGAAGTATAAGCGTTTGTAGTATTCTCGAATTTTTAAAAGTGGAAGTTCTAAATTTAAATTTCCGATTTTCGTCTTTTTCTTAATCGTGGTAAGTACCTATTGCTGTCGGGTAATGTTCTTAGGATAATAACCAGTGATCAAGTGATCTGTCTAACATTTATTATGTGTACATTATGTGTACATAGGTAGGTACGTAAAGAGTTGCCAGTAGAAAACCGGATATACTTAGTTAGGCTTTTTGGATGCGTGTGCGGCAAATTAGACTGTGCCCAGGCTGACCAGATTTTGATATGCTTTTTAACATTTTACCAGTCACGCGGTAATTTTGTTTTAAATTCCATTATGAAGAAGCCTAATTAATTTTTGTTGTTATTTCATTAGAAGTCCACACGATTGTCCCATAAAGGATCGAAAAATGAAATAACGCTTATTAAGTTAAAGTTCGGCTATTTTATTCTATTTTTCTCAAAAGTCCGGCTAAGCTGGTTGGTTTGTTCGACTTTCCAGATTTAGGATCTGGCAACCTTAGGTAGGTAAGTACTCGTGCACGTGGTGCCAGTTCAAGATGGTGGTGTTGAAAGGTTAAACGCTGCGGTTAGACATTGGATTCCTACCTTACTTCATAGTGTAACGTTTGAGAAACAATCACAGATTTTAGTCAATTTTGAAAACTTTTGATTAACATAATGAAATATTTTGTGGACTTCTTTTAATCTGGATTATCTTGATCAGTTTTGAAAGTCAAACTTAAGCATGTATTTCAATTGGGTAGTTCACACTATTAATTAACAATTAAAAGACACAATTTAAAAAAATAACACTTTATTTTAGTTTTGAAAACTCGATCTATTTTCAATGAACAGTCATATTAGATTTTAACGGTTTACTATTATTGCTATAAACATTTTTATAAGAATCTCGTTTTGTTAGCTTATAAAAAGTGTCAAGTACCCAGTAAAATCATTTAGAGGCACTTGGAACTATTAAGTAGTCGGTCAGTTAGTCAGAAAGTTTTTCGTTTAAAAACGTAGGTAGGCCTCTATGGAGGAGAATATCCTTATGTACTTGTTATATACTGATCGCCATGGCATGCGCACGCATATTTCTTCACTGATGCGCTAAAGATGACGTCTTTATTGCATTCAATTTTGGTTTGAAGTTATTCGATAATGAAATATTCGGTCGACTTTATTTAAATCTGCATTACCTTGATCAGGTTTTTAAAGTCAAACTCAAAGCATTTATTGCAATTAGACCATTTACATGCGCTTTTGAATTGTCAAGTCTGTCAGAGTCTGTCAGTTAGCTACAAAGTTGAAGCTATTTTCTCGTCCCAAAACTTACGTAGGTGTCTATGGAGTAGAACGAGTAAGAAACTCAACGGACACTATTTTCAAGTGAAACTATTTATGTTGCTTCAATATGTGAAAATACTTTAAAAAATAGACAAGAAGACTAATTCTAATTGAAAGCGTCCGTTAACGAATATAAGTTTGAATATTAGTTCAATTATCTTCATAATTTACTTAGGTCTTATAGGTATACTGATCGCCATGGCATGCACAGTTGCGCACGCATGTTTCTTTATTGACGCGGTAAAGTTGTCATCTTTGATGCATTTAATTTTGCGTAGAAATTAATCAAAATTCTTTTTTCAAAAATTTAAATTGACTCTTTCATTCCGTTAGGGTGTAAACACACGCGTCCGTTAGATAGGTACATTATGTAAACGTATATAAAGGATTAACGGCTGGAGGGTGCCAGCTATATACTAAAAACTAATAAACAGTGAGGGTTCCCAAAAAAACTACACCCTTCGGAATGGGGTGGCTTATCTGCGTCTGATCGTAATCCACCCTTATGTATTCTTGTTAATTATTTTCTTCTGACATAATCTGATGGACGCTAGGCCTAGGGTTGCATTTTGTATTAATGTTTTGAAGGGGAGCTGTGTAATAATAACCCCTCTTTCTGTTTTAATGAAGTACGGTCCCACGAATCGGGCCCCTTTGTAAAAGTACCTACCTACGGCTAGTAATTTCATTTGACATGCAACTGTATGGCTCTATTCTGTAGGTACGTATTATAGGTATGAATACGACTAAGTAACAAGATCCTGTATAACTGTTGAGACTAGAATGGAGTTTGAGCTTAACGTAATTTTTTTATAGGTTTAGCTACTACAAAAGCAAAACCGTCAAACCTCCGATGTATCAAACTAAGAATGATTGTGATCATTGATCATTAGTCAAGCGCGGTTAAGCTTTTTTCGGTGATTTTGTTATATTCAGTCAACCGGAATTATCAGCATTCAATCTTAGCAGCTTACGCGCGCTTTAGAAATCGCCACAATAATCTTTATGTCGAGTAACCGGTGGTAAGTTCTTTGTTATGGTCTGCCCAGAAATGTAGGTAGCTGCGAAACAAATCGTAAACGGTCGTTTTTTCTTATTATAGAGTAGTTAGAGGCAAAGTTGATTCTGAAGGTTTTCTATGGAAGAACGGTAGATCTGGTCGTATTATATAAGTTTATAGCAGGGGTTTTATTTTTATTGGATAATTAGTTTAGCGGTCCACTTGTCACAAGTTTTTATAATTTAGTTATTCACATACATTCTGACATATTTAAATATTAGTTTAAGGTATGAAGTTTGCTGTTTTTAATATTCATTGGTGACCTCTGATCAGTATCAAATTAAGGTGCCTCGACTTTAAAATAACTTGACTTTAAATCGGACAATTTAGATCGAGCAAACTGCAAGGTAAATGGAATCTATAGATAAAGGAATGGGATAAGGAAAAGGCCAGTTGTCATACCGGTATGACAGAACAATAGGTAATTGATTGTGTCTCATTACGCATTAATTACTCAAATAGTTACTCATGAATTAAATAATAATTAAACAGTAATGGAATAGTTTGACCAATCCGGCCAAAACACGAACTCCTCTCTACGCTTTGATTTAACTTCTTGTCTCCTTCTTTTGCTTCAAGATGAAAGAGATAACAATAGGATAACTCTACAGCCTTGTCCTGAACAGTTACAGCTAAGATCCGCAGCCTGTACGACGCCCAACTGCGGCTGCAACACAACATTCAGCCGTTGCCTCTAGGCACTGACATTGCCAACACCGTCAAATACTTCTCACAGACTCTTCTTAGTAAGTATTCTTTTCTTCTATGTTTTTTTCTTAGGTACTCTTTGGCTGTTTTTTTTGTTGTGGGATCCGGGACGGTTTTATCGTTTCTCCGGGACTTCTCGTCGGTCTACGTTGTCTCGGCTTTTTTAGGCGTTCGCGACTAATTGAGCCTATGTTTAGGCTGCAGTTCCACTGAGACGGAGAGGAGCAGAGCGGAGACCGAGCTGTGCCGTGCCGCGATTTACCAATCACATGGCTTGCAATCCACATCTCTTCTGCACTCCGCTTCAAAGGAAACAGCATTGGCGGAGAGGAGCGGAATTGTTTAAAATATCAGGAATACAGGATAGATTAGGCTAGCGCCGAGACAGGAGCGACGCGAAGCGGAGAAGGGCGGGGCAGGGCAGTGCGGAGCGGGGCGGCTCACTCACGCGCATATTCATTCATTAAGTTAGCGTCTTGACGCACGCGATAAAAGGCAAAGCAGCTCCGCTCTACCTAGGTCCGCTCCGCTCCACCCCGCTCCGCTTCAGTGGAAACACCTACCTCTTTTCACAGCTCAGCCCCGCTCCGCACCGCTCCACTTCGCCTCAGTGGAACCGCAGCCATAGCAGTGGACGTCTTTTAACTGCAATGATGATGATGGCTGTTGATTCTTACTTTCAAGAGTTGCAGTTTTTAAGAATAGTGTGATAGTCGCGTAATTTTTTTCTCTTATATTAAGTAGTACAGGAGGTAATTTATAAGACTTAATAGATTTTTTGGAGGGTTCTGCTGCTGCTGTGCCAGTCGTCTTCTTTACCTGCATATTTATAAAAGTTAGCCTTTTAATTAGATAATCACACTACTTTACTAGCTACATTCGGAAATCTAGGTTTTGGACTTCTTAGTTAGTCGGTAATTGGGCCTCAATACAAAGGGGGGATTAAATAAATCCTACCTTTTACACAGGCTGACTTATTATTCAACGTATTCTTTCCAGGAAGTAAAACTGTAATCCCTTTGTATCAATTTCCAATCCTATACAGTCTCGGAGGGACTTGGGACTCTAATTAGCTCTCCAATAAAATAGCAATTCAATTTGATATTTTATTTAATGAGAATTTTTCAAAAGAACGTAAATCTTCTATCATAAATTTTTGCCTAATAAGATTCTAGGAATTCCTTGAACTACAAGTATTCCTGTAATTATTGCTCCATAATTTCTGCAGGCGTCCTAAAAGATGTCCCGCGTTCACCACTTGAGATGCTTCGGGACGCTGACAATGACAGCGAGAGGATGGGCCTGTATCCCAACCTGGACTACAAGAGTCTGTTCAACGCGCTGTCAGGCCTCGTTGACTCCACGCCACATCTGCAGTATGGAACATTACGTAAGTAACATACATATTTGTTTCTTTTTTTTTGCAGCAAACATCGTAACCTTCACGCCTGTAATCCCCGACGGAATTTTGAGTTAGGCAGAGGTGTACTTACATCCACATTTCGCCAGTTATGATTGAGTCCCATGTAACAGGGGGTAAGCCCATTGCCATCAACCGGGCACAAATTCAGACTCCAAGGCTGCTATTAAGAAATTCCTGATGGAAGACCCCAATAACACTGTACAAATCAATGATTTTGTTATGTCTGTAGGTACGAAGTTTGTAATTGAAGTCTTAAGCACTGATTAGGTCATGTTTTGTATATTAATGAGTGTTATCTTTTTTGTAGTCTTGTGTTCAATGTAATTACGTGACTTTGTGGAAGGTTTGGGTATTTTTGCGTGACGTAACTACCAACTAGTACTAGTTAATTATTTTAATTTTATTTTTATTGCGTTGTTTACCTACTCATTGGTTTTAATAACATATTTTTAAATTAATTAATTAATTCATTCATTCATTTAATTCAGATGAACATAATCCATACACACAACAAACAATACGTCACATTAAAATAAAAACAAAATTTAAAATAAAAAATAAAAATCAAATTCAAAATTAATAAAAATTTTGCATTGGTTTTTATTTTAATTGTAATTTTTATTAATTTTGAATTTGATTTTTATTTTTTATTTTAAATTTTGTTTTTATTTTAATGTGATGTATTGTTTGTTGTGTGTATGGATTATGTTCAGCTCCAAGGCTTTGTAAGAATACAATATGCATTGAATGCAATCAGTGCATGTATTAGGACCGAACACTTCTCTTCCTTAAAATACTTTTGAAATACTTCTTTTACCTATTTTTTACTATAATATTATGAAGCTGAAGAAGTGTTTTCTTTAATTGTTTAAACGTGTTAATCTGTGGAATTACTAGCCGTATTGGATAAAAAAAATGTAAATAATAATCAGATTCATGAGGAATAGTATAAGCTATATAACATCGTGCTACGACGTATCGGAACAGTAACCAAAGACGGGCATAAACATAAAAATACTTTTTTAATATTAAAAATATTACATAACAGAACAACACGCCTGTAATCCCCGAATGGTTAGGCAGAGGTGTACCCATTATTACGTGTTATGTATATTTTTTAATTAACAATAAATCTTCTAATTGTTCCAGCATTCGGGCAAGCCATCCTGCAGTGCCTGGGCTGCCTGCTACCCTTCCTGGAGTACGACATGATCGACAACCTACCCTTCTTGGTGGCCTACTGCGTCGCAATGTTCCCGGTGGCGCTGCATCAGGAGATCTTGCATCTGCTCTCCTATTACATCTTGCCGTTTACTATCAGTAAGTACCTATTGTATTGTTGTGTGTTTATTTCGTTACGGGACCTAAGACAGTTAATCATTTCTCTGGAACTCGTCGAGCTTTATTGTCTCGGCGCTTTTCTGGTGGCCTCCACTGTTGGTTCTGGCTTTCAGGAGTTGCAGTGGGTGGGAACAGCGTGGCGGGGTTGTCCCAAATAAAAAAAGCAGTTATTGGTGCCGATTCTCTTGGTCACAAACTAAACTAAAATTAGACTATTTCCATCTTTTTTGTCCATTAAACAAGAAAGAGACTAATGTAAATGGGAGCTGTCAAATTTAGTCAATCTGACACATCCATACAATTACAGTTGACATCTTAAAACGTATGGATTAAAAATACGGAGAAGCTAACTTACGCTTTACGCTAACTTAGTTCTTTAATGTCACCGTCCTTTCCTTTCGCTGTATGTTAGTGAGAGACGTCAATTTTCTAAATTTAGTCTAGTTTGTGAACAAGGGAATTGGCACCATTGTTCTCCTTAGGTACTACGTAAAAGTCTGACATTCCCTTCCGCTCCGATACTTCATATTATACAGGCTGTTTTTTATTAATCCACAGCGCAGCGTACAGGGGGTGAAAATACTCGTGGATACGAACAACTTTTACAATGGAACCAAGTCCGAAATTTAAAAAAAGTTGTCGTTTAACCTAGTTTCACTTTGACGACACGGTTGGTGCAGTGAACGATCGGTGTCGCGGGTTCGATTCCTGCACACACATTTGTTTAGCATACAGACAGTCGTTCCGGGTCTGGTTGTGTATGTAAGTTTATATGTTTGTAAACGCACCGATACAGGATAAATTCATAGAGAGAGGCAACGTAAAAAATGATAGTCGTTATTATTCTTTCCCTATGATTGAAGTCCAACTTTATAGGTCATGATCATCGTCGTCAAATTAGCCCTAACATCGCCCACTATTGGACATAGGCCTCCCCTAAAGATAGGTCTTTGAGTATATCAAATTAATTTGTGTACTTTATTTCAGCGCGCAAGTACGCGGGTATGGAGGAAGAGAGTCAGGCGTCGCAGTCAGTAGCCGCTATCATCATGATGGTGTTCCAGCACTCAAGCAATCCGGGTAAGTCTTAGTTGAGTAATAAACCTTTTGCTGAACATCGTTAGCTCAAAGCAGCAGCGCGGGACCGGTAATTGTTGAACTTTAGAAGAGGCTTATGTCCTTTTTTGAGGTGGTAAAATCATCAAAAGAGTCCTTCCGCCCTGGGTGGAAGGGACTGTCAGACTTTTACTGACTAAAAAACCTCCCTGTTCCTTCTGTTGCCCTTCACGTTCTGGGACCACGGTATCCTGTTAAGACGTCCCACAACCCCGGCAGGCGTTTGGCCCCGTCCCTGTGCTGACAGTTCTTTGAGGCGCGCGTGAAACAGAACGCGCCTTCGACCCGGGCCTGGTCCTTGATCGGAAGGTGGCTACCCCGCAAGCCCAGGCTTCTGTCCTGCAGTGGATGTTGTACGGCTGATATGATGATGAGTCCTCAAAGCGAAGCGTTAATCCACGGTGTAAAAAAATATATAACATAGCCGTTAATTTTGCTTTCGGGTCATCTAAACTTAGTCACATTAAGCGCAAATTATTGCTAAGGAATGACTTTTAGGACTTATTTTTCAATCTTCAGATAACTCTTAGCGGAGGAATAAATATGGCGGTTTGACCTAGATTTTGTATAGAGAATATGTCAACTGTCATTTGGATAAAAAATTTCTGACTATTGAAAAATGAGCCCTTAATTTTGTTGTGAAAACCCACTCAAAAATTTTGTTCATACCGATGCATAATTGCATATCAGCAGTATTCATTGTTAATTTTTAACGGATAAACCAGTTACAGTATAGTCAAAGCATTTATTTCAATTAGAGCATTTATAGGCAATTTTGAATTGTCAAGGAGTCACAGTTAGTCAGAAAGTTGACGCTAGTTGTTCGTTCCAAAACGTTGGTAGGCCTCTATGGAGATGAACGAGCAAGAAACTCCGCGGATACACTTCAATTAGGTTCTTTAAGGCGGTTCCCTGACCAAATGACCTTGAGCATTCGTTCCCTCTGCCGCACGCCACTTTCTCATCTCATCTCTTTCTTTCCTTCTCGCAATTTTTCAGAATTATTTTAATATAAAAAACAAGGCGAGCTTTTGAAATAAAATAAAACTTGCATTAGGTATTGAGATTTTTGAATTATCTAATGATTAGTGCAATGCTCAAATTAATAGCACGTTGCAAATTAAGCAAAAGAATCATATAAACAAAAATTTTAGTCATCATTTTGCTAGGAGGTCTTAAATGTAATTTAACAGTAATGTAACGATAAGATATCAAATATTACATAACATTACGCCCGTAATCCCCGAAGGGTTAGGCAGAGGTGTACCCATTAGTACACCCACATTTCTCCAGTTATGTTTTTAGTCCCATGTAATAGGGGGCGAGCCTATTGCCATCAAACTTTAATAATGTGCTTTTAGGTGTCGTTCATTTCCCTTAATTAATAAGATAATAAAAATGTCGAATGACTAAAATATCGATGGTCATATATCTAAATTAAAAATGTCAAAACTCAACATGTCGACATTGAATATACTTAAAACTAAAATCTCGAAAAAAAATTGATGTAGGAAAAAAAAAAGTCAACTCATTATATTTTTTAAGGACGCGTTTGCAAATCTGTCAAAATAAGCTGTTTTTCTAGAGAGGTTTTGCGATAAAATTAAACTAAAGCAAACGTAACTAATTCTTGCAACACATAGATTACTTCTTCATCTCCAAACCGTGGATATTTGGCATTGAAATGTTTGTTTTTTAATATTGTAAAAACGATTTTCCAAAGCCTCTTGACACAAAATTGACGATTCGAGGCTGAGTTTAGGTACATTTTTTAAACTATTATGTACATCATTTTGTTTCCCAAAAACTCAAGTGTAGCAGATATAGTCATCTCAAAATGTATGATAAAATGTTTATAAAAATGTCATAAATGGTCTCAGAAAGAAAGTAAATGTTCCGTAAAATTTTTCACAAATTTTGCTGTAATGCATGAATCTTAATGGGTGGCATTATTTTATTCGGTCACTGTCTTGATATATTTCATAAAAAAAACTGAAAGATCTGTTAGTACTCGCCCGAGGGCCGTCATAAGTGGTCACAATGTCGCCTGTCAACAGCCGCTCGTGTTGAAAAGATCGCTCTCATAAAACAAAAAACCATAAAAATACACTATAAAATTCGTGATTTACGTGTTTACGCGGGAAAAAAATAAAAAATCCAAGATGGCGACGACGTAATTTGTTAACTTTTCGTCATGGGTTCCTTTTCGGGTGCTTTACGTGATGATAAAAAGTGCAACACCGAAATTATGACCCCAAATGTTTACTATAACGAACGAAATGACAACGAATGTATTACAACGAAAACCTTATTGCCGAAGTCATGCGATCTTGAGTAACAAACCTCAAATTCATCAATACAAATCATTTAACCTTGCGACCGCGCATAAACAAGCCTGAAATGAGAAAACATCAATAGATTATTAAAATCGGAGGGTATCTAAACAAAAGTAATAAGATCTTACTTACGATTTAGTCAATAGTGTAAAATCAAAAAAAACTTTATTAAAATTATAATGGAATGAAAATATAAAATTAAAATAATTCTACTCTGTATCTTGTATTTACTATAAAATTGATTAGTAAAATTAGCTGTATGACGAATTACCGTTTTCTTCCCATCAATTAAGAGTCCTATTGTTTTTTGCATGCATAAATGCTATGCTACTGCTAGCGGCTTCGCCCGCGTAAAAAGTAACATTCTGTAAAAAATATTGAACTATTATCCCCAGGGAAGACATAACCGGAATAAAAAGTATCCTATGTGTTAATCCAGTCTATGTGCCAATTTTCATCCAAATCTGTTCAACTGTTTACGCGTAATTAAGTAACATAAATCTAAACATCTCCACAAATTTTTACATTTATAATATTTGTAGGATTAATGCATGCGTGCCTTCGTCGGCCATTGCTTCATTCTGATGAATTCGTGGTTGAGTTATTCAAAATCCAGTAAGGTTTTCGTGGTAACGTGTTAACGTTCATTGTCATATGATTTGTTATAATAAACATTCGACCGTTACGATACTCGGTGACTTTTCGAAGTTACCTTAGGCACCCGTCATTTTCATGGTTTTCGGGGTCGCCAATAGCGATTTTCAATCGTGGTGAGAATTTTCTCATCATGACTCTAGACTTGATCGATGTCGTGATGGCCTAGTGGTTAAGGCGCCCGCCTCTCATGCATGAGGGTGTGGGTTCGAATCCGGGCAAGTACCAATGTGACTTTTTCAATTCATATGTACTTTCTAAAGTTTATCTTAGACATTACTGACATTCCATGCCTCGGAAAGCACGTTAAGCTGTTGGTCCCGGCTGTCATTCGTGGATCTTTGACAGTCGTTACGAATCGTCAGAAGCTTGAGAGTCTGACAACCAGTCTTACCTAGGGGTATCGTGTTACCCAGTTACTGGGTTGTGGAGGTCAGATAGGCAGTCGCTCCATGTAAAATACTGGCACTCAGCTGCATCCGGTGAGACTGGAAGCCGACCCCAACATAGTTGAGAAAAGGCTAGGCAGATGATGATGACTCTAGACTTGGCGGAATGTCCTGCGACTAGAACTTTTGCATGAGAGGTAGCGTATAAAAATATGTATAGTGTATTACTTTTAAAATTGAATTGTTGTTTTAAATTCCAATTCCAATTGCAAAAAACTGCAAATAGGCATCACGCAAAACAGAGAAAACGGTTATTATTTGATTGTTTTAAATACATTTTTAATTTCAATTAACATTTATTATCCCCTTTTTCATAACATTTATTTATCATACTTAAAGAAATTGGATAATTTAAAATTTGTTAAAAAATAAAATTTGAGAGGTGTTAAGGGACGAAGTTGTAAAATTTTGCGGCCACCCTCTTGGATTTTTATTTTGACCTCATTTTCGTCATCAGCACCCCCGAAAACCATGGACACGACACCCATGAGGCCCATTACGCTTACTTTGTAAAAATTTTCGGCCGCCGAAAATGAGGTCAAACTGAAAATCCAAGATGGCGGCCGCAAATTTTTACAAAGTATCCTTCATGGGTGTCGTGTCCATGGTTATCGGGGGTGCTGATACCGAAAATGAGGTCAAAATGAAAATCTCTTGGATTTTCATTTTGACCTCATTTTCGGCATCAGCACCCCTAAAAACCATAGACGCGAAACTCATGACGCGTAATTAGCCGTTATAAATTTTGTCTAATGGATAAAGTGTGTACGGAACCTTATTTCAAGAATTTTGCCCATTATCCTTTAAAGTGTCGTTACAACTTTTGGTCTTAATTTTTTCCGTCTAGCCCCCTTTCAAAACGCGCGATAAGGAACTTCGTTCCAAAAATAACTAACCTAACCTAACCTAACCTGTCTGAGTCGGGGTGCCCCAAGTCCCGAGCACGCTTCGCTCGCTTATAAAAGGTAGTTTCGAATGGAGAAGAAAGGGCAAAAAACTCCATACAGTAGTAGTCTTTGGTACTGACTAACTGAGTTGAAAAACGCGCCACATGGCAAATACCTTATGTATCACGAAAAACAACTTTTTTTTCACAAATATTCACATTCAATATTTTGTGCTTAAAAATGATTTTCGATATATTGAACTTCGATTACCTGATCATTCGATCATAAAACCATTCGGTATTTAATTTCGATACTTTGATATTTCGATATATTAAAATAGGTTATTTTAATTTTCGATATTTTAACAGTAGATATTTTAATTTTCGATATTCTAATATGTAACCATTCATTTCACAGTACTTCAAACATTCTGACAAGTATAGGGGTCGTGATGGTATTTAAAACTAAGAGCGTTTATGTCATGGCCATACGGCATTTCATACAAGCTTTCAAGACTCTGTTTTTATTTAAATAAATAAACCGATTTTAACGAAACTTCCTACGCATAATGCGAACACCCAAATGGTTCACTAATATTTTACCAAAACATCATTGATAAATTTTTAATTGACAACCAACGTTTCGTTTATTATACTATTTATTTAACAAACAACTTATTCCGCAAATGTTTTATTTTAAAATACTCGCTTTACAAAAATTTATTTGGCAAATGCTTCACAAAAAAAAAATATACATTTTTCATTTCATATCTTGATCCTTTTGCAAAAATTACGTTTATACTAAATATAACACATTTATAACACATTTTCTAAACCAGTCACAAAGTGCTCAAGACGGTATTGTTTTGCTTAATTTTATTAGGGTAAGGTTGGTTTAGAGTTAAGTTGCCTTAACCCACCATTTTTCCCCGCCGGAGATACTCGACGAAGCCCCGCCAGGCGGGGCTTCGTCGAGTATGGTTTAAAAAAAAAAACCACGAAAGGTGATGGCAGGGTCTGTTCGCTCCCCTTCCCCTAACCTATCCTAGTTGGGGTGCCCGAAGTCTCGAGCTCGCTTTGCTCGCTCTTGCGCACAAAACACTCTTGCGCACAATAAAACAACAAAATCGCGTTTATCGGTCAATCTCAGTGGCAACAAAATGAGGGCTAAGCGATTCGTTTTACGCATTTTGACAGACGCAACTTTAAAATACGTAAGAATTTAGTGAAATTTACGTTTCGTTTCAAGCAATAGTTAGTGATTTATCGATTTTTTTGAAAATTGTTCTAAACAATTTAACGCTGCTCCGGCAGCTAAATTTGCAACTTATAATGTCTACTATTAAAAATCACGAAATTTATTTTACCGAAAGTCGTAAATGCGATGTGTTAGTTTTCCGATTTTCATACGTTCGAAGAATCAAATGCTCGAAGGGTTCTCGGTCCGAAAAACGACATTCCGATTTTCAATACTTCGAATAAACTAAAAGCCAACATGTTGTGCTACAAAATTTAGTGACGGAAACGAATCGCAGCAAAACCGACTTCACGCAATCTTGTCTGCCCTATCCCAAGTGTAACTTAAGCCGGCGTAGGCGCAGACGGCGTAGACGGGTGGGGCGGCCCGCGAGCTGAGGAGTAGTTGGTTTGAAGGCGCGCCGCCGCGGCTGAGGCTGGCCGGCAAAGCAATTTGCGTCAGTACCAAAGAGTTTCTTGCTTTTCTTCTCCATACGAAGCTACCTTTTGTAAGTGAGCGAAGCGAGCTTGGGACTTGGGGACACAACGACTCGGACAGGTTAGGTTAGAAGGTGATGGTAGGGTCTTCCTGACCCCGCCATCCCCTTTGTAGTTATTTTTTTTAAACCACTCAGTAATTGAGCCCCGCGCAGCGACTTCGACTACGCCTTTCGGAATTGTATTAATCGGTATTTTAATAATCGGAATTCGTATTTTTGATGTTTCGAATTATCAATAGGTAGGACTTTTTGTTATTTGATCTATTAAACCTCGGTATTTTAAGAATAGTAATTATAAACGTTAGGAATAGTGAAATTTAGGAATTATAAAAATAGGAGTAATGATAAGTCGGAGTTGTTATATTCGGAATTTTGAAAATCGGTATTTTGAAATTAGTATTTGTGACTGTCGGAATAAAGTTTTTCGTATTTATGTAGTGTAAGTACCCATAAGCAGAATACATACCTAGGTCTATAAAATTATCGGAGGTAATTTTCAAAAACTTATGTTAAAGCTAAATTCGACCGATTTTAGTTATTCCATAGAAACAGATTTCCAATTTTATTTCTTTAAATATTTTATTTATTATTTATTATTATTTTATTTATTTACAACGACCTTACATATGTCATTTTCAGATATCTTTTAGGCCTATGTATCCTGCGTATGCGTAAAAAGTTTAATAAAAATCGGCTCATTGATTTTGAAAAATAATATGAAAGTTTGTATGGCGTAAATGCTATTACAACTTTTTAAAATTATTTTCTTAAAATAACATTAAAAACAAGATTTAAAAAAATGACCGAATTATTTGAGCAGGAGGTAGAAGAGAGATGTATTTTAAGGACAATCGAAAAAAATAAACACATACATTATTCAGTCTCCTTAATTTCAGTAAAATAATACTTAATGCAAATAAAATAATACATAATACAAATAAAATAATACATAATACAAGAAAATAATACATAATACAAATAAAATAATACACAGGTAATGCAATTATCAGGATACCTTTAAAAAAAATAACTTGATTTTTTGCGACTCTAAAAGAAAATTTTACTTAGGGCTAACTTTTATCCAAAAAATAAATATGATATTTTGACATATTTCCTATACAAAAGCTGTCAAATCTCCATATTTATACCCCCTTTAAGAATTATCGAACGATTGAAAAATTAGCCCATAATGGACAAAAGCTTCTCAGCTTTATCTCCTTCTATTCTACTTCGCAACGAGTCACAGATTAAGCCAGCATCACTAAAGAATTGACGTGCTACCGAGCTCGGATATGACAATTGAATTGAAGTAGTAATCGAGTCGAGATTGTCCGCGCGACAGGCATAAACATGTACGCGCTGGTAGCGGCCGGTCGCGCCGCCCGTGAGCTCCGACCTCCGATTTTAACAACCAATTTAAGTGTCGGAACCGAAAACGAAGTCGCGAAGTGTAATTTCAATCGGAAGTTCTCACTTATCGGAATTAGAATCAAATCTCCGTCACATCCCTACAATAGACCACCGTTATTGCGGTATAATTGCATTGAATTTTGTTCACTGTCATTCCTACTTCTACTTCATTTCTTGATTTGCCCAGTTACTGGGTTGTGGAGGTCAGATAGGCAGTCGCTCCATGTAAAATACTAGTAATCATCTGGTTCCGGTTATTCTGGACACCGACTCCAACATAGTTGGGAAAAGGCCAGGCAGAATGATTGAGTACTCTTATTCTCCCGGCTTCGCGCCACACTTCGACCGCCATTTTGTTTTGTATAAGTACTCGGAATGCACTACACAATGACATCCTGTGTTGCGTCCCTGAGGTTACATTCTTAGTTCTATAATTGGCGTAATTGTAAGGAAATAACGCTGTATCTGACTACAATATGAATCACCGCATGGTTGACTAGATGGAATTAATTTGTATGTCCTGTCGAATTGCAGTATTATTGAACACTTGGCCCACAGTGTATCTGAGTGGAATATAATTCGCCGCGAGGTGCACTAGATGGCGCTACTTAGTTTGTCTTATCGCATTGCGGCACTGTAGTAAACACGGTAGGGGACGATACTGGTACGTGGTGTCGCATTGCTGTATTTTATTCAGTGTGAGAAAAATCGCCGCAGAACTTACTAGATGGCGCCACTTTGTTTGTCTTGTCGCATTGCGACACGGTAAGAAAACACGTGGTACGTGGTGACGCATTGCAGTATTTTCTCTGTGAGAAAAATCGCCGTAGGGTTTACTAGATGGCGCCACTTCGGTTGTCCTGTCGCATTGCGGCATAGTACAAAACACGCTAGGGGGCGACACTGGTACGTAGTGTCGCATTGCAGTATATCTTGAACAGTCATTCCAAAACGTGTATCTGCCCGAAATATAAATTGCCGCAGGGTTCACTAGACGGCGCCACTGTGTATGTCCTGTCGCATTGTGGCCTGGTAGATACATACGCTAAGTGACGTGACCGGTACATCATTGTCGCACTGCGGTATTTTTTAAACAGTAACGCCAACACACTATCTGTGTAGAATATAAGTCGTCTTAGGGTTTACTAGATGGCGCCACTAAGTTTATCCTGTCGCATTGCGGCACGGTAAAACACGCTATGTGACGTCACTGGTGCGCGGTGTCGCATTGCAGTATTCCTTGAACAGTAGCGCCAAAACGTGTATCTGTAAAGAATATAATTCACCGCAAGGTTCACTAGATGGCGCCAGTAAGTTTGTCCTGTCGCATTGCGGCACGGTAGAAACACGCTAGTATCGACGCCGGTACGTATTGACGCAATGCAGTAGTAATGCGACAATCGCCGAGCTACTGCAATGCGTAACATTTTACCAGCACATCAAACTATACCTTTAAGTTGTAAAATCGCTCTTATTACAACAGCATAGAATGCCGCAGTGTTTACCTGGACGCGGTGCCGACCGTACCTGTAACTGGTATTTGAGTCGCGGTAACGTTCAGTAGATGGCGCTGTAGCGATACACTGCCGCACTGCGGCAGGTTTCGCTTAAAGCGCCATCTAGGGGTGACAGGAGTGACTATAAAAATGATTTATGAGTTTGTCCACCCTTCGGAGACTTGGGCGTTTCATGCAGTTGCGTTGCGGCACTAGAGGCAATTGGTCGTTTGGAATAATTTTATGGGATCTCAAGTTTTTTAATTGGAACTCAATGAAGATACCTTAAAGACATACTTTGAAGATAGTGTAGTGTTGAATTCGGGTGTTAATTTTGAGTGCTGTTATTTGGTGCTGCTTTTAAAATATTTTATTGAAGGAACACTGAAAGCTGATCAAGCTTTTAGTCTTCTTCCAATAAAATATTTTAAAATGATGATTATGAGGTAAGTCTTTTGAGTTTTAACAAATAAGTTGTATCGATTTAGGCTTCTAGTGTAACTTAAACTTAAATAATTTATTTTAAATAAATCATTAACAGACTTTTTTGAAGCTAGTTGTTTTTTCCTGCAGAGAAGAATGAACAAGAAGTTCCATGGACAATCTTTTTAAATTAAAAAATATTACTTTGTTTCATAATTCTAATTATTGAATCTATGGGTTCATTTTTGTACTTACCTTAAAGTTTAATAGACTCTTTTGGTTTTCATTTACATTGTATTTGGTGGACTGGTAGAGAATGCCTAAGGCATTAAGTCCGCCTTTGCAATTTAAAATATTTTTTTCAATACCATCGACTCTTTCAACTAGCCTCGTGTAACGTCTCATACTTTGTCTTTTACAATCATATACTTACATTTTTGTTAATACGTACCGGCGTCGATACTAGCGTATGTTTCGACCGTGCCGCAATGCGACAGGACAAACTAAGTGGCGCCATCCTCGCGGCGAATTATACTCTTGATGTTTAAAGAATACACACATAGCGTGTTCCCTACCGTGCCGCAATGCGACAGGACAACCGAAATGGCGCCATTTAGAGCATCTCGCGGCGAATTATACTCTCGATAGATACACGTTTTGGCGTTACTGTTCAAGGAATACTGCAATGCGACACCACGCACCAGTGAACTTAAAGTCGGTATTCCATTCTTTGTAAAGTTGAGGCTGCGCAGTTTACTTGTATCAGTGAACTTAAAGTCGGAATTTCATTCTTGATTAAGTTTAGGTTGCGCAGTTTCTTTCTATCAGTGATTTTTGTAGTTGCCTTAAAGTTTAAAATACTCATTTGGTTTTTATTTACATCATATTTGGTTGACTGGTAGAGAACGCCTAAGCCATTAAGTCCGCCTTTGCAGTTTAAAATAAATTTTACATTACAATCGACTCTTTCAACTAGCCTCGTGTAACGTCTCATACTTTGTCTTTTACAATCATATACTTACATTTTCGTTAATAAGTACCGGGCGGCGTCGATTCTAGCGTATGTTTCTACCGTGCCGCAATGCGACAGGACAAACTAAGTGGCGCCATCTTCGCAGCGAATTGTACTCTTGATGTTTAAAGAATACTGCAATGTGACACCACGCACCGGTGACGTCACATAGCGTGTGCCGCAATGCGACAGGACAACCGAAGTGGCGCCATTTAGTGCACCTCGCGGCGAATTATACTCGCGACAATACACGTGGCGTTACTGTTCAAGGAATACTGCAATGCGACACCACGCACCAGTGAACTTAAAGCCGGGATTCCATTATTTGTTGAGGTTGCGCAGTTTATTTTGATCAGTGAACTTAAAGTCGAAATTCCATTCTTTATTAGGTTGAGGTTGCGCAGTTTGTTCGTAACAGTGATCTTAAAGTCGGAATTCCATTCTTCATTGAGTTTGCGCAGTTTGTAACAGTGAACTTAAAGTCGGGAATACAGTCTATTATACTGAGGTTGCGCAGTTGTCCATCTGAGAGAATGGGTTACAGTGGATGATCCCGCTTGCATTTTGATCCAAAGCGAAGCATACTTGAGTATCTTAGTCTGAGTTTATTTTTATTAGAAGAAACATTTAAACGTCACTAACAAAATATAAAATAAAATTTCCAAAAGGCAGTTTTATTTGGAGAAGTATACTCTATACTTGCCTTGAAGTTTCTTGCCCATACTTTTTCGAATAGTGGAATTTTAACTTTATGTTCACTGTTACAGATTATGGATAGATATATAGGATTGCTTCTCGGATAAAGCAGATTGAAAATAAAAAATATTTTAAAAATAAATGTTCTAGAACTACTTAAATTATGAAGCTGAAAGGCAGTTAGTCAGTTAATAGCGGAGATTTCAGCTAAGAACGGAAACCACTTACAGAATAGGCACTAACAATTACGGATTAAGAGATAATAACTAAATTATGATACCTGATATGATATAGGTATATGGTGACTTAAACGTGGACATCTATATCAAAGAAAAAGTTAAAGTTAAATCATTTGTTTCTATTAGCAATTTTAAACTCCATTTATAAGAAAAAAAAAATGGAATCTAGTTGCCCATTCCAATAGGTGGTTTCGTATGGAGAATAGGCAAGAAACTCCATACATATGTGTATATAATATGTATATAAATTCCAATGTGTCTTCCAGCCCACCACTGCCAACTCCTGGAGTGCCTGATGTCGATGAAGCAGACGGTCGTGAAGGACATCCTCTGCGTCATAGCATACGGCACGTGGGGCGCGCGCCTGTCGGCTGCCAAGTTGCTGTTCTACTACTGGCCACCATTCGATGCCAAGCTGTTCGACCGCAAGGGACTGCTGTGCAAGTTTTCCAGTAAGTACATTTTCTTTATTTTACTCACAATTTTCATATGCAATAATACACAATTACATTCAAACTGACACAGGACTTTTCAGAAGTTAACACGATCCAATTGATATACTTTTTTTGAGCTGTCAAAACGCGATTCCTTCATAGATTTTGTATGGCATTATCGAACTGTGAAGTCACATATTTGCCAACTCAATTAACTTACTATTTATTGATTTCAAAGCCACAAAACCTCTTATTTTACAGTCTTCTTCTTCTTTCTTCGTTATCGTGTGACAGTAAAGTCTTGTGACCCCACACCCTATTGACAGAGTTTCTAAACCGCCTCAAGGGCCTATGACATGATTTTGTGCGGGACAGTATATTTTACAGTAAATTAAAAATTAATCGGGCTTCTGCTGAAATGAAGTGTTTTTTTTCAGAAGTTGCTTCTTGAAATGAATGGCTAACGGTGTCAATTACTAAATTTTTATGTACTTTCTGAGTTTACTTGGGCACTACTAACACCGTGAGGAAACTTGTACTTTTAATATATGATTTACATAATTGTATAGTAGTTTTCCTTAATTAAACCTCATTCTCGATTCTTTTTTGTAATTACAGACGACCTTGTCCCATTCCTGTGCCAGCGCGACATGTGTCCAAACGCGGGGTCGGCTGAGGCAGCTAAAGTCTGCTACGACCACTGTATCAGCGTCACCTTCGCATCTGACAGTCCGCCGCCGCTGTACTTGTGCATCGAGTGCGCTAATGAGATACACAGGTAATTATTTACTACAGACAGACGACCCGACAGACGTCCTGCACGAGTTTCAGCTTACAGCGCCATCTACCGGGTTAATTGTGAATCTAAACCAAACAGTTTGTTCACACTAGATGGCGTGCATACTTTCCATCTACAACCATTCCACAGATCAGTTTAACTTGTGAATAACAGATGGCGTTGTAGCAAAAAGTCTTCAGTCTCCGACTTCAGTGGCATAATTCTGCTATATTGAAAAATAATTTAAATGATTAAAAATTAAAGATGGCGTCGGGGTAAACTTTAGATAAAAAAGAACATATATCTTTTTCTTCAACAGTTCTGTTGAATTACAAACTTTAAACCCTTTTCTGTCATCAATAACGCCTTGATTTTGTTTTATTTAAAGGGAACATCCAAATCAGCGATTCTTCGACATCTTGCATCCTCAACAGCAAGTGTCTATGGTGTGTGAGAATAAGGTAAGATAAAGTTTAATTCGTTAACTATTTTAGTTTTTGCGCTTGAAGAGTGCGCGTCTATCATTCCAATTTAAACCTTATATTAACAGCTTTAGAATCACAGGCGCTCGTGATTTGAAACCACTACAGAATTTCCCTTTCTTATTTTTTTATACATTTGTACTCAGACAGAATTTAGGAAGTTTGTCATAAAAGTCATGAATAATCACATGAAATTTCCACCTGATCAATTATTATTTTTTTTATAATATGATAAAGAAAGATGGAAAGATGGAAAGATTTGTATTTTTGTGTGAGGATAAAATCAAAAATAACAGTGCCGATTTAAAAATTTTTTCACCATTAAAAAGCTACATTCACACTGAGTAACAGGCTATATAATATTTTTTTAAAAGTTAGGGACCCGATAGGAAAATCACGCGTACGAAGTCGCGGGGAAAGTGCAAGTCATTAATATATATTCTTGTTTCGTTAGTTAGTTATGTTTGACATTATTTTAGAATAGGTACACCTCTTGCAAAGAATTAAATCGCTCCGTTGCGTAGGAGAATGCAAAAGTGCACCTTGTAGATATTGAACTAAATGTTAAATTAATTAACCTGTAATTTTAGAACTGCCGTTCATCAGACAAGGCGGCCTACTCGATCTGCTTCTCTACGGAGTGCGCCAGTTACAACGGAAATCACCCGATAAGGTAAGCACTTGATGCTCATTCTGATTTCTGTTTTTTAATAATAAAATTGGTTTACATCCGTATTACGTCACACGCAAAGGTCCAGTTGAAAACCAGCTTCAGGCACAAGAGGTCTGGCATTTTATGCTGAATTGAGCCTGTTTGGCGCAGCTGCGAAGCACACAATTAAGATTTTAGGGCTGTTCTGCATAATCATTAGCCTTCTATCAGTCAAAGTCAAAACATTTATGTCAATTAGACCATTTATAGGCACTTTTTAGTTGTCAAGGAGTCGTTAGAAAGTCGAAGCTAGTTGCTTGTTTTAAAATATCAGCAATCTCTGCCAAGCATGAATGAGGTAACATCGACCATGAACAATGGCGGATCCGGGATTGTCTTTTAGGGGGGGGGGGGGGGGTAAACCCCACTTTTTTTTAAGGTGTTAAAAATCATCAAATTTCTCCTTCAGCCCTGCGACTGTCAGACTTTTACTGAAAAAAAACCACCCTGTTCCTTCTGTTGCCCTTTACGTTCCGGGGCCACGGTATCCTGTTAAGACGTCCCGCATCCCCGGCGGGTAAACCCCACTGACGATAGGATTTAAAAGAATTTGAAAACAAACTCCAATAAGTTCTGACGAAAGAACTTGTGGGTGCGTCGTGCGTGTGTTAAATAAAAACAACCTTCCACATGAAATCACAGTCTTTAATAATTAGCTGTCTATTTGACAAACTTCAAACCGAAAGTGACGCGCGCAGCATCTAGCGACGCGCCGCCACAAATTTAAAAGAATTTGAAAACATACTCCAATAAGTTCACTCTTCAGTTTTGTGTGCTTTTGGGGGATGCTTCAGCCCTTAAGCCCCAGCCCCCCGCTACTGACAATGAACAAAAGTGCCGAATAAAAACAAGAAAGTTGCGAAAATAAAATCTTGTTTTTATGTTTGTCATCCCCGTTTGGTCAGACCTAAACATCGTGAGCGTCCAACACCATTTTTTTAACCTTTTTTTTTGTGTATAACATGTATTTTTCATCAAATTTTAGTTTTTTTATCACTGACTGTTTTGTTTTGTACAATAATGTAAAGATATTGTAGAAATTTTTGATGTGTAGAAATTTTGTAAAATAATGGTTATTTTATATTTGAGCATTCTTTTTGTTTCGTATTTTAACATTTTGTCTATCTAGCGCATTCTTTATAATTTACGTTGAACTTCGATGCTGGTGGGTCAGCGTCTTCTCCTTCGCGTACACTTGGGCCTTTGCAATCTCGTAGTTCCAGGCAGGTATGACCCGTGCCTGGAAATGCGCGACTGGCTAAGTCCCAAGTAACCCTCCGTGCATCAGATACTGCCAGCAGTGCCACGGCAACCGGCACAACAGCAGGCGCGGCGCAGACCACGTGGTGCACACGCGCCTGCCGCTCGCCTGGCAGGCCGGCAGCGACATGCAGACCAACCTCGTGGAGGCCATCATCAGGTAGGGGGGATAGGGACTACGAGACGCCGCCAAACATGAAATAACAGGTGTAGAGTCTGGCCAATGAAGGATGACCACATCACCAAATCTCAGCTTAACCTCCGTACATAAATTACCTGAATAAACAGCATGTATGCTTTTTCATTTCCTTATTATATGATCTCAGTTTTGCATTATTTAGCGAATTTCTATCTTATTTTATTACCACTTATGTCGTTTTTTAAATTGCCGCCCTTTCGTTGGCCATACTCTAGTTCAACTTCAAGGAGGTAACTATGCTAGTGATTATCAACATGAATCAATAATAAAATAAATGAGATTTTTAATTTTTAGTAGGGGGTTTTTGAATTCGAACTAGCCACCGTGCCGTAGGGTTTATGCAGGCGGCGCGATGAACCCGCCCGCACATAGTAATATTTCGATATTTCGTGATGAGTGAGTGATCTTTTGCTTATGTATATTAAGATTAAGGTTTCTTATAACAATCTCCTGAAAGATGAGTATATAAAACTGGTCCTCGCATGCCCCACAGCCTCCTAAAAGAAGCCAAGCCCATCAACATGGAAGACCCTGACAGCTCCACTGAACAGCTAAAGCCTCCGCTCAGCGTTGACTTGCCTGACCCCATCTCAATCGAAGACCGCCAGCTGCTTGGAAGGTAAGTTTTGTGTCTACTGATTCCAGGAAAAGTCGAGCAGAAAGTTTAGTAATAGAACATATTTGTAATCAGAATCTCATAATTATCCAGTTATTGGAACACAAACTCTATGGAATAAAGATAAAGGTTAATTTCCATTGCAACTGTATAGTAGCTTTTTAAATAACGTTTAATTAATAATCAACTCGAATCACTTATCGGAGTAGATCAGTCGCAGAACTAAGGGCGACGCGTGCGCACCGAGCCACAGAAAAGGGACCTTTTTATTTGTTCATTCTGTTTGTGTTTTCGGTTTTAGGTTTTCGCTTTTGACTTCTAAGTTTGAAATAAATAAAATGAAAACAGTTATAATGTATTTTTATTTAATCATTATACTAAGTAGCAACCATTCTTTTGAAATTGAAACTATGTTATTAGATACGGAGTATGGCTGATGGTGGGCCTGTGTACTCCAAACCCTGACACTCCTGACGAGATCCTGGGGCGACTGCTCTCCGTGCTGTTCCATTGGTTCCATGTCACGTCATTCTCTTATACTGGTACGTTTGTAGGTTTATGTAATGATTTGTTTCGGAACTTGATCACTTTATTTTAAGGTCGGTAATGTCTGTAGCTTATACTTCATTTTGCGTTAAAGTAGGAAATTCCATTGACGGCATAACTGTCTAACTAAATAAAGACTAGTTTGATAATTAACATTTTTGTTTCTGTAATTTCCTAATTTATACTTATATTTTAAAGGAGTACATTTGTTTGTTTGGTTTGTAAAATGTAATGTCCGGATGATTAAAAAGATTTTTTTATTGAATTAGCAACACTTCTGTCAAGTGTTGTTCCTGTTTCAATAGCTATTGCCACGCGGACGAAGTCGCGCACAAAAGTTAGTTTTTTATATTGTTTAAACTGTCGTCTTTCATTTCGTAGGTATTTCCAGCCCAAGCTCACTCTCTTAAAGCCTGATCATTAATTACAGGAGAAACAGCGAACACAGTAGAGAAACTAAAATGCTCGCACGTGTGCGGCTGGCTGCGCAGCATCGCGGAGTCGCACCGCGCCGTGCTGGTGGCGTGCCTGCTGCCGCACCCGCCGCACTACACGCGCCAGGCCGGCCACTGGGACAACCTGGCCTCCAAGACGCACCACTTGAAGGACGGACTCAATAGGTCTGTATTTTTATCTTTACCTAGTTGTCTATTCCAAAAAATGTAGGAAAATAATAATGTGTATAAGTAAGTCTACTAAAATGGGTATAAAGTATATGTACCTTTTTTGATTAAATGTTAAAAATCGGCGTGCTTGTATGACGAGATGTTGTATGAACGTAGATGAGGCGAAAGGAGGTCCGTAAAGTAAGGACTGTAGCAGGTGGCGTTCTGTAGTTTCTGCCTACCCCCATTGGGAAAAAGGCGTGAGTTTATGTATGTATGTAAATTGCGTCGTCAGTCCAAATAATATCTCTGACCAATTTCGTTCACGGCAGCTTTAGTAGACCGCCGAAGTATGCAAAAGATATTGTGATGGACAGTGGTGTACACAAACACACTCCCTCTTTACTCTTATATAACATAACATCACGCCTATAATCCCCGAAGGGTTAGGCAGAGGTGAACCCATTAGTACACCCACATTTCGCCAGTTATGTTTTACTATTATATACCGATCGGTAATCCGAAAATACCAGGAAGAGATCAGGCGCGTAGGACTTTCGGGTATTCGGGAATTTCAAACTAGCCAGTTAAATGATTCCTACTTTGTTCAGAAGATTTTAGAGTTTGCTAGGTTTACATTCATTTTTTATTCTTACAATTAACACTCTCTGAATGCTAGTCCTCTTTTATTTGCAGACTTTACTGCTTGATCCCATACGGCATCATAACTCAGTCCATCTGGGACTACATCATGCCGGCCTGGATGGAAGCCATCTGCACTGACGTCCCTGAGAAGGTAAGATCCTTATCTTAATTTTTACCATATGATTTACCTTTGTATGTTGCTTACTTATTTTAAGACTACATTGTGCACAGTCGTTTACTCTGCTAGTTTTGTATAGTCAGCAAAAAAATACGGTTAATAATAACACCTTTTTAAGTGTATCTGAATATTAAAAATATTTTAAAGAAAATTGGAATATTCCGTCTATTCTGTATAAATCCCATCTTCACTTCAGCACACTTCACCTAAAGCCATCGAGTGATATTTTTAAATAAATAGCATTTCACATTGTTAAGAACAACACAAACTTTTTATTAAAAACACAAAAAAAAAGCTGAAAGAAATGAAACAAAATAATTTTCAGTAAATTTTAATGTTATGTGAAAGTAACAGTGTTCCAATTGTTTTTGCTGAACGTACGCCTTTACTCCATCTCGATTTCTTAAATTGTTCCGTACCTGTTAATATCTATATCCTGTTATATCTGCTTTGCTTTACTAACACTAGGCTAAGAAGTTTGTTACTAACAATCTATGGAAGAAATTCTGAAATAAATTTTAGTATTATTATTATGATGATTAATATACCAAATCAAAAATGTATATTATTATCAGAGGTTGATTTTTACTAACACTAGGCAATAAGTATTTTGAATGTTACTAACACTCTATGGATTTTTATGTCTGAAATAAATTTATTATTATTATTCCATTTATTTATTTGCTATACATAATTATTACATTTTTAAATATTAATATAAAAATAAACATTTAAAAATATAAAAAATAGTAGCCCACCGGTGGCGGAAACAGGGTCCAAGCCACCGGCGGTCAGGGCTCCAAAGAGAGGAACCTCCTAACTATACGGGCCGTATCCAGAAGTACTGCTTTCTGGATCAAGCCCTTGATCCAGCCGCCTAACGAGAGCCTCCTAAGATGTTGGTCGAGGCTCTTGGCTATTAAGCCATTGGCTGTGACGACTATCGGCACAATGATCGCTGAGTCCACCTCCCACATGTCGACAACCTCGCGACATGTGGGAGGTGGACGCAACATTATTATTATTATTATTTTATATGCATATTGTATCTCGGGACCCTGAGGTCCCGGGCCTTTGTAAGGCGTACGAGGGGCCGGGGCCAACTCGCAGAGGCCCCTTAGGTAGCTTTATATGAAATGAGACACCAACCGACGATTATCCCTGTATGCACTAAGCAAGTGCACCCAAGAACAACCCCCGGTTGGTGCAGTACTATTACAGGACATGGAAACTAAGAGAACTGGACTATGGGTATGGGTTGCTAAAGTGACTTGGTTACCTGAAACTATGAAGTGACTATGGCCCCTGCCGGACCTATGTTTGTATACATGGATAAAATGGCAGGGGGTGACTTGCACACTCACTATATGGGCCCCCTAAAATAGTCGCTAGCACTAAGTGACGTAGTGACAAGGGGGCAACATATCTTGAGGTGCTAGGGGATGGAGAGGTATTCCACGGCTATCGGGACAATCCCGGAAGTACGGTCAAGATCCCTACCAGCGTCTTACTGGAATACTTCCTCCCCCGAGCACGAATGCTCTCGCGGGTTTCCACTCTAACCGGCCAATTAAGGCAAGATAGAGGTGGGAGTTCTGTTCCTCGTCAGTGCTCACTCTAGCCGGCCAATAAAGGCAAGCCGGAGATGAGGAACAAGACTTCTCCCGGGAGTCAGGTCCGTGGGGTCGCTACTGCCCAACAGCTCGCCACAAGCTGCCCTGCGGGTTTATTATTATTATTATTATCATAGACCCCAGTTAACTACCAATCCTAATCACATACCTACCACTTTCAGGAACTAATGGAGTTGAAAGTTCCTCTCGGCAAGATCTTGGAGCCAGAAGGTGCGATGGTGGGCGTGGACGAGAAAAACTTGTACAAGTTCGCAGTACTCAAGGTCACCGACACGCCTACTCCTGACACTGTTCTGCCTGTGCTGGAGTGGTTCCAGGTACGATACCAGCCTATTTTTGTATCACTGCAGGGAATATAGGCGTCTTCTCAGAGATTATAAGAGAACTCAATTTCTCATGTTTGTTAAAGAGATTTGATTCTTATGATATTGACTCTATCGATTGATACCAGAAAAGTACAAGATTTATTTTTTCGTATTTTAGTCAGTTCGATTCCCGAGTGTGGTGAGCGAATTTTCGAAAATCTTAGAATGCAGATTTATTTCTTTTTAAAAATAAAGGAATGTTTCTTTTAAGTAAAATTTACTGTATTCAGTATTTAGAGTACTGTAGCTCCTGGACGTGGGTTACTGGTACCGGGATATATTCAATCTACTTGTGATTGAAACGCGTATATATTTTATAGACTTCGTATATCGACACTTTAAATTATATTTTAATTCTAGTTCTTATTGTCGGCTTGACAGCCGTCGACACCTGTAGGCTTACTCTTGAACAAAATCGAGAATGAGATTGGAATCGACTGCATGTTTGACTACAGCGATTGACATGAGGTTGCCATACAAATGAAAATGTAAATTACCAAATTTTAAAATATTAAATAACTCTTTAATTCTATAAATAAATGTCTTCTTATATTTATTGGAATTGAAACTGGATCGGATGTGCATGTAATGACGATTCCAATCTCATTCTCGATTTTGTTCAAGAGAGAGCTTACAGGTCTGTCTTTTCTTTTCTAATTATAAAAAGTAATATTTATCTCATAATATAAGAAATAGGTTGCATTTGGCTCAACCAGTCAGAGTCTCTACAGTACTTTCCCTCGAGGTGAGGTTAAACAATTCCACTCTGTAAATGTGGGGTTATATATGTATATCTACATACAGGTAATACGTCAGTAGATAAGCATATGACCCTTCACAGACGATCTCGATGCTGGACGTCCGCATCCCGCTGTCGCAGCTGTTCGACCTCTTCAGCCACTGCGTCGTCAACCTGCCGGAGAAGATATTCAAACCACCTACACTAGGTATTATGTTTATTTCAACTAACATATTCATATCGACAACAGTAAAATAAATAACGTAGTATATGCAAAAATTATAGAATATTGTGTCTAACAAAAACTTTTATATTAATTCACTGTTCAATTTTTTATTTAAATGAATCGTTGATTTTTTTTGTTACCTTTCTTACCTTCAACAAGTAGAAGTAACTATTAATAAAATTACTTATATAAGAAAATAAAAGTTTGTAAATAAAATTATTCATTATTTTGTCCTGTAAAAGTCTATAAGCAATATTTATAACACAGATGGCTCAAAACCGAAGGAGGCTAAGGAGTCGCCTAACAATGACAAGGATAAGAAAGACAAGGATGATCAGATCAAGCCACAGAACCTCACGTGCTGCATCCTCATGCTGGATATACTGCTCAAACAGGTTAGAAACTTAGCCCATTTGTTTGTTTTGTCTAAAATAAGGTGTAAATATTGTGTACGGGGCGTTAAAAGATATATTACATAGAATATTGTGCGTGTACCACCAGATAAAGTAACTTTGAGCAAGAGTAATTTCTTGAAAACGACATTTTTTTTTGTTTTACAGAAATAGTAGTGTAGTGTAATTTTAAACTGTGTAAACACGCATAAAACACGCAGGGATCGTATTGAAAGCATAGTTAGAACATTTGAATTTAAAACTTGTTTTTGTGAAAATAAATTACCTTCAATATCTCCTCAACCCGTAAGTTCCTAGTTATGGTCCGGAACAAAAAAAAATACCGTAATGATGTAACTTCTAGCTTAGTTAAATGTCTTTTTACTCCTCTGATCGCAAATATATGAAAGCAAATAAACAGTACAGTTTTATTGTATGGAAAAAAAATAAGATCCTGAACGTTTATGATTACATCGTTGGCGTAGTGGTTGTAAAAGCGACTGCGCAGCGCGGGCCCCTGAGTTCGATGTCTCTTGATGTGTACTAACTCGCCCCTTATTACATGGAGCTAATGTTATATAATGTGAGTGTACATAAATATTATACAAAATGTTTTTGATTTTTGTTTTTGCTTTGGGCATCAGATGGAGTTGCAGCAGCGTCGTATCAACAGTCAGAATGTCAGCAGTGAGGCTACCAAACTGCTGCGGCTGATGCTGAAGTCTAATCAGTCCAACACTATCGAGCATGGTAAGATTATTGTTATCTATCTTAAAAGTTAAAGTAAAATTATTTATTTTAATCAGATCATTAAAATTTTGAAGGTCTTATGCAAGAGGGAAATAAATATTGTAATATTGAGTCTGAGAAGCTTGAGCAAGAAACTCCATACAATCTATTAAACTTTGTCCTGATGATTATTAGGACAAGGTTTGTATGATAAAATTTATTTATATTACAAATTGGAAACTTTATGATTGGTATTGGTTTTGTCGTCTTATGTTATTATAGATGAAATCTAAAGAAAGACGTTCAACGAATATAAATTACGATGAGGCAAGAAACATAATTTGTAAGGAAATTAAAAAAAAATGTTATTCTATGAGGTTTATTTACGTATTTAAAATGTGTGATGTAGTCGTCATGAGTCGTAGAGTGAGAGCGGTGTTGCAGCGTGGTGCGCGGCGCAGGGCGCGTGCTCGTACTGCGAGGCGGCGGCGCTGTGGCACCAGCTGGCCGTGCTGCTGGTGCGCGCGCTCGTGCCGCGCGCGCCGCCCGCCCCGCCCGCGCCAGAGGTACGCAGCGCTGCCATGCATCTGCCGTGTCTCCGCTGTCCACGTAACATCATGAACTGTTGGCTGTTGCATGGCTATTGGTTTATTTACCATCTAATGACAGTAATCTCTATCGCCGACTGCCAGCCTGACAGACTGGCAGTCGGAGATGGCTGTTGATAATTATTACTGAGTGAATTTGTGATCACAAATCACAAATTCACTCGGTAATAATTATCAACAGCCATCCCTCGACGATATCTGGCCAGACTCGCAGTGCCACAAGAAGGCTCAGTCGGAGGAGGAGCGCAGCAAGTCGGGAGGCACCCCCGCCACGTCGGTGGACGCGCTCATGTCCATCGCACACCCGCTCGGGGACAAGGGCTCCGTGGGAGGAGTACTGGTGCACATGCCACATGTACGTACAAACCTTTATATCTATCTTTCAAGTCTGGCTTGGCCACTGCTGTGGTGATTGTCGGTTAAAATAAACTTAGAACTTTCCGTCAATTTACTGTAGTGTATTTATTGATGTTTGTAATTTAAAATTGATGTTAAAAAGTTAGGGTGTTTAAAAAAGTTGGATAAAAAAATTCGCTTCTGTATTTTTTACTTGTACTATAAAACAATTTGCATGGGCTAATTTAGTATGATGGGTATTTATTGTGTTTTAAAAGAAATGTTTTCTGTAATAAATAAGTAATTTAAAATAAAAACATATTTAGGATGGAAACTCCTATAAACGACATTGACTGTGTGTTCAGTGTTGCTTAACGCCGTTTCAAAACACTTGATATATGAACGTACTTACGAAATGTTTTTTTTGAATACGCTCACTACTGTTAAAGCGTTGTTTAGCGTTTCATAGGAGACTCCACCCATATTGCAGTATATAAAAAAGATGCAGCTAAATATTTATATATTTTTTTTTGTTTCAACATAGTATATGTAAAATTTTCACAATAACTGACCATCTTGAAATTAAAAATGTTGAACCCACAATGACCACCAGCCAAGCCAGACTGTTCTATGTCTTAGTAAATATATTGTAACGTAGTGGTATAGTTTGTTCATTTCATGCAACTCTCTCTCATAAGCGACGTCGGCTCGGATGCCACGATCACTAAATCTTCGGGCGACGCTCAAGTATGTCACTGGATATTATTTAGCTTTGAACGGAGATGTTTTACATTGTACTTGTAATGTTTTTGTATGAAGGATGCTGAAAAATCTGGATGATCTTGTACCATATTAAAATTTGTTTCTATTTCGATGACTTTTATGTGTATAGGGCTTAATAATGTCTTGTATTGTGTTAAAAAAAATTGCTAAAGTTCTGACATTAAAAAAAAAACCTATCAAAGATTAAAGGGCGGTTCTAATCATAACGCGCCATTGCCGTTGTCAAGCCGTCCATAGTCCACATACATATCAATAATTTATTTTGGCAGTAACAGATTTAAACGGCGTACATAACGATCTTAAAAAAATTAAGACCGTTTTTACTCATGTTTTACATTATTAATTGAATCAAGTGATCAAAGTATTCCGTGTCAGACATCTCCGTAGCAAAGCGCCTATCTTACCTAACTCTTGTGCTTTTTCATATGTGAACGTGATTTGTTTTATTGATGTTATATTCGGGCCGATTTTATACTCATATCTTCTTCTTATAAAGAGAAACTTCGATAAAAAAAACGCGTTTCTTATCTTTCTTACACCAACAGATTTTTCATGAAGTACTTTAGAAGGCAAATCACATAAAACAAGGACATGTGCGTATGCGCATTACAAAATTCTCTTAACAACAATAGGTCAAAATCTAAATTAATGGCAAATAGGGTATAAAATCGGCCTTGAATTAGGACTTCACTGTGTTTACATACCTAAATAGCTGATGTAGTGTTAGAAATATAAATAAATAGCTTAGTATACAATGTACATCACAGTGAAGTCATTTGGTGTTGTTGTAGACGTGACCGTGGTACCGTCGGACAAGCTATGTGGTTTACAGTCAACAATAATTATTATCCTGCAGAAAGGTCAGGTGCGGAGTACTCGTAACCGGCGTGCTTGTATGACGAGATGTATGAACGTAGATGAGGCGAAAGGAGTATGTAAGGATCGTAGCAGGTGGCGTTCTATAGTTTCTGCCTACCCCCATGGGAAAAAGGCGTGAGTTTATGTATGTATGTATGTAATAATTATTATCTTTGTTTTCCATTTATTGAAATTTTGTGTTCACTTTTTGAGCTTGTGGTGTCTAATTTTGTAACCCATTTAAAGTGATTGAAAAGAGTTGACACACTTGTGACATTGTTTAAAAGTAACTCGAAGTTAGTTGCCTGTATACCAAATGGTTGGTTCGACTGTACTGGTGAGAAACTAGTTATTACTCAATAAAAAATAAATAAAAAATAATGCCTAAATGTGTTGCTATGCGCAAAACTCGAAAAGAGCTGGACCAATGCGACAAATTTTTTGATTAAACGTCTGAGGAAGGGTCATAAGAAGAGGAAAATTGGAAAAGTAGGCAAAAAAATTCAAGCCTTTTTTGTCGGATTTTGTATGAACTCCTGAATTAAGACAGGACAGTGTATGTCGGGTCAGGTTGTCTAAAATAAATACGAATATCAGATAAAAATATTTTCAAAATAAATTCGAAATCAAAATTTGTTTTCAACACGACATTGGTTATGTATTATTAATAAAACTGTAGATAAAAGATGGATGAGAAATGATCTAATACACAAAAGACTGAAAAAATATTTTAAGATTTTCGAATTATTCCATACAACACGCAGGTAAGGTAATAACCCATTTTATTACATAGAAATGAAATATATAACTTTAGAGTACAAAAAAAAAAAATACTACGAAAACTCTATTTAATGTGAAAAAAGAAACAAAAAATACAAATTATGTAGAAGTAGAAAATCACGCTGTACTTATAGACGTAGAACTCACAGACCAATAAAAGGTCCCTATAATAAAATCAGCTTAGTCCCGAAATGCTTTGAATCGTGTTCAAAGACTTTGAACAGTCACGTCGGTGTGGTGCGCAGATAATGACGGCTACCGTGGAGACGATCACGGAGCAGCTGGACATGGCGGTGTCGCTGCCGCCGCCCGACGCGCCCACGCTGGCCACCGCACACACCGTCACGCTGACGGACACCGACGTCGCCACTGCTACTGCTGATGTAAGTACTAGGTCACTATTCGATAAGATATTTTATGTTCAAAAAAAGAATTACCCATATCAATTTATAATATGCGGAGTAATCGCGTAACATATATAAAAAAAAAAACGTACCGTCGAATTGAAAACCTCTTTTTTTGTTGGTTGAAAAAGGGTATAAGTCATGGAGGCATTCAACGTAATCGGTAACAGCGCCATTTTCCAAAAAAAAGTACAATATTCTATTATAACTAACTTTTAGGAACGACCGTAATTTAATCTCAGTTTCAATCTGACAAAAGTGCCTCTAATTGACCAAATTTTTTTTGACATTGATTATCGCAGAGATGAGTTTGCGACTAGATTTTAGACATTTTTAATTAATAAAATTGACCTTCAGGGATGCTAAACACTTGTATTTATTTATATTAAAAGTATTAACAAAATAACATTTTAATAAAAATTATTTCGTATTGAATGTAATTTTATAAGATCAATAATTTTACAAGTTACCGCTAATTTTATGGCGACTGACTCGAATTCGGATATTTGATTTTCATAACAGTATCTTATGAGTATAAATAAAACCTCAACTTTGATTTTGAATAAGAATAAATATATCAATTCAATTATTCATTACAGGTATCAACACCGAACCTACTAGGCGACCACGAAAATATGGCGGAGTCAGTAGAAGACGACATGACCAATTTCTGGCCAACATCTGCTGGGAAATTCCACTTCTGCATCGATGAACTGCCTCAAGAGTTGCAGTACATACATCAGCTGCTACAGGTATTACTTTTGCTTCCATGAAGCTACGCGATGCTACGGCGTAGCCTGTGTGTGCTACGGCGTAGGGCGTTTATACAGTTTCTTTTGCATGAATTATTCCATTTACCCATTGAATTGGTTCGAAAATGATTTTTCTGCTATTTTTTATTTCAGTCTGTTATTCCAAGTATTAAAATTACACTAATATTACGTATTATCTTGTAAAATGGCTATATTTACAAAAAAAACTACGTGTTTTTCAGGAACTAAAGAGTACGTCTCGTCCCGACGTCCTGTACCACTTGCTGCAGTGCCTCCAAGTGTTAGTGCTTAGTACCGACGCGCTCGCAGACCACCGCGGCTTCCTCATATGGTGTCAGGAGAACTTGCTCATTGACAAGTGAGTACTGAACTATACATGAAGTCGTAGTCAAACGCCAGATGTACGACACGTATCGCGGCGTACGATGTAGACGTGGCGTATCAGTCTAAAACCAATTTAAAGAGAAAAGCCTGAGTAAATGTCGAAAGTCAAAGACAGCAGTCAAAATCCAAGTCAAATTTGAAAATGTAGTCAGAAGTCAAAGTCAAAAATAGAAGAAAAAAAAAAAAACAGTAAATAAAAAATTAAATAATGTAATGTAAAATATCAGTCAATAATTCTTTTCAATTAGATCATGAGTAAGTCAGCCTTTTTGAATGTATCCTTCAAAAATCTTAGCTTGAGCCAGAAGTAAAACGAGAATATTAGAAATGAGTAGCTGTAATATTATTTTTTGGCTGTCTACAATGTTAAGTAGTACCTACCCAATAAGTTTAAAAAAGAAAACAACATGTGAAAACCTGATCTTATAATCAATATTAGTTTGAAATCGCCGATCCGCCTTGAGCAGGTGTGGTGATCAATGCTCGTACTTTCTCTGTCTGACAAGAGACCTTTGCCCTTCAACGGGACAAATAGCCATTCAAAAATGTCCGTATCGGCCCCGAAAATGGAAAACTAGCTGTATGTTACAACAAGTAAATGTTGCGAGGCAGCCTGTGGAACGTGTGCAACGCGTCGCACTCGCACATCTGCTCGGTGGCGGTGCCGGTGCTGCTGCACTGCGTGACGCTGGCGGGCGGCGCCGACGTGTTCTGCAACCTCATCCGCGACCAGTTCCACCACCACGACTACCACGTGCGCTTCACTGCGGTGGAGCGGGTCACTATCATTATCAGGTCGGTGGATTCATCTTGCATTCTAGAACAAGCTTTTCGAAGCCATAGGTACATATTATTTACATCGTTCTAAGGGCTTGGGAACCTTCTGGTTACGGAGATATTAAAAATTGTAACGTTTTCTCGTGGTTTTAAAAAAAGTTGAATTTTAATGTTTACTGAAACTAACCTTTCATATATCTTCACCGAACATACACAGCACGCATGAACAGTATGCGTAGTCAACGAAGACATGTTTTCGTTAAAAACTTAGCGAAAAGTTGTAACTTTGACCTTGAATATCTCCAGAACACTGGTTCTGGAGATATTCAAGGTCAAAGTTACAACTAGGAATCCACTGGGATACGCAGGTATGATGTTGTAGAAAAAAAAATGATCGTAATAATGGATTTTTGGAATTGTAATTAATTTTCGCTCAAACTCCGCCAGGTTCATGGACGGCTCTCCCACGAAGACCAGCCTGCCGCTGCAGACGGCCCTGGCCACTGCCTTCTGCTACCTCATCTCCAGTATGGACGACATCAACGTGTACGTGGCGCAGAGGGCCACGCTGTACATCGGGACGGTGCATGATAACGCTATTGATGTAAGTCTTTTACGTCTAAGTAATAGTTGTTAACACTCGCATTCGAACTTTTTTTATAAATAATTTTTTACAAACAGAAAAACTAACAAAGTTTATCTCTTCAAGTCTAGGAATAGAAAGGCAGGGGTGAATCTGAACGAAACTTTAAAAGAGATTTTAATGTTAAAATAATATAGTTTGTTGTTTAACGTTACTTTATTAGTTTAACGTTAAAATCCGTTTTCAAGTTCCGTCTCGATTCACCCCTGCCTCTCTGATCACCCCGTTTTACCCGGTATGTATTAAATTCATTTTATTCAGGATTTTACTGCCTCGTTGGTGTAGTGGTTGCAAAGCGCGACTGCTGAGCATGAGGTCTAAACTTTGATTCCCAGGTCGGGTAAAGTGTTATTCGATTTTTCCATCAGGAATTTCTCAGTAGCAGCCTTGGAGTTTGGATTTCTGCCCGGTTGATGGCAATAGGGGCGCCCCCTATTACGTGAGACTTCAACATAACTGGTGAAATGTGGGGGTACTAATGATCACCTCTGCCTTACCCTTCGGGGAATACAGGCGTGATGTTATGTAATTTTATTCAAGATTTCGTAAGCGGCATAATCTTAAAAAATACTTGGCAATTTTTTGCTTTTGCTCTGTTATGCAAAATAAAAAATTGACATAGTGTTTTTAAGGATCTCATTATCATCATCATTATCATCATCATCATCATCATCATCATCATCATCATCATCATCATCTACTAACGCGACTTTTGTTTTCATTGGAAATCTTATCTTATCATTGTAACGTGGTGATTTTTAAAACGTTTTTTTAGCACGTTTAACGTTTTGACCGCCACAGTCATGTTTAGATGACAAACCAAATGTTCCCACCACACCACGGTCATGACTACATGACGGATTTTAAATACGTAAATTAAACTGTTGCATGTTTTTTTTTTTATTAATTTCCTTTGCAATTTATGTCCCACGATTCTGGATTTCTTTCTTTATACATATTTTATCTATATGAGCTTAAGATGACAAAAACTAGTACCAATAACATTATTTTTATTTATCTAAACATAAAACCTAAGAGTAATTATAAAATATGTACAATTTATAAAAAGACAACAATATCAATTATAAAGTTTCAAATTCGTAGCTTGGCACGTCTTTGCTGTTTTGACGTGGCGTTCAAAAGGTCAAACGAACCAACAAACTCTTCTGCTGTACTATATTATTATAATACTATTCACTCTACAGTTACGTTTATTGCAACATAAATAGATGTTTTTTATTTTGGTAAAAAACAGAATTTTCTCCAGATTTCATCCTAAAAACAGGGTAAGATATTTGTCCAAATTCTCATTAAGAAGTAGCAGATCCAGGGTGCCCATCATCCAAGCCATGGTATTCCCTGTGCTACGGTATCCGTGTTCGAACAGGCAATGATGTCTAGATGAACATTGATAACGTTGAACAGTGTCTAGCCACAGTCTACCGACAGGAGATAGAAGATAGAAGACTACAATCAACTACTTTAAATCTGCGTGTTTATTATAATTGGGAAGTTGACCGCCTAGATAACAACTAAAGCACTTTATTTCAGCCGAAACCCGATTAATATTCAATTTACTGCAATATTAGATTTTTTGTAGCTTTGAAATGAAAAAAATATTTTTAAAAACAAGCTTTAATTTAAAATTATTACAAAATTGAATATTAGAAATTACATTGTCATCAGAACTAAAGGTGTATGCAAAATTTCAGCTCAATCGGATAACAACAACTGTTCGAAAAATGTTTTGCAAATTTTGAAAGGACAACTTACATACATACGAACCATAGTGCAAACTAAACATTATACAAAAGTTTGTAATAAATAGTAAGTCAATTGAGTCGGAAAATATGTGACGACACAGTTCGATATTGGTGCCGATTCTCTTGGTCACAAACTAAACTAAAATTAGACTACTTCCATCTTTTTC
The DNA here is from genome assembly GCA_949774945.1 of Hoplodrina ambigua. NCBI lineage: Eukaryota > Metazoa > Arthropoda > Insecta > Lepidoptera > Noctuidae > Hoplodrina > Hoplodrina ambigua. The sequence continues at coordinate 11,976,349 of OX458983.1, forward strand.
TATCCAATAAAACAAGAAAGAGACTAATGTAAATAAGAGCTGTCAAATTAAGTCAATCTGACACATCCATACAATTATAGTAGATATCTTAAAACGTATGGATTAAAAATACGGAAAAGTTCAAGGCAAAACTAATTTGACATTGCTAACTTAGTTCTTTAATGTCACCGTCCTTTCATTTCGCTGTATGTTAGTAAGAGATGTCAATTCTCTAAATTTAGTCTAGTTTGTGAACAAGGGAATCGGCACCAATACCATGCAAAATATATGAGGGAATCACGTTTGAATCACCACAATAGTGGTGTCAAATACCTAATGTTATTTTAGTTCCACTTTTAAAAATGGAACATATTCTGTAAGTGAGTATTTGTGTGTATCACCATTTTTAACGTCATCATAGAAACTCGGCTCTCTTAGATAAGAGTTCCTTGTAACAGTGTAATTTTACTGGAATCTGACTGCGTTTGTTGTACGACCAGCGACAAAAGTCAGTCTGCACTGCCACAAATGTATTTTATGATGTAATTTATGCCTTTTTGACTTATTTGTTTATTATTATCTTAGTTCGAAACTTCGACTAACTGTCATCGAGCTAAGATCTAAGTACCTACTCTCACATTTTTGCTCGATCGCAGTCAGTCTATTATGAACTACTAACTTTTATATTCTACTTATTATATTCTGCTTACTTTTAAGAACGATCGCAATGTAAACTCAGAATTAATCTGTCAAAAGTGCCTCAAATTTACTCGTGTCTTACATACATTCCTTGACAATGATTGTCGCTGAGTTTAGATTGCGACAAAAATGTGAACGATTTTAATTGGTAAAATGGGCCTTCTGTATACTTTGCCTTTGTATAATTTCGAAATTTCGATTGATGGTAAAATAATAAACTAAAAAAATACTTTGAAAATAAATGTGTCTTGGCCGTAAATAGAGCACACAGATTTTAAGAGAAAAATCACCATTGGAGAGTATCACCACTACCGCTCACGCTTATCTTGAATAACTTGGTTCCCAGTTACTCCTGTACTGCTTGGAGACTCAGTTCGACCTGGTGATTGTCGACCGGCCCATGATACTCCAGTCCATCTACCAGCTCCACAACACTCTGAGTGACCGCAAAATCCTGACGTGGGAGTTCTTCCTAAACAGATTTGAAGCTTTGTTCTTGGAGGCGCAGATTAATTCCAATAAGACCATCGACTTCTCCAATTTAAGAGGTAACTTTTGTATAGAAGGACCAATATTGGTGTATGTTGGTGTATGCCCAACATGTACCAATATTGGACTTGGTGTTGTATGGTCTGTTTTTGTTTTATTTTATTAGTTTTGTATCTTTTTTTTTTCAGAAATGTTTTTCTGTTGTTGGCCAATTTTATACATAGGGTGAGTTTTTGGGGATGCTTCTTATTTAAAACAAGTACAAAGACAATGATTAACATACTTTTTAATGCACACACTAAGCACCCACAGCTTTTAAGATTAATAAAAGACTTGAATGCTTTGATTTTTTTTTTAAATTCTCCTTTTAGATTACTTTAAATATTTTTTTCAATGATATTTGTTTGTCTGTTTAGAACTGGTGAGCAGCGAGACGAGCTCGGAGTGGTTCTTGTACAAGGTGCGTCGTGCACACGAGGCTCTGAGCGTGTCGGCGCGTGACACTAACGTGAATACACTGAGCGCGTCGTTCGGCACCAAGTGGCCGTACAAGAGGACCATCTCCGCGCCTGCCACCATGCCTCCGCATCCTGACACTAGACATGGTAACTCATTTTTTCTCATAATTTTTGAAGACTTCTATTTATTTTATCATTTTCAAGATCATCGTCTTAGGTTAGGTTAGGTTAGGTTAGCTGGGCTGTTTCCGCACTTAGCCTCTTTATTGGGCCATTGTACGTATGAAAAGGATATCCTTGAGGAGTTACTCCAACCATCCCAGATCCTCCCAGAATGCCAGCAGTCTTTTCAGACTATTGCAGGCTTCGGGGAGCGATGCCGGCGATTGAAGAGTCCGTGCCCGTTGATCTGCCACGCTTCTGCACTCCAAGAGCACGTGCTGTGGTGTTTCTTCCGCCTCCATGCATCCTCTGCACACAGGGCTGTCTGTCACACCTATGGTGAATAGGTGTTTGTTTAGGGGACAGTGGCCGGTTATGATGCCTATGATCTTCCGAATTTCGTCCCGTTTCAATCTAATAAGGCTGCGGGCAAGTCTTTTTGATGCTTCCGGAACTGCATTCTTTGTTTGCCTGCAGGTTACACTGTTTCTCCATTCCGTATGGTGTGTTTCCTCGGTTTTCTTACGTAGCCATGATTTTATTTGGGCTTGAGGTATGGGAAGCAGCGGTTCCGGGCCGTATACTGTTGTCTTCATACCTCTTTTAGCCAATTCATCGGCTGCATCGTTACCCAGTGAGTTACTGTGCCCTTTTATCCATTGCAGGGTTACCTTGTTTGTATTCGCAATGTGTTGGAGTGTATTATGACATTCCAAAACGAGGGCAGAGTTTATAGTGTTGTTTTGTAGCGCTTGAAGCACCGATGCACTGTCTGAGATAATTTTAATGTTGAGATCTCTGACGTCTCTGGCTGCAACTGCTTGAGCCGCTCTGGTGATGCCAATGCATTCTGCTTGGAAGATCGTGTTAAGTTTACCTAAAGTTGTTGACATTTTGATGTTTAGGTCGTTTGAGAAGACGCCAGCTCCAGTACCATATTTGGTTTTGGACCCGTCTGTGTATATCCGAACTTCATTGATGCCAGAGTAGTCTTCGGCTTCCGCCTTAAGTTGGATATCATATCTTCGATCAAAGATGTGGTGACATGAAGTTCTGTCCATGGGTGCCTCAAGGAGTGGTATTTCCTTTTGGACCCCTTGCAGAACTTTGGAGTGTGTTGTGTCTGCGTTTAATTTCCACAGTCCGTGCGACCTTAGTCTTAAGGCGGCTATCTTGGCCTCTTCCTGTATGATGAGATCTAGAGGTCTCAAGTTTAGGAGGTACTCTAAGGCGGCTGATGGAGTGGTTTTCATACATCCGGTGGCTGCTACGCTCGCTAAGCGTTGCAGACTTTGGAGTTTTGTTTTTACTGTGGTCAGTTGTGTTCTGGGCCACCACACAACTGATCCGTAGGTCAGAGAGGGTCTGATAACTGATGTGTACAGCCAAAGAGTAATCTTTGGGTTAAGACCCCATTTTTTACCAACAAGTCTTCTGCACTGACCAAAAGCTATACAGGCCCTCTTTGTTTTTGCGTCGATATGACTCGCCCAGTTCAACTTACTGTCAAGTATGACACCCAGATACTTTACTTGCGTCGATAGGGAGAGTTTGGTGTTGAATAATTTTGGTAACTGTAGTTCTGGTAACTTCCTTTTGTTGGTGAAAAGGATGAGTTCTGTCTTTTTCGGGTTTACTGACAGTTGTTGTTCGTCACACCATTCTTCTACAATCTGAAGGGCAGAACGCATTACTTTGCATAACACATTTTCTGCATTCCCGTTTATCAGAATTGTTAGGTCATCTGCATAACCAATAGTAGTGTATCCTCTTTCATTTAGCCGTTTTAAGAGGCTGTCTGCTACTATGTTCCATAATAGAGGTGATAGGACTCCCCCTTGTGGGCATCCTCTGACTACCTCCGCTCTTGTGGTAGTGTTCACCTCTATCTGGACCGCCCTTTTACTTATTAGTTCAGTGATCCAGTTTCTCACAACTGGTTCCACTCTGAATTTTTTAAGAGCGTGGTTGATGCTGTTGTGCATAGTTTTGTCAAAAGCTCCTTCTATGTCTATGAAGGCCGCAAGTGTTGATATTTTATTTGAGATGGCCGACTCTATTTTATACACTACCGCGTGTAGAGCCGACTCTGTTGATCTGCCCTTTCTGTAGGCATGCTGTTGAGGGTGTAGCGGGTTGTCCTTTAAAGCTCCATCCCTGAGATGTCTATCTACAAGTCTTTCCAACGTTTTCAGAAGGAAGGATGTTAGACTTATGGGCCTGAAGGATTTGGCGTGGGTGTAATCATCTTTACCTGGTTTTGGTAGAAATATTACTTTCGCTTCCCTCCATGCTTTGGGTACGTATTTAAACGCTAAGCAGGCCCTGTAGATTGGTAGTAAAAATTTGATTATTTGGTGAGAGTGCCATTGTAGTAGTGCTGGAAATATTCCATCCAGTCCTGGGGATTTGAACGGATTGAAGCTTTTTAGGGCCCATTCGATCCTTTCCGCAGTTACTATCTTTTCGGCAGTTTCCCATTCTTGGATTGTTGGTGTGGTGTAGTACTCGTCATGCCATCGCTGGTCTGGCGTTACCCGACACCCAGGGAAGTGGGTTTCCAGTAGTACTGCACTGGTTTCTTCGTCTGAGACTGTGTAAGTGCCGTCTTCCTTCTTGAGTGACCCCATTAGGTTGAGGTCTCCCTTTGCCAGAATTTTCTTTATTTTTGCGGCTTGGTTAGTAGAATTTATGCTGCTACAGAAATTGTGCCAGGCTTCCATTCTTCGGAATCTGATTCTTTTCTTGTAGTGTTTTTGTGCTGTTTTGTATTTATCCCAGTCCTCAACATTCCGGGTATTTTTTGCTCGGTTAAAAAGTGTCCTTAGTCTCTTCCGCAGTCGTTCAAGTTCTGGTCCCCACCAGGAACTTTTCTCCAGACGTTTGGGAGTTACAAGAGGACACGCCAATTCATAGCTTTTTACAAGCGTTGAGGTGAGGAATTGTGTGTTTGATTCGATGTTGTCTGTGCTAAGTGTCGCGTCAGTTGGTTGTACGTCACCTAGTGTTTTGGTTAAGTAGTTTTTGTACCTTGTTATATCTGTTTTGCGGGGATTACGATATGGAACAGGGTCTGTTGGCTTGTAATTAATTTGGAAGCACACGCGACGGTGATCGGCAAAAGATGGCTCGTTTGATACATGCCATCCCTCTATGAGGTTGGCCGCCGCGTGGGTTGCCAAAGTGATGTCAATTATAGTTTGATACCTGGAGCTTACAAAGGTCGGTTCCGTGCCTCTGTTTATGATGTTCAGGTTTGTTTGAAATAGATATTCGGTAAGTGACTCACCCCTTTTGTTTGTGTCCTTACTTCCCCACAGCGGGTGATGCGCATTGCAGTCTGCGGAGATGATCAGTTCCCAGTTTAGTGTCTCGCAGTGTTGCACCAGGTCGGCTAGTTCTTTGGGAGGAACTTCACCTTCACTCGGCATGTACACCGAGGCTAGAACTAGGGTAGTTTTATTTTCCGTGAGTATTTTCACTGCAGTGAGGTCTCTAGAACAGAATTGGTTAAGCGTGGTGGTTGAGATGGTATTTGGCATGAAGATACATGTCCTTGGTTTATCAACGGTAGTGTTTAAAAGTAACTTACCGCCGATGTTATTCAGACCGCAAATTCTGTTGTTTCTGATCCAGGGTTCTTGGATCAGGGCGACCGTCTTGGTGTCTACCTCCAGCACTCTGCGTAGAGTGGCCGCCGCTGTTTGTTTGTGCTGGAGGTTTGTTTGTATGACGCTGATGTTGTGGGAGTTACGGGCTACGCAGGACGTCATCTTCGTCGCTGGTAACTCCCTCAATCTTCGCCGGCATGCTTGCCTCCTTTGCACACAGACCCAGTCCAGTAGCTGGGCTGGACTGCTGTGGGATGGAGGCTGCTGTACCGTGCGCCACACATGGTTGGTCGGCTACCGTCGGTTCCTCAGGTGTGAAGAAGCGGATGTATCCGCTTCCGGACATATGGGCTACCCGGCGGTCGCGGTCCAGTATGGTCTGCTTTTGGTCCTCAGGGATCCCCAGGAGTAGGTGAACCACCTTCTCACTGCAACCGGGTTCCTGTGGTTTGTCGTTCACCGACATGTCGTAGCACTGCCAAGAGTCCACCTTGTACCACGGGTTCTGGGCACACAGGACTCTCTGCAGCGTGGCGGCTTCGGTGATCCGGGTGTGTATGAGGAGCCCTGCCTTGATCCTCTTTTTTAGCTCTGACTGTTTTACAACAGCCAGGGTGGTGTCTGGGATTGGTGATGGCATGTTTTTGACCGCCCTCTCCAACCAGCCAACTGCGTACGCGTTCTCACACCACATCGCAAGGACACCATCCAAAAGGAAAGGACGTCCGCGGAAAGATGGAGCTTGCGCACCTGGAGACGGTGGAGACAGCACAGCCTTCAGGATACTATCGTCGATAGTCTCCCGCAGCTGCTCTGCCTGCGCCAATGTTAGGTCCCTCGGCGGGACGGTGATGACCGCTACTTTCAGATGCGACAAGGTCGCGTCTGCGTAGCTCACCGCCCGCTTTGGCTTCGCGTCAGTTTTCGCGCGTTTGGTATCCCCCCTGGGAGACTGGGTCTCGTTCATACGAGAGCGCTTCGAGGAAGCGCGCCCTTTCGGGCCAATCCCAGTGCCAGGCTGCTCCTTTTCAGGAGGAGTGGGAACCTCCGCAGCAGTCCGCTGACCACGATTTCCCCGCGGCTTCCGTCTCTGCCTTGGCCGGTTGGGTTTAGGAGGAGGTGGTGGTGGTGGTATGGGTTTTACCGACTCGAAGATCATCGTCTTATTACCTAATCAATATTTGATTGGAAATGTATAAAATGAGTTCTAAATGTACTGAAATAAGTATTTTGTTGGCACAGAACGTGAGAAAGTTTATTCCCGTCAATACTCGGCGCCATTGCTGAAGCGCAAGACGTCTCGCTTCGGGCTGGGGCAGCTGCTCGCCGCGCCGCAGCCGCTCGGCACCGCGCAGAGGTCCAACAACACTCATGGTGAGTTCAGAGCTGGCCTACTGAGTTACTATAATAACGTAGTCTGACTAAAAAAAACATTAATAATGTCACCACGAATAAAAACTTATTTTAACCTTATCTCGATGAAATTGACTTTGTATTTCCAAAACTAAGGTCAAATGCAAAGTGTTATTGGGTTTTTCCATCAGGAATTTCTCAGTAGCAGCCTCGGAGTCTGGATTTGTGCCCGGTTGATGGCAATAGGCTCGCCCCCTATTTCATGGGACTAAAAACATAACTGGCGAAATGTGGGTGTACTAATAGGTACACCTCTGCCTAACCCTACGGGGATCACAGGCGTAATGTTATGTTATGTGTTATTTCCAAAACTTGTTAATTATTGGTGATTCTAAATTCAAATATACAGATATTTAGCAAAATTAGTTGAAGTTCTATAAAAATAAACCAATTTTTTACTTTGCCTCAGTGCGAGCTTCATTGTATAAACCACTAAAGACATTTCTATTTTACGCAGCAAGCAACATCTTCGTAGACGGATTCCACTCTTTATCTGGTCGTTCTGAAGACACCCTGACCACGATTCTGCCCAAAGCAGTGGACCTTGAGGAAGCAGACCGGGAGACCACCAACTTGTTGGTGTTTCTGCTTATGCAGTTTTTGTCGAGGTAAGAAACTAAATTAGCGTGATAGTTAAATATTTAAGCAACTCACTGGTATCGGTGAAGGAAAACATGTGAGGACAACCTGGACTTATACCAGCCTATTACTGTCCCACTCAAACCATGTCAGAGGCTCTTGAGGCGGTTTAGAAACTCTGACACTAGGGAGTGTGAGGTCGTAAGACCTTACTGCCCACACAATAAAGAAAAGATTTAAGCAACTATAAAAATTTAACAAGACATTGAAGTTACCTACATTTTTATCCTATTCCGTCTTCTCCCCAAATGACGCTAACATCTGTTTCAGATCGGATCAGGCGCATCCGATGGAAGACAAGCAATCATCTAAAACTCAAGAGCTAGTACTGAAACACTTGTTCCTGCTGCTAGGCTACAATTGTGTGGAGAAGTACTTCCATATATCACCATTTACCTTACGGTAAGTGAGACTTAGGACTTTTCGATACCTATCTACATTATTACCTAAATTATTGCTGGGAAAGTTGTGTTTTATTGTTATAATTTACGGTTTATGTTAGCGCGCAATGTAACCCACATAAACTATTATACTAACTGGTGCGTGCATTTATTTTCGCTTTCAACATTTGATGATTTTTACCACCTAAAAAAAAATATTTTCGCTAAAACTTTGACCTTTCAATAAGATTCAATTCTTTTTTATTTTCTAGTAAATGACGTTCAAAAGTATTTTTGTTACCAGAGAGTTCCCAGGATAATAAAATGAATAAAAAAAAACTCGCATTGTGTGTTTTTTACACCCGTTATGTATAATAATCTATCTTCCTTCTCCGTGAAGGCAATCGTCGATCTTCAACGCGTTCATGGCGAACCTGCCTCAAGTGTTGGATCAGAACCACGTGATGGGCGCCAGCATCGCCGAGCCCACGTTACTACTGCTGCAGGTATGTTGGTCGTTAACATAATGTTTATCCTAAACAAGTGTTTTTCAAGGTCATGTTTAAACAAGTGTATGAAGTGATGTATGGACTAACTAAGAAAGTTTAGTGTGGGGCCTAAGAGTTTAGGTGAGATAGTGGATAATATTTTACGAATTTTGGACGGGTCCCTTATCTTTGATATGACTGATACGGCGTACCTACGCCCTTTGTTTAAGTAGGGTTTGGAAAACTCAAAATATTTAGAGTATATTATTAGCCCGCGACTCCGTCCGCTTGTGGGTTATGTAACAACACAAGAATGGCCCGCAGTACTGCTGCGGCGCGGGCAGCAGCGCGTGCGGCGCGGGCAGCCCGCACTCGCTGGCGGCGCTGGAGCCGCACGTGCGGCGCCACTGGCTCATGGCGCTGCTCGTCGTGCTCTACAAGGTCAGCTTGTTGTTACTATTTTAATCTTCCCATTCTTTATTTTCTTTTTTTTGTCCTTTAAATTCTAAAGTATATTTACATCTAAAAATAATTTCTGTTCATTAGTCTCGCTAAAACTCAAAAAGTGGTTTAAAAAGAAAAAGAAAAAGCATTTTTCTTTTAAAGAAAAATCTTTAAAAAAAAAAGTGTTACATTTTTATTCCATGCTAGGGTAGATAAAGAAACAAGAATATTAAGTAAAATAATATTGTAAGTGGCACTAGTGGTTAATATAGTCTGTCGCCACCAGTACCACTACGGCAGCGGCAGCGTATGTGCGATGGTGCAGTCGCTGGTGCGCGTGGTGCTGAACACGGTGGAGGCGCAGTACCACCAGTGCAAGCGCATCCCGCCCATGATCGTCATGCCGCACACCGCTAGGGCCAGAGGTACTTATTATTTTGCTATATAACATTGACATAAATATCTTCCGTCCGCGTCGTCCCGCGGGAATCGTAAATTATTCCCAGAGTCCAGACTATCTGTGCCAAATTTCATCCAAATACGTCCAGCCGTTCTGGCGTAATTGAGTAACAAACATCAGTTCATTTTAAACTTTTGCTTTTGTAGTAGTAATATTTTAGCAATTATGTGTTTTAATACATTACTAACCCCCGAATTATCAAACAACACTTTACAACGTTCTTATGTATCTCCGTCGCAACAATACACCTTGAAATGACAGAAATAGCATAAGACTTAAAACTTGAAAGTGTTGTCCCCGGTTTTACTCGCAAATTAAATACTTTAGTAAATAAATTATTTCATGCTTTAAACTGGGGAATGTGTTCACGCCGTTTAGACTTAAGTTTATAAGAAGCGCCATCTAGTGGCAAACCTACGAACTTCTAAGTCGCACGCTCTTGCCTCGGTCGAGGTTTCCGGCTCCCGTCGCTATGTAAGGCAATCGTGACGCGCGCGCCTGTGAGAAAACATGCCATGCCAATCAACAGTGTTGCGTATGCCGCGTTCCTGTGCGGACTCGTGCGGCGCTCGCTCGCTCCCGCCGTCTTGGTTGATACGCTGTCACCAGATCGACAATCCGCTACTGCTCTATTCTTTCGGACAGTTAATGTATAATAATCCGCCGCTAAGTGCTTTGAACTGCTTCGCACGTATTTGTGACTGTGTTCATGCTTCACCCGCGCCTGCCCGGCATAATATCCTAGAACAAACCAGCGGCTGTGCACGTGAGGCTGTGCAAGAGTCGTCGGCTTACTGGTGAGTGGGTGCGCCTCCTGGCTTCCTCTATTTGCTTGGCTGTGAACGCAGTGAACTCCAACCGCTCCTTTGTTTTTTTCACCGCTATACTCAACCCCGCTTATCGCTGGGCCAAATTATTTTGGCCCACATAAACCGCATCCCCATATTTTTTGGTCCCATCGAACCGGATAAAACCAGTGTTAAATAATATTTGCGTTTGTAACTGTGCTGTTTGTAAAATACGAAATTACCTAGTGATCCACACACGTGACCGCGTGGTCTCCGTGTACATACCTACTTAACATTCTAGATCGTTCGATCGATTCACTTACGCTTATTTTACAGTATTAACATTAAATTATTACATAGTTACGCAGTTTAGTGAATATACTTGTTCAATAATACTTTATTTTCGCATTAAATTATAACTGGGTAGGTACCTACGCCGGATCTAGGTAGCATTACAAAATGGCGTCCGAAACCAAGTTGAAAATTATTATCGCTAAAAAAGAATCGATATTCGCGCGTATTAATGATTTATATAATTCCGTAAAGAAAATAGTTAGACCAGTATTTCTAATGTTGATACTAGAAGTAGGTACCTAAACAAGAATTCTCTCCGCTTCTTCGAATATCGATAAACTATATAATACTTTTAACGATCTTTGTGATCAATATAACGCTTTGTTATTAGAAAAGGACCCTGATTGTATTCTTAATTATAATGATTGGAGCTCATTTGAATCGTTATTTTCTGCGGTTCAATATACACGTACCGTTTTGTTGGAATCTCGTCGCGCGAGCTCCGAGAAGCTCGAGACCTCTGATAATAATAATAGTTGTCGTTTGCCTCCGCTTGAGTTAGTAGGTTTTTCTGGACAACCAGAAACCTGGCCACTATTCTATCAGAGTTTTAAAACTAATTTTCATGATAACAAAAGTTTAACAGATGGTCAACGTGTACAATATTTAGTAGGTAAATTAAGTGGAAGCGCTCTCAATGTGTTCGCAGGAATTATTCCTAACGAGTCTAATTATTCTACTATTTGGAATGCTTTAGTTACTAAGTATCAAGATAAAAGATTACTTGGGTCTATGTATTTAAATAACATACTGGATTCAAAACCTCCTAATGATTCTCATACTCAATTAAATAGCTATATCGAACGAGTGCATTCATCTTGGTCAGCATTAAAGCAATTAGACATTAACGCTTTATCAGATTTCATATTCACTCATCTTGCTATTAAAACAATAGATTCGCAATTAATTAAAGATTTTGAATTATCTGTCCGCGATAAAGATATACCTACTAGTGATCAATTAGTGAATTTTATACGTCATCATATAAAAGTTCTGGAACGAACAAATGCTGTTCGTCAGAATACTACATCGCATCATAACAATCAGGGCTCCAATAAGCAAACTCGCTCGCGTTCTTCCGCACCGAGAGTTTCTCATAGTTTTGCCATTACAGAACATAACTTTAATAATAAATCCGCTTGTATGTTTTGTAAAAAAACGCAACATATGCATTTATATGAATGTGTGAACTTTAAGAAATTATCGGTCGAGAAACGTTTCAATTTTGTAAAAAATAATAAATTATGTATAAACTGTCTTAGGCCGTGGACACATGTCTACGCTACGGCGCCGTCACCGTGACGCGGCACGAACGTCCTGTCGCACTCGTGCCGCGTCACGGTGACGGCGCCGTACCGTAGACATGTGTCCACGGCCTTAGTGGTAAACATGCTTCCTTTAACTGTCGTTCTCAGCATACTTGTAAACAATGTCATAAGAAACATCATTCGCTATTACATTTTGAGAACTACCCACTTCGTTCGCAATTAAAAGTAGGTATTGACAACAGTCACCCTGCGCCCGCTTCGTCTAGCGCAGCCGCGCCGGCGCCGGCTGACGCGACCGCTTCGCCAATTGTTAATAATAAGTTGAAGGAATGTACTAATTCCACGAATTCGTTCGCTTTGCATTCATGCAATAATAAAGTTTTATCTTGTTAAATAAATGGTTAAATAATTAGTTGTGTGTTGTTGGTTAAATAGGTCAACTGTTCTACCTACCGCGCAAGTATATGTTCCTAATAATGGAAATCGCTTTGTTATAAGATGTTTAGTAGATAGTGCTTTTCAAAACAATCTTATTACCCTCGCTTTTTGTAAAAAAAAAAAAATTAAATATTCAACCGTTTGATAACTCATCGTTAGTCTGTAGGGTCGATATCGGCACCTGTTAGAGGTTACGTAACACTTACTATCCAATCTCGTGTTTCTGACGCTCAATATAATTTAACGTTTTAATATAATTAAACCATATGAAAATAGCCACCCAATATTGCTTCCTCCCCGCCATCGTCTAGTAGATTTCATAATAGATGACTGGCATCGCTCCCTCTGTTAGACAACGCTATTGGATTATACCCGCTCGCGCTCCCCATTGGGGTGAAATTTGGGATTGCAATATTAAAACCTTAAAAACACATTCATGTCGTTGCATTGGGCAACAACTACTGTGCTATGAAGAATTGCTGATGATTACTCAAATTGAATGCCTCTTAAACTCGCGTCGCATTAGTGCGAACTACAGCTGGCACTTTCAAACGTCCAGTTGTAAAGTTATGCCCGCTACCGTCACAACAATTTAATAATAAAGCACAGCTGCACACGCATTTATATATTTAGTTTTTAATTTTATTTCGCATACGATCGAATCAACTCTTAGTTTTACTCTTTTGTTTATTTTTTTTCGCACTAGTAATTTCCTATGACCTAATTTAACTTATCCGCATGCACCTTGCATCCTTCCCGTATTTATTTTCTTTTATTCCTTTTGTAAATCCCACGAATTTCCAAGCCGGGGAGGATGTTCACGCCGTTTAGACTTAAGTTTATAAGGAGCGCCATCTAGTGGCAAACCTGCGAACTTTTAAGTCGCACGCTCTTGCCTCGGTCGAGGTTTCCGGCTCCCGTCGCTATGTACGGGAATCGTGACGCGCGCGCCTGTGAGAAAACAGGCCAATCAACAGTGTTGCGTATGCCGCGTTTCTGTGCGGACTCGTGCGGCGCTCGCTCGCTCCCGCCGTCTTGGTTGATGCGCTGTCACCAGATTGGCGGCCCGCTGCTGCTCCGGTCTTATGGACAGTTATTTTAAGTGTTGTGTAAACCGCGATCCTGTTCGGGTTCATGTAACGCTCGCTCGCTCCCGCCCGGTCTTGGTTGATGCGGATTGTCGAGCTGTCACCAGATCGACAATCCGCTACTGCTCCATCCTTTCGGACAGTTGAATGTATGATAATCCGCCGCTAAGTGCTTTGAACTGCTTCGCACGTTTTTTGTGACTGTGTTCATGCTTCACCCGCGCCTGCTCGGCATAGTATCCTAGAACAAACCAGCGGCTGTGCACGTGAGGCTGTGCAAGAGTCGTCGGCTTACTGGTGAGTGGGTGCGCCTCCTGGCTTCCTCTATTTGCTTGGCTGTGAACGCAGTGAACTCCAACCGCTCCTTTGTTTTTTTCCCCGCTATACTCGACCCCGCTTATCGCAGGGCCAAATTATTTTGGCCCACATAAACCGCATCCCCAGAATGCTCTAGCTTTTTATTAAGTTTTATTGAAATCAATTTGTGATTTCATTTTTTTTAATGTAGGTATAATTGTTTTTTTTTATTATTGTAGGTTAATCTGGCTTTGCGACTAAGTTATTTCGTTCCGAATCTGTTCGTAAGAAAAATCACTAATTCGGATCGGGATACCTTTGACGCAAATGCCCTAATCACCATGCTCCAGAAATCAGTTTTAAAAGACTTTCTTCTGGAAACGAAAGAAACCTAGTTTAGGCGAAAATGGTAATTGATCCTTCGGTACGCTCCAAAACTCGCAATGTTTAGCCATTTTTTATTCGATTTATTTGTTTGTGTTAAATATAATTATACATAAATAGCATAACATCACGCCTGTATTCCCCGAAAGGTTAGGCTGAGGTGTACCCATTTGTACATCCATGTTTTTTAAGTCCAATAATATTGCCATATTATATACGTCAGTCACTTTCAATATTTATTATTATATGTATATTAATAGCAATACTCATATTATAAAGAGGGAATATTTGTTTGTTTGTTTGCATTGAATAGGCTAAATTATATTAAAAAATATTAGGGAGCCGTAAGAAAAATCACGCGAAGTCGCGGGAAGAGTCCTAGTAATATAATAATTCAGCTCATCAAGTGTCTTGTGACACTCGTGAGTTATAAACAGAAGCTACAAGTGTTTCTCACTTGCAGACTTGAGCCAGCCGTCGCTGAAGACGGAGCACGAGGCGGCGGCGCCGGCCAGCCCGCTGCCCGCGCCCGAGCGCAGCAAGCCCAAGCTGCACCACAAGTCGCCCGCGCACATGCACACGCACTGGGAGGAGCCCGCCAAGTCCGCCAAGTAACCTATCTCCTTACATACTGATAAACCACGTAACTTGGCAAGGGTTTGCCATAAAGTCAAGGGTTTGTGGGGGATGTTTGCGCAAATATTCTCTATACAATATTCCCCAATTGCGCCAAATTCTTGCCAAGTTTCGTGCCGGCAACTGTACTTATGTGTCACATGCAGTCAGCTTACTGGCTTCCCAATAACTTTTTCGCAGTCAACTTACTGACTGCCCAATACCTTTTTTACTACTTCATCATCATCTGCCTAGCCTTTTCCCAACTATGTTACGGTCGGCTACCAGTCTCACCGGATGCAGCTGAATACCAGTATTCTACGTGGAGCGACTGTCTACCTAACTAACTGGGTAATACGATACCCCTTGGTAAGACTTAGGGTGACATAACCGAGGTTGAACATAATTCAGCCATCATTTCTTTACTGACGTACTCTATGGAAATGACACGTGCGTTGTCTTGCACGGTCGGCTAGTAATGATCAGTTGAACAACAAATCTGCCGGCCTGTTACTGAAGACGGATACATACGAACTCTTTCGTAAGTATGTGACTACGCATTGAAGTAGGGGTACATGTGGTGTACTCATATGGAAGGGCGCGCCATGTTATCGTAGTTAATCTCTATTTAAAGTTTAGCTGGGATTTTTAAAACGTGGTTTCGTAAAAAAGTGTAATACTTTGGAATTGGACCTTCAATATCTTCAAACATATAATTCCCAGGTACGGGCAAAAAAAAACAGTTTTCGATGATGGGAACCTTTCTATCGAAAGTTTATTCCTGAATAAGTGTACATAGCGTGACTACTTCTTTTAATATCTGGTAAAATGTACGGTAAAACATTACTTTACACATTTATTCAACGTTTTATGTATTTTATACATTTTATATTATATTATTTATGTGGGGGAGGCCTATGTCCAGCAGTGGACATCGTTCAGCTGTTATGATGATGATGATATATTTAATAGGAATTGTATAAAATGACAGTTATAATACATTTCCGTTCATATTTTTTTTTACTTTATTGCTTTTCGGAAAACTTACAGCTAATACTTTCGAGTAGTAAGAAGTAATAAGCAGGCGAAACCAAATAACATGTTTCTACTTATATAAACTTATGTGTAAAATTATCAAAACGGTACAACCAGCGTGAGAGTTACACATACAGACAACTGAAGGGAATACAAAAAAAAAAGCACTCACATAACATAGCAAAGTTACACTTCAAAGAAGAAATTGCTCAATATATTTTTTTTTTGGACACTATTTGTGAATAAGTCAAACTCAACATCCCGACACACACTATTGAACATTTGACATGCTCTTATGATATAAGTGTTTTGCCTCTAGACAGTTTTCACCATAGGTACATGAAGGAGATGAGGTCTCCGAAGATATAAAGATGGTACACGAAGTCCAAACTTGGCCACCAGCTCAGGGACGTCAGTAGACCCGTTCATTATTAAATAGAAAAGCAAGATCTGCAATTTTTCTTTGCTCGTGTAAAGGAAGAATATGAAATTTCTTACACCGACTAGTACAGTTAGAAAGATAAGTATTTGAACATATTCATAGAATTCGTTTTTCTCTATTTATACGAACTGTTCTCGGATGGATGGCAAACGTAAGATTCGTTTCGAGTGTTGTCTGCCACAGACGACCTTATAGTGGTAGAGCCATGCTGTACTCGTAAGTACGTGTACTTGAGTGCAGCGCGTAGGTGGGCTGGCTCGACCGGGGAAGGACCACGCTCTCACACAACACCGCCGGCAATTAGCGACCCAGTGTTGCTGCTATTCGGCGTAAGTGACGAGTTCCGACTGCCCAACCTCCCCTCATATAGCACTAGTTATATTTGGGGAGGGTTCTCAGAGGTCTTCAACGCATCAGCTACTTTTCTAAAGTTGGTAAAAACTTTTTTCACACGCATTTTTGACATTTCCTGTAAATTTTAGGCATTTTATACATTTACTATGAAATGCCTTAAGGTATAAATGCACTTAAGAGTGTTTTATTTTTTTTGGGAAGTCCTTATCTGACTTCAGATTTTGGTAATTTTCTCTTTTCCTGTTGCATGTTTCGGAAATATTTTTTCGATATAAGAAAACAGCCTGTCTAATTATATCCCGAAGTGGCTCTAGCCGAGTTCAAAGATGGCTCGTGTTTTTTTAAGAATCGGAAATCATCAAATGATTTTTTCCGCTTCTTCGGAAGGGGGTGTCAGACTTTTACTGGCTAGAACCCATCCGTGTTCCTTTTAATGCACTTTGTGTTCCAGAACCGCGGTAAACCTTTCAAAAAAAATCCGCAACCCTGGCAGGCACTGGCCCTGGTGGGCCCTGTCTTCTATGCTGACATCTCTTTAAAGGCGCGCGTGGAATGAGTCAACCAATGCTCGCCGTTCGCAAGCCCGCGCCTTCGGTGGCCTGGAATCGCCCTGCGACTCCCGATGCCCAGGGTGTCTCGTTCTGTAAGTTCAAAGGTACCTAAGGTAAGTTCAAGTTCTGCTTGATAAAATAAGTTCCAGATTTTCAGTCACTCAATAAAAAAAAAAAACAAGAGAAGGACGCAATGACCCCAAAGTATATTTAAAGAAATCCTCTGACACGGCTTTCCAAAACAACACAAATAACCGGTATTTTCCAGGACATTATTCGGCAATAAAAGCTCGAATGAAAAAGCAAAAATATCAATATTTTACTATTCAAGTGAAAGCTAATGGAAATGTATTAAAACGAACTCTAATGAAGTTTCCATTGCATTTCCAACTCTATGTCATTTTCTTTATTAGGTAACATTACTGGTTAATATATCAGTGAAACCTAACCTAGTATAACAAAACCTAACTTGCCTTTCCTGAACAAACATAAACCTAACTAAACCACTGATCGGAATCACCGTCATGCCAATAATAAACATGATAGAAAGAACATATTGAATTTAAAAAATTGATATAAGTAAGATTTAATTAATTTTAATTAGATTTCACTTGAGTAATAAAATATGGATATTTTCGCTATAAATATATACTTATATAACTCCACGTCTTATATATTTATTTATATATATATTCGCCATATCATGTTCGAGCTCCAATTTCACCTAAAAATGTCCTGTAAAATAACGGTTTTTTGTATTGTTTTGGAAATCTGAGGGTCTGTGGAAGATTTTGAACCTGCATTGAGGTCGTTTCCACCCCTTTCCTGTTTTCTTTTGATTGACTAAATATCTGGAATGAATTTTGTCAAACAGGTTTTCGTATTGAACTTTTAGTCTCCTTGGGGGAATTTAGGAAGTTTTAAAAGTGATCTTTTTATTTATGGCAAAGAAGACGTAGACCACACTTCAGGAGTATGAATTACAAAAAAGAATTCCAAAAAATGCAATGCTTAAAGGGAAAATGAGAAAAATTTGAAGCCAGATGAGAAAAAATCCAAAAAAAAATATTATTACGTGTAGCTCTTAAACTACACAAATCGCAGAACATACGTTTTCTTTTGAACGTCGTTATCCATCGCCATCGTGTATGATGAAGGATTATCTATTTATACGAACTGTTCTCGGATGGATGGCAAACTAATATTCAATTAGTGTTGTCAGCCACAGACGACCTTATAGTGGTAGAGCCATGCTGTACTCGTAAGTACGTGTACTTGAGTACAGCGCGTAGGTGGGCTGGCTCGACCGGGGAAGGACCACGCTCTCACACAGCACCGCCGGCAATTAGCGACCCAGTGTTGCTGCTATTCGGCGTAAGTGACGAGTTCCGACTGCCCAACCTCCCCTCATATAGCACTAGTTATATTTGGGGAGGGTTCTCAGAGGTCTTCAACGCATCAGCTACTTTTATGGAGTTAGTGATGTATTTAAGGGTAGCTGAGATCGCTTATGATGAAGTGACTTCGTGCTCTATTGACCTCTCCAACTTAATCAGGATAGCAAATGTCTTGGATATATACTTTAAATTTTGCTTTCTATATTAAAAAAAGTTTCAACTTTACTATTTTTTATAGAAGACATTGGTTGTTTACTCACGATGAAACGATTTGTCCTCAGTAGTATGGTTATCTTGAGATCTTACCTCTCGGCTTAGTTGAGCGATCCAAAGGTGTGTTATGGCGACTGCTACCTGAAATTTGTAGACGACCAGAGCTAGATATGCCGTTTGGGATGCCGGGTGTCATTTTCATGAATTTTTGGGTTGTTAATGACAAATGTGTGGTACACGTCAACGTCACGACAAAAAGTCCATATGTAGGGCAAAGTTGTTAGTAACAAGACATTTTCCTTAAACTAATGTAAGTAATTAAAGAATAAAAGAACAAGATACACCATCTGCCCCTGCACTGTAGGCTCATCGTTCTCACAACACATGGAGTGCAGTGAACCTACTGAGCAGAACAGTATCAGTAGTAACATTTTAAGGTCGCTAATTCTAATTTTAGACGAATTTTACGTTTGGATTTAATAAGAATTCGGTGATTGAATAATGTTTTAGGCAATTTTATAAGGCGAATAACAAGCGGCACCGCGCACCGCTGCCGAGGCTCAACCGCGCGATCGGGCGGTGTACGTGTGTTAGGCATCAACGGATTTCTTAGAGGCCAATGCGACATAAGATCAGCTTTACCGCCAACCGCGGTGGTGTGCGGTGCCGTGTGTTATTAGCCTAAGTGATATCGAAAGACATGAAAATGACACCCACTACACAGTGTCCGTGGCGAAAGGAGTATGTAAGGATCATATCAGCTGGCATTCTGTGGTTTCTGCATACCCCCATGGGGAAAAAGGCGTGAGTTTATGTAAATATGTATGTATATTTTCTTATATATTTTTTATATATCTATATTTTGTGTAGCTATGTCTATTAAAACTGATAATTTGATCAGTAAGTATAGCGCTGTCAAAATATAGTTTTGTTGAAGGGTTTTCATGCAAACTAATAGATCACTATGGAGAGTGCATTACTACGTATACAATCCAGAAACTTTTCTATTTCTGGATTGTATCCGTAGTAAGGCACTATGGAGTCTATTAGTTTGTGTTAGTGTGCATGTGTCTGGTGTGTGATGAGGATCCGGCGTGTCTGTATTTCATGGGCTTATTGCAAAATGTTGTTATCTATGATTTAGTTTTGGTTGTAACCACAATAGCAGAAACTTAAATGAAATGCTAGTTGAATTCAAGGTAGTCGAAGGACTATCCAATTTTAGTAGATTTAAATGCATACTCTGAGAGTAAGAAATATATAAAAAATAGATTTTCGGTGCCAATTTTTTACATCGAGTGAAAATTCGTTTCCCTGTTGCGTCTTGCATTAGTAAGTACATCGTTCAGTAACCCTGTATACAAAGTGCGTGTCTCTTACTACAAAGTGCATTCGTATCATTATTAACCTACAATTAGTGCGTGGTGACAGACGGATAAAACGCGTACACCCCCTAAAGGTATTACTGTTTAATAAGAATTGGATCTGTACAGGAACGTGAGCTCTTTAATGATCGTTTTACTGAATTTTGGTTATAAGATTTTAATTTGTCTTTTTACAAGCAAGGTGTATCAGGTAATACAAAGATTTAAAAACAGATCCTTTCTAATAATTTGCAAAACTTAGAGCGAAAACGCGTGCTGTGATTGGTCACCGACGTTGGCGAGCCTCGATAGATGGCGTTAGTAGTCGCTCCGGCAGGATCATTTGGCTTACTTTGTGCATAAGCAGTCAAAACGCGTTCTCCTATAGCGCGATTTTGGCAGCCGTTTGAATCGTTGAGACCATTATTAATAACAAAATTTATTTATAGTCCGGTCAAATTAGACCAAAAATAGGAGTAAGGTTACAATAATCACACCCAGTTGAAAATTGGTAGGATGGTTCAGAACACATTTATAAACTTGCAACTCTTCCAACTTTTTGAATCGTCATATCTCGGAAACAGTGGCTCTTAGGAAAAAAGTATTTAAACATTTTTATAGATAATTATCTGTACTACAATTTATGTCTGAAGTAATTTTACGATAAAACTTACCGGTTTGCTAAAAATCTCGAAAAAACCATTTTTGCGACATATGACCCCTAATTAAAAAAAAATCCAGGGGTCGGATCGATGACGACTTTTTAGGGTTCGTTTATGATGGTGTTTTGAACAATCCTACCAATTTTTAGCTGGGTGTGAATTATTGTAACCTGATAACCTCGGATGTCTAAATTCACCGGACTATTATATGGCAGAGGTGAGTGGAGAGAGAGAGGTCGCCCTAGGAAGAACTACACTGACTAAGGTCAGTGTAGTTCTTCCTAGGGCGACCTCTCTCGTGGTGAGATTCTTCAGAAAGGTCAGGACTCGTAACCGGCGTGCTTGTATGACGAGATGTATGAACATGGACGAGGCGAAAGAGTATCGCCTCATCCACGTTCATCTTGTGAGAATCGTAGCAGGTGGCGTTCTGTCGTTTCTGCCTACCTTCATGGGAAAAAGGCGTGAGTTTAAGTATGCATGTCTTTGAATCGTTTTTAAATTTAACGAATTAGTCCTGTATTGAGACCATGAAGTTTCTGGAAACAGTGTGCACCGTTTGAGCCATACGTTCGACGCTTATTTGTAAATTGACTCAGACCTTGATGCAGTCTTCTGTGTGGCAACTTCTGACTCCATTCAAATAGTTTGGTTTTGCTGTCAACTACTTTTTGGTTTTAGTTTTTCGGATATAAGTTTGCGGAGCGTTGAAGACCTTATAGTGGTAGAGCCATGCTGTACTCGTAAGTACGTGTACTTGAGTACAGCGCGTAGGTGGGCTGGCTCGACCGGGGAAGGACCACGCTCTCACACAACACCGCCGGCAATTAGCGACCCAGTGTTGCTGCTATTCGGCGTAAGTGACGAGTTCCGATTGCCCAACCTCCCCTCATATAGCACTGGTTATATTTGGGGAGGGTTCTCAGAGGTCCGCAAAGCATCAGCTACTTTTCTAAAGTTGGTGATGCATTCAAGGGCAGCTGAGATCTTTTATGATAAAATGATCTCATGCGCTATTGACCTCTCTCCTTAGTTAGGAAAGATATATAGGTACGTACTGTCGCTTTTAGTCCGCAAGAATTCGGGCGCAGGCGCAGAGGCCCGCCCCCTCACACAATGGAAGTGACCTGATTAGCATCGAAAGAAACGGTTGAAACGCAAATATTATACATGCTCTATGAGACGGTTTTGTGTTAATCCGAGGTCTTTGGAAGGACAAGTAAGTTTTGAAGATCGCAGAAAATAGGAATAATTGTACGTTTTTAAGGTTACTAAGATAGAGATACAAAATAGACGCCTGTTATCCCAGAAGGGTTAGGCAGAGGAGTGACCATTAGTACACCCAGATTTCGCTAGTTATGTTTAAGTCCCATGTAATAGGGGGCGAGCCTATTGCCATCAACCAGGCACAAATCCAGACTCCAAGGCTGTTGCTAAGAAATTCCTAATGGAAAAACCTGTTATACAGACTGTTAGTGTAAACACCGTTGTAACTAAAACCATAAGTACTTGAATTATTATAAAAAATATTTATCTGAATTTAAAAATAAATAGAAAAAGTTATCTTTCTAAAATTAAAAAAAAATCTGTCCGACACCGTCCGTAAATTCATGGATACTATGCGCACGAGTTACGTAATCACCGCAAAGGGCGTTGACCTGCTGCACTGGCCGTCCGTTATAACTACCTACATAAGTTTTAACTAATTACATCATTGTAATATAGGGTGAAATAATTTTAAGGAAAAATGGAGATTTTACTTTAAAAAAAAAAGATATTTTTTTTTTCATTGAATTTACGTTCTATTAGTGAAACCAAACCACTGGTTTCAAGGATAACGGTATTTACACTAACACTCTGTAGACATAACACAACACAATTATGTGTACTATGTCTCTTAGGTAGGTATTTTGTTAGTCTCCATTGAGGTTGGTCACTCTGAGCGAAATTCGGTCAGAATGATAGTAAGGATATCAATTCGGTTCGTAGCGGATTCTTTGGTGCCCAATTCTATTTCAGAATATTGTTTTCTTGACACCTCCAATCAACTGACATACTTTTATGATCTGTCAAAATGCAATTCCTCCGTAGATTTTGTATGGTAATTATGAATTGGTCTTTTACCTAGTTAGTCAAGACAGTTTATTTGAGCTTAGTTGAAGCACTAGTAAGAGACCGCGAAGTAGGTTCATATTTAAAAGGATAAAACGTTCCTTTGTGTGAGTTAAAACCAAGTTGCATTTACTACCAGAAACCCTTAAACACACTGGGCTAAAGAGCGCCAAGTCACTTTTTAGGCCAAGTGTGTCTGCATCCGATTTTATAAAAATTCTTAAAGCAATGCCACATACGCTCTCAGCGCAGCTGTTGAGCGATGTGGGAACCTCTGCCTCTCAAGAAACGAGCAGTGTGATCCTCGATCTACTATCGTTGGTTAATGTTGGAGGGGAGCTAGTGTCTAGCTTGCAGACCAGCTTCTCCGCCTCCTGACCTGGTCATCTCTCCAGTCCTGATGAAATATATATGTCAGTCGCGCTAAACCATCTGTACCTGAATTTTAGTATAAGTTGAGCTATCTTTAATTTTAATATGTCATAAGAAATTAAGTTGTAACACATCTTAAAAGATGTAATTTATTTTAGACAGTCTAAAATACCTATGGTTTGGTTTGGCTTTTCTCAGTATTCTGGTATACAAAACAAATTCTTAAAACAGAACAAAACAATTTAAAACATTTTTTTTTATTTAATTCAAAACAAAAAATCTTGTTATTTAAATTGATTTTTAAAGAAATAAAATTAGTGAACCAAAATATTTAAAACATTTAAAACAAAAAACGGTTTTATTAAAATAAAAAACAATTATTTTAAACATGCGCATTTTTTTAATGTGTGAGGGTGTGTTTGTGTGCATATCAATAAATTACAAAATGTGGGTGTGTGTGAGTGGGAAATTAGTGAAATCAGTAAGAGACTGTTGTCTTTAATTAGTGATTTCGGTATGATGAGCTGGTAAGTTATTTTTCTGTGACAAATTTGTTACTTATCGAAAAGAATTACACACTGATTATGTTTTTCTCTAATTGTACTTAGACCACTGACTTCTCCTGGGATTCAAAGTAAGGGCAGTATTACGTGAGTACCATAATATTATAACTTTAATAAGAGCGTTATAAATTCTTATTCAACAATAATATTCTCCATAACAATTTCGGTTATCGCGGCTAATCTCTGCCCAGTGCGTCGTTAAAACTTCACACATTTTGCTCGACCTGGAAATCGAACCCAGGACTCCTCGCTCAGGAGTCGCGTTTGCGGCCACGAGACTAATAAGGCAGTCAATTTTGCCTTAAATTTTAGTGACTACACTTTTAGTATGAACTTGTTTTAGCCTTCGTTCTGTGATATTTGGTAATCTAGTCTAATAAACATTTTTTTCATTTAGATATACATCAAATAGATATCCTTGAAGTATTGTAGGTATTACATTATTAACTACTAGGGCAACAGGCCCTGTTGGTCCTCTTAAGCACAACCTCAGTCACGTCTTGCAGTCGCTCGCGGGCTGCAAAGTTATCGATGGCGCGATTCGCGTCACCGTCCCTGTGGTATGGCAATTTAAAGTTCAGTCCTCGAACTCAGAATGACACAGTCGAAGGTTTCATTGCTGAAATGAACCTAAAGATCAAAAACATCCCCAACGCACCACCTATTCTTATCTTGTTTTGACGTCACACTTTCTAGTGCCGACGTACGCTTAGATAGGTGGCGTGTCCCACCAGACGCGCCTTGTAGTGATCACCGCCTGATCGTGTACGAATTTGTTTCTATGTTTACTCAAGGTTCACATATTACTCGTATTTAGAGCTTCTCGCAACTCGCGATCTAATGTTGTTTCTCTCTCTCAAACTCTGCCCCCCCCCCCTTCACCCCCTAAGGGGGTCCATCCTTATCTTTTTTTATCGCGTAACTTGGAGTGAGTTCTTTGTATGACGTAGGCATACGTCATACAAAGAACTCACTCCAAGTTTCAGGTTTCTACGTTTAGCGGTTTAGGTTGTGCGTTGATCAAAGCATTTTATATGTATTTAAGCAGGGTAATGAAAAATTTACCTGAAAAAGGGTCATTGTACTCATCATTATAAACAAATTTTACTATTGGACCAACCAGTCAGCTGTTCCATACATTACGGTTGTGTTGTTTCGCATTTTTGTAAGAAATAGCTGATTTTTTTTTTTAATGATTTCAGGGTTGGTCCAATAGTAAAAATTGTTCATAATAATGAGTACAATGACCGCTTTTCAGGATTCGGGTAAATTTTCAGTGACCCTGTATATTAGATAACTGTTTAGGCCTCGTACAGACGAGCAGCACTTTGCTGTCGATAGAGCCAACTTCAGCTTTCGCCAGAAGCAATTGCTACACTGTCGACAAAAGCAGCTGCTGCAGTATTTGGCACGCCGACTGCTGCCCGCCATGTCGACAGCATTGCTGTAGTGCGCCGTGAACGTTATTACTACATATGAAGTTGTCGCCATTTGTCGGCGTTTTCGTCGACACGTGGACAACGTGCGCACTACAGCAATGCTGTCGACATGGCGAGCAGCAGTCGGTGTGTCGAATACTGCAGCAGTTGCTTTTGTCGACAGCTGAAGTAGGCTCTGTCGACAGAAAAGTGCTGCTCGTCTGTTTGACGCCTAAGGCACGAATCGGAAACTAAGCTCGCATTTTGCGTAAAGTGTTGAGATTATGTCAGACATGTTGGTCGCGGATCTAAGAGCAATATTCGTACTATGTGTGGCGTGGAGGTAGTACACAGCTCTAACATACAGGATGGCCCAAGTCACCACTTCCGTAAAATAATGTTGGTTGCCCCTTTTGGGCTTTCCAAAACACCCCCATGTATGTTCTACAATGTTAAGTAGTTTAGGAGCTAGACGATTTGCAAATTATTTTGGGATATGTACAAGATCCGAGTTAGGTTGACCTACCCCCATCGAGTTTCCTGATTAAATGTTTTTTTTTATAAAATATAATGTGTTATTAAACACAATGTAATAGGGGTGCCATTCCATATTTGTGTGAGGGTATTTTTAATTACTATTTTTTTTATTCTGATTGTTTTGTTTTTTTTTTTTTGTAATTAGGCCTGTATAAATTTTACATAATTATTAGTGAATTAAAGATCATTATTAAATAATTATGTTGTAAATTATTATGAGTTTCTTTTCAAAATTCTATTTTCAAGGTAGATATTTCTTATTTATTTACTACAATTATAATAATATCGAATATTTCAAAAGTACGTTAGTCATAGGGTTGCCTCGATTTAAAAGTTTACAACAACAAGGTTTTATATGGAATGACAACCATATTTCATTGTATTTAATTAATCATTATAATTTATAAAAAATACATTTTATCAGAAAACTCGATGATGTTAGGTCAATTTAACTCGGATTTTAGACCAGTGTACAGGGTGTACGGAGCATCTCTTGCCAAATCGAATCGGCCCATAGTAGAGGTCATTTGCTATCACTTCACCCCCAATAACTCATTCTTTGTCACACCGGATTTTATAACAATTATTTAAATTTTAATTTTAAAAAATCCAAAATTCAGCATTTAAGTTTAAATTAATAAAAGTTATTTGTATAATAAGTATAGTCTTTTAATTTTATTGTTATTTTTTGTTTACTGTTAAGAATCCTGGCTTTCATTTTTAACGTTTATTTTCATTTTTAATAATTCGTAAAGTTTTCGTAATAAAAAAACCTGGTGTGACAAAGAATGAGTTATAATCCGTGAAGAGATAGCAAATGACCTCTCCTTTCAGCCAATTCAAATTGGCAAACGAAGCATCAAACACCCTATATTTTGTTGATTTTCTCTCTCTGTGTCACATTTTATTGGACATATTGTTATTGATAATGAATCCTGAAAGTACCGGTCATCGATCGATAAAAACAACAGTCAGTCTTATAGCAGCCCGAAATGACCAAGTTCAAAGAAAAATATTTGTTATGCAGTTTAGTCGGCAAATGTCAGATTCTAGAAATGTCAGACGAGTTTAAGGCTGGGCGCACATATCCGGTTTCCTGATCAGGAATCGTATATGTACAGTTAACATAAGAGAGGTATGCAGGGTCGTCAGTTATAGTTACAAGTTTTCTTGAAACCGATAGATGTTTTCAAATGTAATATAATTTAAAATTAAGATGATAAACAGTTATTAAATAATTAAGTTTCAATCGAAGACATCCATCGGTTTGTAAGAAAACTTTAACTATATATGACCCTGGATACCTATCTCTTTTGTTGACTGTACATACAGACACATACATAATATACACATACATACATTTTTTTTTACATGTGTGTGTATATTATGTGTGTATATACACCCTTCCTGATCAAGAAACCGGACATGTGCGGCCAGCCTAAAACGTCAAATTCTATAAATGTCAGATTCTACAAATGCCAGATTCTACAAATGTCAGATTCTATAAACGACAGATTCTAATAATGGCAGATTCTATAAACGCCAGATTCTATTAATGTCAGATTTTTGTTATAATTGCAATATAATATTTATTTATTTAATATAGACTTTGATTTTATTTCAATATTTATTTAATTATAGTAAAAAAAATCTTGTGCTCGTATATATATATCTATGTATCTATATATCTTTTAAATTTCCATTTCTACGAACTCATTTCAAAATTTTACAAACAAACAACAATAACTTTGAAATTAGCGAAATTTTTACTCACGAAATTAAGTAAATTATTATATTGCAATGATAACAAAACATTTAACATTAATAGAAACTGGCATTTATAGAATCTGCCATTATTAGAATCTAGCGTTTATAGAATCTGACATTTGTAGAATCTGGAATTTCCAGAATGTAGCATTCATAGAATCTGGCGTTTTAAACTCGTCTGACATTTCTAGAATCTGACATTTGACGACTAAACCAACATTCGTTGTAGATATTCAGTTATTCAAAAGTAAACAGAAAGGGTAAAAATTACTCTAAAGTAGTTTCTCAAAGCAACTCAAATAACTAGTATTTTTCAAGACATTATTTGATGTAATTGGAGCTAGAACATGGTAAGGTGAAAAAAGTAAACGCTAGTGAAAATGAATTAATACGAACTTTCATCAAGTTTTCAATGCAATATGATCTCTATATCATATTTATTATTTTCAGTATGATAATTCGAATTACTTAAGATAGGTTTCGTTTAAGTCGTTAATTTAGCATAATTCTATCTAATACATTAAATGACACAGAGCTAATATTGCACTGAAAACTTGATAAGTACGTTGTAATTAATTTTCATCAGCTTTCACTTGAGCACTAAAACATTGATCTCTTCGCCTTATTATCATGTTTGAGCTTTAATTGCAAAGAATAAAGTCCTGTAAAATACTAGCTATTTGTATTGTTTTAAAAAGCTGGTGGTCCGTGGAAGACTTTTGGGGTCAGATTTTGAAACTGCTTTTAGGGTCATTGACACCCTCTCATTGTTTCTCATTTGAGTGACAGATAATCTCTAGCGAATTTTGTCAAGCAAATTTTTTGTCCCTTTGAATGCGGACAAATTGGCGGGTTTGTCCGTTAACACTCAGTTCAATTTTCATTATCCCCAATCATTGCAACTCTCAAAACTTGCAATGGTTCAACCGTTGCCAGGGTTTATTCCCGAAATCCCCACCGACAGTTCACCGCCAGTGGGGTTTGTTATATTTTTTTCCAGAAATCCCCGCTAGGTATATAAACTCAGCCTAATGGGGATTTTTGGGGAAATAAGTAACAATTCCCAGCAGGTGTTGTTTGTTGTTTTAAATTATTAAACAAAATATGCGTTAATCAGTTGTAATACCATTATAATAATTTACAATACACACCACCAATAAGAAGGAGAATAGATTTGAATGCATCGTTCTACTGGTTACTTTATATTACTGGTTTAACAGTTGCGTCTAGAATAGAACTTAGAGAACATATAAGTTACTCCAGAGTACTTAAACAAAATATGTTATGTAGGTTCCCTGTTTTACTTGACTCATATGTGGGAAATCTGTTATTACAATTGTGAATTACAATCGTCTACTGAGCGTAATATGTAGATGTAAGTAAAGAAAATTGATTCATGTAGTTTTATATTACTGTCCGGTTGACAGGGGAATATTGGGTTCCTAAAAAAATATTAATGTTACTGAGTAATTTGTATAAGAAGTTGGCAGACTCGTCCCACAATTAATTTGTTGTACTTCACCACCTATGTTTTTTATCTCTCTCCACTTTATATATTTTGTTTGTATGTATGTATATATGTATTTATTATTATAATTTATTCTAGGAAATTTTCTGTATCTGTGCACCTACTATGTTTTGTCTCTGCATCACCCTAAGGTAGACTTGTAGAAAATGCCCAAGGCATTAAGTCTGCCTTTGCACAATGTATTTTTTTACATGTGCATAAAGTTAATATAAATAATTAATTTTACTATAATGAGAGAAAGTTCTTTTGGTTCTATGTTTAATTAGATACATAAACAATACAGACAGTTAACCAAAAAAATAAAACTAAATGAATAAATTCTCTTTACATACATACACATATTACGCTCAGTAAACGATTGTAATAACAGATTTCCCACATATGAGTCTAGTAAAAGAATGTACCTACATATCATATTTTGTTTAAGTTCCCTGGAGTAACTTATATGTTGTCTAAGTTCTACTCTAGACGCGACTGTTAAACCAGTAATATAAAGTAACCAGTAACACTATGCATTCAAATCTATTCTCTTTTTTGGTGGTGTGTATTGTAAATTATTGTTATTGCATTGTAACTGATTAACGCATATTTTGTTTAGCAATTTGAAACAACAAACAACACCTGGTGGTGATTGTTACTTTTTCTCCAAAAATCCCCAATAGGCTGAGTTTATACCTAGCGGGTATTTCTGGAAAAAAATATAACAATCCCCACTGGCGGGGAATTGTCGGTGGAGATTTCTGGACTAAACCCTGCTTTAGATCCCGAAACGAAATTAATTAAAAACAATAGCGGTGGAGTAAGAAAACAACTGAGAGTTAGTCACTTCGGGAGATGCGTTGATAGGCTGTTTTCTTTATCAATCGACGCTAACTGTCAAGAATTACTATCTTAAATAATGTTTCTCAAAAAGTTGTAACAGAAAATGAAAGTTAACAAAATCTGGAGTCAGGCATAAAATTCTTATTTAATTTTCAAGTCGTTGAAGTCTTAATTTACAAAATCGTAGAAAATGTATGGTGGTATTTTAGGACGCCCATGAAACGAGGCTTCCAAAATTTTCTTTTGGATGTCTCGTTTTGGTTCAGCCTGTTTGTACGAACATTGCTTTGCGTAAAAGTTATCGCAGAGCGCGTAAATACCCAATAAGCTTAAGGTAGAAGCGTCGCCGGGCCCGCGAAATTCATTTTTTTTTACGTATTTTGCAATTTGCGAGTCAGTATTGGGTTTAATATTGATTAAAGTATCATAAGCGGTAAGTAATAGGGCGTAAGAAGTATATATTTTCAAAATTATAACCATTAAAATCAGTCTCATAGCTCCATAAGTCGGTACAATCCTAAAATGTCAAGATTTCATGAAATAGTCATTCTATCGGGTTACCTGGCCCTATGGAGTTTTATTGCTGACTTTAATAGTTATAATTCTGAAAATACATATTTCTCGCGGCCGTAGCAAATATGTACTTTTAGAATTATAACTATTAACATCAGTATAATAACTCCATAAGTCGGTACAATCCTAAAATGTCAAGATTTCATGAAATAGTCATTCTATCGGGTTACCTGGCCCTATGGAGTTTTATTGCTGACTTTAATAGTTATAATTATGAAAATACATACTTCTTACGCCCGCGAATGATACTTTAATCAACATTAACCCAATAGTGACTTGCAAATTACAAAAAACGTAAGAAAATTTGAATTTCGCGGGCTACTGAGGCGCGTCCACCTTAAGAGCCTTTGCGCTGTTCAGAATTTCATACAAACTTTTAAGTCCTTATTTATCGAAATGGATGAATTACTTAAAAAAAAATCGAATCATTACTTTAAAAAAATAAGAACTTAAACATTTGTATGCAATGACGTACGGTGTAAATGCTCTTTAAACGTAATTACCGCCAATCTTAAATCTCTCCTCTGCAGGTCTCTGGACAGATCTCCGGAGACCTGCAGAGGATAGATTTAGGATTAACGGTAGATACTTCTATATACTTTTGCTTAGAATACAATACTCAACAAAGTCTACGGAACAAGTATTTTCTTATTTATTTTTAACTGTAACAGTTTTATGTTTTAGTTGTTATATGTCAAAATACGCGTAATTTAACACTAATTTCAGTTGTTTAATTTAATAAAAACCTTGATCGCGATTTTTGATTTTTTTTAATCATGTTTTTAATCATAAAAAAAATAACGTTTATAATTTAATTAACACTAGCTTTTGCCCGCGACTACGACGCGCAAAAATAAAATAAAATATAGCCTATGTTACTCGCAGATAATGTAGCTTTCTAATGGCGAAAGAATTTTTAAAATCGGTCCAGTAGTTTTTGAGTTTATGCATTACAAACAAACAACCAAAAATACAAATTTTTCCTTTTTATAATATTAGTGTAGAAGTTTAGATAAACATTCCAAACAACTTTTTAATAACCTTTAAGATCTCTCAAGACATTAATTCGAGCAAGCAAATCATTGACAAATCTATGTATTTAATCGAATCTAAATGACAACGGAATAAATAACATTAATCTTTTTATTTAAATAAACTTAAAATAGTAAACATTACGATATACTTGTCCAAATTTTGAGTTTCATACATAGTGTTTATCGCAAGTAGTTTTAAAATTCTCCCTGTTTCGTTTTATAAATAAATTAACAACAATGTTTAATGACGTAAGCAAAATCATATTTTTATTTGTATTAAAAGTAAAAGAAAATTATTCAAATCATTGTAAAAATATAAAATAATAACGGTAATAATGATAAATATCGATAATATTCATTTATATTCATGTCAATAGGCACAAAACAAAAACAAGATTCTAAGGTTACAAAATTTCGTACAGTACCACTAAACTAACTTACCCCTTAATATTCTAAAACGAATTAAGTTTTTTAATTTCGAACTATTATTTAAACCGTCATTTATAATTTTCAATGACTAGGGTGCCTACCGCCATATCTTATAACAATATTATTTTAGTATTACTTTGTAATTTCTGTTGTTGGATTTTCATCTCTCGGCGCTGATCTGAATGTTGAAAATCGAACAATGCGGAAGGCAAAGTAATATTAAAATAATACACGGTGGCCCAGCTAGGGACGTCCAAACGAAAATTTTGGACTCCTCTCTTCTTGGGCTATCCATACCACCCACGTGTATGTTCTACGATTTTTTGCGGTTTTGGAGCCAGGCGCCATTTTAATATTTTTTCGGGATATTCTTCTTTACATCAAATTTTGTAGATTTTCTCTATTTGTGTCGCATTTTTTGGAAATATTTTTATTGATAAATAATCCTGAAAGTATGCTCTTCGATCGATAAAAACAACTGTCTGTCTTATTGTCACCCGAAATTACTTAAACTTAGTTCAAAGTCAAAAATTTTGTATTGTAAATTTCGATGCAGATTTTCGGCTCTTAAAGGGCCCAAATTACCTCAAAGTCATTTTAAAACTTCCACAAACCCTCAGCTCTTTAAAACAGTACCAATAATTAGCATTTTACAGGTACTGTACAGTTATTGTACATGTATTGTACAGTTTTTGAAATGACTATGATATAATTTGGGCCCTTAATGTGATTTTTCTTTAAGAGCCGAAAATCTGCAACCGAATTTACAAAACAACATTTTTACCTTTGAACTAAGTTTTTGTAATTTCGGGTGACAATAAGACAGACAGTAGTTTTTATCGATCAAAGACCATACTTTCAGGATTATTTATCAATAAAAATATTTCCAAAAAATGCGGACAAAAAGAGAAAATCTTCAAAATCTGATGTAAAGAAGAATATCCCAAAAAATATTAAAATGTCGTCTAGCTCCTAAACCGCAAAAAATCGTAGAACATACATGGGGGTGGTTTGGACAGCCCAAGAAGAGAGGAGTCCAAAATTTTAGCTTAGACGTCCTTAGCTGGGCCACTCTGTATTGTTTTAAGAGACCGTCTTTCCTAGACTTTGTTGAGTAGTGTATTAAGCGCTCACTTCGAGTTGGCAGTTCCCTCCTGTCTCGCTTCCCTACACCACGCCTCAACTCGGACCTGCTTAGTATGGATAGCTAATTCGTAATTTTATTTCCGTTTTTCATTTATTGCGTTCCGTCGTCATCTTCATCGTCGTCGTCGTCGTCGTTGTCGTCATCGTCGTCGGCGTTGTCGTCATCGTCGTCGGCGTTGTCGTCATCGTCGTCGTCGTCATCGTTGTCATCGTTATCGTCGACGTCATCGTCGTTGTCGTCATCGTTGTCGTCATTGTCGTCATCGTCATCGTAGTTATCGTCGTCGTCGTAGTTGTCGTCGTCGTACTCGTTGTCATCGTCGTCATCGTCATCGTCGTTATCATCGTCGTTGTCGTCATCGTCAGCGTCGATGTCGTTCGTTCGTTTCATTGTTTTATATTTTGTAATAAATACTAGCGACTTCTACCGCTCAGCATTTGGACTATAACTGACTTTTCTTACATTGCGCATACAAAGTTCTCGGCGACATAAGCATATATGTATATAGAATCCCGACAACAACCATCAGCAGACTTCAACACCTGTCTGGTCGGAGAATCTTCCCTTTTAAACGGATGATAAGAAACTTTAAACCTTTTTACTCATGCCATTTAAACTGATGACTCCGATCATGAACGCCAACGCAACCTTCGTGCTGCTTCTTCTTCACCACTTCCACCAGCTCTCAAGCAACGAGTCATATAGCAATCCAGATCCCACGGCTTCGACTTGTATCCTGTCTACCATATTTGGTCATCACCCTCAACTTCGTCAGCAACCTTAGCGCAGCACACAGAGACGCACTTCTCTCCTGGTCGACGCAGTAGCCAGCCACGACGCAGCACCGCACCACCGACGCACTTTAGGATTTGCAGCATCACCTCGACTCACTGGAGCATCACGTCGGGTCACCAGTTTAGCGGTATGGGTGTAAAGTTTATCATCCTCCGTTAGAAGGGGGTCCCCTCCGACCGGTTGTTGTTGTCTGGTGGGCTACTGCCCGATGGTTGTTGTCGAGATTTTGTATAAATGCTAACGTTGCGGAGAACTTTGATTGCGCGATGTAGGAAACGTCAGAAGTAGTTTAAATGTTATGCGATAGATGTCGCTACAATTCAATTACAAAATGATTACAGTAGAAAACTATTTTTTTTTGTCAACTGTACTTGTCGTCAGTCAACGTCGGCCATCTCGAAGTGAACGGCTAGTACGTGTGGTGCCGATTTATTTATTGAGCCATCTTACTTGGGTTGACATTTAGATTAGGTACAGTTAACCGGATTAGGAACAAGGGTGGTCAGATATAGTTGAAGTTTTCTTAGAACCCATCATCCGGGCACAAATCCAGACTCCGAAGCTGCTACTTACTGAGAAATTCCTGATTAAAAAACTCAATACCACTCACAGAACCAATAACTCGTACTCAGTCTACTTTTAAAATTAAATTACAATTGAAAAATGAGCCATCGGTTTCTAAGAAAACGTCAGCTATATCTGTCGACCCAGCATACCTATCTGATTTGTTGACTGTACATATTACTTCCAGAGTCGTTTACTATGTGGACCTTGTGGAAATTAGAACAAATTTCCGTGCGTTCAAGTGTTATTGCCATACCTGCTATTGAAATCAATTATAACAGCTTAATATTCTAGGACCTATCAATTAATGTTTATTTTGATCCGTGGTGCTAGGCGACTGGGCTTCACCTAGTTGTAAACGTCCCTTTGTGCCTCTGGGCCTAACTCTGTTCTGTCTCCCGCTTGACATGGAGGAAAGTGGAAATTATATTTTTCTAACTCCTCGGCTGTTCTTCTGATTAATTTCTTTGCGGGGTCCAAGACAGTTTTATCATTTCTCCGGGACTCGTCGAGCTTCATTGCTTCGACGTATTTCTGGTGGTCGCCACTGTTTATTCTGGCTCTCAGGAAAAGCAGTGGTGGGAAAGTGTGGCGGGATTGTCCCGAAAAAAAATATATATATCTACTATAGTAGGCATTTTAGTTATAGGTTAGTTTGAGCCATGTGACTGTGTACCGCAAATCTGTTCAATGTTAATATATTGTGCCTTTGATTTGGTTTTACTACCTCTGAATAAGCTGAATAATTATAATATAATGTGTTAGATAATAATATTTCGAACACAATGTTAAAGGGTTGCCTTTGCAAAAATAAGCAAATCATAAGGTTGTCGCGATTTAAAAGTTCAAAAACTATATAATAGAGCGTGGTGTGACGGAGAAACGTTGACATAAAAACCAATTCGTTAGAAAAAGACGCAAAGAAGCAGTTGTTGAGTAGAAAAGAGTGCGCGTGCATATTTCTTCGAGTAATAGAAAAGGACGCAGAGAAAAGAAGACTGCGCATGCTTATTTATTCAGTGCTGATAAACAAATTACGTTCAAAAGTGCTTCAGTTTCAACTTGTGTGTTTTACATAGTTTATAATAAAATATGATAAAGTGTCATTTTTACGTGACGTGAGTGATAACAATTAACACACAACACCGCGCACCGCCGCGAAGGGCGGTGTCATTCAAATTAGAGCATTAACTCGTGTGTAGTAGTATAATATATTTCATAATGTCAATATGAAAAAGCCGGCGCGCGTTCTGAGCTTGCTCCTCACGGTCTGCGAAGGTGCACCTCGCGGATGTCTCGTAGTTAGCTCGCTGGCGACTAGCCGTAGCTTAAATTCGAGGCGACGCTGTGTTTCTATTGTGCAGTTGCGACGCTGGGATAATGTGCCCTTTAGGGCGAGACTTCACCAAAGCGGAGACGAGAACAGATGTCTCGTAATCAACCAATAGCATATTGAATTGTGACGACCGCGCGGTCGGTCGGTGTACGTGTGTTAGGCATTAACGAGTTTCTTAGAGACCAATGCGACATTAAATCCGCTTCGATAGTGAATGGTTCCGAAAGTGTTATTTAAAGTTATCAATTACGGATGTCAAGTAAACATAAAGTTAATATAATTTTTCTTTACTATATGCAACTCGGGAGCCTAGTGTCCTGAATCTTTGAAAGTCGCACTGAGAGCTGAGTCACAGAGAGTTTTAAGATGGAATGACACCAGCCGACAATTATCCCTATATGCACTATGCAAGTACAACCAAGGATAACCTGGCTATTGCAGGACATAGAAACAAATAATGTGACTATGGGTTTGTGTGGCTTAACTGGACTGGTTAACTGGTGCCATGGAAGGTCTATAACCGGGCCTGATCAATGTTTGTATGACACGGATAAAATGGCGGAGGTGACCTGCACACTCAATAAATGACCAAAAAACCACTGACCCGTTCGCTAGCACTTAGTGACGGATCAAAATGAAGGCAACATATTCTCCTCAGAATATGTTACCTTTATGTTGACCCGTCACTGGTCCGTCACGCTTGGGAGTAGAGAAGTATTTCACGACTTTCAGAAGAATCTCTGAAATATTATCTCACGACCATAATTCCGGGATAGTTCTGTTAGCCTAACCTATACTACTGAAATACTTCGTTCTGTGCTTAAACTGTCTAAAGAAGGCAAGCCAAAGATAAGGAACAATAAGTCTTCTCCCGGTAGATCGGATGGGATGCTGGCTTTATTGTGGTATTTCTTAATTACACGGAGAAATGAGCATGCGCACTCTTCTCCCAAAAGAAGTTACTCCTTATAACATCAGCACTTTTACATGTAAATGTTTTCTGACTTTATGAGGTCCATGTTTTTTAATGATAATGGCCTCCGTAACCGAAATCGGTTTGGGGATTACATATTTGGATTCCAGATCCTACCGATATTTTAGGTTAAGTTGTAAGACTAAGCACCTAAGTTACAGATGCCGTAGACTTCAAAAAACCGTAAAATTGAGTTTTAAACTAGGACAAATCCGGGAATCCCATGGTAGGTACACAATGATTTTGATACTAAACTTGCTAAGTACAGTCACGACCAAAAACAAGCATACACTTAGCAAAATTCAAAAGCGATTATCTTGTGAAATAATGGTTGTAACTTAGATACAAGATCTATTTAGTAGTATTGAATTTACGATACTATATTCCTAAAAACAAAACATTTCAATCAATTCATAAAAAGAAAATAGCGCTGTGATGTTGCTAAGTGTTAACTTGTTTTTGCACGTGACTGTACCCACGAACAAGACATCAAGGGCGGATCCAACCTTCAAGTCAGGGGGGGTCATGTAATAGAACCAATCAGTACAGACTCCGTTCCGATTACAATAATAATTTTAATTAAAAGAAAATAGTTAACCGAGCCGAGGGGGGGAGGGTCATGACCCCCATGTCCCCCCCCTGGATCCGCCCTTGAAAGACATATCGTCCCTTAAGTTCTAACACCACTTTACAGGAGAGTAATAAGACTGCATATTGATATATTTTAAAGTGTACACTTCAAATTAGATCCACTAAATATGCGATTACGTAATACACACGACATTTTTTAACATACATGTAGGACTGAAAACTGAAATGAGACGCATGAATCTTCTGAGACTTCTTTTATTATTTAAATCTTTAAATTCAAATTCATCAAGCGACCGTATCTTATATCCTCTCTCTTGCACACTCATCCATCTCATTCTCTCCTAGTCCCTACGTAATGAGACACAATTGATTTTGTATTGTTCTGACTTACCGGTAAGTCAGCCGCGGTTGACCGGTAAAGGAGGTCAACAAAATCC
Organism: Hoplodrina ambigua; assembly: GCA_949774945.1. Taxonomy (NCBI): domain Eukaryota; kingdom Metazoa; phylum Arthropoda; class Insecta; order Lepidoptera; family Noctuidae; genus Hoplodrina; species Hoplodrina ambigua. The sequence continues at coordinate 12,013,819 of OX458983.1, forward strand.
CATTCAACTTTGCCCAAATATGTGCCTCGAGGTACACGTGCACCAAATCGTAGATAAAAAATAGAGGTATTCGAAAATAATTTCACTTTTATTCATAAATTATTTTAACTATTTATTAATTTTTCCAATATAACTTAATAACCTGTAATACAATTAAAACATGTGGCATGCAGCTTTGCATGTAACTTTGCATGTACGATTGCGTTTTAATTGGTTGCCACGCGGGTTGACATTTTCGTAAATGTCATTTTGTTTTGCTTTTGTCGACTAAGCAAAACAAAATGACATTTACTAACTTCACATAATTATGTCATTCCGTTCGTTTATGCGTTTCGGGGTACTCGTCGGTCAAATTGTCAGTTTTTTTAAGTGCTTATTTACTAGAGTGCCAAAATGGCGTGCTTTTTATCACGATTAAAAGTTACTTTATTCTCTTCCCCGGGCAACTATATAAATAATTTAAGAGTGCAATATTATTCAGTGTAATTTAGTGTACTTTATGTCACTTAGTGTACCTTCTGTACAAAATTGGGCAGATACTGTTGATCTCCTTTAACCAAATAAAATATTTCTACAGACATTATGATTTCTCATTTTAGTACCCAAAGTACGAGTTACGAGGTGTTAGAACTTAACAACGATGTCGCGATTAAAAAGACACTTTTTAGTATGTCGATGGCATTGCCATTGGCCAGGGTGGGCCAGACATATTGTGGTTCAGCAGCCCGAAAGAGACAGAAAGACAATGTCACAATGGTATGCGTGACAGAGTCGACAGTCTATTAAGTCGCCCTTACACTAAAACATTTCGGGCTGATACTTTACTGTCCCACTTCTGGGCAAAGGCCTCCCCCCTCTATTTCCTTCTGTGTTGTGCCTCCTCTCCCCAATTCCTTTATTTTTTTCATAGGGAAGTGGATGGAGGAGTGATGGTAAAATCATACGGTATTCCTTCAACTTTTACTGGTACTTTTCTCTACTGAGAGAGAGAGAGAGACGCTGTCACATTGGTATGCGTGACAGAGTCGACGCTATACCTACAAATTCGTCCTTTACTGAAACGCATGTAATAAGTTAATATGCGCTTTTTCTTTTGTTGGTTTTTTTTCGGTAGAGTTATTCTAATGGACCGTCTTGGGAAAGGCAGACAGGGTGCGGTGCTCCTACCGACTAAACCCTAAGGTATTTTCTCCGACTCCAACTACTACTGTTCTCTATTATGAGAGAGAGACATAGACTCTGTCACATTGGAATGCGTGACAGGGTCGACCACTACTACTGTTGGTTACCAAGAGGGGGAGAAACTCTGTCACATGGGTATGCGTGACAGAGTTGACCACTTCACAAAGTCGTCTTTTATTTACTTTAAAGGTACATTACTGTGTTGGTTATGTGGTAAGGTAAACAAAGGTTTGGTAAATAACAAGTAAAAGGTAACTTTTGCCCCGTATGTAAATAAAATTGATTTGATAACCGTTGCGTCTTATTTGTGTAAATTAACCCCAATTTCCTTTCTTGCTGATACAATGAACAACTCTTTAATGGTAACAGTTAACAATGACCGGTAACAATATACTTATAAGTTAAATAGGTACCTACGTTCGTTGGTATAAAAGTTTTGAGTTTTTCTTAAAGGTACCAGCAGTGGAGCCTGGAGCAGGAGTCTTCCGAGAGCGAGCTGATAGCCATTCCTGAGACCAGTGACAAGTCTGACACCACCGTCCATGGCAGCACGGCACCGGTGAGTCAAACTTCAATTCCCACGTAATGTGACACAATTGATTATCTATTATTCTATCATACCGGTATGATAGCCGGGCCTTGAGCGGTTAACCTTTTGAACGCCATTGTCACATATATGTGACAAACGAAATCTTACCCTGGACGCCAACGTCACAAATATATGACAAAATACACGTCGCACCATACTATGAAATAAACAGTGTAATCAAGTTTTGGAATCCTTATTCTTTATCATTGTCATTTGACAAAAAAAGTGGCCTGGCGCCAGGGGTACGGCGATACGTTTATACTCTGGCGTTCAAAAGGTTAAACTTTAATAGAAGAAAAATACAATAACAATTTGCCCGACCTGGGAACCCAAGACCTCATGCTCAAGAGCACTTTGCGACCACTAAACTAAAGACGTAGCTTTTTATTGGTGTTATGTAACTTGTTCCAATGTTCCAGGGTTCGTTCGACGAGCCGTCACACTACGAGGACCCGCCAAAGGTAGAAACGCCCGCCACTACTACTGCTTACCCGCAGCTCAGTAAAATCGTAAGAATTAGAATATTTGCCTTCATTTTGCATGACATTTTATAATTTATTACTAGCCATAGGATATCATAGTCGCTGAAAGCTTCGCTTAGACTGTTGAGTTTGTAAAGATCAAATCAAATCATTTATTCATACTAATATTATAAATGCGACAGTAACTCTGTCTGTTATGCTTTCACGACTACCACTAAACCGATTTTGATGAAATTTGGTACGGGGTACTTTTAATTCTGCGACTTTGTCTGCGGCCGCGATAACAGACATTTATGCAGACCAAGTCGCGGGCAAAAGCTTCTTATAAAATCCTGGTTACAATATCCTTGATGATTCTACATGTAAAAACAATGAACGATGATGACGGATTGATATCAATGTTCTAGCACTAAGATACTGAAGACTGTATCTGATTAAATTGAAACAATAAATACTTTGTTAATATGATTGTAATGCTCCATTTACCTAGCCTACCCTCGGATCCCGCTCAGCACACCAGCTGTCGACCAGCTCATCTGTGTCTATAGGCAGCGACTCTTCTAACTTGTAAGTGTCATAAAATTGTATAGTTTTATATGGTCAATATGCTCGCTAATGGACTGTACAAACCTAAAAGGACCCTTTGGTCCCCTTTAAGTTTGAACAGTCCATACCAGTACTTTCCTCCTAATTATTTAATATTTATTATTCCAGTTAATTAAGTCCTTAGTTACAAGAACTTTCTTTTCAAGATGTTTAAGCTTAAATTCCTCACTTAGGTACATTATTTTTACAGTGCATGCTTAAATTAAGTTGAATAAAACACAAAAATGGCTGCCATTCAGGGTTTAAACCTTTGATGTAGAATAACTTTTGTTGCAAAACAGATCAAACTACTTCTTTTAAGTTTGTACAATCGTTACCAAGACATATTGTATATTTTTGGCATAATATTTTAAACCTTATTATATTGACAATTGGTACGTTTTTGATCAGTGTAAAAATAACGTTTACAATAGGAAGTCGACGCCGATGAGCGGGCAGTCGGTGGAGATTTGGCCCGACCAGATACACCAGCAGACGTCGCCGCGAGCCAAGATACTAGGGAAGCAGAAGAGGATTATTGGTATGTCTCCTTCAGACTCTTGTTCCATATAACTTACTATGGAATTCAATTCCTTCAAAAAACTAAATTCCTCAACAGCGTATCATTGTAAAGACAGAATTTATATATACATAAAGATGGAAGTGTCATAAATTCACTCATTCAATCACTGACTAAATAAGAAATCTTGAAACTACTTAATCTATGCATTTGCAAAATTATGCAATGCAAATTACTACAGCAATTTATCTTTTTCTTATGTGCGTCATTTTCGCGTGGATAAACAGTTTTTCTTTCTTTATTTTTTTCTTTCAAAAGTGATTAAAAACAAGTATGCCATTAAATTCACTCGTTCTATAGATACCTCAATTCCTTCGTTAATTCCTTAAGCTTTCTTCTGCCTTTCGGTGCCACTTTAAAATTGTACTTGTATTGTTGTGCCAGTGGGTAGCAGCACTTCCCCGGACACAGCGCCGTCATCCAACGGGGACAATCAGTTCGGGCAATGGCCGCACGCGCGCTCCCCTCCCCAGCACCACATCAAAAGCCCAGGTAAGCCAACAAACTGAAAAGGACATATTTCCCGTCTGACAAAAAAAAATAAGTCTATTTAAATAAAATTCTAACGGGCTATAGTTTTATTTTGTTCAGCACTAACATAACATAGCCTAAATTGAATGATATCCGTAATAGCCTCTGACTGCCTCGTTGGTCTAGTGGTCGCAAACGCGACTGCTGTGCACGAGGTCTTGGGTTCGATTCCCAGGTCGGGCAAAGTGTTATTGGGTTTTTCCATCAGGAATTTCTCATTAGCAGCCTCGGAGTCTGGATTTGTGCCCGGTTGATGGCAATAGGCTCGCCCCCTATTACATGGGACTAAAAACATAACTGGCGAAATGTGGGTGTACTAATGGGTACACCTCTGCCTAACCCTTCGGGGATTACAGGCGTGATGTTATGTTATCCGTAATAGCCTGAATTTTCTCATATAATTTTGTCAAACATGGGTTTTAACTGTTAATATTATGAACAAATTTAATATTTATTTATTAAAAAAGTTACACTTTTCTGTGTATCTTGGACATATGGTTCAAAAGTGACGGATGACTAGCAATATACACGCACATACGCATACTGTTATTGTAAAGCCTAGAACCTTTTTATGGCCCGACCATAGAATCCATATTGTAAAATTTAAAAAAAATCTATGAAGTATAATGCTAATCCTAATATTTATAAATCATCCCCTAATAAAAGCCCAGATGACTTTTAACACAGCAATATTTTCCTTGTCTAGCCAAAAACGTGGGCTATGCGTACGCGTCGCCAGAGTCCCCGCTATCCAAGATGGAAGTCGCATGGAACGCCCCTCCTCCCATGATGCAGCAGCACTCCCACCAGCCATTCCATATACCGCCCCCAGAAAGGTAAGGAAGAAAGCTTAGATATACTTTGCATGTTGGAAAGACCTTCATTCTCATTATCATCATCTTTTAGCTAAAAGACGTCCACTGCTGGACATAGGCCTCCCCTAATCATCGCCACATCCAGTTGTTTCACGCAACCTTCACCAGGCCATCAGGTCAAGGAAGTTACGGTAGGTCATCATTCCCTCATCTGTTGCCAGTGCTTTTTTTTTAATTTCATCGTTTTTTTTTTAATTGTATTTGTAAACTGAATTTGTAGAGGGGGCTCTACAAATTCAGTTTTATATCTGGGTGTAAGAACCATTTTAATTTTGCCTTTTTCAAAAATATTGCTTAATTGAAGCCTTTATGGCGACTCAAATAAGTTATGGTTTTTGTGTTCAGATTGCTGCCGATAGGTCCGAAGCCCAACAAAGAACAGTACCCAGTATTCAACGCACTAGTGGACCGAGTCAGAGAGGCGTTGAGTCTACCACCAGGTACAAACCATTTTTGTACATCGTACTTCTTATTATTGCCATCCTGCTCTTACTTTACGAGTAGGAGACACTATATGGCAACAGTAACTCTAGAACTATGAATGATGTCTTTAAGAATTATCACCAGTGCTATGTGTTATCTGACCCCCCTCCTCCCATACTCTTTTTCTTAGAGGGGGCAGGTAATATAGGACCCAGACTGTATATTCAGTTCACTGTACGAGTCAGCTAATTAGTGAAACAAATTAAATTATATTGATTAGTGTCAGATACCCCGATAGCAATTTGTATTAAGTTATTGTTTCAAGATGAGTCGACAGACAACACAGCCTCCTCCCGCTCGGAGGGTGACGCCACCCCCACGCCGACCCCCACCAGTAGACCCCACGACCTCAACAAGAAGCTCTCCACTGAGACCACAAGGTACGTAAAGTAGTAGTATTTTAATTTACTGTGCATCTTTTAGGGGGTGAAAGTTCTCATAATTCGAACAGCTTTTACTACGGGACTAAAAATAAATATAAACAACAGTTTATCTTCTTCTTCACATTTTACGGTTCATTCTTCAATAAAATTTATTTGTATTTATGAATATTTTCACCTTCTGGACGGTGAATTAATAGTATTATTCTGTATACTACCAGTCACCGGTACATTGGTCAAGTAACAGTAGTGTGTGCGCATGCGCAGGTCCCCGCGCCGGCTCGCGCGGCAGGTGGCGCAGACGGGCTCGCCGCCGCACCAACATAACACAGGTAGATATATTATGATTGTTGTTTATTAAGTACCTAAGTGATAGTACCTACAGTCAATAACAAAAGTCGATTCAAATACTATTTTAAAATATTATAGACATAACATCACGCCTATAATCCCCGAAGGGTTTGGCAAAGGTGTACTCATTAGTAAAATATCAAAGATAAGGTGCTTCTCAGAATACGCTGCTTTTCAGAATACTCAATATTCAAATATTTGTTTGATGTTTACGATTTTTATCGCTGACCTACTTCTGTCTCACCTGGGCAAATCTGGGGAAACACTATCACCTTATCTGTTTTTGCCACCAAGAAGCCATGGTGTATCCGGGTAAGAGGGGTTACAGGCCCATGAGACATTTCAACTATTTTCTTGGAATTGCAAGGCCTGATCTACCATTAGGTCATGAATGTGTCACCCACATACTTACTTACTCCAAAAAATGCATTGTTTTGTGTCTGTGCGTATACTGACGTGCCGTGTCGAAGATGAAGCAGCCGAGTGCGGCGCCTGCAGCGGCGCGTGCGGCTGGTGGGAGGCCGACACGCGCGCCGGCCAGCGGGCTGCGCACGCGCACTCCACGCCGCACCGCCCCGACGCGGAGCTGTGCTACCGCTGTACGTATTACAAGGCTAGATATTATCATACTTTGTCCTACTTTATTTGAGGTCAACGTAATTAATAGGTATCTTTTTAACAAAACAACATCCCGCCTGTAATCTCCGAAGGGTTAGGCAGAGGAGTACCCATTAGTTCGCGCACATTTCGCCAGTTATGTTTAAGTACCATACAAGGGGGGGCGAGCCTATTGCCATCGACCGGACATAAATCTAAACTCCGAGGCTACTACTGAGAAATTCCTGATGGACAACTCAATAACACTTTTCCCGACCTAGGAATCGAACCCAAGACCTCATGCTCAGCAGTCGCACTTTTTAACAAACTTTATATACTGATATTATTTAATTTAATTTACTTTATTTGGGAAAATAAACGATATTACATTACATAAAGGGCTTATCAATATGTTACATGAAAACAAAATCAATGTAATAACAACAACATTTTCCACATATTAACAAAGAGGTGTCTATGCTATGATGAGGACTAGATGAGCCAGTTACTACTTACAATCTAGGTAACATTTTATAACGTTACAAATCAGTACAAAAAATAAAAAATAAAAGTAAGGAGAGAACAATAATAATAAAAAAAGCTAGGTAGTTAGTTATCAAAAGCTACATTTAAGTTGTTCAGTACATTAATAACTTTACTTCTAAAAGCATTTCTATTGAGCATAAATATGTCTATATCTATGAAGTGTTCATTATAAATTTGCGTGAGACGCCAAAAAACCATTATCATGGTTATAACTTGATATGACAAGTCAAAGCTGTGATAAAGCGTACACAACACAAGAAATCCTGTGTGTAGCGCTGTAACTGTACCATTCTCGATGTACTATCGGCAAAAGTTCCGCATGCTCACCTTTAAGGCGATTATCGCATGGCACCGCTGTTGACTCGGTCACCGTATGCATGCGTTTTGACCAATAGGAAGCGAATTTTAGTTGTGTTCGTCATAATACAATGACGTGTAGAAGCGGACACTCACACTAGTGTGCGGGCGCACATTAGTAACCTGTTTCCCTCGTTTTGTGAAATGTTTTTTCAATGTTCACAAATTCTAATTGTCGTTTCGGTTTCAAACTATGATATTATGGCCCGCGTGAGCTCTTTTATAAATCATTGTTGACAAGAAGTTATTCCGTACTCATTATAATAAATTATGTTTGATTTAGAAAATGTGTTATTGGTATTATTTAATAAGTATCAACCTTCCACAAAAAAATATATTTCGTATTAAGATAACATGTAAACAACTACTAGTGACTCGCCCCAGCTTTGCACGGGTGTTACAAATCACTGAAACGTTAAGTTTTTCTCTAATATAATTTATACACCTAAATTTATATGAATTCTGTATATTGGCAAAATCCTACGAAAATCAGTACTGCAGTATTTGAGACTTTTTTATTATATGTAGGTAAGGATAAGAATTTTATCCGCTTGAAAATTCTATTCTTACAGAGCATTTAATACTGAAGAATTGAAAACAGATATTGACTAATAAAATGCACATTTTTAGTTTATATTAATTCAATAAAAAAACTGTTTAGAATTTTTTTATTAGCACGCTTTCAATAGTTTCATCTTTAACTAACTCTATTATAAAATATTGGAAATCCTACCTCTATGGTTAGTAAAGTGCTTATTTTTTTTTTAATTATTGTTAATTTTAGGTAGTTATTAAATATTTTCATCTCAGATTAGACGGTAAGAGATTTTTGCTTTAAAGTAACTCTTATTGTGAAATATGCACTGGGTTCTTTATAATTCACTTATGATTTGCCAATTTTTTCAGAAAAATAAAACAACAATTTAAATTATAATTTATTTTTATGCATCTTTTCTTAAAAAAATTACATAGAAAGAAAGAAAAACTGTTTATTTACACAAAAATGACGCACATTACATAAGAAAACATGTAAGAAAAAGCAAAATAAAAACAAGTTAGTATTAAGTCTAAAAAACTAAAGGCAAAAAAAAATACAAATAAGAAATATGCGCCACTACCGCGCGAAATAGCATTAATAGCATAATTGTCTTGTCAGGCAATCAGCCTAGCTGGTTGTTCATATTTATAGGTAAAAATAAATAATACAATAATATTATTACCTAATTATTAACATAAGAAATATATATATTTTTAAACTAGGTATACATATCTTATAATAATTATTACACACGTTATTTTAGCATACCACATAATATTAATACATTACACTTACTTTATTACATTATTTATCAAATACTAGCTGTCTCGCGCGGTTTCCACGCGTCTTTAAATAGTTATTGCTCCGTGATGAGCGTGATATTTTCGTGTTCCAGAAACGCGCGGCTTATTCCCATATCATACTATACTGAGTCTTGGTGTTTCTTTGCCTCATCCATCTTTTTTGTTATTTTTTATTTTGTTAGTTATTTAGTTTTTATCTACTTAGTTTATTTTGTTATATATGTGTATAGACGTGTGTGTATGTGTTAAATATGAGCAGGCATTCATGGAACACGTTGTTTATAATATTTTTCCTAAATCTGGCTATCATACAAAAATAATTACTAGATGATAATATCTTATACAATAACACTGGTAGTTTCAGACATTAGCGCGATTAAACAAACAAATATTCAGAATTACTATATTATTAGTACACATTTATTTACATTGATTAAACAGGACGACTTTAAAATAACTGGCACAATCATTGGACAAAATAACATTAAAATAATATTATTAAAGAATTAGAATAATAACTGTTAGAATGATTGAAATAATATAACAAAATAAAGTTTGTAAGAAAACACATCAAACTGACACCACCCTGAAATTTAAATGATTTTTTCCTGCAATGAAATGACTTATCGTGGTAGTAAACACCATAAAAAAAAATGTGATAAAAAAATCTCAAAACTGATCTATTTCGAAACAATTAATAGGTATTAAAATTAATATATTGTATTATTTTTGAAAACAATAACAATTTTAAGGATTCTTTAAAAGAATACAAATTGCAAAAATATATTACGTAAAAAAAAGCGGGCCGTCTGTGCTGCACTCCAGCTCTATGTAACTCGTTCCGAATAGTTTGCATTTAAACATCAAATTCTTGTGCGAAATTGCGAGTAGGTGTAAATAGGCTTTCTTGAAATGTAGCTATCATATTGGCCAATTGCCCTTCGTTGATACCCCGAGGTCGAGGTGCACGAACACGCTGAGTTAGATCTTCTTCTTCATATCTGCGCACCCAACGGCGCACTGTGGTTCTCTGTAAAAAAAAGTAACAATTAGGTTTTTAATATTTTTTTTTTGTGATAAATGAAAAGATATACAATATAAATTTTATTGCAAAACTATTTTTTAATTTTTTATTTTCGTTATAGTCAAAAGTTATTTTAAAATAAAAATTTACTTTTGAATCCAGTACCGAAAACCCCCGAATAAACATGAGCGCGTGTGACGTCATACGTTTAGCTGCCAGATGAAGTAAGTAAAAATTATGAAGTCACAACTATAGTCATGTGATATTTTTTAAAATTTTGTCAATTTTTAATTGTTTGTAATTAATTGAAATAATTTTCTTAACGTTTGTTGTATTAAATAGCAACATCATTAATAATAAATTAAATACTATGTATTAAATACCAATATTTTTTTTTTCAAATTCCCTGTTAGCATCGAATTGTCACATAATATTGGAATTAAACAATACATTACGAGCAGTATGCAAAAGGATTAAGTTATTAACAATTAAACCCTAACTTTTTAAATATCTATTTTAGTTATTAACATTGTTATCTGTATTTTATACGGATAGTAGACCACAAATAGATATTTAACAATGGCATTGTAGTAAATTCCAACATTGTGTAAAACTCTCCCAAGCAAATTTGTGCATTATTGTTAACGACTTAAGTGCGGTAACTCAATTTCAAAATACATTGATGACTTAAAATGAAGGGCCATTGTTTAATAAGCAGGTGTTGAAAGATTTGTTATCGGGTCATAAAATGTCCAAACAATGTCTTTGAACGCGCCGATATTAAAAAAAGAAAGGAAAAAACAAACCTCTTTTTAAATTACTATTTTAAATATTATGTAAACGTAATTTCTTATTTTATTTTTGCAAAATTCTAAGTTATGTATTTTATTAATATTTATCGCAAATAAGCGATCTACCTCGACTTCGCACGGGTCTTACAAATCACTAACATGCTCGGCTTTGCTCTTTAATAATTTGCATGCGCATAAAATCCTTCCAAAAAAATTCTCTAAATGAGAGTGAGAACCCATATCAAAATCCGTTGCATTGTTTAGAAAAAAATTGCGGAGAATCAGACAGACAGACAGAAACAGCGACTTTGCTATACTACATCATTTCTTTTACACAGAAACGCATAACACACGATTTCCTCAGAATAAAATTTCTAATAACTACAACAAATATACGAAATATAAAAAATGCATGTAGGTTTCTTTTAGGCATTCAAATATAATATTAATTATTAAAAATTTGTTTGTAACATACGGTTTAATCTATAAAACTCTGTTGTCGGGCCGACGGCGACGTCGGCGTCGGCTCGCGAAACAATTACTTTTAACGGTAACAGAAGAAAAAAAAATTTGATCTATATAATAATGCAAACAATAAATATATAGCTCAGTACAGGAAACCAACATGCACTTAATTTATTTCTATCTCTAGATAAAAAAAATAACTTACTTGTAGATTTAACTCCAGCGCAATTTGGGATATATTCAATCCTTGTCTATGCAAGACAATGATTTCATTTCTTTCTTCCTGATTGAGGTTTCGGGTTGTCATCGTTAATGACAAAACACAGCCCTCAGGTAGTCACGATACACAGTCCAGGATACGAGCAAGGGTCAAAAAGAGTTCCACGATCACAGTCCGGTATACAAAGCAAAGGTCACAGTTGGGCAGGCAATAAGTCCGATAGAAATAAACAGGTCGTAAAATAAAATTGGGATGAAAACGGGAAGCGTGAACAATTAGCGAGATGCAAATCGGCACTGGCTAATGTTTGTTAACATTTTTTGCCGCACGCACTTACTGCACTCACACAAATATGTGAAAGCTTTGACATTGACATGGTCTTTGACTTTTTCTGACATTCTCGTGTTCTCGTGTCCTTGTGTCCTAGTATATAAATAATTTAATTTAGTAATGTAAATATTTAAGAATATAGAAGATAATAGAAGATAAAGAAAATAGAAGATATTTTATGTTTGTTAATAGCTAATGTGAACTGCAAAGTGCACACGTAGCATGGACATTTAATTGTTGATTTTCTTTCTTATAGGTTAGTGAATGTTCATTTATTTTTATTTTATTTTTTAAAAGTACTGATATTTTAATAAATAAAATTCTTTCTTATAGAGACATCACATGGTTGTTCATTGCTAAAATAAGCACAAATCTTATAAATCAACAATTATCGTACATGTGAAGAAGAAAATACGCGTTACTGTCAACTACTGTCAACTTGAAAAAAATGGAGAAATTACGGTTTGAATTTACAATAAAAGCAAAACCAGACGATAACAAGACGAATATGTACGCCATAACCTCAATTATGGATACACAAAACCAAACTTTTGTTGTGCCTAGAGAGTATCAGTCATTGCATTTACACAAAGAAATACTAAAGCATGACATATTTGAAAAAATTAAAAAGTCCCTCCAGAAAAGGCACGATAAAAGACAGGTATGGATAACACTAACTAAGGAAATGAAATCTACATATCTAGATGATGACAACTTACAATTTGATGGATTTCTACTTGAAAAACTAGAACAAGGTCATGAATTGCCATCAACTGAAACTACATTGTTTAAAAAAACAGAAAATAAGACAAGATTAGTAACAGAGTTTTCAATAGAAAAGTTTTCAAGAAATACAACAAATGTTCAACAATGGTTAAATACTTTTGAAACTGAATGTGCTCGTTTACAAATAGATACAAATTTACAAAAAATTGAAATTCTAAGACTATTACTGGAAGATACATGTATAGATTGGTACACTTCTATGTTAATCAAACATACTATAGACTCGGATTGGTCTGTATGGAAGAGAAGTCTGAGTGAGACATTCGCTGATAAAGGCTGGTCACCAATAAGGTATGCTATGAATTTCAAATACATACAGGGATCAATATTAGAATATGCTTTAAAGAAAGAGAGACTATTACTGGAAATAAACAAAACAGTAGATACACAAACCCTGATTTATTTGATCGCCACTGGTCTACCAAACTTCATAATGGATAGAATAGACAGAGAAAGCCTGAAAGAAGTAAATGACTTATTTAACTACATAAGAGGACTAGAAAGTTTAACAAGAAAGAACGACGCAAAGAGAAATTCAGGCACGGGAAACAAATATAGTAAACAAGAAATAACACAAACAGGAAAAAGGTCATGCAGAATTTGTGAGAACAAAGGAAAACTAAATAGATTTCATCCAGAAAATGTTTGCTGGTATAACCAAGAAAAAAGAACAACTGATGACAAACATTTTAATTCTAACTCAATATTAAAAGTAGAACTAAGTAATGAAGATTCAAAAAACTAAGGTTCCCTCCACTAATTGAGATTACAGTGATGTTAAATAATACATTAGAAGCTAAGGGGTTGTATGATCCTGGTTCACGAATAACATTAATAAATTCAAGATTAGTTCAGGTGACGAATATGAAGCCAAGCTATTGTTATGACACAATAAAAACAATAAGTGGAGGGTGCAAAACTAAAGGGTTAATTACACTGGATGCGGAGTTATTGCACAAGAAGATTAAAATAAATGCATTTATCTTTGAAAATGAAAATTTTGAACATGATCTAATACTAGGATTAGATTCAATACAGAAATTTGGGTTGACTCATGATGAGAATTTAAATATCCAAATACAAAAAACTAAAAGTTTCAAAATGAGTGAAGATAATATGTTAGAAGATAAACAGAATGAAGGTATAGAAGAAAAAGAATATACAGTAAACTTTAATGAAGGTATAGATACAATTAAATTTGATATAGACACAGAATACTTAAATAACGACCAAACACAGCAGATAAACATATTATTGGAAAACTACTCGGAAATTTTTGCTAAAAATAAATATGACACTGGAAAAGTGAAGAGGTATGAAGCCTGTATAGATTTGCAAGTGGAAAAATATTGTTACAAAAGACCATATAGATGTTCAATTCAAGACAAGATAGAAATAGAAAATCAAATCTCTCAACTTTTAAAACATGAATTAATTGAAGAATCATACAGTCCGTTTGCAGCACCTGTTACCTTAGCTTTTAAAAGGGACGAAGGAAAAAAGAGTAGATTATGCATTGACTTCAGAGATATAAATAAAATTATTATACCTCAATCACAACCGTTTCCGCTCATAGAAGACTTAATAACTAAGACCGTTAATTGTAATTATTTTACAACTCTGGATATTAATTCAGCTTTTTGGTCTATTCCTCTGAAAATTACAGACCGACACAAAACTGGTTTTGTTACTCAAGAAGGCCATTATCAATGGACCTGTTTACCCTTCGGCCTGAAGACAGCTCCAGCTATATTTCAACGAATCTTGGGAAATATTATAAGAAAAAATGGCCTGACTGGATTTACAGTGAATTTCATTGACGATATATTGATCTTCTCGAAGACATTTGATGAACACATAACACACTTAAAGAGGTTATTGGACGCTATTCGAAAAGAAGGCTTCAGACTTAAATTAACAAAATGTAAATTTGCATGTGATTCTGTTAAATATTTAGGTCACATATTACAAAAGAATACGATTACACCTTTGAAAGATAATTTGAAATCAATAAAAGATTTTCCTGCTCCTCAAAACAGAAAACAAATACGACAATTTTTAGGTAAGATTAATTTTTATGGGAAATACATTCCAAATGTGTCAATAGTTTTGGATCCTTTACATAAATTGTTGAGAAAAGATCAAAGTTTTAATTGGACAGAACAATGTGAGTATGCATTCCAGAAAATTAAGGACTATCTCTGTTCCAAACCTATACTAGCTATTTATGATCCGCATGCACCTACATTTATTTATACAGATGCCAGTGCTATAGGGATCGGAGCTGTTTTGAAACAAACTCAACAAAATGGTGAAGAAAAACCGATAGCATACTTTTCTAAAAAAATAAATGAATCACAGAAAAATAAAAAAGCTGTATTCTTAGAATGTTTAGCCATAAAAGAGAGCATCAAGTTCTGGCAACACTGGTTGATTGGAAACTATTTTACTGTCTACACGGATCACAAACCTCTAGAGAAGTTAAATATAAGAAATAGACCTGACGATGAACTAGGAGATATGACACTTTATTTGTCACAGTATAATTGCGAAATAAAATATTCCCCAGGAAAAAATAATAAAGAAGCAGACTGTCTGAGCAGAAATCCAGTATTAAACATTGATGAAAATAATGAAGATAACTTAAGAACAGTAAATACTATTGATATTCATGATATTAAATATGATCAAGCTCAAAACATGCAAATGATAAAAGTTGAAAATAATATTGTATTAGAAGATGGAATTTATTATAAGAAAAGCGGAAAAAATAGAAAAATAATTCTAAGCGAAGATTACAGCAAAGCAATAATAAAAGAGACCCATGAAAAATATTGTCATACTGGAATTAATCAAACAGAATCGAAAATAAAACCATTTTATACTGCACCACATCTATCAGAAAATATTAAAAATATATGCAAAAACTGCGACATATGCATTAAAAATAAAACAAGATTGAATAGAAAATATGGATTGATGTCGCAATTAGGTCCAGCTAACAGACCCTTTCAAATAATGTCTCTGGATACCATAGGAGGATTTGGGGGTCAACGTTCAACTAAACGATATTTACACTTACTAGTGGACCACTTCACTAGGTATGCATATATCCTATGTTCTAAGAATCAACATGCACGAGACTTTATTAAACTTATAGGAAAAATTCCTAAAGAAGAAGCAATAGAAATCTTATTATCTGATCAATATCCAGCTTTTAATTCAACTGAATTCAAAAATTACCTCAAAAGCCGAAATATTCAATTAATACTTACAGCTGTAGATGCACCTTTCTCTAACGGTTTAAATGAAAGACTTAACCAGACTATTGTAAATAAAATAAGATGCAAAATGAATGAATCAAAAGGAAAAACAAATTGGTCGAAAATAGCAGAAGAGTGTAGAAATAGATACAATGAAACAAACCATTCTGTAACAGGATTTTCTCCTAAATATTTGCTATCCGGGGAGTCTACAGATATGTTACCAGATAAAGTAAAAGAAAAACAGTTATTAACAAAAAGTTTGGAAGAAGACAGGAAACTAGCATTACAAAGGTCAATAAAATCACATAAATACAATAAAACTTTATTTGACAAGAATAGATTACAATACGAATTTAAAAAAGGAGATAAAGTATATGTTGACTATGGAAACAAATTGAACAAAAAGAAGATGGATGAAATAAGAATTGGTCCGTTTGAAATTGAAGAAAAAATATCGGATTCAGTTTTTAAAATAAATACTGGTCGTGGATCAAGATCTATTGGACTATATCATGTCACAAAGCTCATCCCTATGTCTGTTGATTAGGTTTTAAAGCTAAATTTTACTCAACTTGTTGGAAAAATTTGCATTACGGAGGGGGGTGATGAAAGCTTTGACATTGACATGGTCTTTGACTTTTTCTGACATTCTCGTGTTCTCGTGTCCTTGTGTCCTAGTATATAAATAATTTAATTTAGTAATGTAAATATTTAAGAATATAGAAGATAATAGAAGATAAAGAAAATAGAAGATATTTTATGTTTGTTAATAGCTAATGTGAACTGCAAAGTGCACACGTAGCATGGACATTTAATTGTTGATTTTCTTTCTTATAGGTTAGTGAATGTTCATTTATTTTTATTTTATTTTTTAAAAGTACTGATATTTTAATAAATAAAATTCTTTCTTATAGAGACATCACATGGTTGTTCATTGCTAAAATAAGCACAAATCTTATATATGTATTGTCTCTAATTGGGTGGAGCAAGGAAGGGGCGTGGTCTGTCACTATCTGCGCTTCCGCAGGACTATTTTCTTAACTGAGCATGCTTAAGTTTTGCCGATAGTACAATGGTAGTCGAGGATGGTCGACTCTTTCTCCAACGTACAGGAAAACCCATTACGCCGTTCAGGCTACGTGAGGTCACAGACAGACAAACATTCACCCAATAAAAACACCTTCCTTTTGGATTCAGATTCAGATTATTTATTTGTAGAACATAAACATTTACATAAAGGTGTTAGGTTAACATATTTGGACGTTATATTTTACCGTGAAGGCGTACAAATATTAAAGTAAAATGTAATTAAATACCGATCTTGTCTCCTTTGTCCAGGCGCAGAATGCGGCACGGCAGTAGAGCAGTACAGCGACGAGGAGCTGGGGCTGTGCATCATAGTGCTGGCCACGTTCGTGCACCGCGAGCCTGCCGCCGCCGCCGCCATGCTGCCGCAACTACTGCACAATGTTAGCAGGTAAGTAGCGTGCGTTGTTACTTCGATATTGATATCCTAGTATCACAATTTAATTTTAAAACACGAAAAAAGCGTACTTGCGTTTTTAGCTCGTTTGGTGCTATTCTTTTGCAAATGCTTATTTTGTTTACGAGACAAAAGGCTCATGTGAATAAAATTTAAAGGCGCGTCTGAAACTATAAATACTTAAGTAAATAATATACAAAAATGAAGAAAATAATCGTTTATACAACTAAAGTTGTTGTTTGTTTGATAAGAGTTTGACAAAATTATACGCATTAACAAACGCACACAAAACGGGCTAATTAATAAGCAGCAGTGTCACACAGCCTTAATACCGGCACAACAAACTCTTGCGCACTTCAAATCACTTCAAAACATTTAACAATTTATAAACACTTTTAAACAGCCAAATAATAGACTCTGTTTTTTATACAGGGTGGTCCAGCTGGGGAACTACTCGTGGCAGGCGGAGACCAACACGCGGCTCCCCGGCAGCGCAGTGTTCGTGGCGCACCAGTTCCTGCGCTGCGTGCTGCACCAGCTGGCGCCCAACAACGTGTTCCTGCAGATATTCCTGCAGAGGACACCCGGTGAGAGAGACTGTAGATCTTTAGGTTCTGAAGGTCAATTACGCAGGTCAGAGTGACACTGAAACCCTCGTATGAAGTACGAGGGTATCTACTCCTTACGATGGTTTAGGTCCTCTTAGACCTGGTTTCCACCAATGTGGAGAGGTCAGCAGATGTCGCGATCAACCAATCAGTTTTCATTATTTTCACATCTCACCTTTTAGTTTAAATGCTTAGTAGATGGTCTTGGTGTCCGATTGGTTGTTTATGAGATATCTCCCTTCCTGTCCTCTATAAAGGTCTTTTCCAATAACTTGAATAATCATTCATTTGCCTAGCCTTTTCCCAAGTATACTGGGGTCGATTTCAAGTCTAACTGGATGCAACGGAATACCAGTATTTTACATGGAGCGATTGCCTATCTAATCTCCACAACCCTGTAACTGGGTAAAACGATACCCCTTGCTAAGAATGGTTGTCAGACTTTCTTGATTACAACTTCGATATAAAAAAAATACAACTCGGAAGTTGCAAATTTTTGTCAAAAACATCTTTAATAGATACGACATAAAGTTCAAAATGCATCATAACATTTACGTATCGACATGAGACTTACCCATAAAACTGATTCCCAGAGAAACAGCGCCAGATGTTCTTCAAGAGCATCGCGCAGGCCTTCGTGGACTTCAACGAGCTGTACCCGTGCGGGCCGCTGCAGCTGGTGGTGGAACACCTCAACTCCAAGAAGACGCTGCCTGTCGATGTGAGTACATGAAAAAGTGCGAACTAGCGTGAAAACAGTAAAACATTGCACTCCTTTTATTTGGCAAGTCGGGTAAAAAGGGTAAATTAGGGTTTTTGTAATTGATCCAGAAATAAATTTTAGTTAAAAAAGAATTCATTTCTACGTTCTTGTCATCCAAATCCACTAGCATCTGGATTACTTAACAAGCATGTGGTGAAGAGATTTCTACGTTATATTTCTTCTTCTTCGTTAAATATACCTTAGGTAACTAGCACGGTATGACCGTATGACGTTACTATTATGCATAATGTAAGACAATTAAGTGAATTAATGTTTATTGCTATTATAGTTTATGCAAATGAAAATAGACCTATTGTTTTATGACTGAAAATCAAACTAAAACTGGCATATTAAAATAAGTTAGCCCAGTTAATTGGCCGACTTGTACTTAGAGTAAGCAATTGACACACACAACACACTAATTTATACTGCAAAAAAAAACCATTATCATTTAAAAAGGTCTTCCAGGTCCTAAAAAGATTAAACTCGTTCCAGCAAATAACAGTAATAGCAGGCAACATCGCGATGTACCTGGAGTGCCTGGCGCCCGAAGCCCTGGGCCCCATCAGCGCGTGCGCAGCGCTGGTGCAGCAGCTGGAGGCGCTGCTGCGCTCGGCCGCGCTGCTGCTGCACCAGATCGACGACGTGCTGCCGCTGCTCAGGGCGGCCACTGCTGCTCTCAAGATACCTGCCGCTGCACAGCACAAGGTAACTAGAATGCTAGATTAAAAGTTTTGATATTTATAAGTTTGAATCTTAGTGGCATCAATTGAATAGAATAGAATATAATAGAATCCTGTACTAACCAGACAACTCATTTGATTTTGATGTTAAAGTCCATAGTGTTGGTAATGACTAAAACATAATAATAATAATAAACAACAGCCAATAACCAAGAGCCTTGATTCAAACCTGAGGAGGTTCTCGTTGGGCAGTTGGTCAAAGGCTTGATTCAGAAAGCGGTACTCCTGGACACGGCGCATAGTTAACGGCTATGTAATATGTCTTTTAACACTCCGCATATTGCTAATCCTAATTATTTTGGCTTAAATAATTACGACCGACGATTAAAAGAAGGTGGCGAGCAGCGGATGGATGTTGGCTGCCGAATACCGGGATGGTTGGCGCTCTTTGGGGGAGGCCTACGCTCAGCAGTGGACGGCCATAGGCTGATATGATAATGATAAATTACGTCCTCATTTACGTTTTACCCACCAGAGCATCCTGGAGCCAATAACCAAGATCATCAGCTACGGCGTGCAGAACTTCGTGCTGAAGCTGTCGGTGATATCGGAGCTGTCGGTGGTGTGCACGCGCGTGTTCGCGCGCGACCGCGACAAGCTGCTGGTGTGCCGCGTGCTGGTGTACGAGCTCGTGCAGGCGCTGCGCACCAAGACCACCATCCCCGACGACAACCTCTTCATACTCATACAGTTCGTGCTGCAAGGTGACGCTCACTGTCATTTTTAAGACAAACTCAAGGTCAAAGTCAGAACATTTATTTCAATTAGACCAATTACAGGCATTTTTGAATTGTCTAGAAGTCGGTCAGTTCTGACTGACCGACTTCTTGACAATTCAAAATTGCTTGTAATTGAAGCAAGTGTGAAGTTGAAGCTCGTTCCAAAACGGAGGTAGGCCTTTATGGAGAAGAACGAGCAAGAAGCTCCACAGACGCTCTTTTCAATTAGGTTTTTTTTTGTTTTACAAAATCCTGGTTACAATATTTTTGTTGCTTCTACATGTGAAAACAATGAAAATGAAAGGTTGTAGTTTCTTGCCCATTCTTCTCCATACGACCTTTTGGAAAAGGCAACTAGACTTCATTCTTTTTATGACGTTTAAAAGTGCCTTTTTATGGTGCAATTGAAATAAATGATTGATTTTATAGTTTACTTTTTGTAACGATTTTAAACATTGACCACCATGAATGATTATTGTAATTAACAAAAATTATGCGATGATGAGAACAAATATAATAGAATATTATGGATCATGATAATATGGGAAGAATTTTGAGCAAACGCCTGGAAATTCAATAGCTATACGAACATAGGATAAAATGCTAAAGTCGGCGTGTCCCGCGGCAGGTCACGGCTGCCGGCTGGTGCTGCCGGCGGCGCTGGCGGGCTTGCCGCCGGCCGAGCGCGAGCCGGCGCCCGGCGCCGTGGACTGCATGCGGCCGCACCTGCCCGACATGATCGAGCTGCTGCACGACCCGCACCTGCTCAACAAGATCAAGGTACCAGGGCCTGGCTACCACCACGACACTCCTCTATCTTCCAATTGCGACACGGTTGGCACTAGTGTCGCGAGTTCAAATCCCTCGCGAAGCAAACGATTGTATTTTAATTTATTCAAACTTTATGATAACAAGTTTAATTAGGTTAACTTCATGTTGGATGCAAGCCACTTCCAACCGGTCCTATTGGAAATCTATAGAAGAGGCCTATGTTCAGCAGTGGACGTCCTGCGGCTGATTATGATGATGCTAAAAAAAGTATACAGATGGCCTTCTTTGTATGGCGTAAAGATAGTTGTACCGGGTCTGGTTGTTCGTGTATACATACATAAACTCACGCCTTTTTCCCATGAGGGTAGGCAGAAACTACAGAACGCCACCTGCTACGATCCTGTTCGTATATGTAACTTAACAATATGCTTGTAAACACACCCACGATAAAAGAGAAATTCCTAGTGCAACGTTTTTTTTCTTACATGGATATTTCTACAATGTTTTGTTTGTCAACAGGGCTCCGTGTCAAAATCGATCGTGAACCGCAACTTAATCTGTCTTAACGAAGACACGTTAGGGGCTATTGTGAAGGGCGGTATAGCCCAATATGTGGCCATGGAACTGGCCTTAGAACATAGCCGAGGAAGACAGGACCGAGCCCAGCCGGCCAGGCACATGACTCCATGGATCAGTGCGTCGTTGCCTGGGTAATTATGACGCTAAGATTTATATGAGATTAATTCATTATTTTTCTCTTATCTGCTGGAACTAATCGTGTCACACAAGTTACTAAGGATGGGTTTTACTAATGAAATTATAGGTTATTTATATATTCTAAGTTTCGTTAGTAAAATACACTCTTTGGTTCAACAAAAAGGATACTGTCACATTACAGTTACACATGACTGTCGTCTATTATGTGACATTAAATTATTATTTTTCTATTAAATTGTTTTTACCTGCCAGTATGTGACACAAAATCATTTAGTTCCATTTTTAAATTTTATATGATGACTTATAATTTCGCATTCTGAAATCATCCTTGATTATGCAAATATAAACTGATCGCTGTATACTACATGCAGTGTCAAGGCAATGGTTAGGCTCGGTAATGTAACGCGCTGCGGCAGGTCGCGCGAGGTGTGCGAGTGCGTGACGCGCGTGCGGCTGATCTCGTGGCTGGTGATGGGCGCGCTGTGCAACACGCGCGCGCCGGCGCAGGCGCAGCACATGCAGCAGCCCGTGCCGCAGGACGCCACGTGCCACATCACCGACTACATACAGGTACAACTCTACTTAATATATCTACTAATTTCTTCATATTATTTTGGAACGAAATTCTTTTACTTGCACCCGTGGGCCGCAGACCATCATGTCGTCGTACGTGGAACAGTCGAAGCCCACGGCGCTGCGCATGTCGGCGCTGCTGCACGCCTTCGTGCTGTGCCAGCTGTGGACGCTGTACCTGGAGCAGCTGGCGGCCGCGTGCCCGCCCTGCAGCGAGCCGCACAACACCACCACCTGCATCCTGCTGGACTTCTGGTGCAAGCTCGTGCCCAGCATCCTGCAGGTCACCGTGCAGTCCAAAGTGGTGGGTACTGCTACTTTGTACAAAACATAACTTAATTCACAAAAAATGTCTATTGTTGCGTTCAAAAATACAGCGTAGAATACACTATTTAAATGTTTGGAATCATAAAAAAATAGTTCATGTCTAAAACAAAATGTAGAGTGACTGGTAAATATTTTTTCTACGATTATTTTTTATTTAGTAAGCTCATGACCTCAACAGTCCAATAGAAAATTAAGTAACAAAAATAACACACTATTAGCTGTAACTAAATTTAGTTATTCTCTTACACAATTGTTTTTTCAACTATCACTCACGCAGAACGCGCGTATGCGCACGCCTCTGCGACATCAGCTGTTCGTTAAAAATCGTTCGTTATTAAGAGTATCGGTCACTAATTTACCAGTCATCCATTATAGAAGTTAATAAGTTTTTGAGACTTGAAAATAAAATGAAATCATCTTCCAGCTGGCAGAGACCGTGAACCTCCACTTCCTGAGCCTGCTGGAGTCGCTGTTGGAGTGTAACTCCACTGTGTTGAACAAGCTGCTGCCTCTCTGGACCCCTATTCTGCATTCACCATTGTTCAATGTGAGTCTGTTTGAAAAATTATAATTATTTAGGATTTTATTTCACTTTTGTATTGGTATTTTAGTGTTTCGTACTCGAAAGGTGCTACCGAGACCTTATTAGCAAAAGTTTGCTGCTAATCCGTCTTGTCATAACTAATTATGACAGACGGATAAGACACACTGAACATTTCAACCTCTAAAGGTTGAAATGTTCAGTGTGTATAACATTGTTGCTGTAATATTAACAAATAATATGTTTTTTAAAATGTTAAAATTTGAAGGGGGTCCGTATTTGTGTGTAGGTAGTATGGTAACGTACGGTGGTACGTGGTATACGGTGGGGTTCCAAATTCTTGGTGGGCGAGGTCGATTTTTGTGATTGGGGCGTGAGCTGTTAATTTTCGGCCTTTGTCGTATTTGAGCTTTTCAATAAAACGCACTGTAGCAAAAGTTATATGCCCCGTGCGCGCGCAGATGCCGCGCCACGTGTCGGCGCGGCTGAGCGCGTGCCGCGCGCTGGCGCCGGGCGCGCGCGCGGCGCAGGCGCAGGCGCACGCGCAGCAGCGCCGCCTGCACCGCCTGCTGGCCAAGATGGCGCAGCTCGAGCTGCAGCCGCACTCCTTCTACTTCATATAGTCGCGCCACAGGCTGCCACTCACACGATCACGTAAGTATCCACATACACTAACTTATTCAATGCTATACTAGTATGTAGTATTTTTATTTTTAAATTTTATTTAATGAGAATGACATAACTAATTTAATTAATGTTCCAATAAGAATTTAAATTTTAACAAATTTTTATAATGGAAATGTTTGCATGCCGAATGGTGAAATATGGCAGAACTCTGATGAAAACCTACTACTACCTACTTATGTATAACCCATATTTGCAAATAAATGATATTCTATTCTATTCTATTCTATTCTATCACCAATAGTAGTACTATGCTTTATATTTTCTAACATTATTTATCGAAGCAGTCTTCTCTTCAGTCAAAAATCACACCACACAAAAATCACTCCCCAAATTACTATACTAATGAAATTAAAAAACTTTTTAATATTCCAAATACAAAATATATTTTTTTAACCAAAGAAATTTAAATTTACACTACAATTAAACTAAACCACGCAATATTCCTTCTACTTAAAACACCTAATACCTATAATAAAAGAAACATATTCTTACAGAAAACAACATCGAACCCCACCATCTTCAACAACAACTACGGCAGAACCATCAACTCTTCATAGTACATCGCATCACTCATCCAACAGAGCCTGTCTGCTGATCGCTGTGTACTGTGTACGTAACCTTATATTATACCAGTTATACTAAAAACTATAAATACCTCTTATTAAAACTAATGAACATCGCTAATTATGACAGCACAACTTGAACACGGCAACGAAACATTAGAAAATTCCAACCGTTAGCTGTCAGCACGCCGCCCGCGAGCCGTCACCTTTATTTCCTGTCATTAAAAAAATACCTTAATGTATACGATTTAAAACAGACTTAATTGGCAAATTATTTGATGTATCGAAGCTGGTCTGTAATGAAAGATGGCCTTTATAATGAGCCTTTATTTTTAAAACAAACTTTTATTTAGACACTATGTATTTCTAAAAGAATTTACTACAATTATTTGATATTAATGGGTAAAACATTAACTCTTTTGGAAATGTTATACTAACTTGTAGTACTTTTATCGTGTTTAATTTAAGTTACCTATTTACATCCGCACAAAGCAAAAAACATTATTGCCGAAATTTTGATGCCACAGACAGAGCTTGAACTATAATAAAACGAGTAAGCAAATGTATGCTCTATGTGCCAGTTATGTGTCTTTATGTACGTTATAAATATATAAAAAACTTCCAATATCATCGTTTTCTCAAAGTCAAAACATTTATTTCAATTAAAACATTTACAAACACTTCTACGACTTGCAAACTTTTTGCACGAAAGAAGTTAAATTGTTATTTTTTGTTTCGATTTTTGACGTTTTATAGGTGGTACAAAAATTACAATATAAAATATATGATCACAATATTTTAATACGCGTCGACAAACAAGAATACATTATGAATGCCAAAGTAATCGCTTCAATGCGTTACATCCGCGCGGATTGTTATATTGTTTATTAATATTATATTGTTTAAAATATAGTATTAATATATATTTATATATTATAATATACATCGTGAACGGCCGTCGCTCAGCATAATGCTGTGACGCTTAACCGAAACAGTGCCGTGTCACTAGTGTATATACAAATTAAGTTGATACGACAGATGGGCTTTCCTTTAAACTGCTTATACTAGGTACCATTTTCAAGCTCCGTACCAAAAATCAATTAAATAGGAGCAGTAGTTTAGTCGCAAATGATTTTTTAAGTTTTTGCCCCGTTTGAACACGATTTATCTTTCCTAACAGCTGATTATGTCTATACGCATAGGTCATGCACCTACATTGCCGCTTTAATACATCTAAGGTCAGTTAAATTTATATTCAAAGAGTGTTTGCGTTTTACTCTGATTTGTAAGCTATTTAGATTGTTCGAAAAAAGAAAAACTCATTTTTATTTATATTTTATTTTATACCGTATCGAATTAATACTAAACACGTATAGTATACGTAGTGTAATTTAATGCCCTTCTGTCATGTCAACTTTGTATAATACATCAAAATAATACTACTTGTAGTATTGTATAATTCACGTGGTAGAGCCAAGCTGTAGTCCATGACTGCAGCTCACATCGGGCTGGCTCGACCGGGGAAGTACCACGCTCTCACAGGATACTGGCGTCACGTGACAACCTCGAGTTGCCGCTGTCGTTCGGTAGGTGACGAGGACCGGAAGCCCAGCCCTCCCCTTCAGGCAGGAGACACCGCTGGGGAGGGACCGGCCTACTCAAAGAACTGACAAAGGTCTTAAACGCTGACTCTTTGCCACATTGTAGCGTGTGTCGCTGGAGATTTTACAGTTTTGTAAATGTGTCTTCGTAAACATGCGCACTCTGGCTGAAGACTGTGTACGCAAGACCCACGAAGTTGGACTTTGAATAGGCTGATGCACCATCTTGTTTACCATGCATTGTGAAAAATATCACGAGAAAGTTTTGCTCGAAATCATACCGTGCTCTAAAATAATAATTATTTGTAGTTTGTATACCTCTTTGGTAAAAAAAAGTTAAATAAAATTTTTCGCAATGCGTGGTGAGAGGCCTGCCATCAGAGGTGTCGCGCTCGCTACTGAATCAAAGCCACCTTTTAATACTGTTACCAACTTAGGTTATATTAATTTCAGTTTTAAATAATTCTGATCTTTATGTACGCAAGTCATAAAGATAAATTTCGCGGAGATCCACCTCAAAGTTTTTTTTCGAATGGGTTTCTCTTCATTACGGATAATAGGTCCTATTAATCAAACTGCTCATGTAATCTTTGCCAACGCAGTGTAGTTTAATCATGCCATTGGAGAAATCAGCTGGGACGTCTATTGTCCAGCAGTGGACGTTATTTGGCTGATATTTGACATTATACAGGTGTATACACTATTAATCAACACACATTATTTTTATGAGCTGTGTTTCCACAGGTTTTGTTTAGCAATAAGGACAGTGACGCGTTCTAATTGCTTACTATATGTGGATTCCATAGCAACCAAAAATCTAATTTTACAGTCATTTAATAACTAAACGGGGTAAAACAAAGGGTTTATAAATATGTATCTCTGAATTATTGTTTATTAGTGTATACACCCGTGTATACCAAATTCCACCTAAACCTGACCAGCAGTTTGTCGTAATTAGACAAAAATTCAAATTCACAAACATACAGGCTCCAAAATTTTGAATAAAATGAAAAGTTCGTAAGATACCACTCGTACAGTAAATATGTGTAAAACAAAAAGGGTAATAGAAGCTCTTTGAGCGTCGCAATCACATTAAGATCAAATATAGAGAAGAGTAGACTCGGCGAAGGAGTGGTACACAAATCTCACGTCTATAGGTCTAGGCTATGATTATGTACAAAATATTACTGTATCCATGTATGAATTCACTATGTATGGCTATGTATTTATATCAAGGGTTTGAATGGCACATATTTGGTAGGTAAAGGACATGAATAACAACGGCAATGGTGAAGATTTAAACATGACTGACGAAATGTGAGTACACCTCTGCCTAACCCTTCAGGGATTACAGGCGTGATGTTCAAGTGTAAGTTCATCTGGCTTTTACCATTAATATGAACATAAAAGTAATATTTTGTACTGATCATTTACGTAATAAGGTAGTTTGTAAGATTTTGTATACTCTAAGAAACAACAAAAACACGGACCCGATACAAAAAAAAAAAAAACAAAAAAAAAACATTCATTTCAGGCACCTCATAGCCCAGCCCTTGAGAAACTTAAATACAACGTAACACAAAAATAAATACAATAAAAATTATCAAATTATCGATATGACTACAAAAGTTAGGTGCAAGTTGCAACCAATAACTTAAGTAAGTTCCCAAGTATTCAACATCTCTTATTAAGACACTCTAGCTAGCGACAAAGACACTGTCATTTGATAAAATTATAAAAGCAATATTAATTACATTGAACAGGACGTTCATTCTAAGAGTCGTGTCTGTTAAAATTCAAAGTAAAAAGCCATTCAATATAAATTTAAAATAGCCAAAGCAGCTAAGGAGGTCTTAGGTTTTGTGCTTACTGCGGTTATTGAGTTAGAAACGTGACGTCAGCGGCGCGCCGTCGCGTTCAGAACTGTACCTTAACTCTTCAAGTCAATATCATCGATTACATATAATAAAACAGTAAAAAAACAGTGTCTGTACATTGAATGTATAAAAAAAAAACAGTAATAGAGCACGAAACAAAAAAAAATTCTGTCTATGTGTCTCGTTTATTTGTACACGCTAATCTTCAGGACTACTTGTTTTAAATAAAGGACTGTAAGATGAGGCTCTAACATAAGATTATTATATTAACTTCCCCTGAGACATAATCGGTACGTTTTTGTAAATTACTAGACGTCCTATGCGCTAGTGTACTATTAGTTCATCAAAATTCCGAAACAATTATTTTTTTTCAGTCTTATGGTGGTCATTTTTAAAGTCTGTAAACATTGAAACGGTCTGTGTGGCAAGTCTAGTAGGCACGTGAAGTCAACGCAGAGGAAATCATCCATACATTAGCCGAAAACCTGGTATACAGTTACTGCTTAACTTATTTTGCAGCAATTATCGTATTCTCCATTTGTCAAGAAAAGTTAAATAAAAAAGCAACAAATTACGAGCATTAAAATACAGTGTCGGAAAATAGGAATATTTGAAAATGAATTATCACAAATTAATGTCAGATTTAACCTCTTTAAATAATCAAGTAAATCGATAGCGTAGATGAGGCGAAATGAGTATGTAAGGATCGTAGCAGGTAGCGTTCTGTGGTTTCTGCCTACCCCCATGGGAAAAAGGCGTAAGTTTATGTTTATGTATGTTCAATCATTGCATTTTTGTAAACTAATACAGCATTTGTGTAAACATGTAAAACCACCTTTGATCAATTTAAACAGTATTTTTTTTTTTAAAGTTATATTTGATTTTTAGAATCTACTTAAATGTTCACAGTCAACAAAACATTATGGCTGACAGTTGCACAGAAACATCTCTTTGGATATCATTTCAATCAATAACAGTGGTCAGTGAAAGAAATGTGTATTATTAGAATAAACTTATTTAAGTAAGTAAGTTATAAGTTAGGGAATAAAAAGTTAGGACTGGTGCACGGTCAGTAGGTTATCAGAGTAATTAGCGATTGGTCATGTCGAAAAACTATTACATAAGATATTTTAAGTTATTTAATTATCTTTTAACTAGGTAAGCTAGCAATGAACTTTGGAGATTTTTGTAAACACCGATTGCACATCAAGTCGTGATATGTTTATCAAAAATCACAATTAACAGTAATTAATGAAAGTTATAGAATAGACTTAGAATAAAATCTTTGATGGTCCAGTGGTTTAGCCCGCCCGCCTCTTAAGCGTGAGGGTGCGGGTTCTATATCGGGCAAGTACCAATGTGACTTATCCAATTCACATGTAGGTACTAAACCACTAAAGTCTAATTTCATCTTGACCATGGCCATCACTAAAACTAGGTATGGAATTATAAAAAAATAAGTGTAAATAGTAGTCATAAAAATTGGGTGGATAAAAAGCTTGTAGAAAGATTAATCAAGTAGCCTGTTAATAGTATTAGATTATTAATATTATAGAAAAGCCTCAAGGATTAAATGATAATTAATGTAAGTATTGTAAATGTCTCTAAAGTGAGCACAGCAATGAGAGTCAGATAGTTAAGGGCATGAACACGGCTTTTGTACATATGTTACACCGTGATAGACTAAATAAGCTAAACGAAAAAAAAAACAAATAAAAAATACAAAAAAAATATAAAAGCGAAAAAGAAAGAGAAAATATACAAAACATAACATAAAACGAAAAAAAAATGATAGACTAGATAGGCTAAATGAAAAAAAAAAAAAAAAAATACAAAAAAAATATAAAAGCGAAAAAGAAAGAGAAAATATACAAAACATAACATAAAACGAAACAAAAAAAAAAAACAATAAAATGATTAAAAAGAAAAGAAAAAATTTAATATAATGAAAAGAAACACAAAAAAAAATAAACAAAAAGAAAATCCAAAAAAAATACAAAATAAAAAAAATATTCCAAAAAAAAAAAACAAAAAACGACAAGAAAACGAAAGAAAAAAAATTTGCATTAGTTAGTTATGTAGTTATTTAAAAATTAAAATAGTCTAAAATTATAATGAATAGGTATAGTTTAAGAATTTAATTTTAAGTGTACATGAAAAATAAAGCGTACCCAAATGAAAATCTCAATAAATATTAGTCTAGAATCATAATGATAAGTATAGTTTAAGAATTTATTTGTAAGTGTACATTAAAAAGAAATCGGTATACAAGATCTGGATTTACTAGTCTAAAATTATAATAAAAAGTATTTTGAGAATGTATTTCTAAATGTACATAAAAACGAAGAAACGCAGTAAAAGAATCTCTATTATAACGTAAGATTTGCGCTTGATAAATAATAATTGAAATTGGCGATAACGTCGACGAAAATTATTGATTTGATTAACGTGTAAAAAAACATCCAAGCGCAAAATTTAGAATAAAATATAGATTTACATAGATTATAATGACTAAATATGTTACCGGCAATGCGTAGAATAATGTCATTTGGCTCACTGTCATATTATCTTGTTAAAACTTTCTAACAAATTCGCAATGTTAATAAATTATGTTCTAGCTGTACCCCGCGTTCAGTTACGTCTTTAATTACAACTCCGCGCCCGTAGATCGTAGCGTGATGTTATTTAGCCTATAAGATTCCTCAGGAATCTGGCTATCATATTCAAAAATCTTTTTTCTATTCCGACTGGTACTTTCAAAAATTTGGGCATAAAACAAATTAAAAAAAATTAAATCTTTAGCTTCAATACATTTCAATTAATACAAGTAAAAAAACGGGTCCTACGCAGGCGTGTTGCTACGAGCCACGCTACGGCGTAGGTCACTCTGAGCTACGATCGCGACGTCTACCTACCCTATTTGTTTTGTCACACTCCTGTCCATCGCTCAAGTGAAGTCGAGGTGAGCTGTCTTCTCAACTAATACTAGGGAGTAACAGCTCATCTCAAACTCACTTCACCTACCACTCATAAATTAATAATACTAGTCTTACAATCTAATCTCATAGAAAAACGAGTAGTTCTTTCTGGAAATCTTAAATCATGCTCATTGCCGTTAGCATATAATAGGAAGTAATTAGAAGATAAAACTGTAGTAATCAAAATCAGGTGAATAGTTGAGGAATAAAACATGGTTTCTGTACATATTTAAACCATGATAGAATTAGAATTGTATATAAAAAAAAAGAATCATATCCAAAGTAAAATGTGCCAAATTAGGATTAATTCCTAGATTAGTAGTTATAGTTTAGTGTAGCTTTTAGTATATGTACGACGTACTTACTATACACTGTACACTGACACGGTTTTATTGCATCTAAAACTAATCATAATAATTTATTTATCAAACTTTTCACTGCCTCATAAGGTCTTAGGTTCAATTCCCAGATCGGGCAGTGTTATTAGGTTTTTCCATCAGAAATTCCTCAGTATTAGACTCGCAGTTTGGATTTGGTCCCGGTTGATGGCAATAGGCTCGCCCCCTATTACATAGGACTTAAAACATAACATCCGCAACGAACAGAAAACTTGTATTGTATTGTAAACAGAAATTTTAACCATTTTAATTCGAAATTAATAAACAATAAATCGTTTAAACCAAAACCCAGCAACATGAACTCTTTTTACTGACTCAGTCATAAGATCCAGTGTGCAAGAGACATTAGCTTTAAGCTGATCAGCCTCTTTACAGTCAACGCGGATAGAACAGCCATATACTACAGCAGTTTCCATTTCTTAATTGGCGTCGAGATGGATGAATGGATTGTATGAAGAATGATATGAAAGGAACGAAAGTCAGTGATAGCGGACGGATAGACGGTTGAAAGAACGGAATGGAAGAAGAAAGCATGTAGCGCCGACCCCTAGCAACACGTGGCTAGAACAGGCAGATGATCAATTTTGATAATCAACCAAAATACCACAGGAAAACAGTTCAAACTAATTTCGTGCAAGATATACTACGCGAAGTTTTATCTTGCACAGCATTTTAAACTTTAATTCTGATGGATTTCAGTTAATTATAAATTGAAACTGCTGTAGTAAATTGCTGCTTTATTTGGTGTGTTGACAAAGGCGACGGCAGTGACAGTGCCGTCCAGCCTCAATGACGGACTGTAACCACACACTTGGAAATATATAAGAAATAAGATTTTTGGCCCATTTTAAATGAGAAAGCAGGAAAATTTGTCATATTAAAAAATTGCAACTCTGAACGACAGACAGAGAGAAATCTCTGTATTTTTCGTAAAGACCATTGAGTACAGAACCGTAAAAACTGACGTACCGTAAAACCGTAAAAACCGTAAAAAAAGACGCAATTAAACGTGCAAGTACACATCGACGCCCCCAAGGAATAAACCTGTATTATACTATTACTGACTTTTTACTGTTATTCCATTTTCGGAATCTATGGGTCGGGATACACCTATGCAATTTTTTTCGTATTTTTTCTGCGGTAATTTCCAACGATTTTCCTTGTAACACTTTTGTTCTTTGGAAATTTTCCATTTTTTATTTACTAGAAAAATAACGTTATACATTATTACAGTTTAAGTTCTGTGGCTACATTTCAGTAAAGTAATATTACTGTAAAATATTAAAAAAAAAATCTTGGTTAATGCGATTACAGGTTTATTATCGTAAATTTTGTGGTACACATTTTCGCGTATTGGCGGTAACTTGGTCGCGCTCGGCGACCAAGTTACCGCCAAATTTAAAAACACCTCAAAAGTAATTGATACTCCCCCTACTATGGGGGAGTATCAATCTCTCTCTCTCTCTGTAATGAAAAAAAAACGTTCAATAATCCAGTAAAGCAATATTATGCCAATAAGTTTTAAGAAATTTACAAGAATAAATCGGTAAGTAAACATTACTGGAATAATATTGATAAGTCAGGATCGTAAGATATCAATACCCTAAAAATTTTATGAAACCATTTTCGGTAATATGTATTTTGGTGAATAACTTATTCTGTGTATATTTAATAGTTACACTTAATACTTTAAACTTTTCGGGTAAAAATTAGCTTTTCCGTCATATAACAATGTTCTCATAATTACCTTTTGTTGAAGAGATATACGCCAAAAACACTAAATCATTTTTCCTGAAATATTTGATTTTTGCGATTACCGGTTTATTCCTCGGGGACGTCGACATGTGTATGTAGGTAATGTGGTACAGTCAATTAAGAAGCAGTAAGAATGCGCTTTGTACAAATAGCCAAGCGTTTCGATCTGCATTAACATCAATAATTAGCTTAGGTATACTTTATCGTTCAAGCTTAAACTTTCGAGCCAGTTATTGCATTTATAACTATATTTCGACAAAAAAAAAAGTTCTTCATACAAAAACACTAAGCTTTCGATTTTGTATTATGAACTATACCGTGGTCGGAATTAAGTTCAAAATACAGTAACTGTCTCGAAAATCTAGGCTTCAACTAAAGTTAGAATAAGATTTGAGAGGCGGAGATTAGGGTCAAGTGATAAATGTAAATTTTTCAAAATGCAAAGTGCTACATTACTGATTACAGAATAAGTTAAATATTGTACACGTTGTTTGTAAATATGAAAGCGTGTTAATCTAAATTATTCATAAGGTAGGTTATACCAAGGTCCATATTACAAAACTATATTCAATTTCAATGTAATAAACTACAAGCGTTGTGACATTACGCTTCTCTTTCTTTTCTATGTAATCTGACAGTGACAGCGCATACGCTGTCTACGTCTTAAATTTTGCTTGATACTCGATTCAACTAATCAAAATTAACTATACAAAATTAAATTTATTTTAACTGCACTTTTGAATTGTCAATGTTAAAGGTAAAATCTGTGCTCGAGTATCGTTCTGTAATACGGACCGAATTATCTTATTAACGATAACAGTAAACTTAGGGTTTATTTAAAACTAGTTTAGGATTTACTATAAAGGATCGGCACCACCGATCTGTCAAAATTTAAATATTATTATGTGCGACAATACTTCAATTTTTAAAAATATTCTCAAAAATAAATTCAGCAGTTCTAGTTTCTATTTCGGGTAGTTTAAAATACCAAAACATAAACAATATCAGACCATTTCTCATCGACCACAAAAATAAAAGTATACCTACCCTGTATTAAAATAAATTGCAATGCCATGTCGTGTGGCAATATGCTATGTTCAAGCGTGTAGGCGCTGCGAAGTCTTGCCACGTTCAAGCGACTGTTAGCGGACAGTCTTTTTGCCCATCTAAGTACGCAAACCGTAGAACCTTAGGTCATCGGTTATTTATAATACCGCTCCAGCGGAAGCCCGGAACAAATCCATTCGTTATCTGCTAGCTCGCCGACCGCGAGCCTTCTCCTTTTATCTTCTCATCGTAATAATGATTTTAACACACATACAGCCCTTACTTGAATGGCAATTTTTTTGGTCTAAGTCCCGTGATGTTGGAATACGCAATGATATAAAGCTCGAAAGCTACGCCATCTTTAGATCTAGTTATTTTTTTTAAGTCTAGTCTAGATCTAAAACTTAAAGCCACATAATCGACTTCATGTGACTAAGGTCACAGTCGAGATATCTCCGTGCTTCGGAGGGCACGTTAAGCCGTCGGTCCCGGCTGTCGCGCGGATACCGGCGACAGTCGTCACGGGCACTCGCGCGCCCGCAACTATCCGCAGACTAGCCTCGCCCTGGGACGCCGGTGCTCCCTCTCGTTGGGTTGCGGAGGTCAGGCGGTAGGCGCTAGACCATCGCGTAAAATACTGGGGTCTTGGGTGCGGGCTGGGATGACCTAGCGAGTCAGGGGAATGTCAACACGACATACTGACGAGTGTGACGGTCTATACTTGAAGCACTAAATTAAATATTGATGTGATAAAGCAAAATAAAGCTCACTGCTATCATGAATCTTACCGACTGCGAATAATTTTGTTAGATTTTAAGGATGTAATTTTTATCTGCTACGATTCTTGTCATCGGTCCACAAAAAAACAAAAGATATAAATATGAATATAAAATGATTTCATCATTGGGTTCCCTGGAATGAAAACATTTTTTTTTTTGTTTAAAATAAGTTTATTCTTATAACTACGATTTTTGAAGGAGGTTCATTAATTAATTGAATACAACTACGTATACTTCAAGGGGTAAACTTACATCGATCAAGTGCGAAATATAATAAGTAGATATAAAATTAATTTCGTGCTTCGGATGGCACTTACACGCCCGCAACTATCCGCAGACTAGTCTCGCCCTGGGACACCGGTGCTCCCACTCGTTGGGTTGCGGAGGTCAGGCGGCAGACGCTAGACCTTCGCTTAAAATACTGGGGTCTTGGGTGCAGGCTGAATCTAGCATACGACTCAGAGAAATGAGAAGTGTGCACCGATTAACGCTTGTATAGCTCTCGATGATTCAAGTCTCGGTATAATATAGTTAGTAAATAATCATACCATTACTCAAGAGCCTCATCTTACTACAGTCTAAGGTGGTGACCGTAAAATAGGTTGATTAAATGATTTTTAAATATTACCTGTGATCATAAATATCAAATTTTACTGCTGCATTGTGCTATGCCCCTAAATCCCAACTTTACTATAGAATGAAATTAGTTTCGGATAAACAAAATAAAAACCCTTCAAGATAAAACAGGCGGTATTTTAGAAAAGCAAAACATATTAGTACGTAGTCTAGAATAAGGACATCTACATTTTAAAGGTTAATCCTTATTATCGGTGTAAGGCCTTAACCTTAAATTGTTTATGTCGACACTAATCCGTGCTTCGGAGGGCACGTTAAGCCGTCGGTCCCGGCTGTCGCGCGGATACCGGCGACAGTCGTCACGGGCACTCGCGCGCCCGCAACTATCCACAGACTAGCCTCGCCCTGGGACGCCGGTGCTCCCACTCGTTGGGTTGCGAATGTCAGGCGGTAGGCGCTAGACCATCGCGTAAAATACTGAGGTCTTGGGTGCAGGCAGGTTTGTCCTAGCATACGAGTCAGGGGAATGTCGTCACGACATACTGACGAGTGTGCTCGCAGAAATTGTAAGATTTCACACTTCAAAAGATCGAACATAGTACGCTATTCATTAGTTATAGTTAGTGTAAATCTACATATGATATTAAAAGGAAAAAACATAGGGGCCATCATAATCCAAGTAATGATCGTAAAGCTCGTCGCTTATGGTTATTATTAGTCTTCCGTGCTTCGGAGGGCACGTTAAGCCGTCGGTCCCGGCTGTCGCGCAGATACCGGCGACAGTCGTCACGGGCACTCGCGCGCCCGCAACTATCCGCAGACTAGTCTCGCCCTGGGACGCCGGTGCTCCCACTCGTTGGGTTGCGGAGGTCAGGCGGTAGGCGCTAGACCATCGCGTAAAATACTGGGGTCTTGGGACCAGGCTGGGATGACCTAGCATACGAGTCAGGGGAATGTCGTCACGACATACTGACGAGTGTAGCGGTCTATATTCTTATACACGATATCAATGTGATTAATACCCGAGTGGTCAAGTATGATTAGTTCATTAATATTCGTGTATAGAATCAGTAGGATGTCTTGTCACAGGGTCACAATATTACAACGTATCACGTTATGTGTTGTGAACCAAGCAAAACATCCTAAAAGTGAGAGAGTTGATCTTGCTATGTCAAATTTCTTTGCTTCACAGCTGAATTGTGTCCACACAAACAAATACATATAAATGATTAAGTAAAATTCCAGGATATTCAGCTTAGATAGGTATCTCAAATGAAAATTGATATCACGTTTGTATCAGCTATAAATTGTACCGATTAGACTTTAAGACGGCCTATTCAAAATTACTGACTTTTTTAATATTCTCTTATAGGCTGCTAATTCTAACATGGCCTCTTGAAAAATCTATAATTGTCTGAAATGGTTACATTATTAATTTACAAATCAGGCCTTCTCCGTGCTTCGGAGGGCACGTTAAGCCGTCGGTCCCGGCTGTCGCGCGGATACCGGCGACAGTCGTCACGGGCACTCGCGCGCCCGCAACTATCCGCAGACTAGTCTCGCCCTGGGACGCCGGTGCTCCCTCTCCTTGGGTTGCGGAGGTCAGGCGGTAGGCGCTAGACCATCGCGTAAAATACTGAGGTCTTGGGTGCAGGCAGGTTTGGCCTAGCATACGAGTCAGGGGAATGTCGTCACGACATACTGACGAGTGTGCTCGCAGAAATTGCAAGATTTCACACTTCCAACATCGCAAGTTTAATGGGAAAAATCTTAGAGCCTTGATACACCTAGTAACGATCGTATAGCTCGTTAACTACGGTTACTATTAAGTCCTCCGTGCTTCGGAGGGCACGTTAAGCCGTCGGTCCCGGCTGTCGCGCGGATACCGGCGACAGTCGTCACGGGCACTCGCGCGCCCGCAACTATCCGCAGACTAGCTTCGCCCTGGGACGTCGGTGCTCCCACTCGTTGGGTTGCGGAGGTCAGGCGGTAGGCGCTAGACCATCGCGTAAAATACTGAGGTCTTGGGACCAAGCTGGGATGGCCCAGCATACGAGTCAGGGGAATGTCGTTACGACATACTGACGAGTGTGGTGGTGTTATGCACGACGTTAATGTGATCAATAACCCTTTTTGTTTTAGTTCATTAATACTCAAAGTCAAAGTGAAATAATTCATTACAACCAGACCCTCAAAAGGTACTTTTGAACTTCATTTACAATAAAATAAAATATTGCATCTAGATGCCCATTTTAAATGTGTAAACATTGAATCGGAAAAGACTTATATCCTCAATATCAGTGTCTTGTACGATTGGTATATATGAACTCTCATAGTTATGTGCTCACAAAAACTACGAGTACTTCTTGTAAGTTATTTTTGTTTTTCGAAAATATTTGAACAAAATTTCCGTCAAGCGGAGAGGAAACTCTTTGATTAACATAAGAAACCTAAACCCTTGAAGGGAAAATCTTGAAATTGCAGTTCTTGAGATCATAAACGATACGTGCAACCGTTATAAACGGACAAAAGTTGCAGGTTATAATTGTATCTTCTTAGCCGAGCATGAGACGACCAATTCGAAATGAAACTTTGAGTTTGGAGATTGATTACCTTTTGGAATTCACAGGCAATTCTTGTGATAGATTATTAGAACAAACACGCTTTCAGATCGACCTAGGTCGATAATTGTATCCTGTTAACGTAACGCAAGATTTACGCTGCATTGGTAATCTTTGATTATAGAGTGATTATTGTAGATAGTTTGTTCGTGTTGAGCTATTTCCGTGTATAATCCGACAACGACCGTGAACCCCAATAATCAAGAATTCAAGACACCAACACACGATCCACCTCGGATTAGTCTTGGATCGTACGGCGGTAGTAGATTCATCGATAGGAAAACTAATAAAAATAAACGAGGTTGATCAAGGCATCGATGTGACGTAAATCGTTCTGGTAAAGGTACCTAGTAAGTTAGGTAATTAAATCGTTTACTTTTACATAAATCTTTTTATTAGCATCTTATATCCAGTATTAAAGTCTCAGGTGGCCACGATTCATTTCAACCTAACTATCTCCGTGCTTCGGAGGGCACGTTAAGCCGTCGGTCCCGGCTGTCGCGCGGATACCGGCGACAGTCGTCACGGGCACTCGCGCGCCCGCTACTATCCGGAGACTAGCCTCGCCCTGGGACGCCGGTGCTCCCACTCGTTGGGTTGCGGAGGTCAGGCGGTAGGCGCTAGACCATCGCGTAAAATACTGGGGTCTTGGGACCAGGCTGGGATGACCTAGCATACGAGTCAGGGGAATGTCGTCACGACATACTGACAAGTGTAGCGGTCTATATTCTTATACACGATATCAATGTGATTAATACCCGAGTGGTCAAGTATGATTAATTCATTAATATTCGTGTATAGAATCAGTAGGATGTCTTGTCACAGGGTCACAATATTACAACGTATCACGTTATGTGTTGTGAACCAGAAAAAACATCCTAAAAATGAAAGGGGTAACTGTACCATCCTGTGAAAATGTTTGATTTACCTACAGCTGAATTATGTTCACACAAACAAATACATATAAATTATTAAATAAAAATCTTGGATAGGTATCAAATGAAAATTGATATCACGTTGGCGTCAGTAATAAATTTTATCAATTAGACTTCATTAAATCTCGAGAAGGCCCCATTCGAAATTCATTACAGACTTTGATTTTTTTTAATATTCTCTTAACGGCTACTAATTCTAACATGGCCTCTTGAAAAAATTATAATTGCCTGAAATGGTACCCATCATTAATTTACAAATCAGGCCTTCTCCGTGCTTCGGAGGGCACGTTAAGCCGTCGGTCCCGGCTGTCGCGCGGATACCGGCGACAGTCGTCACGGGCACTCGCGCGCCCGCAACTATCCGCAGACTAGTCTCGCCCTGGGACGCCGGTGCTCCCTCTCGTTGGGATGCGGAGGTCAAGCGGCAGACGCTATACCTCCGCGTAAAATACTGGGGTCTTGGGTGTAAGCTAGGGTGGCCTAGCTTGTGACAAATATGTTGCATTTCCTTTTGATCAACTTTAAATAACGTGTTTGTAATAGTTTTATTACATATTCATCGGGTAACCTTTATAAACCAACGTATAATTAATCGTTCTAATAGTTTGATGATATTGGAAGTAGTAAATATGTATTTCTGTAAGAGCTAACTATTGGTATAGTTGGATACATTTAAGATAATATTAAGCGTTTATATCACAGCAACTCTGTGATTCTGTATGTTGTGTGACTGTAATCACTAATAATAAGTACTTATATCGTGAGTGGCCGAGTGTGTGTACATACATCAGGCTTCGGTGAACGTGTTGACATTAGACCTTCAAATACAAATCTACTTCTGTCGCCAAACAACAATGCTGTGCAAGAGACAGAGTGCCGTGAAGTTAAAGGCATAATCAGGATTTGTGGGCAAAATTCAGATTATGGCTTTAACTTTTTCCTTCTTCTGTCACATCGGCGGCTGAGCTGCGGTGCGAGCGGCAACCATCAGTGTGAACAGTGGCAAGTGACAATGGATACAAACAGTCGCCAAGTGTGCAGAAAATGAACAATTATCCCAAGTGCGCGGTTCTAGTGTTGCGTGCAAAGTCATCCCAAGATACCGTAGACACGTTTCACCGAAGCCTGTATATTCCTACAATATAAGTTTATATCAAATATTACTCGTAACATTAGTCTTTAGTGGAAACTTAGCTTATAACTTAAGCGTGCCATACGCTCACCGAGGCTTAAAGATGCTCATAATTAAAAAAATCCCAAAGAACTTCAGTTAAACTAAACTTGTCATCAAAGGTAATTTAACTGACTTTGGATGAACATTATCACGTGTATTGGAACTAGTTTTAGGAATTAGATTATAGGTATTGTAGAAGACGTCGCTATATTAAGACGTCAATAGGATTAATTTTCATGCTCTGATAATAATAATCGCAACCTATTATATAATTAACACAGTATAGTCCTTGAAACAGTGACTTTTCTAAAGTTAAGATTTATTAATTGTCAACTTATTATGTAAGAACACTACGCTGTAACTTTAGGTACATTATTATTGCTATTTTAAGGTGACTTCTCTAGTTAAGGCTCAGGTTAAGCATTATCATAATATAATCATAATATTAATCACTATTCATATGAGTAACCATTTTGATTAACACATTTACGGTACGATTCGGCAGATAACAAACTTGCTGACGATATTTCAATATCGAAAATCTTTAACTTCAAATTGATGGTAGATAACCTTGTGCGGTTATAATAATGTAACTTACCTGTCATTTGAAACATAATAAATTTGTGTGTGTAAAGTTGTTGTTTATTTTGTGAAACCCCATATAAATAGGGGTTAGATCTGCCAAAAAACCAAACCACGTCAAAATGTCGCCTTTTTTAATTGTAAGATATTTTTCTCAATCGTCAGATAACTCGGCAAAGGGGCATAAATATGCGGTTTGACAGCTTTTGTATAGAAAATATGTCAAACTATCATATTTTTTCTTTGGATAAAAGTTATCTGACTATTATAAAAATCAGCCATAAACACAAGTTTGAAACTTATAGTAATGACATCTGGCATATAAAATTACTGAGAGATTGTGGATTGGCTCCTTCTGGCAGAACTAAACCCCAAACCGAATATATACAGTGAAAGAGTATACCTATTATTAAAAGTACTACCTACCTTCCATGGTCCATGAAATCGGTCTGGGAAATATATTTATCAATCTCAAATCAGAAAACAAAAAATGTCCGCCTTTCATCACAAAACCGTTTACTGCTAATTACAGAGAAATGTCATAGAAACGTTTTGTCGCTTATCAAAGATTATACAATGCTTTTAATTGATCTGCCCACGCGAGCACGCTGCTCTCAATAAGTTACCTTTAACTCTCTGACCCAACACTTTGTTTCAAAACTGATCGAAAGTGAGATCCTTTGATAAGAGCCGAATGATTGCGACATAATGCGCATGATACAATTCGTTTGAGAAGATCAGTTTAATTACATGTGGGTGTAGAACTTATGGAGTCATCACAATTTTTTATATAAAAAATGATTGCTTGATAATGAACCTAATTATTGAGTATGTAAGGTAAAAGGTAAGTTGTGGCAGAAATATATGGACAACTTTCTTGTAGAAACTTAGGTACCTACTACATCTTTTTTTTTTTGGACAAACCGCCACATACACCTACCTGACCATCGTAACTCCTGAAAGCCAGAATCAACAGTGGCCACCACCAAACAAGCGCCGAGGCAATGGAAGCTCAACGAGTCACGGATTGTCTGTCTTGGATCCCGCAACGAAATTAATCATAAAATAACAGCGGAGAGGTAAGAAAAAACATCATTTCCACTTAGTTCAAGCAGAAGATAGAACAGGAACTGGGTCAGTAGGCACTTATGGATGTTCTTAACTGGGAAAAACTCAGATGCCAAGCACCACGAATT
This sequence comes from Hoplodrina ambigua, assembly GCA_949774945.1. NCBI lineage: Eukaryota > Metazoa > Arthropoda > Insecta > Lepidoptera > Noctuidae > Hoplodrina > Hoplodrina ambigua. The sequence continues at coordinate 12,055,594 of OX458983.1, forward strand.
ACAATAAACATTTATTAATCAGAGCTATTATTACAGCATTTGATTCTAGTAATAGTAGGCAAATATTTAGTTAGATCTTAATTGTTTTTTTTTTCAATTAGGCACATGTTAAAATATATAAGTGGAATCACTAATCCGCCTTGAGCAAGCATCATCAAAATCAATGCTCGTGGCTGTATGGAAAAAGGCCTCAGCACTACTCGTAGGACAGTAATATGATATTTCTTTATCTAAAGTCTTTACATAATAGATAAACTACTATTATTTCTACGGATGCAACTTCAAGACGTTATAATACAATTAGACCGAGGTTCAACTGTGTTGTGTTGAAATTGGAATACAAAAATTAACATTTTGTCGTTTCTTTGGTGAGAAACTTCGATACCCACGCAACAAAACAATGCTAAGCCCTTACATGGGAGTTTTGACACTACACAAGTAAAGGTAAGTATTTAATAAAAGTTCAAATGTAATTACTGATAGAAAGGGCTTCTATTACACAATGGGTGTCACTGAGACACGCGGACATCAATCATACGGCATTGAAACGGTCGACTAAGCACGCAACTACGAGCACGTGAGGAGTGAATTATGCCGCAGGTGAACACCGGGCTCCCGAGTCATGGAAGCTGGAAAAACCGTGAGGTTTTAGTCGGTAAGAATTGGTTTACCCCAGACAGGGTATTCATAAGGTTCTTTCTAAGGAAAAAGGTGTAACATCGAGGTAAATATCTAAAACCCTTGACTCAACGTCACTGGTAGAATATATTTCTTCATAGTTAACCCTTCTTTAGCTAAAATGAGCCAACTCACAATGATTCAATTATATTTTAGCTTGTTTCTACTTTGCTTCTATGTACAATTTTTTTTTTATGTTATGTGCGTCATTTTCGCTTGAATAAATATTTTTTTTTATCTTTTCTTTCTTTCAATTAGTTATGTCAAATAAACTTAATACGCCAAATGTGTTACATTACTATTCAGTTAAAACGAATGTATATCCAAAACAGAATAGAATAGATTTAAAATTAATTAGCGATAAATATGAAGAATAGAAAAAAAAAATTACGTAATTTAGTTCGTTTTGACTGAACTAAACTCAATTATAATTCTACTAGAAATATGTACAAGGTGGATACGGTACAAACAATCTTGGACCAGTTTGACGAATGCTATTGCGAGATCCGAAAAAAATGTTAATCAACAAAAATATATTTAGGTACTGAATCTATTTTAAAGCCTAGACTAAATCAATCATGTCAGCACAAAGCAGGACGGTAGTAACAACAGAACACACCGTGGGAATCGAAGTTTCTCATCACTCCAAAACACCGATCGAAAGTTAGGCAAAATATCCATAATTTATCTACAAACAAGACCATTTTCTTTCACTACAAAAAGGTTTCCACTTCCTTAACTCTATAGCGTTGACTTAAGAGCTAGTTTCGTTTGATTTCATTTTTATTTTGCTTACGAAAGTGTATGATGTAGTTGGTCGTTATAACAATCGGCAATTTCATGATGTAAGGCTATTGGACATTACTCGATCAGTTTATCAAGAAGTATTGTTACGATAGCAGAGGAATTAATTAAAACAGTATGAATGAGTGCCCCGCTGTGAATTGGGGACGTGTTACAGTGTCAATGGTCAGAACCATTATAATTAAGACTGTAAGATTAAGAAATATACGTTGAAGGTATGTCTGTTAAAATTCTTATTTATTGCCAAATAATGTCTTTTTCTCTTTGTAGTAGGTATTGAATGAAAACTTAAAACTCTAAGCGGTGTTTTTTAATTCTTAAATTTTAAAGGAGCCTTATATCTACAATGGTATGTCAGCCTCATCATACCTTAACTCTAAATACAATTCAGACAGGAGTTGTTTGTTAGTTTATGCTTGTAAACGCACCAAATACAGGAGAAATTCCTAGTATGAGAAATTCCGGGTAACGTTTTTATAAAAAAAGAAAGAATGAAGATGTTTATAGTAGTTCATCTCTCATGTTTGACGTTTCAAAGACGTGTTCCAAATTCAATTTTGACCATGCCCCTGTGCCTCGGAAAGCACGTAAAGCAGATGCTCCTGTGCTGATCTCGCCGGTTGTATCGGATTACTATCCTATCGGACTATGAGAGTGGGGGAAGAGGGGGTGCAGCTGTGTTTACGCACATATTTGAGCAGTATAATATACCTATCTTACGTACTACTGCTAGATGTCTACGGTACGGTACGAATGGCGAGTCTCCATTGAGAATGCCCACTGTGTCCGAAATCGGTCTAAAGAATAATTATTATATTAGTAAGTACCTACATATATCTTCAAGACTACAAAAATTGTATACTTGGGCACCTAGCAAATAAACCTAAGACTCAACCACGCTTTAACAGAAGCATTTCTTTTTCAAATACTTAAGGTCTAATGGAAACAATCACTCGGCTAAAGCAGGCTCGTTAAAAAAATTACGTACAAAAGTGATTTACATAATTAAAGATTAAATAATTTCATTCCATTTCACACCTTATTGTCTAACAATATAATTCAAATTACACACACACCGACCCAAATGAGTGAAATTGGGTGTGGTCACGGCGCAGCTCCTCAACGCAACATTAGTTAGGCGCATTGTGCGCGTGCGCGTTACCCAACCGTCTGTTGCGAATTATATCAACTATTGTTGACGACGAGAAATAACGTCTAGTTAAAAGTTTTGGCATATCATCGCGAGATTGCGGCAAGTATGAGGTGGGTAGCGTTGGTTAATATAATTTAAATTACTTAGAGATGATTTTTCAACAGTCAGATAACTTTTATCCAAAGAATAAATATGACAGTTCGACATATTATTTACTAGCTTTCGTCCGCGTAAATTTCGGTTACCGTGGACGCAGGCGAAGTCGTGGAAAAAGTAGCCCATGTCCTTTTCGAAAGACATGTGGCGCCATCTATTATCATAAGAACGTTATTATTGTTTTTCTCGAGAACGCTACTTTTTTCGGAATGAAAGGTATCCTATGTTTGTTTCTGTACACCTGACGACGTATATGCAAAATTTCAGTATGATCGGTTCAGTGGTTTAGGCGTCAAACAACTTTCGCATTTATAATATTAGCAGGTATTATAGAAAATATTCTATGCAAGGGCTGTCAAACCACCATATTTATCCCTCTGTTATGAGTTATCTGTCGATTGAAAAATGAGCCTTTAGTGAAATGACTGATCGATCTTGTGAAGATAGGACTGGTGATGAGGAAGACAGAGAGCTGAGTGTTGTCGCAGCTTAAGAGAGGCCTCGAGCTGTGATCTACCATGAGTTTATTGAAAATGTAAGTTGTTTTTTTTTTCAGGTTTAAATAAGATACAATATTGTAAAGAACGGCAGTGTCCAATCCCTTTAAATATAAAAGTTACGATACCTGAGCCTGTTCATTCCTGATGTTCAGCGGAACTGCACTGACTGACATTGTACTCGTAGCCAAAATCTTACTTTAATTTAAATTTGCCAACCTACCAATCACAAATCACTATCCCATAAAGAGGTCATTGTACTCATCATTATGAACAACTTGTACCTACTACTGCACCCATTGACTGAAGCAACCCTAAAAATCACGAAAAAAATCAGTTAATCCATACATTTTGTCGAGTTACGCACATAAAATGTATTGATGAGCTGATTTTTGTCGCGATTTTCGCGTTATGACAAAAACTAAGCTTATATTTATCTATTGATTAAATTAATCTAAGCTACAAAATAAATAGTACGTTACTAAATAATTACGAAGAATCAATTTATAATATCACAATCGATATTAATCGTTGTAAAAGTCATAATGATGATTGTTTCATTACAATGTAGTTACTTAGAGAGATCACCTTTGACGTTCGACATACATTGATCTGGATCACTCGGTTGCGGCATACTTACTTGTATACTAATTGTAGTTCTATGCCGGCTGTAAAAACACGCTTAAAAAGACGAAGATTTCATATTCTGGACCTTTCCCGAGAAGCTTCTAGTAACGAAGATATTAAAGGTCAAAATTCAATATTTTTATATACATACATAACATCACGCCTGTAATCCCCGAAGAGTTAGGCAGAGGTGTACCCATTAGCACATCCATATTTCGCCAGTTATTTTTAAGTCCCATGTAATAGGGGGCGAGCCTATTGCCATCAACCTGGCACAAATCTAATATATATTCATAATACTTTGCCCGACCTGAGAATAGAACCCAAGACGAAATAAGACGTATGATAAACGAAAAAAGATTTAAATGTTATAACTAAACTTTAAATCTCCCCACGACCCTTGTACTGTTACACGCACTTACCTATAAACAAAACGATTACGCAACGGGTTATTTTTATAAGCGGTTTAACGGTGTTTTAAATTGAAAAATGGTAACCTATAACCAAATAAACGGACAATTAAAAAAAAACCGTTTATAAATGTACTCCAAAACTAAAATAAATTGGTACCTACACCTGTACAACTAAAACCTACAGACTTAAAATCTCCAGCAATCTCCGGAGACCGAACCCGCACCCAGTAATCTAGTCTACCAGCGCGACCACTAGAACAACAAAGCTGTCAAATCATAATTATAAACTTCCAATTATGTAAACGAGCATACATAGAACACGTCTCCACAAAACCCGTGCTCTCACGCCAAAATCGCAACAAGCATACACAAAAATGATAATGAATTTAATCAGATTATGTTAGGGTAAAAAGTGTTAAGCCGTCTTCCCGCAAGATGGCGCGGTTGCGTCACGATGTCATAATGACGATCATTACGCGGGATCCGTGTCAACGCTGCGGAGTTTTCGTGTGTAGTCACGTGAATGTATGGGTATCGATAACAGCGGAATAACTCAAATCATTTATTTAAACTAGGTTACGCCCGCGACGTCGTCTGCGCCAATTTGATGTATCATCCCACGGGAACCGTACTTCTTCCGGGATAAAAACTAGCTAAGTGCTAAACAAAGTCAAAGTCAAAACATTTATTACAATTACTTACACCATTAAAAGGCATTTTTGAAAGTCATTTGGAAGAAAGAGAAAAATATAATAATATTGGATCTAGTTGCCTGTATGTTATTATAATGATTATTTACAGGGTTGAAACTTTAGGTCCCAACCAGTAGGTTCCTATGGAGAAGGATTTTCATGGAAACTCTATAAAAATAAAAATAAAATATCGGGGGCTTTAAAACTTACATTGTAAAGGTGAACTAGGACTTACAGTTTTAAATAAGTATTGCTTCTATTTTATGTATGTTTTTGTATAGGCCCCTGTTGTCTGAACTAAATAAAAACCAATCTTTGAATTTAAACATTAAGCATCTGCCTGTTTGGCTATAAAAGCTTTTGACATAGGTTACATTAGTATTGTAGAGGCCCTGACTGTTTGAGCCTTAAGCAAACTATTTGTTATGAGAATATTACTTTTATATTTAGAATAGAAGCAGACCGCGTGTCAACGGCTGTCAAGCCTAAGCTAAGAACTAGAATTAACAAATATAATTTATTTAAAAGTGAATACACAAAGTTTAATGATTAATAAGTGTTTCAATCAAGTAGATTGATAAATAAATCCCGGTACAAGTAAGTATCAACCCACGTCTGGGTTGTTACTTGTACCTACTTATAGCCCAGCACCGTTTCATTCAAACAGTCGACTCCTCACATCACTAGCTCCACGTTCCCACATCTGCGCGCGCACAAAATAGCAACGAACACTTTTTTGTGCACAAGAAACCGGGGCGTATTCTTTACTTATCATTTACATAGATCAGCACACGCGAATACATTCCTATAATATATACTTCTTAACATTATCATGATTTTATATTTAATTCGTTTATTTCAGTCGGAAGTCGTACTAGGAAGTGTTTAGGTACGTGAGAAGATTTTCGTGTCTGATCTATTGATACACTCATTATATTTTTTAGTGCAGGCTATACAGAGACGATGAGGCATATATAGCTTCCTAAACTTTCTAAGGATCTTAATGAAGCTACACTTAGAAGAGAAAATTATATTACGACATACAGACATTTCTGAATTATAAAATTATAATAATTCATTAATTACTGTATGACTGCCTGTTGGTCTAGTGGTCGAAAGCGCGACTGCTGTGCATGAGGTCTTGGGTTTGATTCCCTGGTCGGGCAGTGTTATTGAGTTTTGACTTCCACGTAAACGAAGTCGCGGGCAGAAGCGAGTTTTAATATAAATTTCACTTGGGTGTTTGATGAGTAATCAACCGGAGAAGACCGAACAATGTAGTATTATTGCTGGTTTGGGTTATGACCCAAAGAAGCAATTTTACTATTTCCTCACGCTCTAGGATGGGGAAGGTGACATTTTGTCAAACTGTTGCTTTTCACTCTTGAACGTTACGGCGATTTACAATCCTGATTGAATATTTTACCTGCACACTAATATTCTGCAACATTAGTAATGTAGTGTTTAGTTATAATCTGTAACTTTTATTGGTCAATAAACAAATTATTATTATTATTATTATATCATAGTCGTAAAATACGGAATTGGTAATAATAACTTATTACTAATTTAATTACGTAAATAAATAGTAAATTAAATAGTTATGCGATTCTGACATCCACAGATGAATTGCTGACATGTGTCACCCGCACCATCATAGAACGTATGGAATATAAGCTTATAGAAACGATCGCAATTTAATCTCAGACTCAATCTGTCAAAAAATCCTCTAATTTGCCTACATTTTTGACATTGATTGTCGCTGAGATGAGATTAAAATTTGGAATGTTTTTAATTAATAGAATGAGCCTTTAAAGGGCCAATTCGACTAATTAAAAACGTTGAGATCGAGACTGAGATTAGATTGCGATCGTTCCTAAAAGTTAATAAAATTGCCCCATGGAGAACACTTGTATGACTTGGGTAATGAAAGATGAATCGAATGACTCCAAAGACCCCAAGTTATAATATGGAATCCATACTAATATTATAAATGCGAAAGTGTGTCTGTCTGTTACCTCTTCACGCTTAAACCGCTGAACCGATTTAGGTGAAATATTTGTATATAGATAGTTTAAGACCCGGGGAAGGACATAGAATAGTTTTTATCCCGGAAATCACCCCCTAAGGCGGTGAAAAGGGGGGTGGAAGTTTTTATGCAATTACGATATAAACAAGTTCCACGCGGACGTAGTCGCGGGCAAAAGCTAGTCAACAATAAATAAGTAAACTTCCTATAGTTAAACAGTTACTTTGACTGGTTCTTCACAATATCCAGTTAATTCAAGGAAATGTAAAGAAGAATCGATAAACACTTCCACGCAAGTCTTGCTGTGAATACTCAATGAAGATAAATGATTACAGCTACTTTCTAGCTACCCACTGTTGTAGCATGATTGAATATCCACAAACGTGCTAGTTAGGGTCAGGTCAGAGGTCGCGTCGGTCGGCGGAGCGGAGCGAGGAAAAATGATTCTACGGTTTAAATAACCTTTGGGTGCATTTCTGACTCGTGGTGTTTAGTGTAACTGTTGAGCGGGACCTGGATTCGATTTCCATTTTAGGGAAATTGTTATTGAGTATAACGACGTATAAACTACGGGAGCGAAGCAGTAACAAAAGATGTAACTTAACACCAGGGTGAAAAAAACACATGTACGACTGGTAATTAGTGTTCGATATTTATATACATTATTGTACTCATGATAACACACAACTTACCGTAAAAAAAAGTACAAGGAATGAAAAAAAAAAAATAGTATTCAAAATATATATATTTTTTTCTTATTACATTTCTTTATTTATCATATTTTGACACATATTTTCTTATTAAAAAATTACAAGTAAAATAGTAAAAAAATATATATATATAAAAATTGTGCTCCGCCCGCAACGAGGTGGTAAAACCCAAGGTTAGGGTTATTTTTTTTATTATTATAATAGTATTTCCTGCTTTTTTATCTCTTCACCACCTTTGGTTGACTGGTAGAGAATGCCTGAGGCATTAAGTCCGCCTTTGTACTTTTTTGTTGCATAAAGTTTAAATAAATAAATATTAAAAAATAATCGAAATATGAAAAAGAAAACGTCCATCAGTGTTAATTTAACTTTCAACTTTTAACTCTTTTTTTTCGATCAAATATCAACTGTACGTACCGCGTGCACAGCTGATCCGAGCGAGGCCGGTCGATGTCCTCAATTTTTTTTAATTCATATTTTTTTTTCGTTAATTTGTCTGTTATCATGAGTACAATCATGGATAGTTTAAATATCGTACACTAATTACCCATCACCCTATACATATAGATAAAACTCATTCGATTGCTATTACGAGCAAATCAATAATGAGTTTTAAGCTATATATAATTTAAGTAGGAAATCGAAAGACTAGTCGTGATACCGTTAGCACTTAAACTAAGTCATGTCTTCTTTTAATACCTATCTAAATTGTAATGACATTTGACATATATTTGAAGTCGAACCGAATAGTTTAAGATATCGATCTCCGATACTTACATAATCTTTTGTTTTGGCAATACATTACAATGTAATAAATAAGTATTGGCACACTTTTTTAAGGCATCGTTATTATAAGTCTGTCAAATGGTATCAATCTGTCAAATGTTCGGAGATCATTAATTTTTAGGGTTCTGTACACGAAAGGTGCTAATGGAGCCCTATTATTAAGCCTCCGCTTTCCGTCCGTCCGTCTGTCAGCGGGCAGTATCTCATGAGCCGTAATAGCTAAAGAGTTGAAATTGTCACAGAATGTTTATTTCTATTGCTGCTATACTACCAAATAATAGCAACAAATAAAAGTTATAAATAAAAGGGTGTCCCTAAGATACCAGTTTTTTTTGCGTGTTTGGCTCGATATTATAATGGCAATACTGTTATATTTTCTACGATGGTACAGAACCCTTCGTGTGTGAGTCCGATTTGCGCTTGACCGGTATTTGTATGTATAGTTAGGTGGGTTGACGCCTGGGGAGTAGGTACGTCGATTATGGTATATGGCTTGAGAGGTTTGAAGTAGAATGTGTAGCATCAATGTTTACATGAAAGTAACAAAAACACAAAATGTATAAATAACTAGCTTTCACCTGCGACAGAGTTCAAAGTTGATATATCATCCCGAGAGAACCGTATTTTTTTTTCCGGATTTAAAGTAGTCTGTGCTATTCCAGACTAAAATCTATAGGAGTGCCAAATTTCATCCAGATCCCTTTAGCCGTTCTATCGTGATTGACAAAACAACAAACAAACAAAAACACAAACTTCCACAGACGCACACACAAACAAACAAACTTTCGCACAAACTTTCGTATTTATAATAGATTCACAAAATCCAGTCTAATCCAAAGCTCCTTTACAATAGAAATTAATATCAGACAGTAAGAGTATCGAGCGGCAAAAAAAAATACGACAATTCAAAAAAAATACTTGGCAAAACAATTTAAAATCCCAAACCTTCACCTTACTGGGAGGATTTTCCAAAATGGCCGTACGTAACGGATGCGTTACACAGTGATATTGTTACAGAATCTCACGTCGCATCGCTTGCGCAACGCCGCCTACCGGGTGATCTGGGGACTGATACAGGCAGGACCCGAGAGCGCAGCTAAATTAATGAGCAGTACTCTGATTTTATGGTTGGAAGAGAAATCTAGGCGACACGCGGCAATGGGTAGATTTTGTTAAGTAATATTTTAAGTGGGTAGGTACTGTAGAGACTCTGGCTGGATGAGCCATATTCGACCTATTTCCCTATTGAGATAAATACTTGTTTTAAAATCTTCTTTATCGTGTGGGCAGTAAGGTCTTACGACCCTACACACCCTGGTGTCAGAGTTTCTAAACCGCCTCAACGGCTTCTGACATGGTTTGAGTGGAACAGTAAGTCCAGACCGTGTGTGAGTCTGGATATGTACCCGGTCTCAATTTAAACATAAATAACAAAATGTGGGAGTACTAATGGGTACACCTCTGCCTAACCCTTTTGCTACAGGCGTGATGTTGTGTTACGTAAGTAACTTCAACAATATATTTGTAAAACACAATGTCTAATAACCAAAGAATTCTGTTCTTGTATGAGAAACAACTGCGCGGTTTTCTGCGTCACCATAGCAACGTTATTTCAAGGTATTTCCTTTTCCAATTACAACCACAGCGTTAGACTATTATTAAAATTCCTCAGTTTTCCTGACACTCGACCGCACGACATTTATTTCCATCTTTAAAATTTGCCACACCGCTGCGTAAGCGCCGGGATTTGTCAACGGTAATTAAATTTAATAAACGCATTTTGACATAAATTCGAATTTTAAATATCCACAAAATAGGTACCTACTAGTTTATTGAACAATTTATTACCTAAACTATAAGGTTAGATTATGGTCTATGTCGTGAAGTGTATCTCATGCAAGTAGTTCTGGGTTCTATACCGAGCAAGTACCGATGTGGCTTTCACATGCGTTTTCTAAGTTTATGTTGAAAAAATCAGCGAAGGAAAATATGGTGTCGAACACAGAACTTACAAATGAATATAAGTCTACGATGGAATGAGCTTACCCAGAAGAAGCATGTTCACACTAATTTTAAAGAGATTAGCGTTGAATTTATGTAGAAATTATTTGTAATATTCAAGGAAAATTTTACCAATTAAAACACTCAAAATCTAGCCAGCAATAGTTAATATGAGATTGCGATCAATGTCAAAAAAAGCCTCTTATTTATCTAAATTACTTTTTTTGACATATAAAGACTGAAGTTAGACTGCAATCGTACATAAAAGTTAGCAAAATTGCTCCCCTAGATTTAAACTTTTCTTTATCGTGTGGGCAGTAAAGTCTTGACACCCTAGTTTCAGAGTTTCTAAACCGCCTCAAGGGCATCTGACATGGTATCTAGATTTAATGATTTCAGATAATACACTAAGTGAATGTGAAACCAACTAAATATGGTAAGTACTCAAACTATCACTACCAAAGTATGAAAAATAAACATTTTCAAAGCTTTATTGAAAAGCCCGCCTGCAACAGTTACACTTAACCCCAAGGACAAACAAACAACGACAATTTTAATACAATTCTTTTAATAACAGTTATTTTAATAAACGTTTCGTAGCGTCTAAACCGTTGACATTGACGCAAACATACCGCAAATTAAAGGGATTTCATTAAACTTACGTTACAGTTGCGCTCAACAAAACGTTTAGTTTAATTTTTGTAGGAATGTTAATTTAGTTATTTTTGCAAGGTCGGATGCCTGCTGGGCTAGGCGGAGGCTGGATAGGAAATTAATGGTAGACAGAAAGCAAAAGAACGGCATTTAAGTGCCCAGAAAAGTAATTATTACGTTTTTTGAATGGATAAATAATAAAAATTAAAACGATTTCTCTTATGCTACAACAAGTAAATTGCTTTAGCTCAAACGCGCAGCCAGTAAAATGGAGCATAATGGTGGGTTTATAGCGCGAATGCGGTGCGAGGGTGCCTCGAGATTTTTACAGTGCCCAAAGTGTCCCTACACTTGCACTTTAGAGGACATTAACAACGCTACTGATGCCACGATAAACGTGGCCAACTGGGCTCAAATAATAAAAGAAAAAAAAGATAAGAATTATCTAAAATCATCGACTCGAAAAGAAAAAGAACATTTAAATAACATAACATACATAACATCACGCCTGTAATCCCCGAAGGTTTAGGCAGAGGTGTACCCATTAGTACACCCACATTTCGCCAGTTATGTTTTTAGTCCAATGTAATAGGGGGCGAGCCATTACACCTACCGGGGGACATTTAAATAATAAATTGATTAAATATTAAAAGAAACACAATAAAATCAATTAAAACAGTTAACTAGGCATTGAGCATGAATATACATTAATTAAATAATTACTCGTGAAGACTAAAACTCACTCCTAAGTACGTAAACTCCAATTAGCAACTCAAAAGAAGAAATGTCAATCTGTCAACCTTGACAACATCCACACCTAATTGAATACATTATGTTTAACTATACATTATCGCGTTACTCTGTCCGATGATTAGCCGAGCCAATTTCCTAACGTCGCCCACGTGACGGCGTGTCCAATCAGACAGACAGACGGACGGACATGTGTCAGCATTATTAGTTAGTAACCCTGAACTATTGAGACAGACTCATTTAGGAATAAAGGGTTTAGCAATAATTTTAAAATCATTAGACATCGGCTGTACTAGTATTATTAACCCTTAATTGGTCGCGTGGGATGTCATGCACCCCAATGCTTATTTATCTAGATTCATAACTTTTAGGAAATTGAATTTAGCGCAGTGGTCTTCTAGTTATCTTCAAAAATACTTGTGACAATTCGCGAGCGGTGCTTGGTCGCGAATGGTTGAGTTTAGAGAGCATATTTAGTTAGCTCATATTGCATTAAAAACTTCATGAAATTTCGTTTTATTTGTTTTTATTATTGAAAACTAAAATATTGCTTTTTACTCCTTACCATGTTCGCAGCTTCAATTGTATCGAATAATGTCCTGAAAAATACTAATTACTTGTATTGTAAGAGCAGAGGGTCCGTGAAAATTTTTGAAACTACTTTGAGCTTATTTTCACTGTTCTTATTTTTTGAATGACTGAATATCTGCTATTTTGAAAAACAATATTTTTCCCTTTGAACTAAGTTTTAGTCATTTCGGGTGACGATAAGACAGACAGTTGATTTTATGATCTAAGACGGTACATACAGGATTCATTATCATTAAAATGATTTCCCAAAAATGCCACACAAAACGAGAAAATATGATGCAAGGAAGAATATCCCAAAAAAATATTAAAAGTCGTCTAGCTCCTAAACCACAAAAAATCATAGAACATACATGGCGGTGGTTTGGATAACTCAAAAAGAGAGGCTTCCAAAATTTTCTTTTGGTCTTGTTATCTGGGCTACCCTGTCATGTGAATTGAAAATTTCACATTAGTACTAGCCTGAAATCAAACCCGCAACATCTCGAACCACAACAAATATTTATATCCAATTTCTATTGATAAAGAAACATTTCCACAATAAAGGAAACCCATTCCTGATATCACCGCACTGATAACACACATGGAGCCCATGACTTTAAAACGTTACGTAGTTCACCGCCACAGACAGACAGACAAACGGAGACAGCCACTCTTTATAGCGAAATACAAACAATGGCTTACTTTATGGTATTCCAACTCTATACACGCCGTGCAATCTATGGTTCTCGTTACGTGAAGAGTTTGCTCGACCCGGGAACTGAACCCGGGACCTCATAAATCAGGTGCAGTTAGTGGAGGCGTGATAACCGTTTGGTTAGTTATCTAACGGCACGAGGGTTGGTGTAATTGATTTTACGAGCGCACTTTTCAGCTTTGGCGTTTTTATGGAAAGAAGTGTAATCTATATATAATTTATTATCTGTTGTTGAACTTAGCTAATGGTCTATAAATAGGGGTAGATCATTATTGCAATATGGACAGTATGGTCAACGCAAACAGCGCAAAATGCTCTAGAGTTTTACAGCCTAGTCCAACTCAAACCATGTCAGAGGCCCTTGAGGTGGTTTAGAAACTCTGACACGGCTGGTGTGTAGGGTCATAAGACCTTACTGTACACACGATAAAGAAAGACGGCTCATAAGATACAGCCCGCTGACTGACGGTCGGACGGACGGCATCGGAGGGTTACTAAAACGATCCCGTTAGCACCCTTCTGGCACAGAACCCTAAATAGGATAACATGGAGGTTAATTCTATTTAGGGTTCCGTTGAACAAAACTATTATAGTCAATCTGGATATACAATAAAATCAATTGTTGTAAATAAATGAGCCGTTCTCCACCTAGGTATACTCTATAACAATATATCGTCATCACTTGAATGGCTCACGATTAAACCATACACTATTAATGCCTAACGCTGAGGCTTCCGTCACGTGTCCAAGGTACTGACGATTGACACGCACTGTTACAGAAAATAGACTTTGAAAAGATCGATTCATAATCAACTACCTTTTACTCGCGGCTTCGCCCGCGTTGTAAATCACTTTCCGTAAAGTAAGTTGAACTATTATCTCAAGGGAACACACTATCGGGCTTGCGGACGGCGAGTGATGGGTAGCTCGCCGTCCGATCAGGCCCGGGCTCGCCTCAAAGAGCTGTCAGCACAGGGACTGGGCCAAACGCCTGGCGGGGTTGCGGGACGTCTTAACAGGATACCGAGACCCCGAAACGTAAAGGGCAACAGAAGGAACAGGGTGGATTTTTAGTTAGTAAAAATCTGACAGTCCCTTCCGTCACACCCAGGGCGGTAGGATGAAGATTATTTTCACCTCGAAAAAAAAGGGGAACACATTATCGGAATAAAAAGTATCCTATGTGTTAATCTATGAAATGGTCTATTTTTGTGCTAATTTTCGTCTACGTTTTAAGAAATTAAGAAACACTTTGTAAAATTTGGACCACAAGCAAAGTCGCGAGCAATAACCGGTATTTTATTCTTACATCTTGGTAAAGCAAACAAATAAAGAAATAGTTCTCTTGTTCAAGCACTTTGGCCCTTCCTCGGTTACCCTTTTATCTCTGAGCCGATACATTCAACTAAGCAGTAGATTCATCATTGTTCTACGAGTCAGGAATTGAACCTACGACCTCACGATCGCCAGCCGACCCTTTGACCGCTGGACCATTGTTAGTTCTGTTCCACGCAAGAATAAAGAGAATATATCATTTTAAAAGAATGCAATTTGCATTTGACGAAGTAGTTAAATTTTCATATGTTAGCAATGTATACTGTTTTTAAATATAACGGTTTTTATACGAGTATAAATACTAGCTTTTGTCCGCGACTTCGCCCGCGTGGATTCCAAAGACGCCAAAAATCGGATGTCTTCTATCTATAAACTACCTACTTGTCATAATTATTATACGAGCAGTTTCATAAGATTTCGGATTTTTGAGATTTCCAGTTTAAAGAGTGAATGGCCTTTCGTTTTTATGCGAGTATTATAAGATCATGAACATATTCCTCAAATGGGTAGGCAGAGAGACGTTTTTTTTAAGATTATTTTAGTAATACTGGTCTTTTGTGTTAATAATTAAATATGTCGTGATTAGCAGTCTGAGTTAAAAAGAGAATATATATTAGAGTAACTGTTGTGTACGTATATACGTAACAGTTTTCACAAAAAATATTTTTTGTGTTCTCCAATATTGAACTTTGAAAGCCCAACTTCAATCTCTAAGCTCGTAACCGAACCCGCACCACATAGCTAGCTAAAAACCCAACATTTTGCAACAGTACCAGCCCACGACGTTAGTACATCTGTGTATAAAGTTTGAGTAATAAGGAGAACAATCGCGGATGCTCTGCCGCCCCTCCGAACCAGCGGCGCTTGCGCAGAACGCGCAGTCTTCGTCGACGGCCGACCGTCGCGAGCGCATCCTTACGCGTCGCTAAAGCACACACATATTCGGTATTTTTTAATTTTTATTTTATTTAAATAATTCGTTTTTGTTTTTTTTTCTGTTGTCGTATCTTTTGGACTGCTTTTAATTTGTTTTGTTTATGGTTTTTAAATAGTTTTTGTTTTTTATTTCTTTAGGGGTTTATTTGTTTTTTTTTTTTTTAAATAGGGGTAGTAATGGGTGTAAAAGTGTTAAGAAGAAAAGTTTTTACTTCGGTTTTGATTACAAGTTATAAGTTACATTCGAATTCGTGATAACATCTCATAGAACAGTTTGAGAGCGAAAGTTAAAACTTTTAAAAACAATAAAATTATACTAATTGCCAGTTATATTACATTTAACAGTAATTTTATCAATAAACTCCGACAGTCAGTAATTTTGACGTAACTTTCTTTTAAAATAGCGCAAAAAATAGTCACATATTTCTGCGAGGTTAAAGTTTTAATGAAAAATAATAAGAAATACCTCTGCACGGCATTGCATTGTACACGGAGTATCATTTTCAAAGATCTTGTACATATTCATTTGACCGACTTTTTACATAACCTTTAATCTAATATTCTCACCCGACTTGCTTTGACAATAGTTCAATGTTTAATTTTTTTCACAAAGACTAGTAACATTGCTTTGTCGAATATGTTAGACAATGTCCAAATGTTTTGATGTAAAAAAAAACGAACCTAATTATGTGTTTGCGTAAGTGTAGGACTTTTAGCCGGCGTGGGAAGGCATTGTGTTAGCTAGACTCCAGTTCTTGCACTGCACACGTTATGACTCCGTTATACAATCTAGGAACTGTGCTATAATATCTATTAGGTGTTAGTAATTAACATATCGTCATAAGAAACAACTATTCGTGATCTCGATTTAAATTGAGAATTTTTTTTTGGAGTATTTCAAATTGGCGTATCACGCTGGTTCAATTTGTCGTATGCGTATTTTACTTTTGCTAATTTTTGTTGTTGTCATTTTAGTTTCGTTACAAGTTAAAAGCAGTTCGAAAGTCCAAGTGATTCTCAAGTGACAGTGACATAATTACTATTTCAGTGATATTATTCGTAACGTGTGAACATTTCGATTCGGGTGAGTGTTTGTTTAAATAGCGTTAATTATAACTAATTAGCGTACTTCTAACTAAGAAAGGAAGTTGTCAATTGATTTCGTTGTTCTTTCTCACGACAATTGTAACTATTGTGTAATATAATTTATTATTTTATTTATTGCGAGTTAGGTGTCAACGTCCTACATACATTTATCTTAACATAGTATAAAACAAAGTCGCTTCCTGTCGTCTGTAGGCTTAGATCTTTTGAACTACGCAACGGATTTTAATGCGTTCTTCATCAATAGATAGAGTGATTCAAGA
The DNA here is from genome assembly GCA_949774945.1 of Hoplodrina ambigua. Taxonomy (NCBI): domain Eukaryota; kingdom Metazoa; phylum Arthropoda; class Insecta; order Lepidoptera; family Noctuidae; genus Hoplodrina; species Hoplodrina ambigua. The sequence goes on from OX458983.1 coordinate 12,072,467, forward strand.
GGAAGGTTTATGTATCTACATTGCACCGTCCGAAGCCGGGACGAGTTGCTAGTCAACAATAATATATCTTCACGCTTGTAACTCTTAATGAATATTCAAATAATATATTATTCAGATGAAATTGAGCAGTAGAAATTTATTGCCTAGTGCGTGTGAATGTGTATGCATAATATGTTTGTATTTATTTATTTAAACTTTATGCAACAAAAATTACAAAGCCGGATTTAATGCCTTAAGCACTCTCTACTAGTCAACCAAAGGTGGTGAAGAGATAACATGGCAGGTGCAAATGATTGTCATAGCTTATTGTCTCTTCCATCTTTCTAAATAAAGTTTGGATGGTTCATCTTATAGTTGATCAATATGGTTAAACAATGTAGCTTTTAATCTTGATTAGTTTTTCAATGCATCTTTCATACTAATACTGATACGAAACGAACTAATAGTAATACGAGTATTATAAAGTTGAAGAATACTTTTGTTCGTTGGTTTGTTTAAACACGCAAATCTCTGGAACTACCAGTCGGATTGGAAAAAATCTTTTTGTATATGATAGCCTAATTCATGAGGAAAAATATAGGCTGTATAACATTATGCTAAGACGTATGGGAGTAGAGCAGTAATCAAAGATTTAACTAAACGCGTGTCGAACTGCGGGATTAAGCTAGTTAAAAAATACAAGATTCCCGCTCCTCGTTGGTCTCGTGGTTGCAAAGCGCGACTGCTGAGCATGAGGTTTTGGGTTCGATTCCAGGGTCGGGCAAAGTGTTATTGGATTTTTCCATTAGGAATTCCTCAGTAGCAGCTACTGAGTCTGGATTTGTGCCCGGTTGATGGCAATAGGTTCGCCCCCTATTACATGGGACTTTAACATAACTGGCGAAATGTGGGTGTACTAATGGGTACACCTCTGCCTAACCCTTCGAGGATTACAGTCGTGATGTTATGTTATGTTACAAGATTTAAAAAAAAACCTTAGATAATCTTTTCATCGCGTACACTTTTCACTGCCAATTCAAATGTGGTAATAACTTAATAACATCATCATGTACGCGTACATGCGCAGGCGCACCGCCAATTAATCTAGGCCGGTAGGTGACACTCCCCAGTTTGTCGCAACGCAGACTAGATCAGCCTGTGATTATTATTGATTACTTTTTATATTAATTACTTGATCAGGTTTCACTTTTATGTGTAAGTTTGAGCTGTTTATAAGTAGATAGAGTACATAAGTGATTTGTGGTCGGCGTGGACTGCTGTGTGGTCCTGGGTGCGAATCCCAAGTCGGGCCAAAAGGTTTATTGTTTTTTTTTTCCATTATTTTCTAATGCATGTAAGCACGTTGGTCCTGCGCCTGATCAGTGTCCGGTCGTGTGGGATTAGCATCCCATCGGACTATGAGACTGAGAGAAGAGTGAGTGCTTTTTTTAGTTATCATTATATTTTTTTTTTATAAATATCGATAGAGGTCTATAAAAAGAAAAATACAGTTGAATTTCGACCATTAAGGGACCACTAGTTAAAATTATTAATAAACTGCTATACATTTCCGTAACTAAATACCAACCTAGAACTGTCCCACAGGGCAATGACCTCTTCTCATACAGAGAAGGATAACTATCCAATCTACGTAACTCACAAATTGTGTACATTTATTTATAAAACAACTAAAATGGATTGTTTACAATGTTTGACTTCAAAAATACACTTAATTACGATCAAGAGCAGTTCCTTGTGACATTACTGTTATCCTTGACGACGAGACGGCTGCGCGTGCGCACTCGATCGAGACGCTCACTGCGCATGTCCTTTTTAGCAAGAGAAGGCTTTAGGATAAAGAGACTGTTTCCTGATGATATGGTTAGTAATATTATTTGGATCAAAGTTTAAAGTATTTGTATTTTTTTTTAGTAATGGGTATTTATTTAGTAATCAAAGGATAATACGAGTATATGTACCTATATATCTAACTTTCCCTCGACTTCGTCTATATGGAAAGTCTAAGATAAACTCTTTCATAGCTGATGTTTCCTACCTCTGCCTAATTTCACTTTATAGGTCTAGGAGTCGGGCACGCCGCAATCGCGGCGGTAAGACCCCTCTTTGAGGAGTGGCTGGAGAGGCGCTACGGCGTCCTCACCTACCGCCTGACGCAGGTCCTCACCGGACACGGTAGTTTCGGGAGGTTCCTGTGTCGGATAGGGCGGGAGGAAACGCCCGGGTGTCACCACTGTGTGGATCGCCCGGAGGACACGGTGGAACATACGGTGCAGGACTGCCCCGCTTGGGCAGATCACCGCCGTGTCCTCACGGATGCGATAGGCGGCGGCGACCTCTCGCGTCCGGACCTGGTTCAGGCCATGCTCCGGGGCGAGAGGGAATGGGATGCAGTCACCTCCTTCTGCGAAGCAGTAATGCTAGCGAAGGAGGAGGCGGGCCGCGTGAGGGAGAGAACCACCTCACGCCCCAGCCGCCGCGGGAGACGCCCAGGGCGTCGGACGTCGCGAGGCGACATCCGGCCACCGTAGGCGCGGGCTTGCGGACGGTGAGTAATGGGTAGCTCGCCGTCCGATCAAGGACCAAGCCCGGGTCGACGGCGCGTTCTGTTCGCGCGCGCCTCAAAGAGCTGTCAGCACAGGGACGGGGCCCCCAACGGGGCCAACGCCTGCCGGGGTTGCGGGACGTCTTAACAGGATACCGTGGCCCCGGAACGTAAAGGGCAACAGAAGGAACAGGGTGGTTTTTTAGTCAGTAAAAGTCTGACAGTCCCTTCCGCCCCACCCAGGGCGGAAGAAGTCATTTGATGATTTTTACCACCTCAAAAAAAAAAAAAAAAAAAAAAAATAGGTCTAGGAGTCTCGAAATTTCGCTGTCATTATTCAGAGAGTGGTATTTTAAATCAGAATATTAAAAGTGTTTTAACGTGGCTCGGTATCTCATACATACAAACTTTCAAACATAAAAACTTTGAAATTAATGAACTCTTTCTAAAAAAACGTCTCACTTTTAATTATGTTTAATTAAAATAAAACAAGAAAAAGAAAAAATATTGAAAGTGTAATTTTTTTTTATTAATGATTAAATTATTAAAATCGTAAAGTTTTACGACGCTACAAAAAAAAACGAGAGTTTCCACTGCATCATAGATTTACATACTTACGTTAGCTTTAAATGATACATTATAATCTTATTAAAAGCGAAATTATTCCAATTAAAAATAATAAAAAAAATAATTGGTACATCAAAGACACAAGAAAAGTGCGCGTGCGCGTTGAAGTCTTTTATATGGCGTAAACCAGATTTTCATTTTTTTGATCTTGTTTAAAAAAAAGTACTACATAACAATTGATGTATAAGTAAAAAAACATATTACATAATCAACAAACCGGTATAAAGCGGATATTAATCAATATTAAATTAATAACTATGCACAGTTATTACACTTTAAAGTAATTAAGCATTTGGTAATATTCATTACTAGTATCCGGCCGCGATTTTGTCCACATTAAAGGTCCATCCTTGGGAACCATATTTTTTTCTGTGAACTGCGTGGAACCGGGATTTTCCATCAGGAATTTCTCAGTACCAGCCTTGGAGTCTGCATTTGTGCCCGGTTGATGGCAATAGGCTCGCCACCTATTACATGGGACTTAAACATAACTAGCGAAATGTAGGTACTAATGGGTACACTTTTGCCCAACCCTTCGAGGTTTACAGGCGTGATGTTATGTGTGTGTGAATATAATGCTGCTCAATCAGCATTGACCGCTATAGAAAATACAAGTACTACGTTATCTGTATAGAAAAAAATTAATGGATCCTTTTTTTTACGTTTGTGGATAAATGTATTGCTAAGCGCAAAACTTGGGAACAGCTGGACCGATTTGGCTGATTCTTTTTTTGTTTGTAATTTCTCGAAAAAGGTTCTTATGAAAGTTTTTTAAAAATTTGCACCAGGGCGAAGCCGGGGCGGTATGCTAGTAACTAATAAATAAAATAAAAACTTAATCTTATTGTCTTCACGTTCATTTCGACACGTGTAGCTCAAAGTTCACTAAAGGTTTGAACCTGTGACCTTTCGCTCGCATGTCCACACCCTAGCGTGAGCTATTAGACACTGTCATATTATGTACCTATAGTTACATATGTAGGTACTTTATGGTAATTAGTATTCATGCCTTTAATGGAATAAGTATTTTTTGTTGTACGTGTTTGAAACAATGATTGATTTTATCTTTACCCCAACACTAGCAGTTTCCCCGCGACTCCGTACGCGTGATTTTTCTTACGGATCGCAAATTTTCTGATAATACAATACAGGGTAATTGAAAATATATACCCGAAACCTTAAAAGGGTTCATTGTACTCATCCTTATGAACAACTTTTACTGTGGGACCAACCACGAAATCATGAAAAAAAAATCAGCTGTTCCCTACAAAAATGCTGTCGTAATGTATGGATCAGCTATTTTTTTTTTCATAATTTTAGGGTTAGTCCCAAAGCAAAGGTTGTTCATAATGATGAGTACAATTACCCCTTTTAAGGTTTCGGGTATATTTTCAATTACCCTGTATTGTATTATCAGAAAATTTGCGATCCGTAAGAAAAATCACGCGTACGGAGTCGCGGGGAAACTGCTAGTGTTGGGGTAAAGATAAAATCAATCATTTCCTTTATTACCCTGTTTAGCCTATGTGATATAACAGGCTATCAGTGATACCGTAGCTACCAATTTGCGAAAGAATTTTCTTCATCAGTTCAGTGGATCCAGATATTATTCCCAACTACCTCACAAACTTTACCCCTTTATAATATTTGCAAGCGTAGTCGATCAGTGGCGAAATATGGGCGTACTAACGTACGCCCTCTTTACACATATAATATGTACCTCTGCCTAACCCTTCGGAGATTACAGGCGTGATGTTAAGTGTTACGTGAAGCAATTCCTAGTGAGCTAACGATTCAGAAAAAAATGCTACTGTGAAAAATGTGTTCAGAAGCAAGATCGACTCTGCACAATATTTACTGGATATACAAATTAAACTATCAAAATCTAAAGAAACACTAATGAACATACAACTTCTCATCTAACCAACCAATAACGGCAGTAAAGCCGCCACCTACATTCCATACATCACACCAATCTCTTCCATACATCATCGACACGACCATCAATAACATCACATACAAACCTCGCACAAAGGCTGATCGTAATGATGGCTGCCATTCAACTCATACAATGCGCATGTATGGCTACAATATGGCGACTGGCAATTTCCCTAAAGGTCGCTACTGTAAGCGCTAAATAAACATAATTATTGCAAAACATCATGAGATTTGTGAGGGCCAAGATGGGAGAGACCAGCGAGTTGGCTCATTTGGAAAGTCATGTCATCAATACCTATTGTTGAAAGAAAATACATGACATAACATCACGCCTGTAATCTCCGAAGGGTTAGGCAGAGGTGTACACATTAGTACACCCACATTTCGCCAGTTATGTTTAAGTCCCATGTAATAGGGGGCAAGCCTATTGCGGTAAAGAAAATACATACAAAATACAAGTATCAATTTGAATTGACCTGCTATTATGAGTTTAATTATTAATTTATGTACACACAACACGGATTTTTTTTTTAAAGATACTGATTATTTATAACATTGCAGTTAGTTTACGTAAAATAACTTTTTTTTTTTAAGAGAACTCTGACATATATAATTATAGGTAGTTTTTTTCAGTTTTGGCAATGTGTTTATTAGGTATTTGTTTTTTTTTTGGCTATACATTTACAAGTTAAAATAATTACTCCGCTAAGAGAACAACTGGGCATACCAGGCTTCGTACAAAGCCAAACTTAACTCTTCAATCGCCTCCGCTTCAGCTTATGCCTCGGCCTTTATAATAATATGCACCATCAAAACATATCGCAACGCACCTCAGTTCCCACAGCACATTACGTTCGACACATTACCCCCCGTGTCGCTTAGAGGTTAAACCGAGGATTAGGAACAGATATTAGAATCTGAAGTCCAAGATCCAGAAGTCGCCTGATCTACGTCATTTTTGTATAGTTGTATTTTTGAAAATGGTCGAAACAATAAAGCGTCTGGCAGAAGTTATGGCTCTTGGAAAGTGTCTGACGAATAATATATGTAAGTTTTTAGAATCATAATAAAAACAAGCCATCACACATGAACGAAAGTATCTTGGTAAGATATACTTTTGAAATGATACCTGAAAAAGGGTCCAGTATTGTATCTTATAAAAGCGCTTATATTCTGTATTACATATACTCCTTCATTATCTATCTAAAAATTGATTTCTACATACAAACTTTGGACCCTCATATCATCCCCTTAGGGGCTGAGTATAGATAAATCCTTTTTTAGCAGACGTCTACCTACTAACTATAAACTACTTCCCTGCCAAATTTCATCTTTATACATCAAGTAGTTTTCGAAATTTCGTCATCAGTGGAGAGTGACCTTTCGCTTATATATATTTAGAACAAGAAGATTTAGAAGATACAATATGACCTCCCAGTCTCTAGAATAGATATCAAAACTTACTAAAAAGCTTCTAAGACTATGTAATAACTGTACCGACAAAAAGAACCAAATAAATAAAACGGCTTAAGAACACCGGAACAAAATTTAAAATGTGTTTTTTATTCATTACAAGCTCAAATATAATGATTATGTAATGAGAATACATTATGTGTTGATTCACTTGTATTAATGTACAGACAAACAGTTTGTTAATGTACTTAATAGATTTTATAATTGTCTTTTTATTTGTTTTAGAAAATACTTTGTCTGTTAGTTCATATAAAGTTTTTTATTAATATGTTTTAATTTAGGGGTTTTTATCTGTAATATCTATTTAATCTAAATAAATCTAAAGGTCTTTTAAAACAATTCCAATTGTAGTCTAAACTTTAAACTTGTTACTTACGAAAAAATAGGAAAAGTTTCAAAAGAACCTAAAACGTAACATACACAATTATCAGCACGCATGCGCGGCGGGTCATAGTTCACTGTTGCAGCCACGTTGCGCAACTGTGGCGCCACTGGTTGTTACCAGTTATTTAAAATCGATTAGTGTTAAATTAGATTTGAACAAGTAATTCTATTTGAAGATTTGAAGCTTGTGTCATGGTAGCTGTAATCATTAAATTGTTAATTGAATTTGAACAACTTGAAGAATAAAGAAGCACTCATCAAATTTTCTACCATTTTAGAATTTTTTTGGACTGCCTCGTTGGTCTATTGGTTGCAAAGCACGACTGCTGAGCATGAGGTCTTGGGTTCGATTCCCAGGTTGAGCAGTGTAATTGGGATTTTCCATCTGTTTTTTTTTTGTAGCAGCCTCGGAATCTAGATTTGTGCCCGGTTATAAATATATTGAAATAAGGACAGTAATATGATGAGACTATTAACATACATATTATCACATATGTATTTTTTATGATATGGTTGAGTCCTAATATTATAGTGAATACAGTAGCAAAAATATAGCAAAATATTATTGACTCCAAAAAACTGAAAGTTTAAAGAAATTAAATAGTTTAGTTATTTATTAGACTTTAAATACCCTACACTGCCTCGTTGGTCTAGTGGTCGTAAGCGCGACTGCTGTGCATGAGGTCTTGGGTTCAATTCCCAGGTCGGGCAAAGTGTTATTGGGTTTTTCCATCAGGAATTTCTCAGTAGCAGCTTCGGAGTCTGGATTTGTGCCCGGTTGATGGCAATAGGCTCGCCCCCTATTACATGGGACTAAAAACATAACTGGCGAAATGTGGGTGTATTAATGGGTACACCTCTGCCTAACCCTTCGGGGATTACAGGCGTGATGTTATGTTATGTTAAATACCCTACATAGCCAAAAATGCAAATTTTTCATAAACATCTTACTTTCAACAATTGTAAATACAAGCAAAAACATATAATTTCACACGGAATTACCCAAATAATTTAATATGTAATGCATTCAACTGATATATAGCTGTAATAGCATACATTATGTAATATGCATCTTGTGTATTATTCAAATAAATAGCGAGACGTTCACGTGAATGTGAAAGCATTCTGTGATGAAGTGAATTCTTGCCTCTCTAGTAATTATACCGACATATTACTTCAATTTAAAAAGTTAATATCTTTAACCAGCTTTTGACATTTAGCCAGAGTTAGTTATAAACTAATAATATAACCTCACGCCTGTAATCCTCGAAGGGTTAGGCAGAGGTGTACTCATTAGTACCTACATCCACATTTCGTTACGTTTAGGTCCCATGTAATAGGGGGCGAGCCCATTGCCACCAACCAGGCATAATCCAGACTCCGAAGCTGCTACTAAGAAATTCCAAAATGGAAAAACCCAATAACACTTTGCCCTATTTGCGAATACTAGACTAACGAGGCAGTATCTAATAATATCTAGAATACAATGCCTCGTTGGTTTAGTGGTCGCAAAACGCAACTGTTGAGCATGAGGTCTTGGGTTCGATACCTAGATCGACCGTTGTTTGGTTTTCCATTAGGAATTTGTCAATAGCAGCCTCGGAGTCTGGATTTGTTCTCGCTTATTGGTAATAGGCTCGCCTTCTATTACATGGGTATTAATCATAACTGGCAAGCAAGCGAGATGATCAATGTTCCAGCCTTCTCTATATGAGAAGAGGCCTTCGCCCCGCAGTGGAAAAATAATAGGCTTAAATAAATGTAATTAAATCTTAAATAAATGCAACTTTCTAATATCTTCAATAAAAGGTGTTTCATTAAATTGTACCAATTGGCAATCATTAATCATTGTAAGTGAGTGGTTTTGGATGCAATTTGCATTTAGCGAAAGGACATTTATTCATACAGTCAGATAAATAGAATGTCGACTAAACATATTAGTATTTCTATCGAATAAGGGTCAGTGCTGACCGCTTTTTATTAAATGTTAAATGGCCCGCTCGTTTGCGCATACGCATTTAATATTTAAGCGGTACCTTCAGCAGCTTAGCGACCTCTTGCGTCTTTAAATAACACTTCTTTACGATTATAATCAGTCAGTTTTAATTTTATAAAAGTTTACGTTACAGGGTACAAGCAGATCCAATTCGACTAAGTTTTAAGGATCGATCTCAATTTAATCTGTCTCAATATATTAAAAATGCCTCTAAATTAGATATATTTTCCTATTTTCAAAATATTTTTGATAAACAACTCCATCTACTCAATCCACCCAGTCTTTCTCATTTTTAAGTAAAGTAAAAGTAATTTATTTTATTATTTATGTCTTTATGACAACCGACTGGCTGCACCTTTTTGTTTGATGTCGTAAAAGTCATCAAATGACTCCTTCCGCCCTGAGTGGGGCGGAAGGGACTGTCAGACTTTTACTGACTAAAAATCACCTTGCATCTAGTTATAATTCTATTTGCGAATGTACCAATAAATAATAATTTACATACTACATAACATCACGCCTGTAATCTCGAAGGATTAGGCAGAGGTGTCCCTATTAGTACAGCCACATTTTGCCAGTTATTTTTAAGTCCCATGTAATACGGGCGAGCCTATTGCCATCAACCGGGCACGAATCGAGACTCTGAGGCTGCTACTGAGAAATTTCTGATAGAAAAACCCAATATCACTTTGCCCGACCTGGGAATTGAACCCAAGACCTCATGCACAGCAGTCGCGCTTACGACCACTAGACCAACGAGGCAGTGTAGGGTATTTAAAGTCTAATAAATAACTAAACTATTTAATTTCTTTAAACTTTCAGTTTTTTGGAGTCAATAATATTTTGCTATATTTTTGCTACTGTATTCACTATAATATTAGGACTCAACCATATCATAAAAAATACATATGTGATAATATGTATGTTAATAGTCTCATCATATTACTGTCCTTATTTCAATATATTTATAACCGGGCACAAATCTAGATTCCGAGGCTGCTACAAAAAAAAAACAGATGGAAAATCCCAATTACACTGCTCAACCTGGGAATCGAACCCAAGACCTCATGCTCAGCAGTCGCGTCCTGCGGCCATTAGACCAACGAGGCAGCGAATATATCTTTAGCCAATAAAAATCATCTTGAAGAACCTACGTAATGAGGTTTTTGTGGATAATATTAAAAGAGTATACAATATACTGCCGACTGCTGAGCATGAGATCTTGGGTTCGATTCCCAAGTCGGGCCAAGTGTAATTGGGTTTTTCCATCAGGAATTTCTCAGTAGCTGCCTCGGAGTCTGGATTTGTGCCCGGTTGATGGCAATAGGCTCGCCCCCTGTAACATGGGACTATAAAAAACATAACTGGCAAAATGTGGGTGTACTAATGGATACACCTCTGCTTAACCCTTCGGGGATTACAGGCGTGATGTGATGTTATGTTATGTTATACAATCTAATTTACTCCACCTACTCATCCTCACTTGCCTATCATCCATTCATCAACATAACGACAATGCAATCGATATACCTAGCAATTACTCTAATTACCTACAAAAAAATCTAACACTGTAACCTCACACAAAAGCCAACCTTGCTCCTTAATCTTAAAGTTCATTTAGGCTTAACTTGCCTATCGTAATCTTCCTTGACCTTTGACAATTGGCAACACAGTCTTGTGAATCTGTTTCTTTTCATAAACTAGCTTTGTCAGCACCATTATAGCTAAGTCAGGCATTTTGTAATATGCCTGTAATTGTATGATGCTTGCTGCATGAGAGTTTTAAGAAAGAATGCCAAATTAATGTTGATGTAGGTATGTGTGAACCAAGATGGCGGCGAACGAGCATGAGTGCTCATGAGTGAGTGTGGGCTTTTAATTTAATTTAACTTATAATTTAAATGCAAAAATAACTTTGTTTGTTTGCTACGTTATCACAGCTAAATTACTGAACCGATTCTGATAACATTTGGTACAGATTGAGCTTGAACACCAAGGAAGGAGATAGGCTACTTATCTTTTTGCGACTTCGTCTGTGTCCGCGATAACAGACATTTACACGTACGAAGGCGCGGGCAATAAGTTAGCAATATAATAGAGAGGGACCACAAAGAAGCTACTTTAAATAGTTTTCTTTTTAATTTTCATAATTGTGAAATAATGTCAAAAATAATCCACATTTGCAATTAATATGATAAATACGAAAGTAACTGTCTGTCTGTTTGTTACGTCATCACGACAAAACCACTGAACTGATCGTAATGACACATTACAAAGAGGTAACTGGAGATTTGGGTAATGACATAGACTACTTTTTAAACTGTTGGAAACGTCGCCTCCGTCTGCGGTAACCGAGATACGCGCGGTCGAATTCGGGAGCAAAAACTATTATTAAACGGCAGTAAAACATCTCAAATCTTAGGATAAATTACAGAATGTTCTACGAATAACAAATACTCAAGTACACTCAATAAAAGAGATACTTTCCAGGTTCGTTAGATGTAGTTGAAGTTTTTTTAGAAACCGATGGATGTCTTCGATTGTTACTTAATTTAATTACTGAACTGTTTAATAATTAATATTTTTTTTTTGTTACCCAGTTATGTCCCACTCCTAGGCAACTCCTCCCTCCACTCCTTCCATCCTTCCCGTTTCAGTGCCGCATCCCTCCAGTTTTGGAGAAATCCATCCAGTTCGTCCCGCCATCTCCTTCGTGGCCTGCCGCGGCCCCGACTCACTGGTTCAGGGCACCAGTTCTGTGCTATTTGGGCCCACCGTTTGTCCGACATGCGGCAGACATGTCCTGCCCAGTCCCATTTAAGTTGAGCAACCTTTTGAGCCACGTCAGTTTTTAAATTATACATTTTTTTTGCAATTAGTTTTGCAAACATCTGTGAGTTTCTAAGATAACTTCAACTATATCTGTCGATCCATACCTATCTCTTCAGTTGACTGTACATTAGACACATGTCTGTCCTGTGTCCGTATGTCTATTCTGTGTCTGTGTGTATGTTCTAACTATCTGACGGTTAGGCGCTTTGCACACAGAGCAACTATTGCAGCAAAAGGTAACTGGCAACTAGCTGGCAACTAGCTGTTTATATATATTTTTAAAGAGTTGATAGTTGCCTCAACTTAGTTGCTCCTTGTGTAAAGCGCCTTAGTCTGTCCTGTGTCTGTTAATATCTGTATCACTCCTTTTTACGTACAATCGTCGAAACACACCAAAAAATAAACAGCCGTACGAACTATAGCTTTCATGTTAAGTAAGGTCAGGGAAGCAGGTACATATGTACAGATCTGTTCCACCGTCACGGCTCACAAGGTTAGTAGAATGTGCACCGCGTGGCCACTACGACTCACTTCTTCGCTGTGTTGTAAATAAATCCACTTATTGTATGCATAAATTATCTTATGTATTTCGGTGGGAATAGCCCAGTTGTTAAGATGATCTCATGTATGAGGTTGTAGGTTCGATACCGGGCAAGTACCAATGTGACTTTTTCAATTCATAGGAACTTGCTTAGTTTATCTTGGACATCATTGAAGAAAAATATCGTGAGGAAACCTGTACCTAAAACTTGTTGCCTAAAATCACCAATCCGCCTTGAGCAAACGTGGTGATCAATGCTTGTGCCTTCTCTATATAAGAAGAGGCGTTTGCCTTGCAGTGGGACAGTAATAGACTGATAAGATAATATCACGCCTGTAATCCCCGAAGGGTTAGGCAGAGGTGTCTACACCTGGTATGGTATTTATTATTATTTATATTATACTTAATAACTTGTCGGTACGAGTATAGCTTATACCTTTATAAGAAGATTAGGTAGTTAACAATTTAAGTTACAATGTTCAGTGTCTGGAATGAATAACAAACTTTTTTTATATTTAATTAAATCTTTACTAATATAATAAAGCCGAAGAATTTTTAGTACGTTTATTGAAACGCACTAATTTCTGAAACCAGTCGGATTGTAAAAAAAGAGTAGTAAACCAACAGTACTACCGTATTTCCCTCAGTATACCTTCACCAAAATATGTCTGTTCACCGCGCATGCGCATGGGTGATAGGCCCTCCACTACCTCTCCAGTTCACAAGGTTGCTCTAGAACGTACGGCTTACGTAACGGACGCAATCGAGAGCGGCGTGACACTCGCGGAAACATTACAAGATGAACTTTATATATTAAAAGATTTTACTAGCGACGCTTAGATAATAATGGTTGTTGGTAATTACTGTAGTAGCTTAGATAATAATGGTAGTTGTAGGTATTGGACATTTAGGACCCATTAATTTAATAATAATTGCAATCCGTGGTGCTTGGCAATCTGGGCTTCTCTCAGTTGCAAACATCCCTTTGTGCCTATTAGCTTAGTTCTGTTCTGTCTCCTGCTTGTTTGGAGGGAAGTGGAAATTATATTTTTTTCTTACTCCTCCGCTATTCTTTTCTGATTAATTTCGTTGCGGGACCCAAGACAGTTAATCGTTTCTCTGGGACTCGTCGAGCTTCATTGCCTCGACGCTTGTCTGATGGTCTCCACCAGAAAAGCGCCGCTCTGGTGTTGATTCAGGCTTTCAGGAGTTGCAGTGGTTGGGAAGAGAGAGTATGTCCCATAAAAAAAGGACGTTTAGAGTTGTTTATTGAATGGCATTGATCAATTTTAGATTACGAATTCTATAAGAAGTCTGGTAGAAGACTGGGAGCCGACCCCAACATAATTGGGAAAAGGATTTGATTTGATTCTTTAAGTAGTTTAAGTGCCAACGTGAAGAAACTTCTATACCTCGTGAAAGTCTTTTGTTTTTTTTTTTTATTAAGTTGACGTCTGATATTTTGTATAGACAAAAACCTTATAAAATTCATATTTTGGTATGGTTACTTGGGTGGATTTTTAACAGGTTAAATCGTTTCTAAGGTGATAAAGTTTGATGAATTTCGGCCATACAATGTCGGTATTTTGTGCGCGGGCACTTATTTATAAGCTTCTATACCTATCTACGCAACATTCTAGAGATTAACAGTTTGTAATTATTCAAATCCCGAGAGGCAACTCTCGTATTTTTAACTGTCGCTGAGATAAGATTACGTCTTGATTTTGAACGTTTCTAATCAATCAATCTATGTCATCTCAGAGACGATAAATGTCAAAAACTTGTCAAATGTAGTTAAATTGGAGCTTTCCCTAAAACAACCCTTATTGTTAAGCTATCCCAAAAACTAAAACAAACAAACAAAACAAGTTCATATTTATCAAATAATCTAATCTAAATCATCGACACTCTATCTTACTGCACACAACTACAGTTATTAATACCCATCGCACATTATTATAGCACACGGTACTTACACTACATAACGCGATCACGCTCGGCTGCGCGGGCGCCGATCGGTAAAAGTCATGGTCAGCGCGTAGTCAATAACACGTGGAAAGGAGATCGATTTGGCACAAACTTTTGTGTGTTTGCCAGGTCGGGAAAAGTGTTATTGGGTTTTTCCATCAGGAGTTTCTCAGTAGCAGCCTCAGAGTTTAATTTGTGCCCGGTTGATGGCAATAGGCTCGCCCCTATTATATAGGAATGAGACATAAAAAAACATAACCGTCGAAATGTGGTTACACCTCTGCTTGACCCAACGGGGATTACAGACGTGATGTTATGTTATAATATAAAAATGAAAAGCTAAATATGTTGCTAAGTATATAGCTTAAGAAAAGCTCGACCGATTTGGCTTGTTGTAATCGCAATTCCTAATAGACAAAGTCTACATGATTTGTTTTGGAAAATCCACCAGAAAAGTCGAAAATTAACAAAATGTTGGTTAGCTCGTACCGAATAAACGCATGTGACCAGGAGAGTTATAAATATGAATGTGGATGGATGGAGACCAAAAAAAAAGATGGATGGATTGTGTGAAGAAGGATATGAAAGAAAGGGGAGCCAGTGATTGCATGACGGCTGACAGGATAGAATGGAAGAGGAAAACGTGTTGCGCCGACCACAAGTAACATGGGACAAGGGCAGGAAGATGATGATGAGCCAGTACTAACCGAATAAAAACGTATAGAAGCTCAGTTTACATAAAACATAAATGACTTGCGACAAACAATTACCTAACCACATACAAAACCCGCAGTTAACAGCTTGTTACATCTTCTAAGCTCATCATTTTAATACCGCATGCGTTGTCAACAAAATGCCCATGGCTCATTACGTCCCATTACCATCAACATTGGCCAACAACAATTACACAGGTGTTGGTGGATCAACATGTTGGATAAACTGTTGGTATTTAAGGTAATAATTGCCTTCTTTGCCTAGCTGTTCAATTGCTAAGACCTGGGTTAGGTGCCCAGGTCAGGTGGTAAATCCTTTCTAAAAATAATAGGCAATAATACCAGTCTATTACTGTCATATTGCAGGCACGGGCCTCTTTTCATACAAAGGAGACACGTGTATTGATCACTCACTAGGTTTGTTCAAGGCGGATCGGTGATTTAAAAATTATCTAAATATATAAAAGCGTAAGGTTACTTACACATCACGAAATATCGAAAACCGCTTGACGTATAAAGATGAAATTCGGCAGGGGTGTAATTTATAATTTTTAGTAAACGTCCGCTAAGGAAGAATTTTTCAATACTGGGGAATTCAATAACTGGATGAAACGGGTGTCCAAAATTTGTATGGGGAAATTAACTTTATCGCGAGCAGAATCAAGTCTTAAAGATTTATTATAGGTCCAGGTTTTTTACAATGTTTTTCCTTTACCAATGTCAGTGATGTCCAAGATAAACTTAGAAAGTACAAACATTATGATTTAAAACGGCATATCGGTTCTTGCCCAATTTCGAACACGCAACCTCATGTACAAGAAGTGGGCGCCCCAACCAATAAGCCATCACGACAGTCTTACAATAAACATTTCTTTTTTACAAGGATCAAGCGTGATAATCAATGCTCATGTCTTCTCTGTATAAGAAGGGGCCATTTGCCCAGCTGTGGAACAATAATAAGCTGGTATTATATTCTAAGTGTACTAAAAATAAGCTCTATGTTATGTATGTATTAAATTAATGTTCTAGGTAAAAGCCCCATTAGCAAATACTTTAAGTACTAAAGTAATATTACTTTGTTTATGTTGAGTTGAGGAACTTAAGAGGTACCTAAAAGCATGTTGTTATGTAGATTGCGTTACCTAAGACTTACTGTGTTGGGTTATTGCGAAATATGCTAGACTTTACGACAAAGTTTTCTTTACATTCATTAAGATTGAAGAACCGAAACACTAATTAGTTTTCTGGAATTTAGAGATAAGCTGAAAGTCTAAGTCAAAGTCAAAAAATTACATACATAAAGTCACGCCTATTTCCCATGGGGGTAGGCAGAAACCACAGAACGCCACCTGCTACGATCCTTACGCCTCATCTACGTCCATACATCTCGTCATACAAGCACGCCGGTTTCGAGTACTGAAAATTAAAAGACTAAAACTTTTATTTTAAACTAGCGGCCCGCCCTGGCTTCACACGGGTGCAATGTATCTACATAAACCTTCCTCTTGAATCAGTCTACCTACAGATTTAAACCGCAATAAAATCCGTTGAGAAGTTTCAAAGATCTAAGAGTACACACGGCGAAAAGCGAAAGATAAAATATTCTCGATGATTCTAATCCAATCTTTTGTGAGTCGCTAGTACGTGCTAACGTCATTCTAAAGCCATAAACAACAGAGTGTGAGCTCCTTACATAAACGTCATGGGTCATAACTCCACAATACGACCGCACGACCCATCCTTCAGTGATCACATGAATATTTTCGTGCATAAACTTGCACAATACTTATTTAATAGCTAGCTATCAAACTGTAATGCGGGGAAAGCATCGCATGCGCACCCGAGTTGGTATGCGCCTGCACAGATGAAAGTACGGATTACACTCGCAATAATTCATTATGAACGAATTGTGACGGTTTATTGTTGCAATTTTGTGTTATTTTCAGTTGTAATGGTTTTAATTTCAGGTTTTAGTTTGTTATTTAATTAGATTTTGTTTTTAATTTCGTTGGATTATAACGCGTGGAAGGGATATAGTAACGGAAACTTTTAAAGTGGACATTTAGTACATGATTCTAGAACTACCTCGTTGGACTAGTGATCGCAAAATGCGACTGCTGAGCATGAGATCTTAGGTTTGATTCCCAGGTCAGACAAAGTATTATTAGATTTTTCCATCAGGAATTTCTCAGTAGCAGCCTCGGAATCTGAATTTGAACCCGGTTGATGGCAATAGACTCGCCCCCTATAACATGGAGCTTAAACATAACTGGTGAAATGTGGGTGTACTTAGGGGAACACCTCCGCCTAACCCTTCGGGGATTACAGGCGTGATGTTATGTTAATATATTTAAAATAAAACTGATTGCGTGATTTTATGTTATGTTTGGATTAAAAACGTTACAGCCTAGCTGCCGTGGTATGCAACCTTCACAGTACCTAGTTCTGAACAAAAACGGTGACAAGTCAGGATTGCGTGCAGACTCAGCTTAAAGATACGAGCATACATTTCAATGGACAATACCTTCTGTGGAAGATAATATTTATTACCGTGTAGATTTGAAGATTAAGAGAAAAACATTGCCTTCTCTGTTGCAACTTGGTGGAAATCCTTCAGATTATGTTATTATAATAAAAAAAATTCGTAATGTAGAATCATGCATGGTGAGGGATTCAATATACTACTTACAATATAGTTCAGTACAATGTATATAAATCTATCTATTCATATATATAGATTGTAGGTACTGGATTGGAAAAAAATGTTTTTGTTAGGGAGTTTAATTAAAATCGATTCCTTAATTACGAAAAACAAGCACTTGAAAGCGTGTATAAAATGCAGTAGTAGCAAATCACACGCGAAGGGAGTCGCGGGCAGCCACTAGTTGCACATGAAATACGTATTCCATTTCCCAATGTTCAGGTCACAAACTCGCGATGCATTCTCTAAAATACGTCCCCTCAAACAATAGCTGTTTACCCAAATGGATGCGGTTTGCGCGAGCGCACATAAACTTATATTTATTTGCCTTTGTGACTCCTATGGGACATTGTTATGGTTGTGCTGACAATTGTTGTTTGTTTTATGGTGTTACTAGCTTTTGTCCGCAACTTCGACTGGTAGTTCGAGAGATTAGCGCGGTTAAACAAACAAAAGCTTTCGCCTAAATGTCCTTTCTTAGGGTTCAAACTAAGCTCGTATCAAATTTTATCAAAATCGGTTCAGTAGTTTAACTTCCAGACCTCTGGCTGCAGCTGCAAACCCCTAACGGGAAAACCCAAATTGATACACTTTTTCTCCATCGGGGAATCGAACCCAAGAACTCACGCTCAGTAGCTGCGCTTGCGACCACGAGACCAACGGGGCAGTTAAAACCACTATATCACAACAATAACATAATCATCTTCATCATTATCTCAACAAATATGCATTCGATAATGTATTCACTTAGCATCATAACAGGCTGTCACTGCGCACGAGATCAAATTACTTCATCTCACATGTAACTAGACGCATCTTGGTTTCTACTGCGCCCGAGCGTGTCGGTATCTTAGGCCTGGCACACACGAAACGATTAAACGGCGCGATTATCTATAGTAATATTAAAAAGAGGTAAACATTGTGAGTTATTTTGAAAATTCAATAGTGCTATATTTTATTGTCAAAAAATTAGGGATCCTTAGTAATTGGTAATTGTTGGATTTTTGATGGCTTATTGGTGTGGTCCTTCAGAAAGGTCAGGTGCGGAGTTCTCGTAACCGGCGTGCTTGTATGACGAGATGTATGAACGTAGATGAGGCGAAAGGAGTATGTAAGGATCGTAGCAGGTGGCGTTCTATAGTTTCTGCCTACCCCCATGGGAAAAAGGCGTGAGTTTATGTATGTATGTAGGGATCCGTAAGAAAAATCACGCGGGGAGAGTGGTAGCTTTTTTTATATAGACATACGAGTAAAATTAAGCTTACTTTGTTTTTATTTCGATCAAAACTTATAAATTACTATATAATAATTAACCTAATCACAAAACTTATAAATAACTAATTTTTGCCTGCGAAAAATTAAATGTCAGACTTTTTTGGGTCGACTCTTCACATGATCAAAGGACTGGCCTTTTCTTGTGCCAAAGAAAGAATTGCCATACAACGTGGCAATACAGCCAGCCTTTTAGGCATTTGACCTATTGACAGCGATGCGGATGAATTTTTTAATGACCTATGAGCTTCCTCCGTTCTTTTTATAAATTGTACATTTGCATACAATTTCTCAATAGTTTAGTTAATTACGTCAAATTAATCAATTAATATGCCAAGTGTCTCACTCTCTATACAGTAATAATGGTTTAATTTATATAATAATATATACAAAAGTTATGCTTAGAATAGTAAAATTAATGAGCGTTAAATAGCCGAGATCATTGCAATGACTCCAGAAATGGGAGAAAATAAGACGTTTGTTGGTTCGTTTTGGCCGTTAATTAACAGAAATTGCACTTTACTTATAACACTGTATCTGTGTTAAATAAATAAATATTAAAAAAAAAATATTTGCGTTTTAAATTCCGCCTTTCTCAAACTTTGTTGCTTTCTTTCTTGTAAATTGTAGCTGGGAACTCAAACTTTAAAAAAAATGCCATTCTTTATGCTTTTAGTCAAAGATTTTATGTTTCGTATACCTATACCATACTAATTTGCATCCTTCTCATCTTTATTTATCGACCATTATTCTGGGTGAATGTTAATTTACCAAATACCTAAAAGGGGTCATTGTACTTAACTACTTTTACTAAGACTTAAAAAAAAACCGAAATCATAAAAAACTAAATCGGCTGAGCTATAAAAATGTTTTATAATACAATCATAATATACGAAATAGCAGATTTTTTCACGACTGCCTTGTTGGTCTATTCCGATTGCAAAGTGCGACTCCTAAGCATGAAATCTTAGAGCCTCAGGTCGGGCAAGGTGTTATTGGGCTTCTCCATCAGGATTTTCTCAGTAGCAGCCTCGGAGTCTGGATTTATGTCCGGTTGATGGCAATGGGCTCGCCATGGCAATAGGCTGGCGATGGCAATAGTATAGATTTAATTGTGCTTAAATCGAAGCTAGAGCTCTCCACAAATTACATGGGACTTAATACGTAACTGGCGAAATGTGGGTGTACTAATAGGTATACACCTCTGAACAACATTTCGGGGATTTCAGGCGTGATGTTATGTCATGTAATTCAAATTTTGACTTTTAAAGTTTCAAAAACATTTTGTAATGGCTATAAGTCACGAAGAGGATCCTTTTGGAATGTCATCTTTAGACATCCATTGACATTTGAATTAAAAGATATCAAAAGAAATAAAAAGGGTTAAATGTGACACGATGATCTCCGACTTCTGAGTATTAGGGTTTTGAATATATTGCCAAAGAGATTATTGAATCAATCATCAAACAGGGAAATTAGTGGAGCAATTCGATTAGCTTTTAGAACCTATCGCAATCTGTCAAAAATGTCGTCTGTGTGTGTTTGCCTACATTTTTTTCACATTGATTATCGTTGAGGTGAGATTGCGTAGCTTAAAGTCACTTCATGTAATTTGTAGTAACTTTAAGAAACGAAATCTCCCCCCAGTTTCGGTATAATAATTTTCCTACTAAGCAAAGGCAAAGTCAAAGTTAAATTATTTACACACACATAACATAACATCACGCCTGTCATCCCCGAAGGGTTAGGCAGAGGTGTGCCCAGTACACCCACATTTCGCCAGTTATGTTTTTTAAGTCCCATGTAATAGGGAGCGAGCCTATTGCCATCAACCGGGCACAAATCCAGACTCCGAGGCTGCTACTGAGAAATTCCTGATGGAAAAAACCAATAACACTTTGCCCGACCTGGGAATCGAATCCAAGACCTCATGCACAGAGTCGCGCTTGCGACGGCTAGACCAACGAGGCATGCAAAAATTAAATAATTAAAATATTTATTTCAATTATACCATTACAAGGCACTTTTGAACGTCATTTACAAAAAAAAAGGAATTGAATTTCATTATGACAAACTTACACATTTACTTACATTATCGAATAAATAAAGCACACTTAGCAAATTCAAAATTAAAGAAACCTTTTTTTTGTTTTCAGGAACCTTTTCCAGATCAACTGTGCAAATATCCAATTAGACTGGTGAGTTTTAATTACTTTATTAACTTTTAACATTTAATTAAGAATGAAACCATATTGGTAAATGCACTAAAATTACTGTGACCTTTTAAACTACTAAGATGGTATAATTAAGGGTCAAATCGTCCTGTAATTTACAGGAAATTTTAATTGCAAGATGTAATTATTATAAGTGCTGATTAAGTTGTATTTAAGGTGCATCTTTTTATGTGTGTGTGTTTATAGGTGGTTATTTTATCACGGATGGTAATAATCATTATTATGTGTAAGTAAAATGAAATCCTGTTAGTATGTATTTTTATTTTCAATCATATATTTATTAACTTTTAAATACTCTTTTCCTTTTGAAAAAGAGAAATTGGTCTAAGTTGTGTGACATAATTTATGAAATAAATAAATAATTTGTTACAAACACCGAAAACTATGCAATAAATATGTAACAATTATTTTTTAAAGAAATTCAATTTGGACAACACATTCGATAATTAAAAAATATGATTATCTTAATATTGTTGTATTATTTATATGCACACATGCCTAAAAAGTCATTTAATTTTCCCAATGGTATCATTAAAATAAACATTTTGTTTAACATAAATATTATAATTATTTTGCAAACATAGTGTAGTACAGCCCTTTCTCTTTAACTTCCAACATCAAACCAATAATTATTAAAATAAATGTCTCTACAACATAATTACACAGAATTATAATTACTAAATAATTTAGTAACCGCATCATTTAACATATTTAGTAACAAATTCTTCCCTAGTAATTGCAGCGGCCGGTATTCATATATTTATGAAATCCGCGCGCGGTGACTTTGTATGAGCGCAACAACCAATTAAAATTTTATAGTAAATCCTACGTTTTTCTCGTTTCGCGTTCCCATACCTACTATTGTGTGAGCGGCTTATGTAAATAATGACGATTAATGACGCCCCTGTAATGTTGTGTAACATGTAACAATATTCGGATTCACGAAAGAACGTTCAAAAGCTTCAAATGTTCACGTTACAACAGCCATTTTGTGTGTTATTTTAGATATATGTTACTGTTTATTATTTTTATAAATATTAATGACTAAAGATATATAAAACTAATTGATCTCTACATAGCATAAAACTAAGTCGTTTCCGTCTGTACGCTTAGATTTTTCAAACTCTGCAGCGGATTTTAATGCGGTTTTCATCAATAAATAGAGTGATTCAAGAGGAAGTTTTATGAAGTTTCATTGCACCCGTGCGAAGACGGGACTGGTTGCAGTTTATCGTAACCCGCGTGTACACATAAATTAAAGCATACAAGATCTTAAAGAGAGGTCCGTACAAGTT
The DNA here is from genome assembly GCA_949774945.1 of Hoplodrina ambigua. Lineage (NCBI taxonomy): Eukaryota > Metazoa > Arthropoda > Insecta > Lepidoptera > Noctuidae > Hoplodrina > Hoplodrina ambigua. Next base: position 12,094,983 of record OX458983.1, read on the forward strand.
TTACTTAGCGAGGTGTACCATTTTTTGTTTCGTAACTTAGTGAACCATAGTTTTCTTTACATAAAACTATCATTAAATTGACAGTCAAAATCATTGTATAGTATTTACATATTATATAACCTATTTAAATTTCATTTTAACAACTTTAAACACTTAATGTTTAATATATAAATTATTATGAATACATTTGTTAATATCGCATTGAAAACATACACATAAATCTAATATTTAAGTACAAATAATAATAGTTTGTTATTCAGGTCAACACACTTAAAAGATACTTAACCATTAATAAAAGACTTTTATAACTAGTCGTTCGTAAAACAAATCGTAAAACGTGTGTTTAAACAACTTTTTACTTTTATTAGTCATAATTAAAGCGTTTATAAACATTTCAAAATGCAATACACCTTAACATTTAACTAAAAGCTTCTGATTGATGCATTAGTAATGCCAAGTGTCTAGACATTACATTAAGTACATAGATCTATCTACACTAATATTATAAAGAGTAAAAAAATGTATTTTTGTTTGTTTGTAATGGATAAACACAAAAACTACTGGACCGATTTTAAAAATTCTTTCACCATTAGAAAGCTGCATTATCTGCGAGTAACATAGGCGATATTTTATTTTATTTCTGCGCGGATGAAGTCGCTGGTAAAAGCTAGTAATAAATAAATCTAAAGAGTTTGTTTGTTTGTTTAAACGCGCTAATCTTTGGAACTAGCAGTCGGATTGGAAATATATTTTTATACATAATAGCCAAATTCATGAGGAATAGTACAGGCCAGGGGTAGTCAACCAGTCGTGGCTATTAGTCCAGTCGATCCCAGATGCAATGTTTATACTAAAATAAGTAGTTCATAAAAACAAAGCTCAATTTAGCAGTATTATCATTCTTAAAAAATAAGAAATTACTACTCGTAAGTAAACTGTTTCCTAAGTATGTGTGATTTAATTCAATGACGAGCATATGAAGAAGTATTGAATTTGTAATTGGTAGACCGCACAGACTCTAGTGAGTAAACAGTCGATCTTGGGTCTTTCTAAGTGGTACTTATAGGCTATAACATCACGCTACCAACCCACGGGAGCGGAACAATACCTAAGTGACATATTTTAAATTCAATTTTTTTTAATGTAATACCTATATTGACATGCCACCTTAAGTATAATTTCGTGTTTGTTTTTGTACGTCATTTGTCAAAGCATATCTATCTTTTACAAAATAAACCATCGAATTGAGAACCTCCTCCTTTTTGGAAGTCGGTTAAAAAGACCAGGATAAAGACGCGGGCAGTAGTTAGTTCATTATAATTGAGACATTGACATTACTCTAAAGTGTTTCAATACAGGATAAAAAATGTCAACACCTCACGACCAGATCACACGATGTGTATTGATCTGTTACTGATTTTGATTAATTGATTAGCAAAATGTCATGTTGGTAATTAGTAATTCCTAAGTGCTTACTTATTATTTATTTTTGTTTTCTTAGCAACTTATTTTAAATATGGCGGCTGTAAAAAGATATTTATTGAAGCCGAAATTGGATGTATGTGTGATCATTGCAATCCTTTTTTTTGTATTGGACCATACCTGGGAATCTTCTGGTGGAGATATTGATGGTTGAGGTATTGAGTTTCAACTTTCAGTAACGTTTTTTTTACTAAAACAAAATCAAACGTTCTAACTAATCTTTAAATAGTCCAACGACCCTTCTACTGTTGTATGCACTGATAAGGATAATAAGTTTCAATATTTGTATTACATTATCTATTGTTGTCTTATTTTTAATCATTTTAAAACAATAATATACACCTACAATAATCAAACATATTTTACAATTACTCTAAGGTTTTATATTTATATAAAACCTTAGAGTAATTGTAAAATATGTACAATTTATAAAAAAGACAGAAAGGAGGGACCTCATTCGGCATCAAAAAATTCGTCCGCGTCGCTGTCAATGGGGCAAGTGCCCAAAAGGCTGACAGCATTGTCACGTTGTAATATTTCAATAAAATCATTTAAATCCTTACAAAAATTACGAGTATTAACGCAAAAATAACTCTGTCTATTTGTTACGCGTTCATGACTAAACCACTGAACCGATTTTAATGAAATTTGGTACAGGGTAAGTCAAAACTCCAAAGAAGAATATAGGCTATTTGTTATTCCGCGACTTCGTCTGCTTATATTAAATAAACTTACTCGGACTAACGATTCTAAAAGATTACAGTTTATCTACTGAATTACAATGTAGTTACTGTACACTTGAAGCAAGCTATAAATCTGCCTACCTCGATAACATCTAGATATAAAGGCACGTAATAACATGCGTTATAGCAATTGCTGTGAAATTGACGTGGATTTGCGTGTGTAGGTATGTCTTTGTCTATTTTCTGAATGGTCATAAACATGTTATTTTCTAGTTGAAACTAGTAAATAAGTCATGCTATTGGTTTCTATTTAACGTGCCGGACGTAGGCAGTAACGCGAGTTTTTTTATTGGATGGAATATTATTTTGAATTTCTCAGTAGCAGTCTCGGAGTCTGGATGTGTGCCCGGTTGATGGTAATGGGCGCTCGCCCCTATTATATGGGACTTAAATATAACTTGCGAAATGTGGGTATACTAATGGGTACACCTCTGCCTAACCCTTAGGGGATTACAGGCGTGACGTTATGTGTAAAAAAATCATAAAAACAGGGCTTAAATTCTCAATTTTCATAAAAAGTGCCAACCCTAACCATGCATGTGTGTGTTAAGGCCCACAGCACACGAGTGATGTTGCTTCACACAAAAGTTCAAGGACGAATAACAGTTTCGTACAGCGTGTACAGACAGCAGAACAATCGTCACTAATTGTCGGTCAAAATATATTGTAGTCTTTTGTTTTTACAACCGTATCGTTTGAAATGATGTGTGATGTTGGGTTTAGTAATTGTTGGTTGTTGATTGTGGAAATATTTAGTAATTGCTGAAATATAAGTGAATGGTGGAATTAAAATAAATGGTAGTTGTTAGAGTGGTATATTATTTCTGAGTTTGGCAAAGGCTGGCGGTTATTTGCTTTTTGTAATTTATAAAGTAACAAAATCAATAAATATAAGTCAAAGTCAAAACATTTATTTAAATTAGAGCATTAAAAAAACACATTTGAACGTTATTTACACAAAAAAAAATATTGAATCTTGTTGCACATTCCAAAAAATGTTTTATGGAGAAGAAAGGGCAAGAAACTCCAAACATCATTTAAAAAAAGAATAGCGTATATTTATTTACATATGCATATATTATATTATGTTTTTTAAAGGCAACCTTAATGACTATTCCAATGATTAAATGAAAGCAATTGAAGAATTATTCAAAATCACAAAATCAACTACATTTTATAACTTTTTTAAGATTAGCAAAAAAGTGATAGCTTTACTAATAGAACATAATTCCAAAAAAATAATTGCTGTGTTACACTTTGTCTGCCGACGCTACACCAAGTACCATTCGTCCGTACGCACGCTATAACGACTGAACGTAAAGGCCATCTTCCCAGCGACTTGATCGCTCGTACTTACTTACTGCTCGTGCTAACTCGGGCTCGCGTCGCGTCCGACTCAATGAGACTGATTTGAAAACGGTTATAGAAAACGATCTTGTCTGTATGTTTGTAGTATTGTGAGATGAGCGTGTGAATGACGTGTAAATTTACGTCTTTAAACAAAAAAATTCTAATTGACCAAAGGCCCTTTAAGAATCGAACCCAAGACCTCATGCACAGCAGTCGCGCTTGCGACCACTAGACCAACGTGGCAGTCCTTATAATATCCGTTTAATATATTTTTTTTTTATCCTTCGGCCTAATAAATGACTAATGTAAAATAAATTAATTAAATCTCTACATCTCTATATGTAGGCAATCATGTAACATTTCAATAAAACTACGTCAAGCGTACAATCTATCAAATATTTGCCTTTTCCTTAAGTCCTTCGTGCTAATTACTTGATACAGTCCCAATGACTCAGTGCCCTTGATCTTAAGAAGAAATGTTCACAAGTCTTCCGGTATTACCGACCGTAATAGCGACCGGTATTACCGGCTACTGGTCGGTAATTGTTACCGAACTTATGTCGCGTTATCTCTCTTTTTATTTCGGTGGCTGTGAGACTTATTTAAAGTATAATTGTGACCGGTAATTTGTGAATGGTTGATGTAGGTTATGGTTTTTCTTTTGGCAGAAAATGAACAAACATTTGAACTTCTAATCTTTTTTTCCAAATTACAGGAATAGTAATAAAACTGAAACTAAAAATATCGTCTTGAACTATATTGTCATTCAAGAGGCTCGAAATACCTGTAAAACTTTTTTTCAGTTTTGAGCTAAAGTTTTTCTACAGGTTCAAAGACCCCCGCATTTAGCCGGTAGGTACCTTATATAAAACTAAAACTAAACAGCAAAAAAAAAAGACTAATCTACATTAAAGTATTAACTACTGGACTACACTTTACCTTAGCTATTTAGGTATTCATTTACTAACTGAATGAGGTTTAAGATTATTTTCATAAAAATACATTCACACTTACCTACAAGAGAATCTTAAAACTATACATAATTTGTTGGGCGTATTGCAAGAAGTAAACATTGTTAGAACAGTATAGGGTACCTAGTCTTACAAAAAATAAACAAGCAATGATGGTTCTGATGTATGGTCTTTAAGAGTAAATTAAGAAACTATTATCTCAATATGTGTGTGAGTATAAAAACAAAACGTACGTTTGGAACGAGCAACTAGCTTCATTTTTCAGACTAACTGACCGACTCCTCGACAATTCAAAAGTGTCTGTAAATGATCTAATTGAAATAAATGTTTTGACTTTGACACAAATTACCTCTTATGAGTAATTCTAGTTATTTTTATGAACGTTCTAATTTTAACTAATTATTAGATTTATAACACATTTAATTACTGAGAGATATTGAGTTTAAACCCGGTACTTTGGCTAAAGATACGAATATACTACGCAGCTTGGTTTCTTTGTTAATATGGGGCGGGAAGCATAACATGCACATGTTATGTTGCTCATTCAGGAAACTCGCCTAATGAGCAACTCGTATTTCTAACCACCGCACTGCAGTATAATCTGTTACCTTACTAAGTATAAGTAACCACAGATTGTGTGTCAATAATTTAATCATCACAATACACCCGTTCTCACGGCAAATGCATAATTGTAACACTTATATAACCAATCGCGTGACGCCTGCGCGTGCGCACACAATCTAAAACAGTTCTTATGAGATCCGAGATAAGAGCTATTTTGGAACGTGAGAATACTAATCTAATTTGTGATTTGGTACGTTTCAAAATTGGGTGTTTTGTTTTGTAAGTGTTAGATTTGGGAAATTACTGGGAATTGTAATATTAAGTGTGTGTAAACCATTATTGAGTGTTATTTGTAAAATGTTTTTATTATAATTACTAGGTTCTGCCCGCGACATCGCTCGCGTGGTTTTTCTCACCCGCCTTACGTTGCATCTTTGGTTGCTGCTCCCCGCTCTCGTGGCGTAGCGTGATATTGTATAGTCTATAGTATCCTCATTAATCTAGTTATCTTATACAAAAATATTTTTTCTAATCCGACTTGTAGTTCCAGAGATTTTTTAACAAACAAACAAACAAAAAATCTCTTTAGCTTTACAATACTAGCACAGACTAAACAAGAAGTGTTTAGGACCAACCTAGCACTTACCTACCCCTAGTTTCTCAAAAGAAAAATTAATGTGACGAATATTGCCAAGAGTGTGTTGCTACCTAGCTACTATGTCCAATTTTAGTAGCTTACGCACACTTGGCAATGTTCTTCCCGAAAAAATATAGATTTCCATGGGATAATATCGAGGTGTGAAAGAAAAATGTAATTAGGCGACAATTTGGTCGTGTTATACAGGGTCATTGAAAATTTAACCGAAACCTGAAAAGGGGTCATTGTACTCATCATTATGAACAACTTTTATTATGGGACCAAACCTGAAATCATGAAAAAAGTCAGCAGTTCCATACATTACGATCGTGTTGTGTTGCATTTTTGTATGGAACAGCTGATTTTTTTTTCATGATTTCATGTTACGGGTATCAATGACCCTGTATATTCAACCTTATTATGTGTAAAGCAAGGTATATTTACTTTGACACGGACGAAATCGCCGACAGAAGTTAGTAAGTAATAAAAATAATACGTATATTTGAACTCTCGATTACGTCACACATTTAAAAATAAATACCAAATTAATAGATCAATATCTTTCAAAACACGACATCTATATGTTCTCGTCCCATTTTATGTAACGATCATTGATGACATCTAACTACGCTACTAACACAAGCTATAACAATAACAATTCGGTTTAACTTTCACGCCAAATAAGGCTCGTTGCAAACGATCAATAAACATTGATCCGACATTTTTTCATCAGACAAACTGAATTGATGTATTGAAATTGTCATATCTGATGTTATTGAACCATTATCTTGGTATTGTAACGTTGCATGGTGAGGTCAGTAATGTTTTAGACGCTTATGTAATTGTGTTGTGTTCAATTTTGGTGTATTTTGACACTAACTTCGGCCTGCAACTAAGTAGATATATAATATTATATATATTTATTGTATGTGCTATTCCAAACTATAATCTATCTCTGTGCCAAATAAAAGTCAAAGTCAGAACATTTGAACGGGCCTGTTGGTCTAGTGGTTAGCGGCCCTGACTGCTAAGCCGGAGGTCGTGGGTTCGATTCCCACCCAGGACAAACTTTGTGTGATGAGCATGATTGTTAGTTCTTTGTCTGGGTGTGATTTATAAATTATATAAGTATGTATATCACTTGTCTGGTTACCATAACACAAGCTCTGCTTAGCTTGGGATCAGATAGCCGTGTGTGAGTTGTCCCAAGAAGATATTTATTTTACATAAACATAACATCACGCCTGTAATCCCCGAAGGGTTAGGCAGAGGTGTACCCATTAGTACACCCACATTTCGCCAGTATATTTATTTTATTTATTTGAATTAGACCATTTACAGGCACTTTTGAACTGTCAAGGAGTCAGTCAGTTAGTCAGAAAGCTGAAGCTAGTTGCTCGTTTCAAAACGGAGGTTGGCCTCTATGGAGAAGAACGAGCAAGAAACTCCACGGCACTCTTTTCAATTATATTTTTACAAAATCCTGGTTACATTATTCTTGTTGCTTCTAAATAATAAAAAAATGAAGATGAATATAAAACAATAATAAGAATAAAGATATAAGCCATAGCAGTTAAGAGTTGACCAATCCTAACTGACAGCACTCGTTCACGAGCATGACGCATCCAAATCCGTTAAGCCAATTGCTGTCAACTGCTGTCAACTTTGGTGTTGAACAAAGAAGGGTTCGAACCCACGACCTAACGAACTCACGAACTCGTAAATTCGAACCCACGACCTCGTAACCACTGAGCCTACATAACACCTAGAGCCGGCTATAATTATGTAACCCAGGTACATAACACATTGTATTGTGAATAAATATTACAAATTATGCAGTGTCTGCTGAATTATTAAAATTATTCAGCGTAACACTGCAGCGGGCTATTGACTTACCAGCTGTGTGTATAATAATTAATTTTCACTCATTTTCCTTCGCAATTAACACGGCATCATGCGAATGTGTATTATGACTGTTTTTATTTTATTTATTCGACAAAATTAACATAAACATAACATAACATCACGCCTGTAATCCCCGAAGGGTTAGGCAGAGGTGTACCCATTAGTACACCCACATTTCGCCAGTTATGTTTTTAGTCCCATGTAATAGGGGGCGAGCCTATTGCCATCAACCGGGCACAAATCCAGACTCCGAGGCTGCTACTGAGAAATTCCTAATGGAAAAACCCAATAACACTTTGCCCGACCTGGGAATCGAACCCAAGACCTCATGCACAGCAGTCGCGCTTGCGACCACTAGACCAACGAGGTAGTTCGACAAAATTGTGGAGAATTTTCAGTAACTTATTTTTTACACAGGTTTTTTATGCTAGATATTGGTTTTTTTTGTCAGTTGCGTTGTTTTTATTAGACTTGATTTATGTACTACTACTTATAAGTGTGATATTTTAGAAATATACATAATTTATTTGTTTGAATGTTTGTGTAGAAATAAGTTGTATTTTCTTTGTAAAAGAAAGTCCCGATACATTTGGTGTATAACATTTTTTGTTAAGGTATTCCCTCTCTTATAAACAAACAAACTTTATCTCTTCATTATATAGAATACAGAATTTACTAGTGTGGGATAACGTTTTTCTTTTTTAAAAAGAAAGTAAGGTATGAAAGCATAGATAGCTAAACTTCAACATAATAAAATAAGTACCTACTTCTACTATAAATTCACTTCCCTGTTCTATCAAAATCACAATGCACTAAAAATTACAAAAGAAAAACTAAAAATAAACCGTTTTAACTAATTAAAACAATTACATAGAAAATTCTTCTCCATTGACGAAGAGTCCTTGACATAATGGTCGTTCTCTTCGAACTCGTTTAGCAACCAGTCCCACACTCCGACCTTTGAGGGTACAATAGATACAGCTAATTAAACTTTTATGATACGTAAAGTATTTTAATTTAGCCTAATATGCGGTCAAGTACGTTTTGTGGATGATTTCGTATGTGGGGTCACATGGTTTTGGTAGTATGGTGGAAACACATGGCAATAGATGTGAACGTAGTTGCATAAATGTCTGTATAATCACTTTGGGTTGTCAGCCATTTGCAATAAAGTGTTCCGCAGACGGAGCAACTATAGTTGACGCAACTGTCAACTTTCTTAAAGTGTTCGCGCGGGTGCAATTTTCGGTTTTTGCTTACATAAAAACTTGCCCTTATAATAAAGAATACGATAAAAAAAAAGAAGTCAGTCGAGCCATTATCAAGATTTTGCGAGACTCAATTGATTTTATTTTATAGATTATCATAAAAGCAAATTAGAGATCGTTGTTGCTTCGTCTGCGGATTGACGTCGTCTGATTTCAGACTTATGTTGTGGTTAAAGAACTTTATTTCTCATAAGAACTTAAACAACAGTTCGCTTAAAATGAGATACATAAGTATCTCATATTAAATACAAGACTAGGATAATTTTGTATCACTGATGTCAGTGCTGTCTTGAGATAAACTTGAAAGTATATAACATCACGCCTTTAATCCTCTAAGGGTTAGGTAGAGGTCTTCCTAGTAAACCCACATTTTGCCAGTTATGTTTGCGCGGAAAAGTATACTAAGTGTACTTTTCCGGTAGGTACATGCCCAGTATCGAACCCGCAACATCATGCATGAGAAGTGGGCGAGTAAACCACTAGGCCAACACGGCATTTTTACAGCAAGTACCTACTGTTCATTTAAATGACCTCCAGTACAGAACATACCACATTCAATTTAAGTACAGCAAGAATAAAAAAAATAACACACATCGTTACACATTTATCCTAATCAACAAATCACGATACAACACAAAACAAAACAAACTACAACATTGTATCATCCATTAAGTTGTTTGTGATCCATTAAGTCGAGCATCCTTGGCATCGGAATCGATAGACAATCGACAATCGATCGACTGAACGTCGACATTTAGTTAAATCGTTACATCCTTTTTATGGAGGCTTTAGTTTAAAGGTTGGGTGCGTCACGAGGAGTCATGGAACTCGTGAACCAGGGGATTTTGGAATTGATGTTTAACTTGTCAATTTTGACAGCTAAATGTCATAAATAGTGCGCAATTTTGTTTGTAGACAACACCAATCAATTGAGATACTTTTAATGAGCTGTCAATGAGATTTTGTATAGCAATAGTGAGCTATGACCTCATTTATTTGCCAACTAAATTTCCAAAAAAAAAAAAAACAATCTGAAGTTATAGTTAATTGAAAATTAATCGGATTTTAGGGTTAAAATAAAATAATTTCCTTTTTTTAAGAAGTCTAGTCTTGGTAAGTATTTTTAAAATTGAGTTCGTTATTTTGCTATGATATCCAGTAACCGGGTGCAAAAAAATAATCGAGAGCTTTAGAAGAAGACTGACAGACCAGAAAACTGGACTGATGGTCCAGAAAATCTAAAATTGAACTTTGACAAAATCTCAATACATCAACCAAACTCTCGACCGGTTCAAAACTTAAACCGTTCCACTTATTACACTAACAATCACTTAAAATTGTTTAAAATAACAACATATTAAACATCTCTCAAACAGATTGTTACAGAGAATTTCGTAAGTTCGCTAATTTCGTCCGGTTTAAAATAATGAGTGTAATTTGATTCAGAATAAGACATCATGGCGTCGTCCGCGCCGAGCTGATCACTGAGATACACCTCAAGGCTATTGCCACACCGATGCCATTTCCATCATCATTTATTATTACACGACAGCCTCGTTGGTCTAGTGGTCGCAAAGCAAGACTGCTGAGCGTTAGGTCTTAGGTTAGATTACCAGGTCGGGCATGTTATTGGGTTTCTCCATTAGATATTTCTCAGTAGCAGCCTCGGAGTCTGGATTTGTGCCCGGTTGATGGCAATAGGCTCGTCATGGCAATATGCTGGCGATGGCAATAGTATCGATTTAATTGTGCTTATATCGAGGTTCTTGACCATTCTTTTCTGTACGAAACTACCTTTTGGGAGAGGCAAAATGTTTTTTTATTTAATTTAGAATTTTTGTTTATTCTCCTAAATGACGTTTAGAAATGCCTATAAATAGGTTTAATTGTAATAAAAGATTTTACTTTTGACTTTTTTTTATTAATTAACTAGCTTTTGCCCGCGACTTCGTCCGCGTAAATTTCGGTTATCGCGATCACAGACGAAGTCGCGGAAAAAATTACCCATGTCCTGTCATTTCAATTATTTAGTAAAAATCATGATTCGAAACGACATGTGGCGCCATCTGTGATCATAAGAACGTTTTCGTGATTTTACTCGGAAACAGAACTTTTTTTCGGTATTAAAAGTACCCTATGTTCGTTCCTGTACACCTGGCAACGTATATGCAAAATTTCAGGATGATCGGTTCAGTGGCATAAGCGTAAAATGGTAACAAACAAACAAACAAACTTACTTTCGCATTTATAATATTAGTTAGGATTATTGAATTAATGCATCTGTAAAAAATTTTGTTAGACATTTTTTTTTTCTGTGTATAATATGGAGATTTCTTATATATTCTTCTCCTTATGAAACTTTCTTTTGGTAGAGGTCACTAGACTTTTTTTTTCTAATTCTTTAATTTCTAATTGTCTAATTAAAATAAATGACTATATGCCTCTGCGTAAGAGCTAATTAAAAAAAAAAGTATCTATTTTTGTATTAACTACCGCGTTGGTCTATTGGTTACTAAGCACGACTGCTGAGCATGAGGTCTTAGGTTTACCTGCCGCCGCGATAACCGACATATACGCGGACGAAGTCGCGGTCAAAGGCTAGTCTTAACTGCACGCGAGATGGATCTGACTACTACTTTAGTACATAACTTATGTACTTGTAAGTGAATGTTAACTTATGTTAACATAACGAAGATACTTTCAATAGAAAGGACGCATTTATATCACGGAATCAGCTGATGCACGTGTAAGAAGTAAGCTTTAAGCGGATAATTATATAAAATAGTCATTCAAAATATTTTTTACATAAAAAATCTGAAATCTTTTTCTCTTTCTTTTTTCTGTAAAAAGAAGCTGTTTCTGCATTTTTTTTTAACTTTCAATTTAACTTGGCAATAGGCTCGCCTCCTAGGTCTCGTATTACCCAGTTACTGGGTTGTGGAGGTCAGATAGGCAGTCGCTCCATGTATAATACTGGTACTCAGCTACATCCGGTTAAACTGGAAGCCGACCCTAACATAGTTGGGAAAAGGCTAGGCAGGTGAATAGGCTCGCCTCCTAATACATGGGACTTAAACATGGCGAAATGTGGGTGTATTTATGCGTACACCTCTGCCTAACCCTTCCGGGATTACCTACAGGCGTGATGTTATGTTATTTAAACTGCACGTCTAATAAATGCTTCCAACTTTTTATAAATTTATCAATTTTTGAAACATATAATTACGTAATTTTTCAAAACCCTTTGTATATTCAAAATCTTATAAATTACACCACCCTGCAGTACGGCACATCAACGTGCGCAAGCGCCGACTGTCACACATACGAGACAGATCATTTATCGCGCACTTTCATTTATCGGCCAATCATCATTATTTATTACAATACATTTCACTCTCAATTATAATACAATGGTACTGAGCAGACGTCTTTTTAGCTGTTGGTTTAATATTAAGCGATCTTTTTGTGATTGTTCGTCTTTTATTTTGAAAAAACAACTTTGTTGCATAGATACCCAATTTGGGAATATCAAGATAGGCATTAGTAATATAACATCACGCCTGTAAACCCCAAAGGGTTAGGCAGAGGTTCACACATTAGCACTTGAGGGATTTCGTAAAACCCTACAATATTTTACACTTCTCTAAAAAAAACATGTTTTTTTTTTATTTTTCTTGATTGTTATTGTAGCGGTCATTATGAAATACTTCAAATAACTATGAATTTAAAGTGTTCACCTATTACGGTTCACAAGAAACAGCCCTGTGACACATGGATATACGAACGGACAGACAGCGGAGTCTTAGTGATAGGGTTCCGTTTAGCTATCTTCCGGTATGGAACCCTAAAATTGTGAGCTAACTGCAAAACAATACAAACCAAGTGCGCAAACGCGGCAACGAAAGATGACGACTTGACTCCGCACAGAAGTTTAAATTTATTTCTCATGTTTATTTAATACTAATTAATTTCTCATAACACAAAACAAACAACTAATCTGTAGATCATAGCAAAAAACAACACAGACATAATGTTTCCGCCTGGGAACCGAACCCGCGACCTTCCCATCTTAATCGACGATCAGCGGAGATATATTACATTTCGCAATGGTAAGGTTAGCGAGACGAGACTGAGTCGATGGAAAGCAAGGCCGGCCTCTATTGATTACTCTACATGCATACGATGACTGGTAATTAGTGGCCGATAAGTACTTGTACACATGATTATGATGACGATTACAAGTGTTCGTGCCTCGAGAGCCGTTGGTCCCGGCTGTCGAACTTGGATCTTTGACAGCCGTTACTGGTCGTCTAAAGATCAAGCCAGTAACTGGGTTGTGGAGGTCAAATACTGGTATTCAGCTGCATCCGTTAGACTGGTATCCAACCCCAACATAGTTGGGAAAAGGCTAGGCAGATTGATTGACTTAAACAAAACTATTTAACTTTTAAAATGCATTATTTTATTATCATTTTACTTTTAACCGCACGGAAACTGCGCTTGCGCACGCCTTTTAGGGTGATTGAGGTCAAAAACCCTTTTCGGTAAATTGGCGAATAAACACTCATATTCATTTAGTAAAAAGCTGTTATTTTGAAATCACAAACAGACAAATCAATTTCATTTTATTATTATTTGTAAGTTTTGTTTTTAAGTTAATTATTAAAGTAATGTTCAGTTTTAATTAAATTAAGTTTAATTAATTAAATAATTAAAGCTCCTAAAACATATAATAAACTGTAAACCCAATAAACAATTAAACAAACACTCCAACCCGAAAGGCCTTTGTTTTTTAATTACCAAATACAGTGCAGTGCAAATAAAACGTCACAGTCTATTTAGTTGAGTTGTAAACAATATCGCTAGGAGGATGTAGTCGATGGTATCTTTTAAACGAGCGTGAAACAAGATAGAAAACTTCGGCCTTTCATTGTGTGGATACAATTATTTGCAACGCAGTGTACGCTAATGCTGGGTCTTCCGCCCACTGTAGTGTAATGTGATATAGTTAATTTGTTTGTTTGAATGGTCGATCGTGTACACTTTCATCATAATGTTGGCTTGTACACGTCCTGTCAAAAGGGCCCGTACTTAGTAATTATAGAGTGAAGAATGTGAAAAATAAAATTTCGTATTAAAAATGATCACAAAATGGGGTCCGAGCGCTCACTTTGTTTTTTGGGACATTACAAAGCGACGAGTCAACTCGCCAAAGATTTAGCATTGCCATTCAACGATGAGGATTTTGAATGTATATAAATGACGCGTCAAGTTGTTTCTCCGGGATTGACTCCTAAACTACTTAACCGATTTTAATCAAATTTGCACACCGTGTGCAGTTTGATTCAACTTGAAAGATAGGATAATTTCTATCTCCATTACTGGACTTAATATTTTATATTGCAAAGTCAGTCAGCTAGTTTTATTTTAAATATATTCTGAGCATTAGTTTGGGATGTACATTAAACTGGAAATAGTTTGACGGAAACGTTTAACGAAATTGAATTATTGTGATAATGTGAGCAAATCCTGTTGCAACGTGCGCTAACGATGACACAGGAGAAATCCTAGTGCAGGCATTTTGACATGAACAGGTTTTAGAGCTAAAGTGAATGCTTTAAGAAAGTAGCGTAGAAAGGTCGTGAGAGAGATACCAATAATATCGTGGGAATATTATATGTTACTCATATCCTATTTGTCAGATCATACCGACGAACGTTGTGGTTTGAAGCAACTTTAGGTACCTTTACATGCAGAAATAGTAAGATGAAAATCTTGTATACTTTAGAAAACTTTCCGCAGCACTCAGACTTGTTACTATTGTCCCTGTTATTGTCCCTCTGCAGGGCAAAGGCCTCTTCTCATTCAGAGAAGGCACGAGCATTAACCACCGCACTTGTTAAAGGCGTATTGGCTTGATATGGTAATATAGTTTTTTTTTTGTTCCAAGAACATAAAACGTTGCACAAAGTACAAAAACAAAAACTAACTTTTGAAAATTCTACCCACCCCTAAAGAACCTGTAACTGTGCATTCCGAAGGTAGACCCTACACCACTGTACCATAAGGTAGGTACTAAAACAGATCGCATGACAGATATGTAACGTGGGAAGATGACAATCTGTCAGGTATCACTCACGCTTCGACCCGACTGCGGCAAAACACAAGATTAGTTATGTTTTTGACACGTTACACGAACCTATGTTGGATGATTCTATGATAGTACTGATAAAACATCACGCCTATAATCCCCAAGGGTTTCATTTTCAACATTTCGCCAGTTATGTTTAAGTCCCATGTAAAAGGGCGCGAGCCTGTTGCCATTAACCGGGCAGAAATCCAGACTCCGAGGCTGCGACTGAGAAATTCCTGATGGAAAAACCCAATAACACTGCCTGACCTAGGAATCGAACCCATGAGCTCGTGCTCAGCAGTCAGACCGACGAGGCAGTCAATAGATATATAGTACTGATATTTTAAGGGTTTATAATCATAGTGTGTCTCTCTATCTCTTATGTGTGATCAGAAGGGTAATTCTTGTATTTAATAATAAATAATACATTATTTAATAATAACATCTTGACTTAGCGATCATTGTGCCTATACTCGTCAGCCAATGGCATAATAAACATAATGATCTCTATAAACGGGGCTTCCTATCTCCTACCCTTTTGCTGTGTCCTGCAGGGTCCCTAATGATCTCAATTATAATATATAAGTTACCACCTAAGAATATATATGGAACAGCAATAAAGATATTGAGTACTAAGTATTTATAGCCAAGAGCCTCGACCAACATCTAATGAGGCTCTTGTTAGGTTGCTGGATCAAGGGCTTGTTTCAGAAAGCAGTACTTCTGAACACGGCCCGCATTGTTAGGAGGTTTCTCTCTTTGAAGCCTTGACCGCCGGTGGCTTGGACCCTGTTTCCACCACCAGTGGGCTACACTTTTTTATATTTTTAGACGTTTATATTTTTCTATATCTAGATAATAATAAACGTTACTATCTGCATAGTATAAAACAAAGTCGCTTCCCGCCGTCTGTACGCTTAAATTTCCACAAATAAATAAATACCATGAATTAATGCAAATAAGTCAGAACAAATTAAATAAAATTACCATAAAAAGTGGAGCTAAACTAAACACACACTAATAACGTATAAACGTATGCTGATTAAGTGATAAGTGATGGAGATACGAGTCTTGTTTGCGTTTGAAGTAAGAAAACAAAGGTGAACTCGTCTCATTTGAATTAATTAAAGATATGCTAATTAGCGAAGAGTCAAGTACTTGCTAATTATCTTTTTGAAAAGCGTCAAATAAAGTAATTTAGAGAGGCAAAACTCGATCGAATTTAGATCGCATACTAATCTCTGAAGAGATTTTTTTGTTTGTTTGTTTAAGCGCGCAAATCTGTGGAACTATCAATATGATTTAAAAACATATTTTTGTATATTATAACCAGATTCATATGGAATTATATAGGCTGTATAACATCGACCAACGGGAGCGGAGTTGTAATCAAATACATAACGGAACGAGTTTGAAATCGCGAGGCTTATTCAAAAATAAAACCGACCAAAAATAACTAAATCTATACATATAAAATGCTTAGTCCTGAATGACTGACTGACTGTTTGACGGATCAACGGATACCCTAAACCGCTGATCTTAGAAACCTGAAACTTAGAGGGTGTGTTCTCTGTATAACGTAGAGTTCCGAAAAGAAAGGATTTTCCAAAATTCACCCCCTTTTTTTTTTAGGTGGTAAAAATCATCAAATGACTCCTTCCGCCTGGGTGGGGCGGAAGGGACTGTCAGACTTTTACTGACTAAATAACCACCCTGTTCCTTCTGTTGCCCTTTATGTATCAGGGCCACGGTATCCTGTTAAGACGTCAGGACAGACGACAGGGATCCAAAAAATTTGTACGGAAGAACCATCTTTGGCGCGGACAGAGGCTAGTTTGAAATTAAAAAAAATACACAAACCATCAACCATTCCCAGCAGCTTAAGTCATCACTAATTAGACACAGTAATAATGCTATAACTCAATTATTTCTACCACAAACAAGTTAGTAACTTAAACCATACTTAAAGTTACTCTCACGCCTCGTAAACTAGCGCAAACGACTTTTTATTTAACTTCACTTGCACCGTGACTTCACTCACGAAGTGCTTGAGATTTTGCTAAAATAACAAAGTTTTAATGATCTCCGTAGAACTCTCTAGATCAAATGAGATTAGGTAGGTACTTACTTGTGACTTTTTCAATTCAAATTTACTTTCTAAGGTAATCTTGGACATCACTGACATTGGTGAAGGGAAACCTGGACTTATGTAAATATATAAAAGCGAAAGGTCACTCACTCATCACGAAATATCAAAAACCGCTTGACGTATTAAGATGAAATTTGGCAGGGAGGTAGATTGCAGTTAGTAATCGTCCACTAAAAGGATTTTTTTTTATTCACCCCTTAAGGAGATAAATCGAGTGTCCAATGTTTGTATGGAAAAGCTTAGGAGAAACGCAGGAGTAAACTAAGTATCCCCGAGAGCGGAGTCACGGGCAAAAGCTAGTAGTTAGTAGAATAAACAAAAACAAAAAATCTCTTCAACTTTTTTTTTTGTTTGTTTAAACGCGCTAATCTTTTAAACTTCTCGTCAGATTAGCAAAATTCTTGGTCGAATTTAGATCGCATACTAATCTCTGAAGAGTTTTTTTAATCGTTTTAACATGCTTATCTCTGAAACTCTCAGGCATAAAACTTGGCATAAAACTCATGAGGAACAATATAGGCTATATAACGTCACGCTACTACCCATAGGAGCGGAGTAGTAACCAAAGACTTCCATAACGCGGGTAAAAAAAAAAACCACGCGGTCAGAAGCTAGGCGATAGATAAAAATCAAAGCCAGGTATACCAGTAACCGGGCTTGCGAGACGTCTTAATAAGATACCGTGGACGCAAAACGTAAAGGGCAACAGAACGAACAGGGTGGTTTTTTAGTCAGTAGAAGTCTGACAGTCCCTTCCGCCCCACCCAGGGCAGAACTCAACTCATGATTTTTACCACCTAAAAAAAAGTATACCAGTAAAAACTATTTACCAAGAATATTAACCCTTACATAAACACCAACAAACAGACACAATTTGCGTATATATTAACATTTACATCACTTCCCGTGTTCGCGACACCTCAGTTCTAATACATTGACTTTTTGCGGCGTGTGTGAGCTGATTATCTTGTTCTGCAGGTATGCATTACAAGTGACAGTTCCTTCTATGAATAATCATGATAACTACCGGGTAGTAGACGAGTTGCTGTTGAGCTTTTTTTTTGGAACAGGCAGAAATCGTCACGTAAGGAATAAGTGTAGGGGGCATCCCCTTCAGGCGACCTTCCCTCTCTTTTTCTACAGTACTGATTGTGTGTGTATTTGCGAGTATCAAAATTCGAGCAGCAAGCATTGTGAACGGCCAGCCGTATACCTTAAATAAAATAAAATAGTGCTCTTACTAAACTTAAGAATAAAAATAAATATCCATTTACAAACCCGACTTAACTCAAAGATGCGACACCAAAGTGGCAATTACACACTACAACTCACAGATATGTAAAGGTTTTATAATAGTTTTGTAGTAGTTCAACAGTTTCATAATATGTTCAATTTGACGCATTAGATGTATTATTTACTAGCTTTCGCTCGCCACTTTGTCCGATCAAAAATAAAATAAAAAATAGCCTATGTTACTCACAGATAATGTAGCTTTCTAATGGTGAAATTTAAAAAATCTATTTTAAAAAATAAATTTTTAAATTCGGTCCAGTAGTTTTTGAGTTTATCTATTACAAACAGAAATACAAATTTTTCCTCTTGATAATATTAGTGTAGATTTTGCTAGTTGGGTAGGATCTCAGTACAATAATGGAAATTAAAACTAGTGTTAAAGAGAGCCAAATCTCTCAGTGCCGCCCTCTACCGTCATTATACAGAACACACAATTAATCATCGCGACGTGTAAATGTAGGGAACATTCAGTGTTGCGATACGATCAGCTGTTACGTGTGCCTGAGTTATGGGAACATATCTTATTGTACCACGTACATTGTTGTTGAGAATCACGCTTGACAGCTTCCGGGGTGAGCAGAACTGTAACGTTTTTGGTTAAAAAAAGAACCTGTGCCATACTTCGCGTTGATGTGATTATATCTCAAATATCATGAGGCCTTGCGTTCGATTCCTAGATCAAGCAAAGTGTTATTGGGTCTAAGTCTATCAGGAATTTCTAAGCAGCAACCTAATGGCAGCAGGCTTGCCCACTATTACATGGAACTTAAAAAAACATAACTGGCGAACTGGTGTACTAATGGGTACACCTCTGCCTAGCCCTTCGGGGATTACATGCGTGATATTATGTTATAATTAAGGTTCTGCAGATAACCACCATTCGCGTGGACAATGTTGTATACACTAATAAATATATATTGTATTGTATATTTATATATTTGCAGGTCACTGACTGCATTCTAAACATTGAAAGCTTTTACTTGAATCATTACAGTACAAACATTAAGCATTAGAAAGACCTTAACCTCTGGACGCTAAGGAAACAAAAAGCCTATCAGAAAGCTAGTTCAACCAACGTTAAGTACAGTACACAAAAGAGATAGGTAAACATGAGCTGACTACGATTGTAGTACCATTTTTCCAGGCTTTAATTGACTCAATCCTAGATTGTTGTGAATCTATAAAATACTTTAATATTATAAAAATGAAGAGATTTTTTTTGTTTGTTACGATCTGATCCTAAAAATTCTAACTCTATTAAAAAGCTACGTTATTCCTACTTCCTAAATAATACAGGATATATTTTATTATAAAAAAAATTGGGACCCTTAAGAATATTTACGCAGATATGTATATAGTTTTGTCACAAACAAACAGGTAGCTAATCTGACATGTGGTCACAGCCGTTTTATAAGATGTTTATATAATATCAGAGACATTACAAATGCCTTACCATTCCAGAGACAAAGCTCAAACTTTACTTTTACTTTCAAACTTAAACACGGCAAAAATAAATGCTCCACTAAAGGTAAGATTATGAATACGTAACTATTTTGTTTGTAAACGGTACACGTTAGGTACCAGTTGGTCACAAGTTGAAAGTCTGACCCTAAGTTCAGGGAACAGCTTTTACTTAGACAGACTTTATAGGGTCATATTTCGTACGGTAGGTACCAATTCGCACGATATTTCATTTACTTTCAGATGTGATTGTGATCTATTGAGTTGTGGGTAACGTTTCCAAGTCAGTATCGGTTACATAAAATAGTATTTTTTTAAGTCACTAGCCACCCGCCCCGGCTTTGTACGAGTGCAATGTACCTATACTACTATATGTATAATTCTTCGTCTGGAATCACTCTATCTATTGATGAAACTCGCATTAAAATCCGTTGCGTAGTTTAAAAGATCTAAGCGTACAGACGGCGGAAAATGGCTTTTATTTCCACTATATAAAGAAGTTTTAAGATGATATTCTTTTTATTAACAGGTAATAAAGCTTGTTTTTAAAACCTCTTTTTTTTTTGTAAATATAAGAGAAGCATAGTAAGTACCTTTTGTAATTTATTTTCATTAATTTTAAAACGATAAGAAAAAAAATATGATAACATCAAAATAATAAGGTGTACTTAAGGATAGTTTAACCCTAATTACGTCTATTAATTAACTAAACTGTGACCAGAAGTAGATTTTCAAATAAACAAAAGTAGGTAAGACAGACAACACAGACAGACACAGTATAACTATTAAAAAAATAAGGAAGACCCCAATCATAGTTGTCTAAATGTCAAACAAAGTCATAACTCGATAACGATTCAAACCGATGTTGTCTTATTACAGCTCACGAGAGCAAAGCAATTAGATGATTTCTGAATCGATTACTCGGTCGGCTACTCCTGCGCATCCCGGCTAGAGCGGTGAAAGTGATTGTGTGGTACAAGTCATAAGCGGAAAGCGACATTGTTTATTGAAAAACATATGTTTTTATCTATGCAAATAAATAAAATTTAAGTGTCTGTTTGTAATATTAAAATAACAGCTGTTTGCTAAACACATAAATGTTTACACGGTTTAACGAACAAGCAGTTTTTTTTATTTATTATTTATTTATTTATTTTACTTTAATTAAAACGGTTAATTAACCAATTAAAATAATTAAAGACACAGAAGACAAAAGTAATATATATATATATGTTATATATATGTTTATATTTTATGCCTGTCTATCTATGTCTCTTTTTTCCGGTAAATCTCGTAAATTTGGGTCTCAGCGATTTTGTAAGTATAGATTTATAAAACCGCTAACCACTAATTGCGTATATGACATCATCCTAACTTCCTAATCCTAACTAAATTATAAATGCGAAAGTAAGTTTGTTTGTTTGTTTGTTACCATTTCACGCCTAAGCCACTGAACCGATCATCCTGAAATTTTGCATATACGTTGCCAGGTGTACAGGAACGAACATAGGGTACCTTTAATCCCGAAAAAGAGTACTGTTTCTGAGGGAAATCACAATAACGTTCTTATGATCATAGATGGCGCCACGTGTTGTTTCGAATTGAAATGAGACGACAAGGGCAATTTTTTCCGAGACTTCGTCTATGTCCGCGATTACCGAAATTCACGCGGACGAAGTCGCGGGCAAAAGCTAGTTAACCAATAATTCCAAGACATGAAACTTAAAAAAAAGAACACTTTATATAAGCTCGTTCAACACGATTAATTTTTAACTAACAGTGAAATTAGATTTTGTTGCTTTGAAATCCATAAATAGTTAATCAACTGAGTTAGAGTTATACATAAATCTACGAGGGAATCGCGTTTCAAATTTTACTTTTACTATTACTATTATTATTTACTATATTACCTACTATTATTATTTATTTACTATTTTTTTACTCGGTTCGTAGCAGGTGGCGTTCTGTAGTTTTTGCCTACCCCCATGGGAAAAAAGCGTGAGTTTATGTATGTATGTGTGTATTTTTTTACGTGCTTGAAAGCTTTTGTATGAGCTTGAAAGCTCATACAAAGTATGGAAATTGCTTGATGGTGTCAAGCACCCAATATTATAAATCCTTTTGCTTTTCACCTTAAATCGCTGCTTCTTTTAACATAGACTATACAAACCGCGGGTTGCCGCCCGCCTCGGTATGCATACGTCACAGTACAACAATTATCGACAGATGATCGCTTGCGCAACACTAAGAGAATCCGATCCATTGTAATTAGTACATAATCTTATGATTATACGATTGTTTCTCGTTTCTGTTTCTGGTTTTGCTTTTCTCACGAGCGTTCATTAATTATGTATGTATGTTTGTTTGAATGTCTTTATTATCGGCGGCTTTATTGAACACAAGCTGTTAACGGGTGGTTTTTTTTACTCGCGTTAAGTTATGTGTTTGGTTACTGCTCCGCTCTCGAGGGTCGTGGCGTGATGTTATACAGCTCACAATATTGCTCATGAATCTGGCTATCATTTACAAAATATTTTTTCCAATTCGATTGGTAGTTCCCGAGATTGACGCGCCTAAACAAGCAAACAAAAAATTCTTCAGCTTTATTATTTAACAAGCTTTTGCCTGCGACATCGTCCGCGACAAAATTTAAATATTATTATTTTAAGTAGCCTATAAATATGCTATTATAGTCTATAATCGATCCGTGTCTCATCCAGGTCCGTTCAGCCGTTCTGGCGTGATTAAGTTATAAACATACATCCAAACATTCACATTTATAATACTTAGTAGTAAGATTGGTATAGATTGTAATAAATGAATATTAGTTTTGATTGCTACATCGCTAATTGTTGAGAGGAAATATTAGTTTTGTCATTACCCTCGGCAGTAGTTCTAAAATTCTACTTAAATAATGACGTAATGCGTTCTAATTTATTTATTGACGTTTGCAAGACGACCACTCTTATGAAATATGAACATTGCAGTTATTAAACCATACATTTGAATGAAAACCGATCAAATCTTAGATATTCTAAGAAATATTTAAGTGTCCCTTTATGTCAAAAAAAACTTGTTTTTTTTGCATACGAATGTTTACAAGGTACTTAAAAAAATTATTTTATATTTTTTTCTGTGTGTTCCGGCTAATCTCCTAAACGGCTAGGCCATTTTGAAGAGTTTTGGTAGATAGCTGATGTTATAAAAAAAAAATCATTTTAGAAAAAGTATTAGAGTTTCGTTTGCAAAAAAAAAAACCGATAACCGACATTGCGAGCCAAGTCGCGGGCATAACCTAGTTATGCAATAATATTACTTGTTCTAATCGGAAGGACGGTCAGCAGGTAAGATTGAACCATGTCCGGCCCAATGCCACAGTTAACAATGAAATGAAACGATTTGTTCAAATAATAGAGCTGCTATATCCGGACTACCTCTCCGCTTCCGATGTTTATATAACTTTTGGGAATAAGGCTGGAAGGTGGAAGGTCGAGGTACGTTACGTCTATTGTTTGTTTATTAATTTTTGTACGTAGATAAGATCGTGTTTATTACTCATGGAGTCCGGTATTAAGTACCAAACGAAATAATGATTTGTAAAACTGTTGGGATCTACTCAAGAATCAGAGCTTCAAAGATTGATTAATAACTGAAAATAAATAAGAATTGCCATCAACTTTGCTATCATTTACCTGAACTGGAAAATAATAATATTTTCTAGAGTTTCATTGTTTGCTGAAACGTACAGACCCGTCATGACATGTGTTAAATGCGTACGTCTACCTAGATGGGTAGGTTTTAAGGCCCAAAAACCCCTTAATAATTATCTTCTTAAAACCCCCAAATAATTAATCCTATCAGACCATTGCCTCACTGCGGGGGAGATTTTTCTCATACAGAGAAAGCAAGAGCAATCACCAATCTTGCTCAAGGCGGATTTGAAATTTCAGACTTATGTTTATTATATGTAGGTGCAAGTTTCCTCACGACGTTTTACACTCACTTACTCATTCATCACGAAATATCGAAAACCGCTTGACGTATAAAGGTGAAATTTGGCAGGGAGGTAGTTTATAGTTAGTGGACGTCAGTTAAGAAAGGATTTCCCAAAATTCACCCCCGAAAGAGGTGAAACGAAAGTCTAAAGTATGTATGGAGAAATCAATTTTGGCGCGGACGAAGTCGCAGGTAGAAGCTAGTCTAAGATAAGCTTAAAACGTACATAATATATTTTGAAAAAGGCGTGAGTTTATGTATGTATGTATATTTTGAAAAAGTTACATAAGTTTTGTGTTATGGTCCAATTACATGCATAATTATGACATTTCAAATTTTTTTTTGGGATGGCCACGCATCTATCGCAGATGTCGCGCATAGGCCGCGTTAACCACTTAACATCACGTGGGCTGTCGACTTGTTTGCCATCTAAAGACTAAACTGAATGGATATATGCAAATCATTCAAAGTCCCAGCATCTATTACAAAGCTAATTAATTGATTTCGTCATGTATTGAGGTATCAATATTAATAGCTGCCCGTCCAATGTTCGGAGCACAATGGCGGTAATTAGTTCACACAAATTACTTGTTAATTCTATTATTCATTGTTCATTATTTGTGTTTCTTTGTGAATTTGTTTTAGTAGAATATGAGTAATTAGTAACTTATTGCTGATTACTTTGCTTACCGTGGTTTCATAAATAAAAATTACTCAAAATGATTGTGACAATTTTGCGAGTTTGCGTAATTTTTTGCGTTGATTTTCGTTTATGCCTATAATGTATGTTATTGTGGTACCGATATCGGTACCAAGAATCGTATCATATCGTCGATATCGAAATACCGAGCCAGTATTCGGGACATCAATAAAGAAAAACACAGTGTGGAACCTGCAGTAATTTTTAACTAGCTTCAGCTCGCGGCTTCGGCTGCGTGGGAGTTGAACATACCACAAAACATAACCTTTGACAAACAGCAATGGTGTAGCTTCTTACTGTTGAAAGATATTTGTAAACGGACCAGCACTTCCAGAGATAATCTCTAAAACAAAATAACAAACAAACTTTGTGATGATTGATAAATATCGAATGATTAATGACACAATTCCTACCTACTTCATTCCTTACTTAACACTATTAAAGCGCAATTTATTTCAGAATCATTGCCCCCATACATCTAACTCAAACAAACGTTTCAGTTTCAAAATATTTATCTTGAGCTGCGCACACGCAACCCGGCGATCAAGTTGTCTCTACATGCGATCGCTCCAATATAGCGCTACCAAATGTAGAGAAGCGTGAAATTGTACACGCCTTCGCAATGTACAGGGTGGTGTCACATGGGGAGGAGAGCGATAAAATATGGGGTGTAACACATCAAACTAAGTAATATTGTAAGCTAGTTGTTAACTTTATTGTGCATGCTGTGGTCTCATAAAAGTAAAGGATAAACACCTACATAATATTTTTTGTTGACTAATTATTGTCATGATTTGTGTAAAATATCTTTGTTAAAAAAACATTTATTTTTATTTCAGACAAATGGATTACCTACAATAATTAACCTAAAACGTAAAACTTAAAATTCGATCTTAAATAAATATACATTGAGTATTTTTTTTAATTGGAAGGTGATCTCTTGACGATCTTGTTTATTTGTAAAAACGTTTAATCAGTCAAAATGAGTTTTTTATTCCATTGATTTAATCAATTTATTTTAATAATAATTTAGTAAGAAACACTTTTTTGACGTGTACCGTATAACTGAAACACATGTCAAACGCGTATCCCTAAAACTTTTCTATTTCGCCTGCCTCGTTATTGCTATAAAGCAAAGCTATAGATAGCTCACACTGGCACACTAAGCTTACAGCAACGAACAGACAAACAGTCAGAACAATGAATAATGGCGCTCGCAACCGTCTGCGCGGTTATTTGCGAGAACAAATTGCTACCGCTCCTTTGAAGGTATTTATCGGGTACTTTGACTTTACAAGTACATATATCAATGATAGATATTCACACATTATGTAAGTAGCTTTTGACCGCGACTTCGTCCGCGTGGAAGTCAAGTATATCATAAAACATACACTTGGCTATAGTGTAGCTCTATCAGGGAAATATTTTTTTAAATCAGTTTATTTTTAATGAATTATATAAAAAATCGAGCAAGTCTATCTCCACAAATTCTGAGGCGTCAACCCTAGTAGGGCAGAATCCACCAAGATTTTATGATAGTGAAATCTGCCCCATTAAATCATATTAGTGGGGCACATTCTACAGCAAAATTTTAAGCAGACTTTGCCACAGCATGGTGGCGGTTTCGTTGAGGCAAAGTGGAACTACTTAGAGCCGTGGGGTTTTAATCGGATCTTACCGCCTATGTCGGACTCTTGTCCGTCATAACCCTCCCTTATCCCCAGACGGAGGGCATCCATTAAGATTATCATACAAAGAAGGTATACCAGTAATTTAATTAGGTAACTACAACTTTATCTGATAATGTTATCTAATGCTAATAAAAAATTGAAATGAACCTCGTCTCACGGATGGTTAGCCGTGAAATAAGCCGTGAAAGTGATTTCGTTACAGTAATGACTATCTGTGCACTTATCTTCATGCAATGTTTCTTCTACACTAAGCAGAAATAACGCGAAATTACTTTAAAAAACCGGCCAAGTGCGAGTCGAACTCGCAAACGAAGGATTCCGTACAATATTTGAAATAAATATAACATGACATCACGACTGTAATCCCCGAAGGGTAAGGAAGTGTATCCATTAGTAAACACACATTTTTCTAGTTATGTGTATTAAATTGCCATCAACCGGGAACAAATCCAGGCTCCGAGGCTGCTACTCAGAAATTCTTGATGAAAAACTCACGTCAATCAACAAATGAAATGAAATGAAATGAAATGAAATGAAATGATATTTATTCAGTAAAATGAAATGAAATGATATTTATTCAGTAAATTGGTTATAAATAACACTTTTACACGTCACATTTTAAACTAGATGAGTCCAGTGTTTCCTAGCCGACTGCTCTGAGAAGAAACACCGAAACAAACTCAGAGGTCAAAGTCTCTTTTAAAGTCCATACAATTATTTGTATTGGTCAAATCATATGCGAACCAAGTAGGTTAATGTCCGAGGTGCTCCCTTGAGGAGAGAGGCACACAAATTTGAGTCGGCCTGTCCAGTCAATGCACGCATTTGTCAGAAATCGCCAAGCTCGACTCAGAATTTAAGGAGCTCAACGACACGACGAACAATACCAAAGAAAGGACATTTGGGTAGGCCGCATCGAGTACTCAAACTGTCAGACAACCATAAAATCTAATCAGAAAAAATGCAACAACCCACATAGTTCACATATTTACAATATAACATATAAAAAAAAAATACTTTTCAAAGTATATCCCAATGAGAATAAAAAACAAAAAATAAATAATAAATATAAAAATACAAGTCTCTAAATGTCATATTAACGTTAAATTAAAAGATCATGTTTAGTAAAATATGTCAAAAAATGTAATTTACAAAGGGCATAATCACAAGGCTTAGCAGAGCGAGCAGTTCAATCCCAAGCTTTTTTATCATCTAAATAATCCGAAATTTTATAGTAGCCCTTTTTGTATAGTTTGGCTTTAATACAACTTTTAAATTTTTTAATTGGTAAATTTCGAACATCAATGGGAAGTTTATTGTAAAAACGTATACATTGACCCATGAACGAGTTGCCTACTCTGTGGAGACGAGTGTGATGTAACACAAGATTGTGCTTATTTCTAGTATTAAGTCCATGGACATCGGACACTTTCTTAAAATTTGAAATATTCTTGTGTACATACATGAGGTTTTCAAATATGTATTGTGAGGCTACAGTCAGAATATTTTGCTTGACCTGGAAATCGAACCCAAGACCTCATGCTCAGCAGTCGCGCAACAACACAATACAAAAAAAAACACAATATTTAAACCGAGATACAAAATACCACGTTTTTTTTAAATGCCCATTGATTTTTAATTTTTGTTACTTGTTGTTTATACCGCTTTGAGCATGCACGGCGATCAATGCTCGTGCCTTCTCTAAATGAGAATGTAGTATTTATTTTCATTATTTTATTTATTGTTATCCCGTATTCTAGTATACACGGTTACTTTTATGTTCGTCTAACTCGTCAAAGTGTATTGAACAGATATGTTTTTTTTTTACTGTTACATTTTTAAAAAAATGGTCCCAATCGTTTCGAGTTTGATGATCGAGTTTATGGCTTTCGGTTCCAGGACGACTTAAAAGTAACCGTGTATATTATTATTATTTCATTTGTTGTTATAGCGGCCATTATTAATTTACACTCCGTGAAAGTTTCAAGTGTCTACCCATTGCCGTTCAAAAGGTACAACTGCGACAGACGAACGGACGGTCAGACAGCGGAGTCTTAGTAATAAGGTCCAGTTAGGTATTCTTAGGTGCTGAATCCTATAAAGTCAGACAACAATGAATGCCTTTGCAATCAATTTAAATACGTTGTTTTAGGCGCGGGTTCAAATGTAACCGCGTGTCTGTTAATGCTTCTTCACCCGCTTGCTCAAGAAGATTGGTAATATTTTTGATGTACAGTCAGCAAAAGTAATAAGTCGAAATCAAAATACAACGGGCGTAAAAAGCGTAAAAAGTAAACCGAAAATTACATATTACTCCCATCATTGTAGGATTCTTTTAATCTATATCTACATAACGTCACGCCTGAAATCCCCGAAGGGTTAGGCAGAGGTGTACCCATTAGTACACCCACATTTCGCCAGTTATGTTTTTAGTCCCATGTAATAGGGGGCGAGCCTATTACCATCAACCGGGCACAAATCCAGACTCCGAGGCTGCTACTGAGAAATTCCTGATGGAAAAACCCAATAACACTTTGAATCTATATCTATAAAAGTGAAAAGTCACTCACACACTCGCTCATCACAAAAATTGAAAACCGCTTGACTGATAAAGATGGGCAGCGAGGTACTTTATAGTTAGTAGACATCCGCTAAAAAAGATTTTACTTACACAAAAAAAAACCGATTCCTAGCAAAAAACCTCAATGTTACTCAACAGATGGACAGTTGCATAATTAAAGGCTATGTGACTTGTGCTTAATTTAATTAATGTTTTTATTCTATTGACTAACTCAAGCTTTCGAAAACACTTATCGACGTCTAAAAAAACTTCTACAATACATATCGCACGACCATGACTACTTATCTCTTTTGTTGACGGTACCTCTTGTGGATATTCTAAAGTTCAAAACAAAACCTAGACCTACTGCTTCTTTAATCACGACCTTTTGACATACGCCTAACCTTGCAAAAAACTTTACAAAATAAAACTTAAACAACAGCGGTCAACAATCTTTTGTTCCAGCCATTATGTGATGTCAAGCATCATTACTTAAAGTCCCCGTCACGAGAAGGTATAAATTTTGTAAACACACATTCACATTCATTCCACGCTTTTTTTTGAGGTGGTAAAAATCATCAAATAAATCCTTCTGCCCTGGGCGGGGCGGAAGGGACTGACGGACTTTTGCTGACTAAGAAACCACCCTGTTCCTTCTGTTGCCATTTACGTTCCGGGGTCACGGTATCCTGTTAAGATGTTCCGCAACCCAGGCAGGCGTTTGGCCCCGTTGGGGCTCCGTCCCTGAGCTGACAGCTCTTTGAGGCGCGCGTGAAATTGATCGGACGAGCTAAATTAATTAGATCAAATACTGCGACAGCGTGAACTTACTCAAAATTACGGTCCAAATGTTTGTGTCGGACGCGTTCCACGACCACGAAACATTAGACGACAGCGCTTTATATCGCTATAATGTAACCCGACCATGTGAAATTGCTCATTAGTTTTATATTACACGTGCGTTACTTTGAGTTAATTGTTGTCGATTGAATTGTCGCTACGTAATTTAGTAGAAGTTCTTTGTTTGCATAATTTATAGCTCCTCGTGACGGCGACTTTAGACATGACTTAGCGTGCACAGTGACCTTCACAGCTGATGGCACTAGGTTCAGATGTTGTTAGTGATAGCTTGATGTCTTGCAACATTTGGTACATTAGTATAGTGGCTTTGTTTGCGAAAATGTTGTAAAAATCATCAGATCTATTGCAGATCTTGCAATTTAATTCTGGTTTGAAGACTTACTTGTTTCTTGTCTTCTTTGTCTTCTATGTCTTATCTTCTTTTTTTATGACACAAAAATGTTTTTAACACTGCATTTTATTAATAGCACTAGTAGTATTAATAGGAGTGCCTCATTGGTCTAGTGGCCGCAAAGGCCGACTTTTTTCGATCACAAATTTCTCAGTAGCAGCCTTGGAGTCTGGATTTGTGCCCGGTTGTTGGCAATAGGCTCGCTCTCTATTACATGGGACTTAAACATAACTGGCGAAATGTTGGTGTACTAGTACACCACTGCCTAACCCTTCGGGGAATACCGGCGTTATGTTATGTCTATTAACAGGAGCAGCAAGATAGTTAAAGGGTGTGTGATGTGTTTTTTACACCCTGTATATTATATCTCTCCGCAGATATTATCCCTATGGTAATGCCATAAACTTTTTAACACCACTAAGTTACACAACTGCCACTATAAAAAAAAAGTAGTTTTCATCACATTTTGGAAAATGATTTTCCTTCATCTAGTTCGTTATAAAACCTTTAAACCTTCAGTGTCCCTATGTACTTAAGCAGACGAACGTACTGCCAATAAACACAGGCTGTGTCGTATACTTACAGCGACCAGTAATGACAGTTGCGAAGTCACTAACAACGCGAGATCATCGGACGGACGCCGTGTTTACATTTTCATCTTTGTTTCAAAATTAGAGAAAAGTACACGGTACTTAGGTACCTACGTAAGACGCTGGACTAGCGTATTGTAACTGTTTTAATGTACGGAAATTGTTTTTTCTTCTTTTAGGTATAAATGCCGCACTTGTTCACTGCTTAGTGTCAATTAAGCTCTTTGTTTATTTCTCACTAGCAGTCCGCCACGGTTACACCCACGTCTTTGGTTACTGCTCCGCTTCCGTAGGTCGTAGCGTGATGGTATATAGCCTATAGCCTTCGATAACTAATCTACCCAACACTGAAAGAATCATTCAAATCGGACCAGTAGTTCCAGAGATTAGTGCGTTCAAACAGACAAACAAACACTGCAGCTTTATAATATTATATAGTATAGATAAATAGATTATAAATGATATACAATCATTAACCTAAACAATCTAAGAACCCTAAACCTAAAAATAATTATAAAATTATAAAGTATGTACAATTTATAAAAAGAAAGGAAGGAAGAAGCTTATAGGGCATCAAAAAATAATTCTTTTTTTATCATTATTATTTCATTTTTATAAATTGGCCCTTTGCTGGAATAATTTTCCAGTTAATTGCGGCAATTTACAGCAGAACAATCTTATTATAACAATGTATTAATTTATATTATTATTTTCTTGTTGTATTTTTAATCTGACTTACCATAATAAATGCGAAAGTTAGTATGAATGTTTGTTACTCAATCACGATAGAACGGCTGAAGGGATTTTGACGAAATTTGGCAGAGATAGATTATAGTGTAGAATAGTTATACTTTTTGTCCCGTTCTTGTGTTCCCGAGGGATAACAACTTCGGCTTAATTTTGATATCTACACAGACGATGTCGCGAGTAGAAGCTAGTTACACAAATAATGCAAAATATATATATGTAAGAAACTGAAAATATATACTAAACTATGGACATTGTCTTTGTCTGATAAATAAATGCATTTTTTTTAGAAGCCCCAAAAATAATGATACTTTCTAACACCTCTATGTAGATTAGTTAATGTTGTTAAACCATATCTTATTGTTAATGTCCTATTGCTACATGAGTACACTTCTGGCCACCATGACATTAACACAATTTATTATAATGTTGACTTTTCAAATGCCAATTAACGAAGCTATTATTTACTATGAGAAAGCGAAAAGGTTAGAAATAAAGCTCAAATTGTGCAAATATCTCTAGTTCTGATTAGATGCTATAATAACAAATGTTTTGTCTGTCTGTCCATTTCGTAATACAGTGCGGTGCAATTAACTCGGAGACATTTAGAGTTTGCAACGTCCCATTTATTTTGCTCGGCAGTGTAATTGTCGAAAATGTCGTAAAACGTATTTTAGTTAGTTATTTAACTGATTGCAACGAAATGATACACATTATAACTACATTATAATGTTTTACATCTGCATTCAAGTTTTACTAGAAGAAAGAATATGGTTGCTTTTAAATTTTACTGAAACGGCACAAAACGTCGCGATTTTGTCGTGACGATATAAAAGGGTAATCAAAATGTATGATAACGTCTTTAATACCTAAGTATTCTTTAGGTAACTCTAAACGACACACCTGTTTTCCCGTTTATTCACAACTAGCTAGCTTGCCGTGGTTTCATACAGTTACTGCTCGACTCTCGTAAGTCGTAGCGTGATGTTATATAGCCTATAACCTTCCTTGATAAACGGGCTATATACCGCAAAAGTATTTAATCAAATCGGACCAGTATATCCTGAAGTTAGCGCATTAAAATAAACAAATTCTCCAGCTTTATAATCTTACCATTATAACAATGAAAAAGATGGATTAATGTTAGTTACTCAATCATGTCAGAACGGCTGAACGGATTTGGATGAAAATTGGCACATAGATAGACCATTTCCTATATTAACATATAAGATACTTTTTATTCCGATTATGTTCCCTTGGGATAAAAGTTCAAATAACTTCACGGAAAGTTACTTTTGACGCGGGCGAAGCCGCGGGCAGTCACTAGGATAGAATATGACGTGTCGTGCTTATGCAAG
Organism: Hoplodrina ambigua; assembly: GCA_949774945.1. Taxonomy (NCBI): domain Eukaryota; kingdom Metazoa; phylum Arthropoda; class Insecta; order Lepidoptera; family Noctuidae; genus Hoplodrina; species Hoplodrina ambigua. The sequence continues at coordinate 12,127,833 of OX458983.1, forward strand.
ATCAATATAATTTTTATAATTTCATCCTCAAATAGTATTACAGTCGTCGAAATCCTTATTACAAAGCAAAAATCACAAGATCCCAATCTAGACAGAGAAATCTGTCTGTGTGATTATCAGAAAATTGTAGCGGCCGCAGGAATGTGGCCAGATATAGATCTGAGATGATTTGTCAATCGCACCGGGTCACCGGTGTGGAAATATAATTAGATATGCGAGTACCGGCGCGGGGAACATCATGGCATTTGAAAAATGAGCTGAATCTTTGATCTTACGTAGATCTACCTGCCTTTTTTATTTTAAGACTACCTTATTTACTATACATATGTATAATAGATAGGTGCGGGTTTGAAAATTATTGCGCGGAACCCTAATTATTTTTCTCGTCTCGCGTAATGAGACACTATTGATTTTCTATTGTCCTGTCACACCGGTAAGTCAGCCAGGGCTTAAACGGTTAAATTAAAATAGTCTAAGTTAATCCTTATAACATCAGCCTTAAGCAAGTGAGTCTCGTCGAAATCCGTCCAGCCGTTTCGGAGATTAGCCGAAACAAAAAGACAGAGAGGCAGGCAGACAAAAGTTAAAAAGTTATGTTTTTGTATGAGTAAGTATCGCGGGCAAGAGCTACATAATTAACTATATTAAAATCCTTTGATAATTTTTCTACTATTCCAACTTTTATGTAACTTAATTTAATAACACCCAGAGAAACTTAATACATATAAGTCTATTATTATCCCACTGCAGGACAAAGGCTTCTTCTCATACAGAGAAGGCACGAGCATTGCTACTCATTATATCATAATTTATAAAAAAATATATTACCGCCATATAAGACACAAATCATTGATCAAAAACGGTGTTAATGTTATTAAGATTCTTTAAGATATAATGACTAGAGTTTAAGTACCATATTTGGCCCTCAAATTCGACCTCTTGGTCAATTTGAGTAGTAATATTATATCCTACTAGTTGCTCTCTGCGTCTTTGTCCGCAAAGCTTTTTTGCCCGTGTCAATTTACGTTTCGGTGATGTTATATGGCTAATACTATTCTTCATAAATCTGGCTATCATATACTAAAATATTTTTTCTAATCCGACCAGTAGTTGCAGAGATTAGCGCGTTTAAACAAACACACAAAAAAAACTTTAGATTTATTATATTTTTATTATTATAGATAATCTTTAACCTTATATGGTTAATTAACTAGGCCTACAATGGGTTCAGTTGATGAGAAAATATACGTTCTGGTGTCGACAATGATTGTAGAATAGCATTTTGTGAACAAGTGGCCTACTTCTTTACAATGTCTTGTAAGATTTTAGGCAGTTTTTTCTTAATTGATTACGACATAGAAACGCTAATTAGCATTAATAACAATAGTTTAAAGCGTTATGGTTTTTAAACGTTTAACGAACCGACCTTAATGCTAAATTTATTTAATATCTCAATTGTCTTACATTACTATACAGCGAAAACAGGTTAATGTATATGCAAAACTTATACTTAGAAAAGATTTATTACAATTACTCCGAAAAATGATAGTCATTTTGACGTGTGTTGGTTCACTGCCACGTTGGTCTTGTGGTCGCAGAGCGGGACTTCTGAGCATAAGGTCTTGGGTTAGATTCTCAGGTCGGGCAAAGTGTTATTGGGTTTTCCATCAGGAAATTCTTAGTAGCAGGTTCGGAGTCTGGATTTGTGCCTGGGTGGATGGCAATAGGCTCGCCCCCTATTACCTACATGGGACATAACTGACGAAATGTGGATGTACTAATAGATACACCTCTGCCTAACCCTTCGGGGATTACAGGCGTGATGTTATGTTGGTTTATTTTGGCGGAACTAAGCCCAATTCTAACAAGTGATGATTTAACATACATAACAAGGACTTTGCAACGCTTTTTTTTATTTCTACACACGTTAATATGTAATTACCTTAAAATGTCATACAAAAAAATTACTCACAATCTTACCCAACACACCAAGCAATTTCAGTGATCTCTTTCTATTTATTTATCCCTTACCCGTTCTCAATTAGCTACTCAAACCTAGCCCCATAACCCCTCCTTCCTATCTTCGGCCACAATCGGGCGTAATCGGGCGCAATCGGTTCGTGACGTACGAAAGCGACTAATGCATGGGAAAAGCAGACGAAAACGTTGGCTTTCGTAAGAGATCGCGCGATACCGAGGAGGAAGTCGACGGTGTAAAAGATAAGAGGCAGCGATAGCGGGGTTATTGAAAGTATGTTATGACCTTTTTGGGAAGTTTTGAAATGGAACTTGGTGTAACAATAAGTATGGGAAGACAATTATTAATGCTTCATAAATTAAGCATACTTTCGTGTTGTATGACACAGTTTCGAATTACTGTATTCACGTTAGACATTTAAGGGCTGATGTTTCAATAGTCAGAAACTTTTATCCAAAGAATAACTATGACAGTTTGACATATTTTCTATACAGAAGCTGTGAAATCGCCATATTTATCCCACCGGTAAGAGTTATCTGACGATTGAAAAATCTGCCCTAAAAACATTTAATTTCCGGGTAACATTTACCCGGCAATAGGCTCGCCCCTTGTTACATGGGACTTAAACATAACTGGCGAAATGTGGGTGTATTAATAAGTACACCTCTACTCTCTCTCTTCTGGGATTACAGACGTGATGTTTGGGATTTATTACCAAAAAAAAAAATTGGTGAACATAACAAAAGCGTATGGCATATGATTGTTTTTTTTTCTTTCATAAACCTAATATGAAATTCATTTTTCGATAACTATTACGTGAAGTAATCTTTTTAGTTCCAAAATTGTTTTCAGGCATTTTAACATTTTTACTCGTCATTTTAATTCTGACGCTCTTTGACCCCCAACTATAAGTTTATCACTTGAACCACTCGGTAAGGGCCGATCAGCTCAATTATTCAGTAGTCATCATAGTTTTTACAAGCTCAGGTCATCTGCTCTCCCTTGTAGTACAGGCAAGAGCACAAGTGTTTTACCTTTGCTTTAGGTTTCAATTATTTTTGAACATAGGCACAGTGACAAAAATACTGATGTGGTTCAAAAATTAAAGTAAACGACTATTTGAACTCATTTTTGAAGTCTGAGCTAAGTTTAATTCGGTTTTTGATCCTTCTATCTGATCTACAGATATATGTCAAAAATATGAATTACGAGTATGACTTTCATGACAACACCAACAAAATCGCAGAAACCAACCAAGTATCAGTATACTTCCTACCTCCGTCCGTCCTACCATCCCAGTGGATGGGAGTCATAAAGTCTTCTTGTATTATAGGAGTAACAGAATAGGGAGTGTACCTGTATTTGCGCACACACTCGTGCACTATAATATCTCCTGCGTACTTGGCTAGTCTCCAAATTGGAATGAATCCGTATAAAATCCGTATAATCCGTATAAAATACGCCATCGACGATACGAGTAAAAGCTGTCACAATAACTTTCTACATGTGAAGAATATTCACCTAGTTAAGCCCTCTGTATTTGGTTGTACCGGCAATTGAACGATAACCATCTACGAAGCGTAACGATTGATTGTGAATGTAAATATACAAAATTGGAGAGTGTAGTAATACGCTACTTTTACTTGAGATACCTGACTCTTTGGGTAACGATCCGTGTTCAATGAAGTTGTTTGTTACACGACTGCCCCAAAAAAAGGAGTGTTATGTGTTCAGGGTTAATGTATGTATGTAAGTATGTATGTATGTGAGATTCTTTATTCCACCATAACTTTTAAACGCCTAAACCGATTTAGATGTATGGGGTATCGTTACAATCCTTGCATCGTTTCGAGTAACATAGGTCGGTTAAAAATAAAAAGAATCCTCTGTGGTCACTTTAAAACGTAAATTAATACCAGCCTCAATTATTTTTTTTAATGAATCCGGTCGTGTATATGTTTATCGTCTAGAATTTGACAAGTAGATTTAAAAAATATCGACACTGTAAATAAAAAACGTCGTAAAAAAAAACTGACGAGTAAACAAAGTACAAATACGTGCAATTTTTGCAGTCGTGTTTTTGAATTTTTTAAATTAATGTAACTTGTTTTAACAAGTTAACAAAGCTTTGAACTATGTTACATACTAGCTTAGGACCTACTGGCTTCTGCTTTAACTACTGTTCCACTCAAACCATGTCAGAGGCCCTCGAGGCGGTTTATAAACTGACACTAGGGAGTCTGAGGTCGTAAGACCTTACTGCTTACACGATAAAGAAGAAGACTAGCTTTAACCCGCAACCTCGTCTGCGTAGACTTCCGAATTTAGTCAAAATTCAAAACTATCTCACTGGAACACATAATAAAGATAATAATTAGCCAATGTGTTAAGTTAGATCAATATCTATATGTATGCTTATTTTATTTAGCCGTGAAAGAGTTACAAATATCCATTCATCCATCCTAACAAACTTGTGCGTTTATTTTATATTATAAGTCTGGAATCGCCAATCCGCCTTGAGCAAGCGTGGTGATCAATGCTCGTATCTTCTCAGAATGAGAAGAGGCCTTTGCCCTGCAGTGGGACAGTAATAATAATAAATTACATAACATCACGCCTGTAATCCCCGAAAGGTTAGGCAGAGGTGTACCCATTAGTACACCCACATTTCGCCAGTTATGTTCAAGTCCCATGTAATAGAGGGCGAGCCTATTGCCATCAACCGGGCACAAATCCAGACTCCGAAGTTGTTACTGATAAATTCCTGATGGAAAAACTCAATAACACTTTGCCCGACCTGTGAATCGAACCCAAGACCTCATGCACAGCAGTCGCGCTTGCGACCACTAGACCAACGAGGCAGTCAAGATATTGTTAATCTAAGTTAACAATCACTGAATAATATGTAATAGTTTATTATGGTACTTATATACAAATTACAATCATATAATCATGCAGGCACGTCAACTGACTCCACCACTGCATAAACAGTTTATTTTATATCCGTTTAATCTTTAAAACTTTCTTTCAAACTTGTCTTCTCTATACCATTTACATATTTTCCGTTCCGCATTTGACTCCAGGAAAATGAATAAGCAAACAAGTTCAAAAGTCGTTGGAAAGTGACCTGTTGCTATTAATTGACATAGCAACAATGGCGGCCGGAAGCGCGGCCATCTTGTGTCACGACTTCCGGAGCAGCGCGTGCGCGGTAGCTCGTGGATTTTCATCACGTTTGACTTTGTTTTACAGTGGGATGTAATAATGTGTATATCGAATTGAAAATATTTATACATGCTAAGGAATATTTGCACTTAGTTTTACATCACTGACATCGATGAAGAAAAACAACTTGAGGAAACTTGGATTATTATATACAGGGTAATTGAAAATATACCCGAAACCTGAAAAGGGGTCATTGTAAATTTTCAATGACCCTGTATAAATAAATAAAATTGAAGTGTCTGTAATGTCAAAATAACAGTTTTTTTATTAAATGCATTTTAAATGCATTATTAATATTTACAGGGTACCTACTACCCAAATGTTAGGTTTTTTGTAGATATACTTGTTCCGGCTAATCTCCAAAACAGCTGAACCAATTTTGACAGGATTTGCTGTTACTAGCAGATATCTGATGTCACAAGGAGTAACTTTGGCTACTTTATTTTGGAAAAAGCCTTATAAGTCAGAAATCTCCAATCCGCCTTAAGCAATCATGGTGATCAATGCTGCCTTCTCTGTATGAGAAGAGGCCTTTGCCCTGCAGTGGCTGGTATTATTATTACTTACTATTTACATGTCAAACACCGGAACTCGTCAGCTGCAAGTCATAACCTTATGTAATAGTGTCATCAGTAAGGTGAGATAACAAGCAATTACTCCCCAGATGTATCGGAATGTAAGGTTATGGAAACGTTAGGTAACTGCCTCGTTGGTCTTGTGGTGACAAGCGCGGCTGCTGAGCTAGACTTCTTGAGTTCGATGCCAAGGTCGGGCTAAGTGTTATTGGGATTTGTGCCTCGAAGAGGAAAAGACATTGGTTCTGGGACTGGTTTCTCCCTAGTCGTGACAGGTTACCGTTCCATAGGAGTATTAGAAAGAGTGCTCCTGTGTTTGCGCACACACTCATGCACTATAATATCTCCTGTGTATGAGATTGGCCTCCACACTGTGACCGAATTTCGATGGGGACAACATTATAAGATATTTTTAGATATGACATGACATAACATCACGCCTGTAATTCCCGAAGGCTTTGGCAGAGGTGTACGCATTAGTTCACCCAAATATGTTTGAATTCCCATGTAATAGGGGGGAGCCTATAATTACTTTTTACTTTTTTTTTAATGTAACATATTACTTCTTATAAATCAAATATTTGCACTGATACCAACCAAGGTACAATATGATATGAATGTAGTTATAGATTCTTTCACTAGCAGTAAAGGCTACTTCACGATTTTGGTATACTATACTGATTTCAGACGCCATCTCAAAAATGCTAAGACCATTATTTTATCGATTGAAATTCGCTCAACATCTAATGCAATACTTATTACATTGTACCCAAAAGTTCACATCCGTCTTTGTATCCCGCTGTATAAGTAGTGCACCAGTAAATCACAGATGTCGCTGTTCGTCGTGACTAAGTGACGTCTTTGTTGCGCGTGCGCACCGACTCTCGTTAGATGTGGTGGTATGCGGGAGTTCCGGTTGCTCTCGTGAATATGAGAGACGATGAAAGTTTGGATATTGAGGTCGTGTGGAATGCTACTTCATCCGGAATCTGTTATTGAATAGTTCTGGATGGACGGTAGCCCGAAAGCACCTTTACAAAAGAGATTTTTGGATAACTAAACAACACGTTCTTTTCTTTATGCCGAGCGTTGGTCAACGCCACTCTTCCAACAATAGGATCGAGGAAACAACGTTAGCTCCAATATTGACCAATTTAAACTGGTAGAAGGGACATCATAAAGAAAAACTTTGAACATAGATTCAGTACGCAATTCTAGAGAACCTCCTCCCCGTGATAAAATATTTCGTCAGTGTTTTTTTAAATAAGTTGTTCCATACAAAATGTATGAAACAGCTGATTTTTTACCGATAAAAAGTGTAAACCTTGGGTCATCCAGAACAGAATCTCCTATCTTCCCGGAATGTGGGTAAAATCCGGGATATCTTTAACTACTGGTTGTAAATGATAACTATAAACGTTTGTTCTTTTTGTTTCAGAGCTGTCATGAGGTGGAGAAGAAGTAGTATAGGAGCCGACATGATGAAGACGATGCTGTTATTTACGCTGATTATGATTTGTAAGTTGCACACATTTATATTTATTAAACTTTAAGAAATACTGAGTCTATTGGAAAAGTCGAAAATTCAATTAGCTTTAGAATATATTCTACTTTTTTACAAAGTATTTTTTTTATCTTTGTAATAAAATGGACGTCCGATAGTTTTGTATGGAAAAAGTGTCAAAATTTAAGTCCAGGGTAGCAGTAAATTGTGTACCATCTGAGGGCAAACTACCTAGGATGGCGACAGTCTTAGTTTCTCTAAACAGTCTATCAGTTTAACACATTGCCCGTAAATCGAAATAGTCGTGGATGTATATAAAGAAAGAAAGAAAAACTGTTTATTCACTCGAAAATGACTCACAAGACATAAAAAGAGAACATAACAATTGTATATAAAAGCAAAGTAGAAACAAATTTGTATTAAATCTAAAAAAAGTTAGCTTATATAACTTTTCAAACTAGTTTTCGTAAAAATGCGTATAAAATAGTTAGATCTTTTACCTTCAATATCTCAGTAACCAAAAGGTTTCCAAGTATGGAACAAACAAAATAATTTAGCAGTGATAGAAAGAACCACTGACTCGTTGGTCTACTGGTCGCAAGCGCGAACGCTGTGCATGAGGTCTTGGGTTCGATTCCCAGGTCGGGCAAAATGTTATTGGGTTTTCCATCAAGAATTTCTCAGTAGCAGCCTCGGAGTCTGGATTTGTGCCCGTTTAATGGCAATAGTCTCGCCCCCTACTACATGGGACTTAAACATAACTGGCGAAATGTGGGTGTACTAATAGGTACACCTCTGCCTAACACTTCGGGGATAACAGGCGTGATGTTGTGTTATAGAAAGAACATGAACATGTCTAAGAACCAAAAACTATAGCCCTATAGCCTTCTAGATTTCAGACCACCTAAATTTCCTAACCAAAACCATTTACAAAAGATCCATATCAAAAGCGAAAATAACCACAATTAACGAAAATATCGATCTCCAAACTTCGATAATTTCGAACGTCGAAGCTCGGTCGATGCGTTTGCGCATAATTACTGTGATCTAGACTTGTAATGGCGTTTCACAAGTTCCGTTGAAGCAACGTCGTTAAGATATTGTTAGATTATAATGTCGACATTATCCTGGGCTCGTTGAATAAATATTATTATTTGTTAACCTTCGATTTGTTTTAAGATAAATATCTATCTAAAGTATTTTGAGTAATATGTAGAGTGAAGGAAATTTTGGCCAAGCCAAGAAGCCAAGCCTGTCATTATGTCTTGGCGATCTTGTCAGTGTGTTTGGAGGATTGTGAGATGAGTGTGTGAATACCGTGTAATATACATATCATAACATACATACCATCACACCTGTAATCCCCGAAGGGTTAGGCAGAAGCGTACCCATTAGTACACCCTCATTTCGCCAGTTATGTTTTTTAGTCCCATGTAATAGGGGGCGAGCCTATTGCCATCAACCGGGCACAAATCCAGACTCCGAGGCTGCTACTGAGAAATTCCTGATAGAAAAACCCAATAACACTTTGCCCGACCTGGGAATCGAACCCAAGACCTCATGCACAGCAGTCGCGCTTGCGACCACTAGACCAACGAGGCAGTCGAGGTAATATACATATGTCTTTTAATAATGTAATTGGTCAATGGCCGTTTTATATAAAAGTAAAATAAATACATGGTCATAACATTTTTGACTTTCACGTATTAAAAGTTGACTGTTGACGTCTCATACAAACAAATGTACAACCAAAGTGTTACGCGATAACTTAATTGCGGATACACTCATATATACATTTCTATAACAATGCTATCAACCACTGATTAAGTACCTACATGTTACTTATACATATATAAAGATAGACCTGATTTACAGAGAAAATAATTAAGACTGCCTCGTTGGTCTAGTGGTCGCAAGCGCGACTGCTGTGCATGAGGTCTTGGGTGTGGTGTGGTCGGGCAAAGTGTTATTGGGTTTTTCCATCAAGAATTTCTCAGTAGCAGCCTCGGAGTCTGGATTTGTGCCCGGTTGATGGCAATAAGCTCGCCCCCTATTACATGGGACTTAAACATAACTGGCGAAATGTGGGTGTACTAATGAGTACACCTCTGCCTAACTCTTCGGGGATTACAGGCGTGATGTTATGTTATGTCATAATTAAGACTTAAACTTCAGTTATGGTTGGGCAGCTACTCCCAAGTTTTACCAATATTTTGTGTACCAATAGTTTGAGTGCCTACGTCACACCTACACTTAAGATAATTGCCAAGACTGATCAATGATTAATCTACTCGATAAACTTGACATTCACAGAACATTTCATCACAACACATCACAAAATATAAACATCAAAAAAAAAAAACAATCTCTTTGTTATGATAACCCGTTGACAGGCCTACAGGCGCCGATAGCCTCGACCTCTACGTCGTCGCGTGCGCAGCTTGACAAGCATCGCTTGACAGCTTAACAGCCTGTTGTTATGTCCAAGAGTTTAATATATAGCTGTCTGTTCGGAATGAGGTGTAATGTCATGGGTTTGAATCAGAGGTCATGTCTTTAATTCCCTTATGTAGGTTTATATATATAGGTTATATAGGTATGGCCAACAATATTGGATATTAGTTGGCCCCTTATTGCATGGGACTTAAACATAACTGGCGAAATGTGAATGTACTAAATGGGTACACCTCTGCCTAACCCTTCGGGAATTATCTTGCGTGATGTTATAAATATTGAAAATTCTTGTATGGCGACACAGTTGGCGCTGTGGCTAAGCGCGATTGAATGCTTGACTACGTGTTTCAGGTTCGATCCCTGCACAATATAAATATCTGTATGGTCTACAGTACAGGTAGTTGATCCAGGTCTGATTATATGTGAGTTTATGATATTTTTAAACGCACTCACGATACATCAACAAATCCTAATGTGATAACGTTTTAAAATAACAAAAAAAAATCTATCCTAAAAATCTTCTATCTCTCCACACAATGCTCTAGATAAGAAACCGGAAACATACAGCATTATTATATCTAATACCTGATCTAGACCAGACGAAATAGTTACTAATTTGTCCAGACAAAACACACGTATCTATTCTAGATTAAACTCAACGTTCTACAAAAGATTACAGCTCACGACGCGTTATTACTGGAAGTATTCCATTGTTACAATCAATATGGCGGGGTTTAGATATAATACTCGTTTAACTGCATAGACAGACATCATATTATTTTGTTATACAACTTTGCTAATACACTCTCTACGTAATGGTTTAGGGTTGTCATAGAATCGATTGGTGCTCTTGTTGGCTTGATTTTAAAGCTCCTATAGCACATATTTTGTAGAGAGTTAGATTAAAAAAGTTGGGATATTTACAAATACAAAATACTATAATATATGTACTTCAACAAGTCTTGTGCTACTTAATTAGCTTATACAGTTTTTAAGCTAGACTTGCCTGTAGACTCGAGGTCTTTTAATCTTATTATAACAGAAAATAGTAACTGTTTTACTTGAGGATATAAACTCTTGTTAAGGCTGATACGGCATAGCCAATGAACGAAGTTCACATGCAATAGATACGAGATTAACTGTGAATAAATTCGAATATCAACACAAAGCCAGAAGGAAAAATGTGAAAAAAAACTAGAAAAAAAGACATGTTAGGTACTAGATATCCAGGGTCGCGGGACGTCTTAACAGGATACGGTGGCCCCGGAACGCAAAGGGCAACAGAAGGAACAGGGTGGTTTTTTAGTCAGTAAAAGTCTGACAGTCTCTTCCGCCCCACCCACAGGGTGGAAGGAGTCATTATTACACTAAATTAAAAGGTACTAGATATCCTTACTCAATAAATAAACAACTACTTTGAAAGATTCCGTTACATACATGCAGATCAAGCTAATAAAATCGTGTTAAAAGAAGAGTAAACATTTTTATGACAATTACCGCGTGGCAACCCTGCGACAAGCACTATCTCCAGTAATATAGGAACTGTGACATTTACGCGCATGCGGTCTGCGGTATTGTCAAGTTATGGCCGATCGCGATGTAACCGAACATCTGTCTGTCTGTTTGCGTGGCATATCTCTAGGAAGTAAGTAAACGTCGTTAACTCTCTGAAACCCGTTGTGGACGTTTGACCTCGGTGGGGAGTAGTGGGCCATGTTGGTGTACAGTGGAACAAGCTATTTGGTATACAGGCAGCTAACTTGCAAGTAGTTTTAAACAATGTCAATGGTGCCGATTCTCTTATTCTCAAACTAGACTAAATTTAGAGAATTGACATCTCTTACAACTTAACATACAGCGAAAGGAAAGGACGGTGACATTCCGTGACATTAAAGAACTAAGTTAGAGATGTCAAATTAGTTTTGCCTTGAACTTCTCCGTATTTTTAATCCATACGTTTTAAGATGTCACCTATAACTGTATGGATGTGTCAGACTAAATTTGACAGCTCTTATTTACATTACTCTCTTTCTTATTTTATTGGACAGAAAAAGATGAAAATAGTCTAATTTTAGTTTAGTTTGTGACCAAGGGAATCGGCACCAATGGCAATGTAGCAGAAAGATAATTACTGTTGTCTGTAAACCTAATAGGTTTTTCGACGTTACTAGGTTCCGTATCGTATTAGTTGATGGATAACTTAGAAGTACCTATAAGTTTAGATAATGAACTGACACAAATTACAAATAGAGTTCAAAATTATCTGCAAGATATAATCTCAAAGGCAACCTACACGTATTTGTAAGGATGGATGGATGAATGTATGGCTGGATGTTTGTTACTCTTTCTGCAGCGGAAAGGAATTAGCGGAAACTTGCCACGCATACATAACATTACGCCTGTAATCCCCGAAGGGTTAGGTAGTGGTGTATATACGCATTAGCACACCCAGATAGCTCATAAAGCCACAATTATAGATATTAATTTAATTTAGCTTAACCTAAGGGATAATTTTACCCGATTTTGTGTTTCTATGGAATAATTTAAGACTGGCTTAATTCTAAAGTCTTCGCAGAGAGACGAAGTCGTAGATAGAACATAACTATTATAATTCTTTTTTTTAATTGCTTAGCAATAATGCTTAGACATTAATGCGTCAATGTCTAGTAGTCGCAAGCGCGACTGCTGAGCATGAGGTCTTGGGTTCGATTCCCAGGTCGGGCAAAGTGTTATTGGGTTTTTCCATCAGGAATTTCTCAGTAACAGCCTCGGAGTCTGGATTTGTGCCCGGTTGATGGCAATAGGCTCGCCCCCTATTACATGGGACTTAAACATAACTGGCGAAATGTGGGTGTACTAATGGATACACCTCTGCCTAACCCTTTGGGGATTACAGGCGTGATGTTATGTTTATTTATTTTTTATTAAAACTTTATGCACATGTAAAAAAATACACTGTACAAAGGCGGACTTAATGCCTTAGGCATTTTCTACCAGTCTACCTTAGGGTGATGCAGAGACAAAAACAAAGTAGGTGCACAGATACAGAAAATTAAGAGAATATATTATAATAATAAATACATATATACATACATACAATATATATATATATATATGTATAAATAGTGGGGAGAGAGATAAAATACATAGATGTAGTACAACAAATTAATTGTGGGACGAGTCTGCCAACTTATTATGTAAGTGTTCGCGAGCTTTAACCTTGAACATGAACCGACTGGTGGCCATCCTGATATTCAGAATGCACTCCGCATTCCATAAGAAAACCGCCTGGACAGGAAAAGAAGATTTGAGAAAACCAGAGCGGTGGGAAGGACATCCCAAGGTGAAGGTGCGATTATGTTATGTGTACATTAAAGAATCAGCCTACTACAAACGATAATCTCTCAGATTTAAACCCTGGTTCAAGGCCCACCCATATTGCCTTTAGCAATAAATATAAGAGGTGCACGATAAGTATTTGAACAATCGATGAACAGCTGAAGGCTCAATTGTATTAGTCGATCAGATCGACGCGTCTTCTCACGACCGTCTTACAAGGCAGGTGTACACGTGCGGGTATAATAATTAAAGTTGTGTGCAATAAGCTTTAAGTATAATTAAATATTTTCGTACCTAACATAACATCACGCTTGTAATCCCTAAAGGGTTAGACAAAGGTGTATCCATTAGTGTTCCCATATTTCGCCAGTGATATTTTAGTATGAGTAATATGAGTCGAGCCTATTGCTATCAACATACATACATTGCACGACCTGGGAATTAAACCCAAGACCTCATGCTAAGCAGTCGCGCATTGCGACCATTAGAACAAAGGAGCAGAAAAAACTATAATGTTTTATGAAAATCGAATAATGAAAACATTAAATAAATATGAAACATTTGATATGAATTATTTTGTTATAATACATCTAAACAAAAAATCCAACCTTCACCAACATCATGTATCCACGTCCTAACAACGACCTAGCGAAAGCCTGCGCTTGCGCAAGTGGTCATAAATCGTACGGTTATCTGTATCAGACTGTCGGCACATCGTTATTTTTGTGTGGAGCATTTCAAGCAATGGTCTTAATGATTCAGAACTAATTTAATTGGACTTTAAATGGAACTTGAGAAGAGGAATCACTTAAAGATGAAACTGAGGCAATACTTGATCAAAGTCCTTTCTAAACGTTTAAGAACCATTCACACCGACGCTACAAAATCAAATCAAATTATTTATTATTTTTAAGACATGCGTAGTAATAATATACAGTTTTAAATGTAAATAATATGAACTCCCATGTTTTGCTATTGGATGCACCCATATGCACAATGTTTGCACTGCCATAAACAATGATTTGTCGTAACAAAAATAAAAGTTAGCAGTAATCATTATTGCTTAGTTTCACGGGCATTAAGCGTTTTTGGGAACCAAGCGGACAACATTACATTATCATATCTTAGCGAAGTATAGAGCAAATGTATTCTGGTATAACCCACGACATATTAAAAATCATTACGATGTGCAATTATGTACATTAACATCATAATTTGATGTATAAGCATGCAAGGAGAGCGTAAGAATAAATACAGTTTGTGAAATTTTACATTATGAAGTGAAAAAGATTGTTTTGAGCACAAGGCTTCGAAATTTTCCTATAGATATAGCGAACATGTAAATTTTATGGAAGGTCCTATTAATTGACTAGTAAGGCGACGTAGAGGCGTTCGTAAGCCTGCGTACTTTATGTCTTTTTGCACCCCGAAGATTTCTATGCATTTCTCGAATTCTTACCGACATTACGTCAGTGGCCGGCCATCAACTCTGCCTAATGACAGTCCACTACGGCCAATAAGCCTCTCCTAACTCGAGCCACGCCACCCCTTCCTCGCCGCCACGGACATAGCTGTAGGCACATCTATTACGCTACCTTATACAGTCGCTGGCAAAGTGATGGTACTAAATCACACCTTTCTTTAACCTTTCCGAAATTATAGGTTTTACTATGATAAATAGTATGGCAGAGAAAGTAGGATTTGAAACTTGTATAAGTTGCCAGATCGAAAACTAGAAATATCTGGCTCTGTAGTACCTAAAAGTATAACTAGATACTTAGGTAACTGGGGAAAATTCTAGTAACTTTTAGGAATGATCGCATTCTGATCTCAGTCTAAATCTGTCAAAAATGCCTCTAACAACGTCAGTAATGGGGAGCTTACGCAGGTATGGATGTACGAAATAGCTATCCATAATTTGCGTATCTATTCAGAGATTTTTTGATGTCATTTAGATTAAAATTCTTAACAATATTAGATATAATACTGTTACTCACTACGAAATAATTAAGTTTGTGCGGTGCGTCATGTCTCATCTTTCGTGGCGCGTATTGTACCTACCTTCATTTTTGACATTGATTCTCGCCGAAATGTGTTCTTTTTAATTATTAAAATTGGCGTTCTAGTTTTATAACTAAAAAATGGCAATGACAACACAAAGCTTACAAGCAATTAAAACGTGGTTGCTAATTTAATGACAATTGCCGACCCTAACATAGTTATGGAAAGGCTAGGCACATTATACTAACAGAGAAAATTCAATTAATTACCATCAACTACCTACATAAAAATCTCCTATCTAACATGGCTGTGTGTTGGTATTCAAAAATAAGTATGAATATATGAATAAATCTCTCCTCTAATATATGTAGTTTATGCACTATAAACCGTAAAAATAAGGTTGAAAATGGCTTAACCATCCAGCCTCTCTACAGTTCATAATAAAGACATTGATAGACTAGCATCATCTGTTACCACTACCATAAACAGAGCCATTGTTGAGTCTGACCCTAACAACAGAGGTCACTTTACGCCTATCATCTCAGGCTTACTATAAGATATCTACGTGTGAATAATACGAGGCCGGTACTGCCCCATTATGGGGCAAATGTGACTTCTCATTAGAGAATGAACGATCGTAAATGCGATTTAGTTTTTAGAGACCTTTATCTACACATAACATCACGCCTGTCATTCCCGGGCTAGGCAGAGGTGCACCCACATTTCCCCAGTTATGTTAAAGTCCCACTGACTTGACGCAGACATGGGACTAAAAACATAACTGGCGAAATGTGGGTGTACTAATGGATACACCTCTAACCCTTCAGGGATTACAGGCGTGATGTTAAGTTATGTCCCATGTACTAGGGAGCGAGGCTATTGCCATCAACCGGGCACAAATCCAGACTCCGAGGCTGCTACTGACTTAATTCTTGATGGAATAACCCAATAACATTTTGCCCGACCTGGGAATCGAACCCAAGACCTCATGCTCAGCAGCCACGCTTTGCAACCACTAGACCAACGAGGCAGTCTCTTTATTTATAACAGTGAACAGATGTATCTATAATAAAATAATATCCTCATAAATACCAAAACCTAACCTACCTACCTACCTTTACAACTAGGAAAATCATGATCGCCGGTCTTTACCTACACATGTCAAGGAGTCGGTTCCGTAGAATAAAATGTTTGTATTTACGAAGACTTTCACTCGCTGAAAGATGTGCAGTTCATTAAAAGTCTGCATGTATAATTTACAAATAAAACATAATACACATTATGGTTATCACTTACCAAGTATGCGTTGTCTCCGCTCCCGTGGCACCTGCTCACCTACACTCATCCACATCTGCTTGAAGTTTTCATTGTCAACTTTTCACAACACACATTAAAATCACTACTCACTAACATTCACATATTACTGTCTGTTTCAATAGTCCACATGTCCACAATACACAGTTATCTATGTCGTGTCTCTCTACATAATATTCTTACCAAAATATTATCTAGTTTTAAAGTTACAAGGATCTATGAAGTCTATGATGATTTAATATAATGAAAATTTTAGCACGTGATACACTCGCGCTGTAAGAAAACCGTCAAATGAAATACTATAAAAAAATTCGTTGAGTCTTCAATGATGTCCAACTACCCACATTTAATAAAAAAAACGGACGATGCACACAAATCCAATGGCGGACATAAAGTTTTTAATTCTATCTAATCTAGTCAAAATCAAGGTCAAATCTTTTATTTTAATGCGACCAATAGAAAACACATTCTGAACTTAAAAAATTACAAGATTAAAAGAAAAGAATATAATAAAGTTACCCATTTCAAAAAGTAGGTTCGTTGATTTAAATTCTTACGAACAATCACGATTCTCGGAAGACAATATTTGAATTTCGACAACATTTAAATTTCGAAGTATTTATGACATCCTATGGCCATGGGATATTTTTTTTTTTCAAATATCGAAGTTTAGTTTGTATCCGCAACGTTCCTTTTCACTGTTGCTTACGTTTTGTTTTATTGACTAAAATATAAATGTTTTTTTTTTTTTTTTAATTTGAAGGGATGAAACAATTACATGATCAACAGCCATTTTCTTAGCAGCTTAAAGTCAATACTTCAACAGATATCACAACTTGTGTAATTGTGTCTTTAACACAATTCCCACACAATAAAAGCTTTCTTAAATCATTAACAACTAAAATCTAAAACAAACGAACGTCCACTATTACGTTCACCACTATTGTTACATATCGATAAGCGGTACATCTCTATTCATGTGTTCTACGAGTCATCGATCACATCGATACTTTCTCTCTCTAGTTAGTGCGCTATGCGAGTTAGGTTGCGGTTATAGTGAAGGTGGAAAGCGGATTTAAATAAAGATGGTGGAATCTAAGTTTTGCAAAAACTACATCGTTTTTTACTTATATTTTGGTTTTACAAAATATCTATTTCGTTTACATTTACAGAAGCGTGAAGAAAAGGCTTTAATTGTCTTGATTACGTCGTAGAACTGTCATTCGGCGCTTGTTTATTAACAAGCATACAATATGTCAACGCCATGCTATCTTTTAGATTTAACAAGCTATTTTTTAAATGTTGCCCCATACGAATGTCTCCTGTATTGTAGGTGCTTTTAAAAATATATAAACCCACTTATACAAACAGACGGACCCAGATAACCGACTTCATAAAAAGGAGGAAGATTTTAATGTATCTACACTAATATTATGAAGAGGAAAAAATTGTATTTTTGTTTGTTTGTTTGTAATGGATAAACTCAAAAACTACTTGACCGATCTGCGAGTAAAATAGGCTCTTTATTTTTTTTGCGCCGACGAAGTCGCAGGCAAAACCTGCCGGGGTTGCGGGACATCTTAACAGGATACCGTGGCCCCGGAACGTAAAGGGCAACAGAAGGAACAGGGTGGTTTTTTTGTCAGTAAAAGTCAAAACCAGTAGGTATTTCTGTTGTCGCCATTCTACCATCACCAAGTCCACAACCTCCGATACCGTGAATCGTGAATCACTGCGGGATCCCCGCATCCATGACTTGCATTAGAAAGCAGGTCCTATTGTGTGGCCCATTATTCATACACTTGCACATCCAACTGCACGTCAGCTGCTTAACTTGAACTGCGACAACGAACCTTATTGCGTAGGAGATAAAAGCGGTATTAACAACCAAGATGGACGATGATCGTGCGGTTGGCTCATTGTGAACGTTCATGTCGATTACTGGCTTAATTGTGTTATTGTCAGGCGAGTAGGTGGGATTTATGTACTAGTCTGGCCATGACAATGTCAGGTCTCGTCTGCCGGATATAAAATAGACGGGTTAGATAATGTCAATCAACGTGCTGAAAGATGTGTTGAAACTTAACAGACTGCTTGGCTATCGATTGAAAGAAGATGGCTTTATAAGTTGTTACCGTGGACTTATAACCTGCTGTGTTATGCTGCTTAATTCTCCCTTGAAAGATTTAGGTGAAGTGAGGTCGCGATGAGCTGTTAACCTCTAGAATAATGTGAGATAAAACCTCACCTCAAGCTCACTGATATAGAACTGTTGATGTTACAATCTAGCATCACTATTAATGATAGGTGTAATACAGATACTAATTAAGAATAAAATCGAATTGAAAATAAATTGAAGTCCAATTTCTTGAGATTGTTTCCCAGTTGGAATATTATTATAACGATGACATTTATTTCTATTTCAGGCGCTTGTGATGGAGCTCGCCGGACAGCGCAACGGCGACAGGTACGTAACAATCACAGCAGTTAATTTAACTACTTTAATGTCCACCCATTATATACATACCTGGACTGAAAAGTCGTGAAAGATCCAACAAAAGGTATTTACGACTTTCGAGCACAAAAGCATCGATACCTACTTTCTTTCTTCTTTGGATTTAGTTTCAATTCATCTTAGAACAATGACATATGCGATCCATGATAATTTGGTTACGGTTCTAAATTCAATGACGTGGTCGGGAAAGTGTTACTGTGATTTACATTAGGATTTTGTCAGTAGCACCCTACAGTCTACGTTTGTGACCGATTGACGGGAATAGGCTAGACCTCTTTTATTATCACCTCTTCAAGGAACACAGGCATTCCCAGAATCTTTTTGTAACTAAGAACCATTCCGGCCCTCAGGACACCGAGCTATACGCCCCCGCGCCAAGTGTGGAGAGTCTGCAGGAGATAGCCCAGGCTATGGGAGCCGCCGGCTTCGAGCACTACACGGAAGGGAAGGCGCTGGTGAAGAGGCTCATCCCCCCTGACAACCAACCGGAAGACATCGTCGAGTACCAAGGTATTGTGTCACAGAAGATAATAAATCTAAATGTCATTGTGCTAAAAGCCAAGACCCGCGGCAGGCGCAGTCATAAAACATAATAAGTTAGTGTATTTATTTATTTAAACACTTATGTACACACACGTTATAGTAGTTTATGAAATTGTTGCATTACAAAGGCTATTAAACACGAGTGACTTTATGAACGGAGACGAGAGTGAGCTATACTTGCAAAGGTAATGTTAGGGATATCAAAAATTACTTTACTGATTATCATGGCGTCCTTGTTTCCACGTTTTATGACCCTACCTTAATCAAAGGCTGGTGTTGCTGATTTTGTCACAAATCAAAGCATGGAAATTCTTACTACAATCTAAATTAAAAAACACAATAGACGAAGGAGCTTATATTATTATCTATTATATTGTTATTCTTCCTTAGGGCTTTAAGTCTACCCTACCCTTCCTTATCCTTTGTTTTCTAAGCAGAAAATTCTCTATTTTCAGGTGTGATTGGTAGGGCCGGAGTAGACTTCCCGGCGTACCCCAACATCCCCCCAACCGGATTCAACTGCAAAAACGTGCCCACCGGATACTACGCCGACTTGGAGACCGATTGCCAGGTACATAGTTTATTTCACCTTCGCCGTCATTTTAGATTTTTTAATAACACTGATTAACAAGGGTTTTCGAAGCCATCTCATCAAAAGTAAGCACGTGCTTACCAGTCTCAAGTAATCGCTGAATGTTTGTATGGGAAGATCCGCAGACACAGGGCGCATCCTCATAACCAAAGTATAATTAAGTTGCCAACTACACAAAAAAAATACTGATGATGTTCAGAGACGATACACAGATGTATCAATTCTACATACTGATCCCAATATTTTTCTTTCAGGTATTCCACATATGCGACACATCCCGCAAGATCTCGTTCCTTTGTCCAAACGGCACCATCTTCAGCCAGTCGCACCTCATATGTGACTGGTGGTTCAAGGTGGACTGTGCCTCTGCCCCCGCCCTCTACGAGTCCAGCGCTGAGTACTACTCCAACGAACAGAAGAAGAGCCAGAAGGTCACACAAAGCCTCAGCAAGAACCAGGATCTTCAACAAATTGTCGCTGACACCAACATCAGGGCAGAGTCTAGACGCACGCCAGTCAATGTGCCCAGCACGACTGAACGACTGCTCAGAAGCAGACAGAGACAGACCGAGATCCCTAAAGCTACTGTGAAGACATACCAAACCCTGTTTACCGACAGCTTCAATCCGACGCAAAGAACTGCGGCCACAACTGCCTTTGAACAAAGAAGGAAGAGTTTGGTTCAACTGATCTCTACGAACTTCGGTAATGTGCCTGCGAGGACCACACAACCTACGCATACGGAATCGCCCGTGCACAGAAATACTCCAGACTACAGTTTGAAAGAGATGCAGGTCGCGGCAGAAACTGCAGCTTTTGCTAACAACAATAACAGGCAGTACCTCCAAGATTTCCACAGCAAGGCCTACAGACCATACCCGGTATACACGCCAAATGTTCCTATCAGACCTAAAGCTAAAAGCAATCCCAACCTGACGACCCTATACGATATTCGTGACAAACATTCGCCTTCATCGACACCCGAGCCAACGACCAAACGGCCAACATTGGTGCCATACACTAAGAGTTACACTACAATAATTGAAAAACAAGAACCTTACACCAGACCTGGAGTGTCTCTACTGAAAGGTTACCTTCAAAAGGAGAAGAATAAGACCTCAACAACAACTACTACCACTGAGAGAGTTCCACAAGTCACAGCAAGGAGCGACTTTGCTGAAAAACAAAAGAAAGTTACTATCGACACGAAGGACAGTTTCGAATCGGCTACAAAGATCCCACACACGACCAGAGCTGATATTTTCACTCAGACCGCATCATCTGATAGATATGACGTATACTCGAGCACTAACCAAGCAAACCAGGCGACCACAGAACCTTCCTACCAAGAACGTCGCGAAAGACTGATGAGGAAATTAAACCTGGATAGGTTTGGACCTACTGGACCCACCGAGCCTACTGTCCCGACGACTGACAGATACTTTGGGGATGAGCCCAATAGGCCAGGATTAGTTGTACCGCCATCACTAACTCCGAAGACTTTACATAGCTTAGCAATTTACTATGCGACTGCTTTAGATAATTTGTCGACTACTCCGACGCCTGAAGAAAATGAAACTGTCACACCTTCCTTTGATGAGTACGAAGCGATGGAAGAAGTTCTGCCAGCTCTATTCAGCCGTCAAACCATAAACAAATACAGCAACCTCTTTGGACATCAAATGACTAATGCGGAATTGTTAGAGGAAATTAGAGAAGATCCTAATGGAACCTACAATGAATTAGCAGAGGATTTGTCTGTTCAGCAGAGCCAAAACCCAATCGCTACATCTCCACAGATCAGAGAGTTAGCCCAGGTCTTTACACACGCATTATCTGCTTATCTCCAAGATCCAGTACAATTTAGGAAAGTTCTATCAGATATCAGACCTACCCACCCATCATTCGGAGATTTGTTAACGACAACAGAAGAATCTTATAACACGGAACCAACAACGACAGTGAATGAAGAAGACGACGAAATTCTAGGCTTCTCTGATGATCACAAAGCAGCACCACCACTTTCCAATAATTTACGAGAGGCAAAGGCATTAGGCGTTCCAACAATATACCCGGTAACTGAGGAAATAACCACTACTCCTAGACCAGCGTCAGAATATACTTCAGCCGCATATAGCTCACTTTCCACTACTGCAAGAAACCCATTCAGGTGTTGTGGAAGAATATCAGCATCATACACATCACCATCCACGCCCGTTGCGCCCACAACGCCTGTATATTCCAAAACTGTTGCAGTAAATATAAACACACTCTCGAGCATCAACAATGAAGCCACAACTACAACTGAAAGCGATTACACGGTTCACAAATATGGCGGTTTCCAAAACAATGCTTTAAATGATTCTCCTTACGGAACAAACGCAGTCTCTACTGAAGGCAAACCTCTGAGCGAGTACGTTGAGGCTACAAACTTGCCGACTGCTTGGGGTATTGATCCGTCCGTTTCAACATCCATCAGCGACTTTGAAAGCAAGAAGATTAGGACCACTACAGCGATTCCCCCTACCACTTCAGTCTACTTCACGGAGACGGAAAGTGTTGAGTTAGAAAATGAAGAGGAATTGCAAAGAGCTCACAGTCAATCGTTCGCTGCGCCGCAAGGCAACAGCATTCGTCATGGAAAACAAATAACCTATGATGCAGAACCAATCAAGAGACCTGCTGAAGATCTCGAAGCTCCTACAATACCAGATGAAGACCTAACTACTGTCCAGACAACAACGCAGCCAACCACTACCGTCAGAGTAACAGAGTCAGAAATTCAGACCACCACACCAACAATACCCGACTTAGTATTCACGTCTCCTGACAGCGAAAAGACGACAAACCAATTCGCTTGGTCGAGCACTTACGGAAACTGGCAGAGTACTGTAATAGATCCTATCACACTCAACGATGGCTTGAGTCCGACAGCAGCAGATCAGAATCAAGGAGGATTATCAGAAAACACGTACATTCCTAACACAGCTACTACTCCTACAGAGTACGCACCTACAGAACAAACAGTTTCGCCAACAGTCACTTTCGAAGTATCCACACATGAAACTAAAGATTTTGAAAGACAAGGAAGATTGCTCAGAGATTCCTCTACAGAACCCGCTCAAGATCTAACTACTATAACCGACACTGTGGTAGAAAAAGCGAAAGAAATCATGAACGCGACCACGGCTGAGAAACTAATGAATGTCATGAAGAAAACTAAATCAAAAACTGTAAAGAGATTGATATTGCTGTTGATACAGACATGCGATGATGACCATAACACTACCGCTGAGGCGTCAAAGAAAGCTTTACTCGAAGCTTTGATGGCTGTGTCTCAAAAGGATATGGAGGATATCGCTAAAGAAGAAGAGGTAGCTGAATTACCAACCACAGAGTCTGATAGAAATGTCAACAGAAGAACAGACAGAATAGAAAGGACGAGAGGAGACAGAAGAGGGAAAAGCTTAAACTTTGACCCTAGCGCAATCAATTCTCTATCAAACGCAGCACAAGTCAGTAGCGCGACAACGACAACAACAGAAAGTGTTAAAACAACTGAAGATCTAGAAACATCAGCTACAACCTTCAGTCCACTAAGAACCAGTAGCAACACTGCTAGTCGAAGAGGTGTGAAGAAATTCCACGTAAGAACAACTCCAGTCGAACCAAGAACAACTACTAAAGTACCTTTTGTAGATACTCCTATAGCTGAAGCTAGGATTGCACCTTCTAGTGACTCTAAAGCCACGTCGGATACCAGGGCCTTAGAATTATTAAGGTCTCTGTACTCTATCGCGTCGAGGTGGGGTTGAGAACACTCTAGATACGTAAGGATTCGTTTTTATATTTAGGGTTGAGTCCAGTGCGACATTTTTGTTTCTTTTTTAGATCAAATTTAATGTTTTTGTATTCATGAGCGTTCTGATTTGTAACTTTCCTTGTAACTCGAAGGTGTTATATTTTTTTGTAAAGTTATTTGATTTATAAATTATAATATTTTTTTTGCGTAATGTTAATGTATAAATCCAACAGTTAAATGGAACAAGAAAGAGAGAACTATAAATGTAGATCCAAAACCATTAAATATGAATGAGAATAAACAAAATCCTGAGCTTCCTGATAAAGAGTGCAGGACGCAGTTACCTTTTCAAGGTTCCTACTATACTATAATTGCAACAAAAGGCATTTAGTCCACAAATGTAAATAACAGTTATCAAAATCAGCTTTACAAGGAGTTACAAACGGAACGTTACAATATAAATAATTTTGAACCCTAAATATAAACGTGTAAATGTGATTATGTAGATAGAATTTGTTCGTTTTCAGCCGAAATTGAAGAGCATCAGTATTTTCAGATGTTTGAAAATTATGATGATTCTGAATACCTTGACTGTTGGGGGCAATGTGCACATCTTATAAAGCAAAATATAATTATTAGAAATGAAACTTCCCGTTGACTCCGGGAAAACACACCCGTTGTGTTTCTACTAAAAAACGCTAGTGCGACCCACACACAACCGTGTTTTTCTCGAACACATCAACTGTGTAGCCAGCTGCACCTCGGTTTTGGCATAGCGAATGTTCGCTCACAGACAACGGGTTAATAACACTAAAGACTATTATAAAAAGAGTAATGAACATTTTTGCAATTTCGGAACTTAAAAAACATATAAATAAATAGTATAATAAATAAATAATAATATATAAATAGTGATCAAAATCTTAACTAAAACATCAATTTGAAAATTGAATGACCATGAGATCGAATTATTCTCAGAAATTATAGTTATCTATCTTTAAATAATAATAGACTGTAATTAAACAGAAAAAGTTATATTTGACGGAGGAAAGTTATATTTGACGGAAGTCTTCCCACAAAAAGGACTATATTGTTTTATATCATCTTGCCAATATTTAGGAAAAAAATGGGTAATTAGTATATTAGATACAAAATCTATGTAAGCAAGATGATGGCAAATTACAAGTTTGATCCAACAAAACATTAGTCTTGGTACTTGAAATAAATAATTATAATTATGAGTCTAAGAGTCTTGATACTTGAAATAAATGATTAAATAATTATGATGTGCATATTGGTCAAAACAGTCCCCTTAGTTTGTAACTTAGTTAACTTATTACGTTTTGTTATTGAAATTCGACTACATAGACTAATGCATAGTATTCTATTTATAAGCAATATAATGTTTATTTTCCTATTTTTAAGAAATTCTAGGCTACAATACTGAGTTACCTACATAGCTATTTTTACGTTAGATTTTATATTCGTTACACTGCCACGATATCTCTGTAATATATTCGTAAGTGGACTATTTCTAGATGTATTATATGTTAGATATTTTTTTAGTAAATTTTTTGTATAAAAATATTTTTTGACTTTTCTTTTTCTAAACCGTATTCCTTAAAGATTTTCGGCCTTGCTCCCTGTTAATGACATCTACTACAGACAAAAATGAAATGTATGCTACTGATATAAAGTCTATTTTTGCGATAGGATAGTAAGTCCTTACAATTTTTGTAAGAATTATACCAAGCAAATGCTAATACTATCTAGTAAAATAAAAGTAATCAAACTACCAAAACCTTTAAATAACGCTTTAATAACGTACTAATTGCACATTACTTACATTTTACACTTCTTATCACACAAGGCAAACCCGACCTTACGCCACGGTAATAAGATCACTTTTTGCCTACATTCCTGGTGACGTACTTCTCGATATCTTTCTCGGTGACCTTGTGGCCAGCTTTGAAGTAGCTCTTGAGTTTCCTCTTCTTCTTCATCATTACTTTAGACGCTGCGAGGGCGCCGCGGCGTTGAAGAGACTCAAAACGTTCACGGAGAGGGTTTGCTGGAATAATGGACTGTATGTTCAGCATCATAAGGTATAATTTAAGCAACACACAATGAAGATATCAACTGTACCGAGAATATTGCTAACTTCCTACCTCAAGTCATATAAATATAAAAAAGACCAGTATTTTAGATGGATCGACTGCTTATCTGATCTTTACAACCCAGTTACTGGGTAATACAATACCCCTTTTAACTGGGGCTAAGACTGGTTGCCAGACTTTCGGGCTTCTGACTATCCATACCAACTGTCAAAAATCTACGAATGACAGCCGGGACCATTGGCTTACATGCTTTTCAAGTCATAGGCTCTTACATAACCTCCTAACGGCTTTACGTGCTTTCCGAGGTACGGGGGTGTCACCACGTTTTAAACTGCGGGCTGCTACTGAGAAATTTCTAATGGATAAACCCAATGACAGACTGCCTCATTGGTCTAGTGGTCGCAAGCGCGACCGCTGTGCATGAGGTCTTGGGTTTGATTCCCAGGTCGGGCAAAGTGTTATTGGGTTTTTTCATCAGGAATTTCTCAGTAGCAGCCTCGGAGTCTGGATTTGTGCCCGGTTGATGGCAATAGGCTCGCCCCCTATTACATGGGACTAAATACATAACTGGCGTAATGTGGGTGTACTAATGGGTACACCTCTGCCTAACCCTTCGGGGATTACAGGCGTGATGTTATAATGTTAAGCCCAATGACACTTTACCCAACCCGGGAATCCAAACCAGTATCCCATGCTATCAATAACTTACTGGTAGACTGTATATTCCTAAGATCTCCGGACAGTTGCTTAGGGTCCACAAAGTCCGGTTCTCTGACGGGCGTCTTGTGCGCGTTGAGGGTGGGCAGCGCGGTCGCTTCGCTGCTGGCGCGCTTCTCTGCTCGCTTGCTGCGCTCGTCTGCTTGCTTCTGCTCGCGGGTTTTTATTAAGGATTGGAGTTTGCGTAGTCTGAAAAGATGATTGTAGAATTTTCATTAAAGAAAGGGATATTGGTTTACTATATGATTGTCGCTGTCGACTCATAATTAAGAATGCTAATATTTTTGCCGTAGTCTTATTTGATTATATATTTACTACGGATAGTTTGACGCCGAAAATATGATACCCATTAGGCCAGTCCAGTGAAATAACCTGAAGTAAAAAAGAACTGGCTGTGAGAGTCGAAATCGCACACAAAGGGTTCCGTACAACTGAACAATGATGTAGTTTAAAAAAAAGAGTCATTTATTTACATTTATTCATACCTACTTGCTTTTTTGTTATTTATAATTTATTTTTATTTTATTGTTATTATGGAGGCCATAGCACACATTACGAAAATTTCAAGTCACCTATTACGGTTTAAAAGATACAGCCCTATGACAGACGAACAGACAGAGAATGCGGAATCTCAGTAATAAGATCCTGTTGGCACCCTTTGGGTACAGAACTGTAACAACCACCATACAATATAGTTTCAATACCAAAAGAACTGAAATCAACTCACTTGTAAAGATCAGTAATCTTCTGTTTATCTATCTTCTCCCTCTTCAGCCTCTCCTTCTCCACCAGCCTCTCCTTCTGCTTCCTGCGCGTCTTGTGGTCTTTCTTCTTGTTCTTCACCGGCGGGTTGACGGACTTGTACTCGTTGTCTGTGTCAGTTTCCGGGTCGTCGGCTGGGTTGTGAGGCTGGGGTAGGCCGGAGCTCATCTCTTCGCGCCATTGATTCTGGAGGAAATCAAAATCACGTATTTAAAGCGTTTTCACAATATGTCATGTAGTATTGTCATTAAATTGGACTTTCCCAAAATTTTCATTTTTTTTTTCTTGGAGGCGAAAGGAGTATGTAAGGATCGTAGTAGGTAGCGTCCACATGGGAAAAAGACGTGAGTTTATGTATGTATGTGTATATTTCATTGTAAGGGTTGGTTCCGTTTTGCGTAAGTAGGTCCAAATATGATTCTCAACTATCTATATTTAGAACTTTAAAACAGAGTGATAATTAAAATTTGCTAGACAGAGATAGCAACATGACGTCTATGACGTCATCCTTAAAAGGTTATAAAACGCAACATCTTCATTTAACTAAACATTATGATTTTTACACAAAAAATCATCTGATTTCTGTGTTTTACTATTTATTTTAAGATTTAGTTCACACAGATAGTTTTTTTATAGGATGATAAATCACTTCAAAGTACACACCTCTTTCTGCTGTTGCGTGACTCGTCTGAACATGCCTGTGGTCACCCTGTGGAGGTGCGCCTCCTTCTTCATCATCTTCTCTTCATGTTTGCCCACTTGTTGAAGCAAGTCTTGGTGCTCCTATAATAGCACAACAGCAATGATTACATAAAACATTTATACATATATTACCAAATAAGAGTTGTCATACACAATCGGTCAGTGCTTTTAAGTTTAACAATAAAATAATATTCATTGCATTAAATTAACTTGTCAAACTGGCGAACTTTATTAAATATATAAAGCAATTAGCTTTTGCTCGCGATTTCGTCAGCATAAATGTCGATTATCGCGAACACAGACAGTCTCGGAATACCCCATACCAAATTTCATCAAAATCGATTCAGTAGTTTAGTCATGAAAGCGTAACAGACAGACAGACACAGAGTTACTTTTGCATTTATAATATTAGTAAGGATACATTATTTCATTCTGTCAAATGATATCAAGTCTGGTTCTTATTAAAATAAATTTCACTGCTGAAAAGCTACACTACTACCAAGTACCATAGGCCATTGATGGTATACTTATCTACCGCACGGCCAAAGACGCTCACAAAAGCTGGTATTAAAGAAAAACCTAAATTGATAATTCATGAAGTAACCTGTGTAAATAGGGATACTAACCTGGTATGAAGGATTATAACTGACTCCTGGATGTGGTGTCTCGATTGCAGCCCTCGTCACCACAGTCTTGGCCAATGGAGGCTTCGGTCTGAGCCTCTGTGTAGGTAGCACATTGTGCAGCTGTGCTTCCTCTGATATGAACTCGTCTATCAGGGTTTCGGGTATCCCTTTAGCATCTGGTACTGGAAAAGGGAGATATTGATATGAATATGAAATATTGCAGGACAAAAAATACATAATTAAACATCTATTGGCATGAAATATTATCTAGACAACTCTGTCATCCATTTGTTACATCAAAGACAACATATTATTTAAATCAAATAATAAAAAGTAAAAAAAACATTAACAGGTACTTTTAAACCATCAAGGAGTTAGTCAAAACAGCAACTAGTTGCCTATTAAATAAATAAATAACATAAATGAAATATCTTTATTTCAGACCTACACCAGTCCATACGATGTTAGTGCACAATGCTATACCAAAATTTAGGCTTGTATAGAGAAGAATAAGCAAGGAATTTCACAAACACAGATATTTTAAAAACTCAATTATAAAACTCAATTAAGTTTACTATTATCTTTTTATTATTATTTTTGTGTGCTCATGGTCTGTGTCAATAAAGATTTTTTCTGTTTTTATTTCTTTCTTTCTTTACTAACCAAACTATAATAGGTTACTTACAGTCTTTCCCCCACAGATCCAAGCCAAAGTTCTGTCGGACTTGCTTGGCCTTCCTCTTCTTGTCTAGAGCCATCTTCCTATTTTTCTTTGCTTCCACCAGCTTCTTCTCAAACACTCCCTTCTGTGCTTGACGCTTCTCTCTCAACTTGCTCAAAGCTGATGGTTTGGAGCCGATAGGGTTCACATAGTTACGTTTTTTGTTTGGATCTTGAACCTAGAAAAAGAGATTTTGCTCAAATATTGCCACAAATAACTACAGACTGGATTTTAACATAAATTATAGTTTATTTTATGCAGGGGAAACGGTTTATACAATACAACTTATGCTTGAGTAACAAGTAAAGGGTACTTTAATGTATAAGAAAAAATATTTATTTTGAACATAGTAACAGATAAAACTGTATTATTGGCTAATTATATCTGTACTAGTATTATAAATCTGAAAAGTTTGTTTGCCTGTTTTTTGTTTACACAAACTAATCTCCGTAACTAGGTACCGGTCCACTTCTGAAAATTCTTTGGATAATATTAAGAACAAGAAGACTATGAATAATACGAAGACTAACAAGCTATGTTATCTCTGAGTGTAAATATTTATTATAATAAGAAATAGATTCCCTAAGAAAATTCATGCAAACAAAGTGATGGGCAAAAGCTGGCTGTAATTATAAAAAACACACCTTAGAAGTAGGCAGCAGAACTTCAAAGCATTTTGGTACTTCCTTCAGCTTGGCTCTCTTCTGTAGTTTACGTGACAGCGGCTTAGTGTCCTCAACCTTAACCTCATCATTTTCTCCTACTGTGTCGACCACAAACAGTTCACTGTCTGGCTTGATATCAAATTTACTGAAAGTTTTAAGTTAATATTGTGAAACATGGAGCAACATATTATGAGGTCCAAAGATGGTGTGACCCCTTTGGTTGTTTAAAAAATGAGCTAAGTATTTGGGCAATACAATTGTTTTTTATCTATGTTTAAGCGAAAAGCTAGGCCGGCATTACCTTCTTAAAAAGCACAAAATAACTAACTCTAATAAACTAAGTTTACTGTTTTTTCTGTGACTTTAATACTATTTAGGGCTACATATTCAATGTAATGAATAATACTTAAATCTTGCAATTTAAAAGAGCAGTTTGCTTCATAATTTTACTTCTACTTTTCGTTTAAAATAAACACAAAATAGTTGCACACACGATGTCAACATAACCTCACCCCAATCGTTCTTCTAATCTCTGATCTTCTAGGAACTCCTCGACATCGCGGATATCAGAGTATTTTCCCCACGCCTTCTTGTTCTTCTTGGAAACACGCTTCTTCTTCTTTACTACAGACATTTTGATGTTTTTGATAATTATTTTTCAAAATACATGTGTAGTGCACGTCAATGTCGCATTTGAAAGGAACGTTCCGTTTCCTTTTTTATTGATGGATGTCGTAATCCGTGATTTATTTCGTCAGTGTTTCACAATCAAATTTGAACAAAATTCATAAAATAAAACATTTACACGCTGTTGAATTCGATTTCATGGTAGTTTTAAGTAATATAAACCTTTTTGGTAAATAAATTAAGACATTTTTTTTTTACTTTTATCACACTGCATTTAAAGAATAGTAACGAATCTTGATGCTTACTGATGCGTTTAGAAATACCAAAAAACTGCAACAGGGCATTATTGCTGTTCATAAAATTGATAGATTTTTTTTCTACGTATTTATTTCATTTTGACGAGCTTGGACTGACGGCAAACATAAAGGATTTTTACATTTTTATTGTTTGATGTCTTGCTTTTCTATTTTTTGTATTTGTACCTAATCATTGCCTCAATCTAAGTCATAAATAGGTTTGGTGTCCATGGGAATCGAACCCAGCCAGTATGCCCATGCACAGCACTGCGCACGTCATAAGATTACGATGTTTAAAAAAGGGTAAGTAGGTTACTAGGTTCTTAGTAAATCCAATAGTACCTAATAAGTAAATCAAATAAAATACACATTTATTAATTATATCACCTTGTACCTTCACGTTTATTTCAACGTACCACAAATAACATTGAGATCTGTCTATGTTCAATAAATTAGGTTTTGTTCATTGTAAAATAAATACCTACAAATGATTTTATTATTTTATTACTACAACGTCCTTAAAATTAAGTAACAAAATTAAAAGCTATGTAGACATCGAATTAATAAATGGCATTTAACTATTTGGTTTTTCTATTTTTTCTTTTTTTCTTCGTCACAATCTTCTTCCTCTTCTTCTTCCTCTTCTGGTTCTTCTTCCTCATGTTCAGCCGCTTTCTGCTCTTCTTTTGCTGGCGCTAGAGACATATTATAAGTAAATATTAGAAAATAATCCATTCTAAAAAGTTATGTGTGTCTTATTACCTAATGTATAAAATGATTTTATCATAAACATGATCAGTGTGCTTTAATTAATGGGGCTTAAAAGTTGATAATAATATAAATGAAAATAATATTGGGTCAAAAGGTACACCTTGGTGTTTTGGGGAAGCATTGAGCTATGCAATGTGGACCTACCTCTTATAATAACTTTCTTCCACTACCATCCATAAAATCCAAGTTGCTTCGCATAATTACTCTGATTATGATCCTTGAAAAAGCTATCTAAATTAACGTAAGCATCAGGAAATATTTTCCCATATGATTTTGCAACCACTAACTTATTAGGTTGAAGAGCGACAAACTTGGTAGGCTTAGCTACTAATTTGGTAGGCTTAGCTACTATTTTTGTAGGCTTAGCTACTGATTGATATGGTTTAGCGACTAATTTTGTAGACTTAGCCGCTGTAGGTTTGAACCTAAACTGGTTATAAGCGGATTGGAATGGTTGGAACCGGAATTCTGCAGAATTATCAAGTTCAATCTGGTTTGGTTCCGAATGCGGTGATTGGTTTAGTGCAGGCGGTTTTGGTGTGAATGCGTTGGTTTCTATGAGAGCGTGAGTTGGTTCTGGGGCTGGGGTGAGCGGAGGTTCTTCGTGGATGTGCAAGGGTTGTTCGCTGGTCACTTGAATAATGTCCTGGTCGGAGCTGGCCCACTCTGAAATATAGGAAAGATCTCGCTTTACGAATCCTCTTGATTCGTTGACGAGCCATGAAACAAAGCCATAGGTTAAGCCGGTAAAAGCAAATGTGGTCTAGTCTATGCCATATTTTTGTAAGCTTGGATGTGAAGCTAGACCTCGCAAACCTAAAATGAAAATGAGTTTGGAAAATAGCATTTAAGTTTTGGAAAATCTGGAAGCATAATATTAGGAAGAGTTAGGTTCTAGAATGAAAGGCTAGGCTCAAGATTAGGTAGGTAAGTGACAGAGAAATTAAATACTTACCTGTCAGCAGGTGTTATGTAAGTACGTAGGTGCACCTACTTATCATAATTAAAAAATATTTTTGTTTTACTGGTTAAACAAGACATACCTTTACACAGATTAAAATTTAAAATGTTATTAAAATCGAATTGGACTCTTATTTTTACATTTACTAAGGAAAAATTGAAAATTATTCTTCAAAAACTACAGATTAAAATAAAACTATCAAAAGAAAATCTATTCTCTAAGTTTAATGGTATATGTCTTCGTTCATTCTGCCTTGGCTTGTGGGTTTATTGTCAAGGTTTTTTTTTAACTTAGAACACTCTAGTAAAATAAAGAGTAAAAGTTTAGCAGTCGCAACAATTATGACAAAATCATAAAAAAAAATACCTTAAACTTATTTTATATGTGAGATAAATAAGCTGGATAGGTAGTGGTAGTGTTAGTCAAGTCAAGTTAGTGATATTAAGTGAGATGTCAAGTAACAGTCAGAAGAAGTCACTGTCAGATAGTCATCAGTCAAGATCATATTGAAAAAACAAATACTTAACAAAAACAATATTTTATTTTTTCACACTTTCTGTCGACACTCTATGGCTTTGAGACATCGCACTTAATTTTGTATGTTAGTATTAAAGGAAACTGTTGTGTAACTTGCAACGCAACAAGCAATATAGAATGCATCATGTTGCAGCAACAATGTAAGAAAGTTATCAGATTTTCACGTTGCTTTGTTGCGTTGCTAGGTTGCAAGGTTCGTTTGCCATTAGGCAGTATTACCGCTAACATTTTGTAGTATAACTATAAAGTTATACGTATACAAAACTGGAACCACTTGGGACCTCGTATAAAAGTAAAAAAATGTTTGAAAACATAACAGATATCACATTAACTCGATCTTGAAGCACTCGTAACTATAAAAACATTTTTTATTTACATCATAGTAGAACGTAAATCTACTTGTTAGCTAAGATTAGAATAGGATATGCTGAGTGGTGAAATAAATATTTTAATGCTAAAGTATCCTATCCTAATGATAACGTAGCTTTTGTTCTGAGATTCTCAAACTTTTTTATTTTGTTGCTTTTTTATGTTAGAAGGAGAACAAGGAATAAGGAACAGACAAATAAGAAAGAGCTGAATGAGAGGACAAAATGGAAAGTAATGAGATAAATTAATTAGGTAATGATTGATAAATGGGACTTCTAAGGGTTGTTAAAGAAGAAAACTAAACACTTAGTTAAGAAAAAGGGTATAGAAACTGAGGCATTAAAAACAGAACATAATTTGAAACAAAACAATATAGACAAGGACTAAAGGAGAAACAAATGAAAGAAAAATATGGTTAACAAGGAGAATACAGAAGGAAAACTGAAAAGGACAGACAAAACAAAAATCAACAAACTAAAAAACTTCATCAAATCCCAGAACTTAGTCACCTAAAACCTTATTGTTACTAGTGATGGTAGTCCGACTGTAGCTGATGGTAGTACTCCTGACTATCCTGCTCTTGGCTTTGAGGAGCAGCCTGGTACTGTTGCTCGGGCGCCGTACCTTCGTGAGACGCATCCTTGTGCTGACCACCGAGCCCGGCTGCTGCCGCCTTTGCTGCTGCTGCCGCCGCATTAGCCTGGGCCTGTTGAGCTGCCGCCTGTGGAAGAATTAATAATATTGTTGAGACGAAAGTGCGTTTGGAAGATGATGAGATCCAGACCCCTATTCTAGACTGGGGTAGCAAGGACGAAAGTAGGTCAGAATGAAACTGTTTTATATTTCAGGAGACAGTTCTGTGGTATTATATGGTCTGTGTTTCATGAGGCGTTACAAATTAAAGAGTGGAAATACATATTCAAACGTTTTAGGATTGTGATAAAGATTTAAAGACAATAAAAGTGTAGCAAATTGAAGGAATTCTATAAAATTAATAAGTTTAAAGAAATAAACATGCATGAACTAAGATCAACACGTTTATTAAAAGATAATAAAGAAACAAGGAATAAATAACTGTTCTTCCTTCTCATCGCGTCAGTAGAACATGGAAATGGTAATGTCCTCAATAATGTACGCCTTAGAGATCCACTGCGCTTCCTGTTCAGGGAAACGTCACTTATTATTATTTCGCAATTCAATAACTTACTAATTAACGACATGAAAAGTCACGGATGCTAGCAAGTAAGTTTTTCAGAAACTCTTCCTACCCCTCAAAATATATATCGATGTAAAATTGGTCAGTTATTTACAGGATCTACTTAGGTATGTAATTTTAATTAAAGATCAAAAACTAATCAACCTTTGTAAAGTCTACTGATCAATCCAAATTTCTTTTCCATAAATTATTGTCATGAGCATCATCATTGATGCTCGACGCAATAACTTTCTAGATATTTCCAATTAAACGTCCTACTTTCAAACCGCTTAGAACCACTGACCACAAAAACCAGCCCCCACATACCTGAGCTTTTCTCGCTGCCGCCTGCGTAGCCTCGAAATCGATCCTGACTCCATGCAGCTGCTCCTGCAGGGCATGCAGCCTTTGCCTGGCAGCTCCTACCATAGCAGTCTGGGCACCGAGCTCACCTGCGGCTTGCGAAGCTGCTTCATTGGCGTTCTCTGACGTCGCTTGGGCAGCATTCATGGCTGCTTGGATTACGCTCACCTGGAAGATTTTAAGGGTTGGGTTTACTTACTAACCAGTCGGAGGTCGCGGAAGGGGCGTATGCATCCGCGGCACAAGTGTGAGAAGGGATTTTAGTCAAAAAGAGTCTTAAAAGAGAACCCTCCTCGCAAGGCGGGGGACATAAGGAACAAAAGTGTTACCAATTAGTGATTTAGTTTTTTCAGTACCTGCCTGAAATTGTAGGCTAAAAGCGATAATTGTGATAAATGCATTTAGTTCTTGTAAGAACAAACATAAATTCCGTGATGTACATTAAAACCATTTCTTACAAAACCAGAGAGCGAAAGTTATCAAGTTCAATGTACAATTACTCTCTAACCGTGAATTAATAGGAAGGTAACGCGTATTGGTTACAATGGCAATGTTAAGATCAAGTTACATCGTGTGGGGAATCTAGTTTCAATACTAGATTTCTAGATGCAACACAACATTCAAACCAATGCAGACTACATAGAGTAAACTTATTTTTATTATATGTTATGGGTAGCTGTACTGTCGTTTGGGTTAACAATAATTGTCTAAAAATTTCATAGGACAAAGAACTACAAGTCCATCGAATTCATACCATTAAAAACAAGTCATTGACATAAATTTCCCTTGATATTATTGTAATGACAACTGTATCAAATAGAAATATAGACCTTGGACTCTAAACGGTAATTTAAATAATATCTAAGATACAATAAACTCACAAAACAGACCGAAACGTTGCTGTAATTAAAATGTGTCGCAAACAAAACTGAAGAACGATACAATCAGTGCTTGCAAAATGTTTCGCTTCAAACCGTTACGATTTATTGATTGGGTTACTCAAATGACCAACTTGGGAAGTATTTACTTAATGGCGTAAATGAAAAATGGCCTAAAGTAACTAAACTCATGTGACATCCCACTGTTTCTGATATGCTCTTTCAGATTAGGTAATGGACGTCAGCAAAAAGGGGATAGGATAGACGATGAGGATCAATTCAAATTATTGCCAACCTACCAATAAAGACAACTGTTATAAAATCGGGTCATTTGTTGAAATACCAATAGGTATTCGTTTATTAAACGCTTTTGCTTTTGTATGTAAGAGAACAGTTAGATTTTATCCCAATCTTAAAAAAAGACCTTTGATTAACTGAAGAAGAAACATGATTACAAAAATGTCGTTGCAATTGAATGCAACCGTTATATAACCATGGTAATCAGTCACTGTGTTGTGACTGCCTAGACCAAATTAGTCAATAGGCCGATATTACTGAAGCATTAAAAGAAAAAGAAGAACTCTTTATTGATGTAACTTATCGATTATGTCTGAAGTGATGGGCGTAATCATCCATGTCTTGGATTAAATCAAACGTTTTTTAACACGCTGCTAAATCAGTATGCTTGTTACGTCTATATTACACCGAAACCTTTTTAAAAGCTTTTATTTAACTTCACCTGTATGTATGTATGTCCTGAAATTTTGCAATCAATATTTTTAATCAATCTGGTGATGCACGTGTGTGGTCAAATTTCATTCCATTCATTAAGTTTGCTTTGAACAAAAACAAGTCGAGTAATGGCAGACTTTTTTGGCGAAACAAAGCGCAAAACCCCGACCTTCATGGATGTCACTAGTTAAGAAAGGTCTTAAAAATACTGACACCCTATTGAGACCCAGAAAATACAGCATTGGATAAGAGCGATTAGGAGAGCCGACCCCAATTA
Organism: Hoplodrina ambigua; assembly: GCA_949774945.1. Lineage (NCBI taxonomy): Eukaryota > Metazoa > Arthropoda > Insecta > Lepidoptera > Noctuidae > Hoplodrina > Hoplodrina ambigua. The sequence continues at coordinate 12,164,991 of OX458983.1, forward strand.
AAGAGCAGGCCGGAAAAAAAAAGGTTTACAAGTTGAGTAACACTGACCTACTTACAATAAAATCTATTCAACGAATACAACGAATTTCTTCTATTATTTGAAACTTTACATTACACTTCATTATATTCAGTGGCTATTCGATCGACATTACAACATGATTAGCAACGGCTGACAGCAAATCACCAAGTCTTTCTTAAGATCGAACTGTTGCAAGAACTAACCGTTTTTCGTACCTTACTTAGTTACTAAACACCATAACATAAAAGTAAATCAATTACATGGAATTGCAAAGTTCAAATTAATATGTTTTTGTTCACATTTTGTCACGTTATATTTTGAAATTGAGATTCGATTATTTTCGCGCGGAGTTTAGCTATTGTTGGTGCTGGAAGTTTCAAGTTTGATAATAGTGATCTTTATCATTATTGGTATGAGCGAAGAATTGTTAGATATTCACCGTTTTTGGATAATAATTATTATCCATTAGAGAAAACGTTCTTCCTAAAACTGTTTTAGAATAATTAAGACCTTTCTTGTAATCATCATCATCACGATCGTCAAAGTTACGTAATTTTACTTAAGACACATCTTTAATAATTTCTTATCAATCTCAGAATTAAATAAGCAATATTTTGTTTATTGAAAGAGAAATTATAGAAAATTTGTAAGATGAACGTGATAAGTAAGGCATACCTTACTTTCGATGTCATAATAAACATTATACATTATGCAAGTATTAACTTGCAATTTGAAAGTCCGTATAAAAATAAAAATAAAATATTATGCAGAGGGGGAAAAATGTGTATAGTGTTTACGCAAATAATAGCAAAAAAAAACCTATTTCTTTTCTCTACACAGTCTATACAAATAGTGATTTAAACCATACGTTCTTTTGCTTTCATTTTTCGAGTAACTCCAATATCCATTTTAATAATAGGCCTTTCATTACATTGTCAACTATTCAGTTAGTGACATTGGCAATTTCTTCCACGTAACATAATGTCCATATTGCCACTTACAGCAATCGAAATAAAACGACCTATGAACGCGATCAATTCATTTCCCAAAGCAAGTGGACCGAACGATTGCGCAAGCGCGTAATGTTGATTGACTTTCAGATATCTTTCTTCAATGTTTTATACTATTATTTTTTCGTAAAACTCATTTGTACAGATTTGCACAACGTGTTTTTGTGCATTTCGTTGTTGGTGGCGCTGCAGTTTTTATTTATTATCTTCAAAAGTAACTTTTAGTGGCACCGTTGCGTTATTCTTGTTGTAAAAAGCTGAACAGGTCTCCGGTTTTTTTAATTAGTTCATTGCCAAAATTATTGTGCATTGTACTGGACTAGTTTGCACAATTGTTATCAATAATTTGCATTTTTTGAGTAACGCTGTTTGGCCGTGGACGAAACGTGCGTTTCACTTGTTATTGTCACTTTTATTGCTTGTAAAATAATATTTGTGTAAGCTTTATGTAGTGTTCTAATAAACTTTACAGATTTATGGAAGGAACCATTGTAAATTAGGCGGGTACTAAACCTACCCTAAATCCGTTTCAAATATTTGAAGTTTTTAGCTTCACGTACCTGGTGCATAGCTTGCTGTGCAGCATTGGCAGCAGATTGCGCGGCTCTCTTAGCTTGTTGCAGCTGCATCTCTTCACCCTGGAGCCCAACCTTTGCGTCTCTGACCTGCTGCTCCAATCCCGACAGGATCACCTGTTTGCCCGCAAGGGCGGCCTGGGCTGTCGCACTAGCCTGGGCAGCAGATTGGGCCAGAGTATTCTTGGCTACATAAGCAGCTTGGTATCCAGCGGCAGCCTGGTTCCCTAAGGCAGTCTTGGCTTGATTGGCTGATCCTTGAGCGATGGTTCTGAGACCACTACCCTGACTGAAGCCTTTCTTTCCGCCGTTGCCGCCACTGGCCGCTGCTTTAACGTCTTGGATGTATGCGTCGTAGTGGCTGGCTGACTCCTGAGGGTCTTGGGCTTGTGGTGCCTGTTGTTGTTGCTGTGCCGAGTGGTCGTAGTCGTATTCATACTCGATGGGGGAGCTGTCGCGAGCCACGGGCGCTGCGGCCGATAGGGAGAAGGTGCCTAAAAGCGATAGGCTGGTTAGTTAAGAATATGAAGCATTTTATTATAATAAAGCAACCAAGAATTTCGATTAATATTTTGGAAGTTTTGAAAAACGAACTAGAAGTAGTTTTCAGATGATTTTTACGAAATTTTGTTCAGTAACTCTCAATTACAATTTTGTAATCCATAATTTTTGTTTTCACGAATATCAAGATAACCCTTCGGATTTAAATTTTTACTTAATAAGGTATTTAAAAAAATACTCGCAATACTTATAACTTTTACACAGTAATATAGTTAATTGTCTCAAAAAAACATGTTTTAGCACAACGCAAGTTTATCAAAGGACCATTTCTGGGACAAGGATAACAAAATGTTGAGAAACACTGATTTGCTGAATCTCGCTCAAACCAGATTTGCGAGTGTGGTAATAATTAACAATGCGTTTGAATTACCAGAAATTCTCTTATGTACTTATTTCTTTTGGCATAATGTATCGCGGCACGATTGTAGCAAGATCTCTGCATTACAGCGCAAGTTCGATTCTCTCACTGACTAAATCATCTACGAATAGTTTTTGGGGATGATTCTTCATGCATTATGTAAAATAATGACTGCGACCCTGCGCATGCACTCAAAATTTAGAACGATCTTAGTTTATTTAGACTTAATGTAATCAGGGAAACCCCATCTATTTCCAATGTTTTTTCTTTCCCCAGATAACAGTGGAAGTAGTAATTATTGATCGTAACTCGTAAACTCATAACTAATAAGGTATTTAACGTGCGCGTGCGTTGAGGAAACAAAGTGAATCGATCTTGCGTGAGGACGTTGCGTTCAACTTCCTAACACCCGAATTGCTATTTACATTCCGTTGTTAATTGTTGTTATATAATAATAAACTCGATAACGTGATATAATTATGAATTATTTAATTACCTATATAATTATTGTGAGTATATAATTATTTAACTAACAAACCGCCCCGGCTTTGCACGGGTGCAATATTCCGACTTTTCCGGTGGATTTTCCACGAAATTTCTTTTATACAAACCTTGTCCGGAACAAAACGAACACAAAAGACATACCTACATAAGAACATATAGGTCAAACTGAGAACCTCTTTTTTTAAGTCGGTTAAAAAAAAGAATCAGCCATATCGGTCGAGCCGTTCTCTAGTTTTGAGTTATTTATTTTTTTTATTTTTTTTATTCATTAGGGGCAAAAAACAGTTGCCTACATGCTAAAATACACGATAAATCTAATATCTATTTATGTAGAGAGAAGAATATGTATTTATTTTTTATTTTTTTGTTTTACAGTAACAAGTACTTAAGGATGTTAATTTACTAAGCTGGGTTCAAACTTTTCTGATTATTTAATTGTCTATTTACAAAGTTAGTTACTTTATTTCTTCTGAAAGCATCTCATTTGTTTTTGTATTTGATTTAAAACTAACCGTAGCTATGTTCGTTACGCATAATTGGACAGAGACGTATCTAGGGTAGGGCGAGTCGGGACTTGCCCTACCCTAAATGCGTCTCTGTACAATTTTATATGTTGTTTGAATTTTTGGAAGACGCACTATGCGTAAAGAACATAGTTAACGGTTAATAGAGATGATCAATATATTAATCTTAAAATCTTATGATTAGAAAGACAGAGTTTTCTTTCAGTAAATACAGTCAGCAGCTTCAGAAAATAATGAAAACACATCGCATCGCACATAACGTAATTTACATCAGGTAGGTCCGACCGTACTTGGAAAAGTTAAACGGAAACGATTTTACGCTTTTTTATTCATTGTTATGTATTGACTTTGTGTCTATTTACAGGGTGAATTGAACTCGTAGTAAGAATGTATTAATGATAGCTTTATAATACTTATGTTTCATGAAGATTGATGAAAATAAAAATTGTAATTAAGTAATTCTTTTTGTATGCCTACAATAGGCTGATCATAGCGCACATCAACCTAAAACATGTCCAACGAATGTACCTACCTATGTATCATAAATAAAATATTTCTGATTTCTGAAGTTCTTAATGATCTTGAATACCTATACATAAAGTTATAAAAAAAAAATCTAAATGCAGGTTCTTGTATTTTTTATTACATTTTTCAATTTAAATTATTGTATTTATTCAAAGATTGAACTACTAAGGAACGATTAAAGTTATTTTGTTAATTTTTTGATTGTTTTAAATATCTTTTCCTTTTTGTATTTTAGTGTGTGTATTTTATTCTTAGTACTTATGTCATTTTAACTTAATAATACTTAAGTTTGATTAATAATATTTAAATAATGCTTACCCATGCATAATAATACAGCTGTAAAGGTCTTCATTTTGGCTACAGTCGAACTGAAATGACACCGTATGAATATTTAATTAACACTTATTTATTTAACTAAAATAAAATAAAAATATTTAGCAATTTTAAGTTAATAATTTAAAAGCGACTTTAATGTTATAATGAAAATAATTTAATTTTTAAACAGTAAAATAATATTTTAACACAATAAATGTTAAGATTAAATAAAATTAGAATATTAATTTTTTTTAACACAAATCACTCCAAGAAATCTAGATAAAAAAAGGCTAAAATAAAGCACTAAATTCACTTCTACCTTCCAATACTTTCACAAGCGTTTGATATATTTTGGTTTAGGTTCAGGGGTAGGTAGTCCCCGCGGTGCGGACTGTGAGGCAATGTACACTCGGACAGAATTCACTTGTATTTATAGTGATTAGTCTACGGAGCGAAAGACCAGCGGTTGCCGAGGATTTGTATAGAGCGGCGAGTTCGGCGAGTTGATGAAAGGTATCTTTTTGTATTCTTTGTTAGACTACTTACACTCTAAGAAGATCGTAACAAAGAATACAGAGGACCTAAATTGAGCTGCTAAAGTCAGGTCAATTGGTTGGTCTGTGTTTTCAGTAGTTTATAAGTTTATTGTTAAAATATGTATTAGTTTATAGTTATTGTACTTATATTATATATTGCCTGAAATAAAGGATTATTATTATTATTTTATTATTATTAAAGTATCAAACAACCAGGATATTTTTTAAAGCGACACTCAACACGTTATTTGACATGTGATAATGTTTGACATTGTTAGCTAAATTTTGTATTCAATTAAAATAATATTTTTCTTAAAAAACATTAGTAAGTTTGATTATTACATATTTGATTAAAATTCTCCATATTCTGCCGACAATCATTTTAAATGTTGAATTGTTTTTGTTTTTGTTCCAGAAACTAGGTGTAACTTTCAGAATTAAATTGTGGTGAAGAAGTTAGATGCTTTGGTTAGTTTAGATTAGTAAGCTAAGAAGATGTTTTTTTTTATAACGTGATAAATATCATCAAATGAGTTTTTCTGCCCTGGGTGGGGCGGAAGGGACTGTCAGACTTTTACTGACTAAAAAACCACCCTGTTCCTTCTGTTGCCCTTTACGTTCCGGGGCCACGGTATCCTGTTAAGACGTCCCGCAACCCAAGCTAAGAAGATGATAAACGCATTTGCAACGTATTGGTTGCTATGGGGTAATAAAGTAAGCTCTCTCTTTGGATCTCTTTAAATTCTTTTATAAACAGCAATAAAGCAGCTTTTAAGAACGACCATGCATATTTTGTATAGAGCTGCTATATTGCTTCGTCTCTTTAATGGCTTGAGTAACAAAAGGGTATTATCCACTCTAATGTAATCCGTAACAGTTTCGCACACAACTTAGGGTGCAAAGTGGAGAAAAATAAATTATATCACTGTGCTAACGGTGGCTGAGGCACGCCCGCCACCATGTCATAATGTTTGGTCAATCACATGCAATAAGCTATCCGCGTTGCTAGCACTTGATACAATTCCATAGCATTTTTATAACTTAACTTTCCATGTCACACTTCAATTTATAGGAAGACCTCGCTGTCTATCCTGCCAAGATAAAGAGATAAGCATGATAATAGGATTCTCCAAACCGAATTTCGGATACGGCGACCAATCCCAATAGATACTAGCTAATAGGTAGTACGTAAGAGATATGCACAACAGTATGCGCCAACGCATATGCTCTTCCTCTTACCCTTTCTTTCATAGTCTGATTTGACGGCAATCCGACACGATCAAGGAGAGATCAGGCGCAGGACCAACGGTTTAACGTGCTTTTCTAGACACGGGGGTGTCACACTACCAACTTCAGAACTACTTACTACTTCGGAACTTCTAGGTTGCTATTGAGAAATTCCTAAAGGGAAATTCTAATAACACTTTGCCCGACCTGGGAATCGAACCCACGATCTCCCGCTCAGCAATCACAAAACCAACCGGACAGTCAATGAGCATGACAGATGATATAATTATCATTCTCATTATTCGTTTTCCTCAATTTAAGCGAAAGCCTAAAGATAGCTTTGCAGGTTTTCGCGTCGTTGACTAGATAGTTTTCCTTTTTTATTTTTTGGACTACAAGAATTTAAATTAGTTTGTCAAATGGAGCATGTAACTAGGATTGTTAGAGAATTATCTTTAACTTTAGTCTCTTTAGTATTGTACATCTTTTTCATGAAAATGTAAATACTTTTACGAACACCTTAAGATACTTTAAATGCTTTGGCTGGTTCAGCCATCTTCGATATTATTTTTTTAGTTTTCTATAAGAGATGAACTAAATTACACGAGTAGAAGAAACTTTGTAACGAAAACGTTTACTATTTTTTTTTAGATTAAAATTTTTGTTTGGTTTTTTTTTAATCTTTTGTTCCACTTTTTTACCACGTAGGGTATGGATTAAAGAAGATGATGTGGAAACAAATGAAGTTCTACTAGCCAGAAAGATCTTCATTCTTAAAAACTTTTATGACCTTACCGTATCTTTTCATGACGTTTTATCACCTACTAGGGTTTATGAGTTTGGAATAGCATATAGACTACACCCGGGAAAATGTACGGTTCCCATGGAATAAATTACAAAAATAAATATTTTTCTTTTATTGCTAATGAAATTACATTTTTTTTTTAACGTTGGCCCAAACTTGGTATCTTGCCGGTATCCATATAACTTAAACGCGATCGAAATATGATGGTTAAAGGGCACGTTGGGTCCAGTGACAGAGTAATTGACTGTTCACAGGGTTGATTCCTGGGCGGAACAATTATTCTTCAATTCACGTTTTGCATCAATAACGAGTTGCTATATTTTTACAACGCGTTCTGTTGCGTGCTTGTAGGCGATCAGTAACGACATCAGTTTTTAGCAACAGCAGGCACGGTCAGCGAAGAGCAAAAGCCGATTAACACTGTTAATTTTGCATGTCATTTAATTATAAAAATAGATATGAAATACCTACTGCCCCTCGGACTGCCTCGTTGGTCTAGTATTGAGTTCGATACCCAGTTCGGGCAAAGTGATATTGGGTTTTCCATCAGGATTTTCTCAGTAGCAACCTCGAAGTCTGCATTTGTGCCCGGTTGATGGCAATAGGCTCGCCCACTATTACATAGAATTAAGAATTTAAACATAACAGGTGAAATGTGGATGTAGGTACTAATGCGCACACCTCTACCTAACCCTTCGGGGATTTCAGGCGTGTTAATATGTTATGTTAGATAGGCCAGCATTTTAGGGATTAATTCCAGGCGCAGTCTAGTAATCCCAGGGCATGGAATTTCCATAAGTATTTACTGATTTACAGTGATTTACTGTCTACCAAGCGGGCCGAGATAATATGTAACTACGTCAGTCCGATATCGTACATTCGCATCAACTATTGCTTAAATCGGTTTGCAAACTACCAAAACTCCTAAGCAGAGATACCAATCACAATTATTTTATTGCTACCTATACTAAAGTATAAGTAAATGTCCTTATTGATAACAACAGTGGCGACCATAGAAGGTCCAATTCCCTTCAATACTTTCAGATTGGTTTCAATGATAAAAGAAAGTAGACACGTAAAGTCAAACTCAAATTATTTGTTTCAATTAGTAAACTATTGAAACCCATTCTTGAAAGTCATTAACAAGAATTATTCTATTTGCCACTGCTTAGTCTCATATGAATGTGTTATTGGGATTTTCCATCAGGAATTTCTCAGTAGTAACGGAGTCTGAATTTAGACTCACCCCCTATTACATGGAACTTATACGGTTGAAGACATTTATTATTCTCCAAAGATTTAAAAAATCACTTACAGAGAAAATACAATATATCTAGGTACGAATACATTTAACTTTAGAACTTAAACATAATTGGCGAAATGTAGGTGTACTAATCGGTACAGCTCTGCCTAACCGTTCAGGGATTACAGGCGTGATGTTATGTTTATGTATTGAAGATGATTATCATCGATACGAAAAGAAGAATTACTTACAGTATAAGTACAGTAATGGATGATTATCCATAACAAACGAAGCGCGTTACCAAAGCAATTATAACATTAATCACTTACTAATGATTCCTGTCCAATTTGATAGTTTACTATCTGAAATATATCGTAACACGAATATAATTTTACATGAATAGTGGTATAATATTCTTCTTATGTATAAGTAAGTATTATGTGAACTGAATAAGTAACATAATCGTGTAAGTAAAATCGTTACATAAATAGCTTATGTTTCTAAATTATCTAAGTACACTGTTCAAGCCCATATGATTGACTATGTTTCATCGACTTCATCCCTTTAGGGGGGTGAATTTTGGAAAATCCTTTCTTAGCGGACATCTAGTAAAATCAAATCAGAATCGAATCGAATTTCTCAGTAGCAGCCTCGGAGTCTGGATTTGTGCCCGGTTGTTTGCAATAGGCTCGCCCCCTATTACATGGGACTAAAAACATAACGTGCGAAATGTGGGTGTACTAATGGGTACACCTCTGTCTAACCCTTCGGGGATTACAGGCGTGATTTTATGTTATGTTATCTAATAACTATAAACTATCTCCCTACCAAATTTCATATTTATACGTCAAGCGGTTTTCGATATTTTGTGATGAATAAGTGAGTGACCTTTCGCTTTTATAAATTTAGATAGATTGGTTGGCGGAAAATTAGAAAATTAGCACCATATGTTATTGGTTTTCACAAAGTATTTTGTTTTTTGTAAAGGATTGGACAAGGGAAAGGACTCCAGGCCACTCTCATGTGAAGTCATAACCCTCCAAAAAATAATCTTCCAAGCCAACCAACGCATCATGTACTCGTATTCATGCTGCTTGTGGTTGCGTTTACAAGCATATAAACTCACATACACAAACAGTCAGACCCAGAACGACTATCTGTAGGACATACAAATATTTGTTCGGTGCGGGAATTGAACCCGCGCCACGCAGCGCAGCAAACCGTTTCGCCAAGTGAAATTTGCTGAATAGTGAACGCAGGATACCTAAAATATTTTATCGATCTACAATATAAAAACTAAGTATGCCTAGTGGCTTTTATTTTGTATTAAAAGTCTAGCTCAGATCATACAAAAGAATAAGACACGGTACCTATCTAATTTTCACTTTTTCCTAGAATTTCATCGGTGCCGACTGCCGATACAAAAGAAAACCTATGAATGATGACAATCACAACTGATGAACTGTGAAGAGTGCGGAAGACATTCACAAGCCTCTGTAAGAAGAGTCGTGATAACAAAACATGACAATTATTGTTTAAATCGTGAATTAAGAAAGTTGTTACCGAAATTGAGCCTGTTTTGTGATGTAAAACTATTATTTGATGTAACAATGGCAATTGAACCATAAAGAATGCTCCGCTGGCTGATTGAGCTGCTTACTGTAATTCCAGTGCCTTCTAAACTGAAAGAACCTTTTTCTTTTTGTATGTATTAGGAATATTATCACCAGTTCACCACTGTCAATATGACTCTCAAACATAGTAACAAGGACCACCGACCTCCGGCCCGCCAGTGGCCCATGTTGCTCTATGCTCTCAAATAGTAATCTTCAAAAACTTCAGAAGTGTCCTTTTCATAATATAACATCACGCCTGTAATCCCCGAAGGGTTAGGCAGAGGTATACCCATTAGTAAACCCACATTTTGCCAGTAATGTTTTAAGTACCTACCATGTAATAAGGGGCGATGTTCTTTTCTAAATTAATATTAAAAGAAATTTATGTATGTAATATGAAATATTCGTGTGCATGTCCGATTCCCACTTGATCGGTTTTTAGTACTTACCTAAGTACTAAGTTCTAACTAGTTTTCAGCAGTAGATATAATGTTGGAGCGCAAGCAGCGGCTTGCATATTCAATATTCATTGTAAGTACCTACCAATACAATATTTTTTTTGTTTCGAAGGCAATTTGTGATCTGATTAAAAGCACATTATTCGTCACCTTGGAGCCATTTAATTATTATTTACTTGTTAACAAAGCACTGGTCGTTTTGGGAACCTGATTGAATTTCGAAAGCTATAAATATAATGTAAAAAAATTGGGAGCTTTCCGATCAATGTCGTGTGGGTAATAAATATACCAGGTAGATAGAATGATTATGTTGACTTTGAGGGTGTCGTCTGTCCTGTACTGTATTATATAAACAAATGTCTACCTAGAATATACATGTAGATACCCATGACACTGAACGTTGAAGGCAATCTTTTGGCCACTGACCTACCCTTCTAGAGATTAGTATGAGACAACCTAATATGGTAGAAAAGTAAGACGACTGATGCAAGAAGAAGACACGGTGTGACTGCTTCAATTTAAAAGTTAGGAACAAGAGCACCATGTCAGAAAACTACAGGATAGTACTAGTTTAGGTTACTGCCACTATATTATAGGTATAGAACTAAATGCTTTGTTTTTATTCCAAAATTCCGTTATATAATATCTTTTTTATTTTAACATTACCCCACACTATACTTATGCATCGTGGATGTGTTTCCAAACATGTAAACTTACATATACACAAACAGCCAGAGACCCGGCACAACTGTCCTTTATATTTTTATAGGCCTTTGTTATGTGCGGAAATCGTACCCGCGACACGCAGCGCAGCAGCCAAACGATTAACCACTGCACCAACCATATCCTCTCTATCCATAGACGTCCAATCTAATCAACTTGTCATTCATATTTCCAACGTCTAAGCTAAAAAAAGCTGATAAAAACGAGCTGTCACCCAACTTGACATCAGGCCCTGACAGCTAGTATACCACTTTTTACGACAAAAATGTTAACCTAAGCGAAAGTACGCACGCCTCAACCTTGACCCAGCGCGCAATAATGTGCTTACCGTTACGTTCTTACAAGTAATGTAGATCGATATGAATTGAAGCTTTAGTTGCGATTTGATTAAACGGATACGGTGTTATTTGTTGTGTAAATTAGGTTTTTATATTCTGGTAGACAGTAAGAGCTCTTTGTGTAGGAGCGGAGGCGGCGGAACGGGAGAGGGAACCGGCACCAGGGGCAGTCCGTCGCCTGAACAGAGACAGGTCCGAGAGTAAGGCGCGCGTGGTGTTCCCCGCGCGCCTTGCTGGAGTCAGTGCGGCCGGTGGGTGATGGGACCCTGTGGTGGTGGCGGGTCAATACCTGCCAGGTTGTGGAAGAATGCTCTGAGCGCCCTCGTGCCCCTGCCAAAGGTAATTTGAGGAACACCGTAGGGTTTTACTCGGTAGGAGTTCGACACACCCCTCCGCCTTCCCCGAGGTGGAGGCACTCAATGAGGACTAAACGAAGAAAAAGGAGCTCGTAAGCCTCCGAGCAACTGGTAGCCTCTTCTACCTATTTCTGCCGCAAAGCAGTTTTGCTGGGATCCGGTTAGAGGGTATGGGTACCGGTGTTATCACAGGCACATGAGACATTTCAGCATTTTTTCTGAAATGGCAACGCATCTTCAAGGCAAAAGGAATAAGTGAATAGTCTTCAGTTCGCAAAGCAATTAATTTAGTAGGTTTTATTGTTCATAATTTTTGTTATGTCCATTCGTTGTTTCTGGAAGCTCGATAAACACAAGAATTTTCCATAAACTGATGTTTTTTCCGCGTTTTTTGCTAGATCTTAATATTTCATGGTTGTACGGAACCCTTCGTGTGCGAGTCCAATTCACTTGACCGAATTTTTAATTACATCATAATGTACCATGATCTCGATATTTTACTTTGAATAACAGTAAGTAATTGAAACTTATGAGACTCAGATAGTTTTTCAGGCCGCCTCGCTTTCTGAACCGAGGTGAAACCTGAAAAAACTTAAAAGAGACGGAAACTACTAAAACTATGAATAACAGCCAAATTACCTAACTATAGATAGATTTATTATTTGAAGACTATAATATCTCTACTTTTTACGCAGAAATTTTTTAGTCGAGTCAATACAAAATAACCGTTTAAAATGGATTCCAATTATTTCCTAAATGTTTAGGTGTCGCGATGACTTTACCAGGTTTTGTTTACTTTTTTCTTGATTTACTCCTAAACGTCTGCACGACTATTCAGTCCATAAGAAACTAAACTAAAAACTTTAATTCTGAAATAAAAATATGTCGAGTTACGACTGAAATTTCATTTCATTTAATAATTGTATTTTTGAAATAAAAATGCCTAGGTATCGTTGTGACAGATGTCTGAATTCCTTTATTTTCTTTGAACAATTAAATTAAAGTAATTATAGATAGTAACTGGCAATTTTACGGTCACGTTCGTAGAAAGGAAGTTAGGGATTACCACAATACAGTTATTTTTATTTCGTTACGCATCATCTATTATTTGGCATTACTCTATCCTATAAACTGACTGCCCCGTTGATTTCGTGGTCGCAAGTGCGACTGATGAGCGTGGGGTCCTCGGTTTGACTTCCAGGTCATTTAAAATTTTGATGAATTTCGCAATAACAGTCCTGTGACACCCCCGTGTTTCGGAAAGCCGTTGGTCCTGCGCTCGATCTCTCCCCGGTCGTGTCGGATTGCCATTCCATCGGACTATGAGAATGTGGGAAGAGTGAAAGCACTTGTGTTTGCACACACACCTGTGCACTAAAATATCTCCTGAAAAGTTACAAGAAAGCAAAATATGCAAGTTCGGTTACTTGGATGACATATTTTTTTACAGTTATTTTGATTTGAAAACCAAGCTACTAAACTGATTTTAATAAAATTTCTATGAGGCCCATCTGAAAGTATATCCTTTGAAATAAAAATAATTATGATTTTCCAAATCGGTATAAAATTTGGCCGAGTTTTCCTCCTGTTTTGAAGTCGGTTAAAAAGGGATCACGCGCCCGTTACTGACCGAACATGAAACATCAATTTCATAAACAAATTGACAAACATTTCGTCGCGTAATTGACAAATGCCGTGACAAACCTTGCTTAACAATGCTCTGTCAATTTGCAGTCGATGCACACCTTATCAGAAGGAAATAGCGGCTATATTGCCGTGATAAAGTTCATTTAAGTTTGTAAAGATGTCAAACGTGCTCGCAAAAATATTGTTTGATAATTATTTCGCACGTTTCTGAAAGTTTCTAGTTATAAAGATTGTAAAAAATATGATATAGTTAGGAAACAATAAGAAACTATACCCTAGCCTAGGTAAAAATACCTTAAATGTACCTAATTAAGTACCTATAGGTTTTTATTCCAGAATTGTTGCTTACTTTTGCTGATTGGTTTGTTTGCCATGTTGATAAAAGTACCTATCAATCAGACAAGGGAATGCATTAAAGCGCCATAAAATTTGTTCCTTTAAATAACCCATCTCCGCATACAATGGTGGAGTAAGAGATATATAGATTGAGGAGGCCTACAGACGCAGGTGGTGATCTACTTGATGGTAAACTACTTGGTGATGTGTAATTTAATTTCAAATTGATATACTGCCTCGTTGGACTAGTGGTCGCAAAGCTGCTGAGCATGAGGTCTTTTTTTTTTTAATGTTTAAATGACTCCTTCCGCCCTGGGTGGGGCGGAAGGGACTGTCAGACTTTTAGTGACCAAAAAACCACCCTGTTCCTTCTGTTGCCCTTCACGTTCCGGGGCCACGGTATCCTGTTAAGACGTCCCGCAACCTTAAGACGTCTTGGATTCGATTCCCAACCCGGGCAAAGCGTTATTTAGTTTTTCCATCAGGAATTTCTTAGTAGTAATCTCGGAGTCTGAATTTGTGCCCGGTTGATGGCAATAGGCTCGTCCTCTATTACGTGTGACTTAAATATAAATGGCGAAATGTTTTGTCCCAAAATAAAAATAAAAAACTGGCGAAATGTGGGTGTACCTACTAATGGATACACCTCTGCCTAACCCTTCGGGGTTTACAGGCGTGATGTTATGTTATAAAGCCAACAAAAAATAGAGACACTTCAAAAAAGGTCTAAACCGGCCATTTAACCAATCGTTAAAAAACAGCCTAAAAATAGATTGTTATATCAGCAAAATCGATGACAAACTGATGCAACGGATGGACGCATCTATGATGGCCATAGTTTACGCGGAATATGCAACATGCATTCACGAGGAACAACAATGCCTACGTAAATGAAAAAGTGCAAGTGGCAGCAGGTTAGTAAAAATTTAGGAGACAGTCATATTTTTCAAATTGGGTACTTGACATCACAAATCAAATGACGTATTTTTTACGATCTGTCAAAACGCAAGCCCTATAGATTTTCTATGGCAGTAGTAGGATTGACTATTTGTTGATTTTTAATTAAATAAAAATCTAAGATATTTTTAATTGAAATTAAATTGGCTTTTTCAAGAAGTTTAGTCTTGGCATTTTTGATTTAAGTTTCAAGTTCCCAATTGTATGTAAGCTACATCATTAGAACAACATCTCTTCTTTCAAATGCACCTAGGTATCCTAACTCAGATCCGTTTCGCTTACATCAATAGAATTTCACTATCAAACAATAAATAACCTTGGACAAAACCAACTACACCAAATAAAAAATTAAACAAGTAAGACGTTTGGGGGCACGGCCATGCCACCGTCAAGTTCCACATTAAATATTACACTATTGTCCATCGTAATGCGCACGCGGCGTTACAAATCGCTGCTCCAATGGCCCCTGCACCTGCAACCACTAAAGCTGTTATAACTAAAATAAGACGACCACGCCATCTGCAATATTTTGTGCAATTCTCGGTAACAAGTGATCGCGTTTGTTAATCTAGAATCTAGATAATATTTTGTTATTGTGGGTGACATAGCCTTTCTCTTTATGTGGTGTAAGAAGGTGAAGAAAACATTTAATAAAACTGTAAAAACTGGTTATAAAAATCCTTTCATAAGCGACAGTAGCTACTAATCTATATATAATAAAAACGCAACCGTTACTGACTGACAAATCCATCAACACACAGCTCAAACCACTGAACGGATTGCGCTAAAAGGCACAAAGATAAAATTATTACCTATAGTATTTTCTAAAATTCACCCCTTAAGGGGATGAAACGAGGATCCATAGTTTGTATGAAAAAACAAGATTAGATCGCCAATAACCAACATTAATAAAAAAAAAAACAATAATGGTAGTTACAAAATCTAACTTTATTTATAAAAAAAAAAACACAAAAATTCTTGGTCTAACACAACACAGTTACTTACAGTATAAAATGTAATAAAAAGTTGTAACTAACATATTCAGATACTAATCATCTTGTCCTCTTAACAATAACGGGTGTCGTACATAAACGGTTAACATTTGTATAGGTACATATGAAGATTTGTACATAAATAGGTACATAGCTAAATGATATTTTGTGCCCTATTTAAACCGGTTGCTCATTTCATTAAAATTACATAACTTATTTCATATTTAGTAAAATTAGGTTCCTAACATGTATTTGAAACGCACCTTTGAATACAAATGCAAAGTTTACTAAAAATAACAGTAAAAAAAAGTCAAAACCATAATTTAACTCTAAAATAAATTCATGACACGTATTTTTTTTTTGTAATTGTTCTTTTAGATGGGAGCCACTAAGCACTAACCTCCAGTTTAACAAAAAATTAGACTAAATATCGCTGTGATTAATTGACAAAATTATCAACAAATAATCACAGCAGCGCACGCGCATTTGATAATTTGTCACATTAATTTTTCGGAAGTAGGCAAAGCGACTTTAGTGTTTTTGTATCAGAGTTCAAATTCAAATGTAAACCATCACCTGACTAGACTCATTTTAGGCACTTTATGACCAATCGTCTGATCTAATTGAATACCAACAACGCTTCATTTAACTTACATATTACTATAAGTAACTTACCGCTTGGCTAACCTAACCCTAGATTTCCGGAAGCCTTAAGTTGTCAAACCTCCAAATGTCCAGTGTTGTAATTGGCTGTTTTTATTTGAATACAGGTGTTGTTGATAGTGAGTTGTTTTTAGTTCAAATTGTGTGTTGTTTTCATTTCAATGTGTATGTAATTAGCCTTTCATAAACGGAGCTTAGCTGAACATCATAGATACGACGCCATCTTTACATAGTAAAAACAAGCTTCCCGCCGTCTGTACGCTTAGATCTTTTTCATCAATAGACAGAGTGATTCAAGAAGACAGTTTATACGTACAGATTAAAATTGTCTTGTGTTACTTTTTTAAAATATGTAGATAATTCATAGCACTCGTGTGAAGCCGGGGCGGGTCGGTAGTGTTACATAAATCGTATAAGTTAATTATACGTCCAGGCGAGGTGGAAAACGGTTAGTTATAATAACAATTATAAAGAAAATACGAGACCAACTTATTAATACTAATTTGCTGTATCATACACATTCGATGTAACTATGAATATTTTTATCAACGGCAGTACTCTGTTCAAAGAAAACGATGCGACTTAATATCATAAACTTGACCTCTATTGATACTTAGCTGTTCCAAATATTAGGTAGTCTTACAATCGGATCCTAGTGAAGAGTCCATTCTCATTTTCAATATCAGACTTGTATTGAATTCTTTGAATAAGTTTGGCATCACAGTTAAAATCAGGCAGAAAACAGTGAGCTCTTCTTCTATACTGATTATGGTAATCCTCATTTAGTGTTATTATACTTGCAAAAATGATAAGCAGTGTAAATTATGTATTAATTTATTGAAACCATATTTATAATGTAGTCCATATACACTGCAGTTTTGATACTAATATTAATACTGGCAATTTTATTGATGTATTTTGTAACAAAGTAACAAAATGTGTATGATACGACATCAAAATATGCTCCAAAACGTATTGATTGTCTAAAACAATATAGAAAAGTCCAAAACACTAAAATTTATATACACGTAATTGAGTTTATGCGTCGCTTACTATCGGTTTTACTTCATTTAAATGCGAAACTTCTTCATTTGACAATTCTACAATTGAAACATTTCCTTCCCCACTTCCATTTACATTTGATACGTCATTGACTTCATTTAAAAACTTAGAAATAACTTCATTTACATCATTTATGTTTGTTTCTATGATGTCGTCTACTTCATTTGCCACTTCGGTAGCTTTGTTTATTGTTTCTTCAACCGGCGAAGCGGATAGACTATCATTTGAAGTTGATTCTTTGACTTGCACTTCTGTTTTAATTTCATTAGTTTCTACTTTCTCTGAGTTATCTTGTGATGTCTCTTCTGAAATTTCGTCGTTTACAACTTCTAAGTCACATAGGTTGATATTAGCATTATTGATTGCCTGTAGTAGGTTCTCTAATGTTTTTTCATCAACTTTCTCTGTTTCATTTTGAGTTGTATCCTCACTGGTGGTAGGTTGAATTTCTTCTGTAACATCTTTTGTGTCGTCACTTTCGGATTCTTTTGGTGTTGCGGCTTTTTCGGCTTCAGCTCTTGCTTTTTCAGCCTTACTCTTCTTAGATTTAGATTTCTTCTTCTCTGTTTTCTCTGGTTTCTCCGGTGCGGGTGATTCTTCCTTTTGCTTATTTGTTAGTGTGTTTAATTGACTCTGTAGGTGTGCGAGACTCTGGCGCAGTTGGGCACAGTTTGCGGCCATTGCGTCAACCTGGAAAGAGAAAATGTTTTTTATTTAATTGAAAATCATAATGAGAATCTCAGACATCTTAATTAACGCGGAAAAATAGAGAACTAACAGGACATGTGGTTGATTTTACAACTTTTTCATATTAATATCTCCATTTCACAAAGATGTTTGTCGGACTGTACCTTGGCGTTGGAGGCGGGTTGCTGCGCGACGGGCGCGGGCGCAGGCGCGGGCGGCGCGGGCGGCGCGGCGGGCAGGGGGGGGCGCTCGATGTTGTTGTCCTTCAGCGCGCCCAGCAGCACTGTGCGCTCCGCCTGTGGATAATAACACAGTTTATCAGTATACATGACACGCGATGAGATGAAAAACATGTTTTAGCTAAGCATTCCTTAGTAGGTACCTGCTTACAAATATACCTACAACAGTGCGCATAAGTAAACATAACATGCAATCGACCAGTTTGCTTTTACAATGACACACTAAATATATCTTTCATTATGTAAAAAGTAATAGGAAAAAAACTACACTTAGTAATACTTAAAAACGAAATAGGCCCTAAAAGTAGACCCCGCGGTACACCAACAGCGGCTTTATGGCGGAATATTTAGAAATGTCCTGATAAAAAATAAGAATTTCTATTGCTTTGGTAAAATTAAATCCCAATTCCAATAAAAAAGACAGGAGGCAACGTGTATCAAGATCTTTTATTAGGTTATTTTATAGATGACCATATCGAATGCCTTACTGAAGTCCGTTTAGTAAGCTAATTTAATTGTGTCTGGTTGGTAAGCTTATTTTATGTAAGACTAGCACTCTCCCCGCGACTTCGTCCGTCCCGTGACTTTTTGAAAAAATTATATTGTCTATGTTACTCAGGGTGATTGTAGCTATCTAATGGTGTAAGACTTTTTGAAAAAATTATATTGTCTATGTTACTCAGGGTGATTGTAGCTATCTAATGGTGTAAGAATTTTTAAAATTGGTCCAGTAGGTTTTGAGTTTATCCATTACAAACAAACAAACGAACAAAAATACAAATTTTTCCTCTTTATAATATTAGTGTAGATGTAGATTGGCGTGTCGGACATGGACAAGCACCGTCAACATATTTATTTAAAATTATTTCTATAGTTGAAGGATTGAAAAGTCGAACTCTAAGCTAAGAATGTAAGAATGACAAGTGTCCCCCGTACCTGCAGAGTGCGACACAGGCCCTGCATGTGGTGCAGCTGGCGGTTGGCGGCGGCGGCACGCTCCTCGCTCGCTTGCCTGTCTCCGCACATGTCCAGTAAGGCAGTTTGGGAAGTTTCCCAACGGGTCTTCCATGATAAGGACTCCTTTTCTAACTTCTTTATCTTCTTAGACATCTGGAGCAGAATAATTAGTGTCACAAAATTAGGAACTTTATGATTTGTTTTTATTTCATAGTAAATCAGTGCCTAACACAGCTTTTAAGCAACTTCTTACCTTCTCCATCTGCTCCTTGAAGCCGCCGAACATTTGATTGCTCTTGACTAGCGCGTTCTGGAACTCGTCATATTTGTCCGTATACACTGCCAGCTGACCGCGAAGGCCTGCGAAATAGAAAATAATTTTATCAGCTAAGATAAGAAACTACCCGCCCCAGCTTCGGGTAGCACTAATTTATAAATATTGTAGCGGTAGCCTTATTTTCGCAAATTGTTTATTGATTCCTAAATAATGCTTCTTTCTATTGGTGAAAACCATATGAAAATCAGAACAGTAGTTTCTGAGATAGGTCCAAGGGAACACAAAGACCATGTGGCGGGGGGCTATTATTTATAATATGAAGTGATGAAGACCTAGAAATAAAGCATCTTCTCTGTACTGTAAATTAGAGACAGTCTGTCTAAAATGGAAATGTAGTATTAACATCGTTTTTATGGATGTCTATACTGTGTTCATGTATAAAACAACTTGTTACAGCTTTATTTTGTCTTGCTTCATCTTGGCTTTACAACCGATCGTATACTCACTGGTCTCAGTTCCCTGCAACTCCATGATCTTGGCCCTATACTGCGCTAGCGTGACCTTGACCTGTTCCATCTCAGCCAGCAGTCGTTCCTTATCAGCTTGGTGCTCCAAACTCGCCTTTTGCATCTTCGCGTCCGACAGTTGAGATTCTAATGCCATCTGCTTCGCCATTTTGTCTACCTGGTGACGTGAGAATGGTCTTTTTAGTAGTTGTGTAATTCAGTCAATTAAGTGTTATTGGATTTTTCTGTTACAAATTTTTCAGTAACAGCCCGGAATTTGAAAGATAGTGGTGTGGTGTGATCGCCGTGCCTCGGAAAGTCGTTAGTCCTGCGTCTGATATCCGGCAATTAGATTCAATATTATTTTTAAAAAATCTCTTAATTAGAAGATAGGAGAGATGTAAGATCTCTTGTTTAGAAGTACATACATAAACACACGCCTTTTTCTCATAGGGGTAGGCTAAAACTACAGAACACCACCTGCTACAATCTTTACATACTCCTTTCACCTCATCTACGTCCATACATTTCGTCATACAAGCACGACGGTTACGAGTACTGTCAGATAGCCCTCCCATCGGACTGTTATGAGATTAGGGGAAGAGGGAGTGCCTATGTTTGTGCACTGTCATGGTCAGGCCAATTAAAAATAAATCTTATTATTTGAGTCCACAAACCTGTTGCTCTCTCAACTGGTACTGCTGCACCACAGACTTGAACTTCTCGCTCATACTGATATTGTCATCTCGGAGCTTGGCATTCTTCTCGTTATTCTGTTGCAGCATGGCCGTGATCTCTGAAAGAGTGTTCTGGAACTTAGCCTGTGTTTCCTTACGACGTTCTTCCTCTTCACGGATCTTTAGGAGAGATTCTTCCTGTAAAGAATTGTATTGGCAAAATTGATATAAGATACAGGTTTCATTTATGACTTAATTTTTTTTACATATTTCATGTTTTAAAAAATCCTTCAATTTATTTATTTTTTCTGTATTGTGAGCACGTGAATGTCGCCTGATCCAGATCCCAAACTACCTCTTTGTCCAATTTTTATTACAATTCATTTAGTGGTTCGCAAAATAGCATACATAATTAGTTGTTGAATATAGATATAATAGATACTCTTGTTAGTTATCATTACATTATACCACAATTATTTTTTATGAATAATATTACCACTTTGTTAGTTCAGTAGTCAAACACAGGTAACAGTTGTTAATATTACAGCATAGTATATAGTTACATAATAAAGCAACAAATGAAAATATCTGCATTACAAGTGCAGTGTATTAAAAAATATTTCCATGTTTGTAAAGCAAAACTCCTAATTTATACAGAGCATGTTTCTGTGATTGTCATTGAACAAATAGCAAACTAACTACAATGTAAGGGTTGGAAACAAACCACAAAACTGACAATAAAATTACGTGTTGCATATTCTTTTTCTGTGTTTGTTCAGTCAACACACTAATTATGCGCAAACAAATAACCTTCATGCAATAGTTACTTCAAATAGGTCAGAAAAACACTATCAAAATAACAAAGTCTATTTTGCTTCAAACAAACTCTGTTTGTTACGCATTCACAACTAAACCACTGCACAGATTTTGATGAAATTCAGTATGGGGTAAGTTTGAACCCTATGAAAGGACATAGGCTATTTTTATTTCGCAACCTTGTCTCCTTCCGCGATAACCGATATTTACGCAGGCGAAGTAGCGAGCAAAAGCTAGTATAGTATAGAATTAAATTTAAAATGGCAGCCAAACATAGGAACTATATCATGCACCTCACTAGGGCTGCCAATATTCGTTCGGCTGATTATAGTATTTCCCAGAATAAGTGATAAAAAACAATAACAAAAAATAGACACAGATATATTTGTTACTTATTTGTTTTTTGTTTTTTTTTTTTTTATGAATTTATTTGCTTTTTACTATTTATGTTGCAAAATAAAAATCGCACCATCTAACTAAAATATTGTATTTTTGCATACATAATTATCTTCAACATAGTAATTATAGTATGCAGATCCGAAATATAGAACAATTCTATAGGTATATTATAGTATGGTTTGAAACCCTACACTTCACCCGCATTTTAGAAAAAAAACGTTAAGTTTTATTGGCCATTTAGTGTCTTGTTTCCAATTAGTCATTATCAATCAGGTTACACCTGACTATCTCTAGTTTTAGCTCAATAACAAACCTTAATAGCCTTATTCTGTTTCTGGAGTTCCCTGCAAAGATTCTCCAACTTTGATTTAACAAGAATAGTCTTATTAAATTCCAGCTGTAACTGATCTTTTTCTTTTAACAGCATAGCATGGCGTTTGTCTGATTGCTTGATGTAAAACTGCATCTTCTTGTTATCGTCCGCAGTCTGTACATATTTCTTACAAACTAGAGACAATTTCTCCTCAAGCGTTGGTACCGAGTTCAATGATTTCATAAACTGTTCTACATTTTTGTCATCTCTTTTTGTCCGATCATCGCGTTTCCCTTTTCTTACTTCCAGTGGTGGTGGTGTTGAGGTTTTTTCCTGGAATTGATATTTATTTGATTGAGTAATATAATGGGCACACATCTTTGGTTTAGGTCAGTCGGGAATTTAAAGATACAGGTAGCAGTTATTTATAGCTTCACCAAATGAAGGAATAACTTGACCTAGTTAAAGCGATTTCTAAATTATTTATATATTATGAGCCTTTCTTGGTCATTTTGCGTCTTAATAAGGCGGTATTTAACTTTAAAAGCTAAAAATGTGTGTATTCGGAATATATATTTTACAATATATTTGGTAAATATCATTTGAACAGTAGTTTTTTGTTGTGTTGTAACTTAATTATTTATTATTAAAGGTGTTAGCTAATATTTGGCATCGCGCTGTCGTCAACCATAAAAGCAGAAAGCATGTGAAACGTGCTTCCGAACAAAAATATCAAAAACATTACGGGAATTGGCAAAATGCCAACAAACTTTAAGGTTAACTATTTCTCCTCTTTCCGACATAACTTTAACATTATACGAGCTTCTTTAAACTAAAAGCTTAGCTAAGTCTCTTTAAACAACAATAATAGTAGCGAATTTAGCGCTAAATGCCGGCAATTTGCATGAATAGAAGTGAATCGTTTACCGACATCCGATAGCGTTCTATTTATAAACCGCTGGAAATAATCAAAAGTTAACACTTACAGTAGCGGTTTTATTTGATTGCACATTTTCTGTGCTTTCTTTTTGAGTATCTTCCGTTGCTGCTTCCATTATAATACAATTTAACTTCTGTGAAAAAATTCTAAACAAAACGGAACAAGACGTTTCTGTTATTAGTTAGGACTAGGGCTGTCCTCATTCCTATAGTCAATGTGCTCTTAGTAAATTACTTAAATTAATCGATTACAGCTAAAAATATTTCACTTTATAGTATTCAACCTATTACAAACAAGCTTTCAATAATTATTATACTTATAAAAACATTAAGTAAAAGTCAATTATAAAAATTCATTCATATTAATTGTGAAGAACTCAATGTCTTCATTCAGTTTTATATCAGGTGAACTATTACTTCTTTTATATGTCATGGTTTCATATAAAGAAACGAAATTATAGAAAAATTGCTGAAGTTTCCCATTTCAAGTGAGTTACTCGAACTCATTGGATAAAATATGTTAATACCTAACACTTTTTATTGTAAATTGGCATTTTTTTTTAGATCTACTCTTTTGAAAATCACTAAAATAATCAAGTTTATTGATACTATAAATTTTAATTGATTCAGATAGTCTATGTTGTTCAACTACAGCAGTAATCGATTAAATATTGATAATTCAAAACATAGCAACACAACCATAAAAATAAAACGTTCAGAAACTAAAAACTGACTGAATTAAAAAAACGAATTACTAATACTTCGCAAAAAAATATTTGTATATACAGTTGTTGTTGTAAGTAGTAATTTATATATTGTAAATAAATAGTTTAGCTAAAATATATATTTTTATATGAATAAAATATTTTTTACAAATGTTTTTGAACGTTTTATCCGGTGAAAACTAGATATTTCTGGTTACGTAAATAATGTTGCCGTACTTATTACTATTCCTGAATTAGAAGTTGTTCAACAAATTCAAAAAAAGGAACCGTGACTCGAAATAAATTATCTTTAAATCACAAAAATAACATTAAAAGTAGTTAGCGGACGGTAGTATTCATATCATTATCATAATAAAACGTATCTTTGATAAATATTCAGTCAAGTTTTAACGCATTAACATAAAGGGCAAAGATTTTTAAGCATAAAACAAGGAGTCCCGAATAATTGCTCGGTTATTATTTTTTTTTGGATATGTCTAGGTTTTATGTAGTATTTTTTAACACAGTAGTCCTCTACTAGCTAAGAATAATCTTCCTAGATTTTAGTACGCATAATAGCAAATCTGTCTCAATAAAAATAGGCCTTCATACAGCTTCCAATTCTGTTAAAACTAACAACTAGGTGTCTTTTATTATTATTTTAATTAATAGTAACAACAAAAAAAAACATCAATTATAAATGAGTAGATCGTTTAATCTTGTTGTTGCAACACTACATCATTCTGTCTCTGTTTCACTCACACACGCACGCATTCCGTTCCGTCAAAAAGAAGAGAAGCGACCAGTCGGTGAGTAATCTTTCTCTGATAAAAATTCTTTAAAAGAGGCTATAACAACGCATTAATTTCCATAACAGTTCTTAAACACATTTTGTGAAATAATTTAGTGTATCACTACTTCGGTGAGTACTTTTATTTATAAGTAAATTTTTTATGACACCGGCCGCCAGACGTTGCGACGCGAGCCGTTATTTTTCAAGATTTTTGTAAAGGTCAATGCGCTATGATGCCGCAGGACGAGATATCCAACTCTGTGAGCATGGGCGTGTGGATTACACCGCATATTTGCATAAGGAAACGCGTTAAAAATCGGATTCCACCGGATTTTAATTCACTAACACACGGATCGTTGGAACAAAAGAATTAACCGTTATATTTTGTTTGCCGCATGAATGGAGTGACCGCACCTGATGTAGGTACGATAGATTCATTATTTTTACAGTTAGACTAGAAAATAACACATAATTGCCGAGTTTCATGTGCTCTCAGACTCGCGTGGTTTTTTCTGGTGCCGTGTAAGTAGGTTCACCAACATTTTGTTCCGTTATGGATTGAATGTGCTACGGTTTTGTACATTTTTCCTTGTCTGGAATGTGGCTAGCAGTTGCACACTTGAATTCTAAAAATAAAACCCTTTTTCGTTGTTACCTGAAAAGACAAGTTGTTCTTTTTTTAAGTTATTTCTGGTCAAAGCATTGTGTTGGATCTATCCATGAACTCTTTGTGTTAAACTTGAAAAATCGCAGTTTAACTTAAAAGTACACCTATTTGAACCTATGACTTGTGTTATATAACAAACATAGTGTCAGCACAATATGTATTATTTAAAATTTTTGTTTATAAAACATGCCACACACATCTATAACAAATCTCCAACCAAGCATAGGCTAAATAGTATGTCCAAAAATAACATTATTAGCATACCTACCAAAGTTAATTTTATGTTAATTTTCATAGTGTTTTTAATTAGAGGTAGCGATTAAAGGTACATAAGGAAAACAATTAAAACTAGAAAGATATCTCCTATATGATGGACCCATGTCCCCATGTCCCATGTCCAAGTACCATTACTTATGTGCTATAAGGGTAAAAATATTTATACATAATTTTAACCTAATATTAATACCTATTTCTATATATTATAGTAATTAAATATGTACTTGGTTCTGTACTGTAGTGCTACAAGTCAATGACCTCTCATATTATTATAATATTGTTTCATAGTTTATCATTTATTTACATTGTGCTAATGACCTTTTTATGATTGGCGCATAGAACTAACAGTACCAAATATAGGTACTAAATCATTGTATCTAATTATTTTTGATGCTAATCATTGTGTAAAAATACAATGTACAATTACTGTCCGTTTAATTTTTTTTTAATATAAGAAACAATATAATTGGATATATCTCTAATGAAAATAATATTTTCACACAATTTTTTTCTCAAAACGGAAAAATTTAAACTAAGTAAAGATAGAGAAACGTCAAATGATATCATGGGATTTTCTTAAATTTTTGCTTCTCAAGTCTATAGTGACATTACACTTTTTCTTTTGTAGTTATTACATTTTGCCACATCCATCAAGGTATCAAATCTTTCACTATTTAAACCTTGCCTTATGAGAGTCAGCAGATAGTTACCAAGCTAATATAGTCCTAAACGTTTTAGGTACATGTTGAGGAAAAATATACTGAAATAATACACTAAAACCTATCCTGTAGCCTGCAATTTTGAATAAATAGAAATAATTATATTTTTTATTCTGTAGTATTAACACATAATGGACTTGAAGGTTATGCCTGAAATAGCCAATCAGTCTTGAGCAAGCATGGTGATTAATGCTCATCTTTTCTTTGCATGATAAGAGGCCTTTGCCCAATTTTGGGACAATAATAGGCGGGTATAATTATGATTAAATACATTCTTACATACTTTTGCACAGTGAATGAACATAGAATTCACTAATATTTTATCTATGCAAATCAGCCTATAAAACTATATTGCCTTCACAGGCCTGAGCGTACTTACGCCATAAAGCTGATATGGATGGTGCCTATAACAATCGAAACTAATGGAAAATATTCAATACGTTTTATAACAAGAATGGTGATATTTTTATAACTTTATTAGGAGTAGCCCTGTCAAAAAATAATGTCTTTTATTGCTGCCGATTCTGATTAGTTTCGACGGAATAATAATTTGGATCAGGCATTATTATTTCAACTCATCTGTAAGTTAACTGCACACCCATATTTCGATAATATAATTTCCATCTTCCAATGCCTCCTTTAAACGTATAATATTTCCGATTACACAAAGTCCGTCGTGTGTCTCCGACCACAAAGGACGCTACGCAACCGCAATCCATTCCTGGAGGTGGTACTCGGAGCGTCATCGTCAGTGCTCCATATTAGCATGTACCTACAATGTTCTTATTGCGCCTACTTCCTCAGTGCGTGCATCAACATTCCAATCTAATGAACCTTCGTTTATGTGCAGTTTTTGTTCGATTTCGTGACTGTAGTTAATAATTAAAAACTAATTATTATTCGACCTGATTCGAAGCTAAATCCATTAATTATCTTCCGAACAAAGATGCTGCACAGACATTTCGGCAGTGATAAATAAGTTAGGACTAATTACATAGATTAACAGTTTCTTCATCCTGCAACTTTTTCTGGCGATGTGCCAAGACCTGTTTTGCACGAAGGCACTAATCGGGATTTCGTTGGCAAGCAAACTTGTTATTACCTAGAGGTATCCTATTTTCTAAAAGCTATTTTTCATGTTAAGAAAGGATAGATTTTTATCTGACATGACCAGAAATGCGGTTACAGGGCACAGTACATCCTAATCGAGTAAAAAGCTGGTAGTTTCAATTACTGAGGCTAAACCGAGAGAGCCAAAGACAAAACAGTTCTTGGTTACCGAAAGCTACCTAGGTAATTAAAATTCTCTTTGGCACTGATATTCCCTTGATGAGAAAGCAGAGATATTACCAGTTGATTGTCAATCGTTTTAGTCAGCAAATAGTGAAAGGCTGACTTATCGCGTGCGTATGGAATCAAAGTTTCTCTCTCAGATAACTGGGAACTAAACGATAAGCAGTATAATATCTCGGGAGGTTTTATCACCAAATTAACATTTTAACCAATCATAACTTGAATTTCTAACGGAAGTATGCGACTTCCTTCGTTAAAATATGTTTCGTCGGGAGCCCAAGACAAACAAGAATGGATACAGACTTCTATCGCGTCCCGAAAAGATCGCTAGCTTGTTATTTTACTGAGACGAAGGACGTAATAACTTTTTCATTAGGAACTTATGCAGAATCATATCTTTAGTATTTTAGTTCAGACTTTCTGATGCTATTAGGTGGAATTGGGATATGTGTTACGACACTTCTTCATTAGTTCGTAAGTTTCCACTTGGGTGTGGTGTTTTATTGCTCGTGTGCTCTTCTGTCACTCTTTATCATCTTCTTTTTATCTTTCTTGGTGTGGTTTGAGTAGTACCTCTATTCTTCTTAGTTATTTTCTGGTCTATTCATCAGAAATCATGCAAATAAACGCTTTGTTCAAGAGTATTTCCAGAACATTCTTTCATAGTTCGGTTTTCTCTGCACCGATTTGGTTCCGAATACAGTCAGTCACTTCGAAATGCATCGATCTTTCTAGAAGAATTCGCGAGATTGGTTCTCGTTAACTATGAATAAATCTACAGAATTTGTAAACGTGATGAAATGTACAGTTTCACTGAAGTGGGAACAAGTAGATAGCATTGCTTCCGAGGTTCGTTAAGTAACCGGGTTACCCTCGGCTGATTACAAGTTGTGGCTCGATAACAGACTGTATAGATACTGTTGTACTAGCGTCTCATTATAAATAATTAATTTTAGAGCAGAACGTTCGCAATTGCAGTACCTGTGTTGTTTTCGAAGGTCTGTTTATGTACCTATCTACTAATAGGTTTATTTCCTTGTAAATAATATTTTAGTGTATGTTTATGTTACAAATTCTAATGGTGTGTTTGTCATTTAATGTAGTTAAATAAATAAAATAAATAAAATAAATATCTTGGGACAACTCACACACGGCTATCTGATCCCAAGCTAAGCAGAGCTTGTGTTATGGTAACCAGACAACTGATAGTTAGTCTTTGTACCTATTTTCGATGAAATAATCGGGCTAAGCATTTAATCGGATTTGTGGTGGTAACTTTAGGCGCTTAGCTTAATCTGCCGTCACTGTTTAATGACGCCATGTTGTGATAGTTTACGTGACTGATACTTATACGGACTACATGAATGTTTACGACACCCATAACAAGATGAGAGGCCAGGCGGGGAGCATGCCACCAGCCAGGATACAATAATCTGTTGTAATATTGTAGGTGGGTCTAATCCCGAAATACCAGTACAACTAGAGGTCTTTATCCAATAGTGGGTGAACGTGGGCTGTAAATACAGACAAAACATGCCCAGGCTGCAATAAAACCCAAATTATTAAGACACTTGAACTTTATTTGCGCGCGGTTTCGCTTCGTGGCCACCTCAACGCCCTAATTTTGACCAGTCGACCTTCCCTATAAGGTCTAAATTCAATTAATTTAATCCTTCTCATTTGTCTGCGTCTGCGACCATCAAAGGAGTATTTAATGCGATCTGCGCAGTTATCTCGTACGCCCTCTGCGCACTTAGCTTGTTAATGTACAAGTTATAAGTGGTTTACATACGGACTGGTTGCCATGCTGGCTTCAATGTGGATGCCTGATATTTGTTTCATAGACTAGAGAAAGTTATAGGCAGTCTATACATATATGTTGCTTGGTATCGGAACGAGGAGTCTTTTGGGATCCAAGATGGATGCTTTCTATTAGTGTTCGGATTACTGAGACTTGTAAATACTATTTCCAAAATCATTATTCGTGTCCTTTGCGGTTTTTGGACCATGAACATGTATGCAAGACAAAAATATGATAAATATTATATTATGATGCATCTTGCGTCATTCTTACAACACGATTGAATGCATAACATTGAATCTTCCAATCATACTTACACAGTACCTATAATAGACCATTGTATTGCAGATTTTCTAGACATGATTAGGATTCCCGTCGCCTAATGCTTTACCCAATAATAACAAACTCACGTTTCTAAGCCGTGAGTCAGACATTTATATCGATCGTAATGTAACCATACCTTCCGGCTGGCTTCCTAGATCGAATGACCGGTTGTAGTCCTTACTAAGTGCTGTACAAACTTGGTAATGAATCGTTTTAGGCTGCGCGCACATTGCAGAAGGGCTTTTGTCTTGCATCTACCAAGCTTGCTTTGTGCCAAAATCTTTCTTTCTTTTGTGAAAGTTGAAAGATGGCTTTTCACTGTTTATTCCCATTTTGAGGTTCTTGTTTTGTGTTACTTTTATTTTATTTATGTTAAATTGAATGCCGAGTGTCTTCAGCGTTTTCATACGTTTTTTCTTTGTGGCGTTTTGATTTTCTAATAGATAATCGGGTAATATTCTTGTACCCATAGATATACTGAAACTTTAAAAAAAAAAAACAACAAAATAAACTACGTGTTATTATTTAATTAAAATGCACGACGTACGGCGTACCTTGCACGCGCGGCGCGCCCTTCCCAATGTATCCGCACCCTAAAACGGCTGGGTATTGAGTGATTCATTGGGTAAACCTACGTTCGTATTGTCTTTATGCCTAGTTTAAAGCCCCCGAGCCCAGACAGGTAATGTTACTTCGGTGCTGATGGTTTCAACATCGCCTGATGTGTTGCGAGTTAAAGGATATTTTATACTACCCACATTATTGAATTTACTAGGTGCGGTAACAATTTAATATAATGAATTTATTATGTGCGTTGAATTCAGTATCGGTACATTTTATCAGTTGTCCTCAAAAGGAAATCATTATGAACTCGGAAGTTATACTATTTATAAGTGCTTTTTAACGATTTTATTTTTATGTTCTGTGTGATAATCTTTAACTTGACATTAACCTTTAACCAGCATGTAAAACATTTTTCTATTTCCATGAATGCATCGCTTTTTCGTTACAGTGTTAAAAGAACTCACACATTACGTAAAGACATCTCAATATCTCGTCCACTCTGCTAGGCTGACTGGTAGGATGGCTGCCAATCGCGAGGCTTTAGAAAATTGGTAAGTAAATATTATCCCTAGCTAAATAAATTGTTTTGTTGCCGTGTTTGTTCAATAGAAATACAGGCAGAGCCATATTATCGACACGCGACGACACACGGTTCCTGTCGCTTGATGTGTGTAGAGCTAGCTGTCTGGCGATGATCCACCAATTGACAGTAAGCGATGTGGCGTGACGTGTCTGTAAGATGTAGATCTGCCTTTAGTGTTTTGATTTGGTAGTGCTCTTTACTTGTTTAGTACCACACATTTTTGATTGTTTATGTACTTTACAGGCAATAAGAAATCATTTGAGCAATAGCAAGCCGAAACACAAGAATTTACTTACAGTCTATTTGATTTGGTCCTGGTTCGGATGACAGCAGTCGACGCGCGTTTAGAAAATCTTTTATTTTATTGATTGTACACGCGCGTCGACTTATCTGGCCACCATTTTCTATTTCCGATTTAAGGACGTTTTGCCTTACTAGATATAGATATTTGATAGCTGCTTTTGTCAAGTTTCTCCTAGTAAGGCAAAGATTTGAGGCCAAGAAAATGGCTGTAAACCGTAGTCTACAGAAGTCTGCAGTTTGGGTGCGGTATTGTGTCGTCCTCCGTAGTTTTTGGTATAAGTGAAAAAGCCAGTAATTGTACCTTTTTGAGGTCACCTTAGCGCTTGTGTGATTGTCTAATTAATTCTTTTAATTAATTTATGAATTCAAAACATGTCACTGTTAGAAAATTTAAAAGCTTTTTCGTTTTATGTATTTTCTATTACCGTAAATCAAATTGCATGGGGTTGATATAAATTGGCTTTTAATCACGGGGTGGTAAATGATGGTGGATTGGTACTAGGAAAAGCATGACAGATAATAGGCACGGCGCACGCAAATATATGCTATTTATATTGAATTTTTGATTCCCATGTCAACACGCTAGGTAGGGTAGACGCACGATTCTGAAACACAACATTTTGTTATGTTTTTTTACGACATTTTATACCAATTCTTGTTGGCATGTTTTTGGTAGTTTGTTTTAGTTAAAATGCTTGTTTTGTTTATAAATATTCTGTGGTAATCTCTTTGTCTTTTAATCAGAATGTTTTGACGATCTCGGTAAATACAGTGTACTATGTTATCTGTTAATATTGTGTTTTTTTTTATCTTCACTAAACCAAGTAATTCGTAGCAAATTCAATTTTGAGCTTTCTGTTCCTTGAATGAAAATCATCAGTTAAGCATTCGTTTTTGAAAGATTGAAATATAAATTTTTTAATAACAATAACTCTTCAGATTGCCTGAATTCGTCGTATCATCCATTTTAAAATTATACCGTAACTTATCCAAGCATGACGCATACAGTTTCTAAAAGTTAATTAAAAGCTTACATTAACTGCTACAAAAGTACTTCAAATTACTGCTATCATCGGCCAGGCAGGACACAAACTAGCTCCACAGTTATTATTTAATTTGGCAGCCATATTTTCGCAACATAATTGTTTATTTGCCGTTGGGAAACAACTGTCGATTTGACGCCATCTTGGATGCCATCTGCTAGCCATATCGTTCCGGTCTCTTGTGTTCAATTGTATTTAGCATGTTGTTATACTAGCTAGAAACTTATTATATTTCATTTATATTATACTGTTCATTTATTCTTGTGTATTATAAATAATTACACCTCAATATGGGCTTTCCCTTCTCCATACATCATTATCTCGTGAAAGATAGAAAAAAAGCGGTCTTGGACTAAGCCTTAATAAATACAGGCAGTTAGCAACTCCGAAAGTTATTTGTAACGCCAGAAAATGTACTATCTCCCCTTTGGGCTGCAGTGAATGCACAAATGAGTAGCCTTTGATCACCTATGGATCTGTTATGAACAATGTTTGGGGAAACTGCTGTTTTCAAGCTTTAGGGACCAACACTGGTAGTGTTCCAGGGGAACCAAGTTATACCCACTATACAGATTAACGCCAATCATCTTGATCTAAAAGCCTTCATAGTGATACATCTTGAAAACTTCTCTTGAAACTACTTAATCATGCCCAAAGTTATTTTCATTCTGATTGTACATTCTGACAATGGCTTCCTCGAACGAGATAGTTCTAGTACAACGATTAGATTCATCATAAAGAAACTGTTTTATTTTGAAAACATTACCGAGAAATTGTCAGTTAGTCACAATTGGCCAATATTCGTCAGTCGTGATTCAAAATTAACAGCTGTAACGAATTCAGTGACGTATTTGTTTAAAAACTTTAAATAAATGTATTAGTCATAGATAATCACTTATCTTTCTTATCAAGCGAGGTGGCTTAATTTTGTTTATAATTTGAAGAGAGTTTTTCATACTAAAGAAGTGAGGTAATAAATTGACTTTCTATGTTAATCCTCTGTTTTTAGCTCATTGAAGGTTTCCCCTAGGTCTTCTTTATCATTTATTATCTCTTCTATTTTAGTCTATCTAGCCTGATTTCGATAGACCGCATTTTTTTAATAACGGTGGTTTATAAGCTAGTCGATAGTCTACCTGATGTAAACAGACATCTGCAGTATCAGAGCCCTTGCAGATGTGTTGCCATCCCAGAAACAAATGCCTATCCTCATTCTTAAACTAAAATAGTGTACCTAGTGCAGGCTGTAATCCAGGAACTTGCTCACCACGACAACTTCAGTGGTTATCACAATAAATCCTGCAATGTTCGAGATAATACCGAACAAGATCAAAGAGCTTAAAGCTATCGGGAGCATTGATTTTCCAAATACCTGATTGTAATCTACGAAGTAAATAGTAGGGTTAATGGATTCACTGATTGCCCATATTTTATTATCTAGTTTTTGATAAACGCCTTGATTTTATTTTAATGATTTTGATAGTATGTTCACATGCGGTAGGGTAGGTACAGGTTAGTCGTTCTAGGCCTAGCGTAGAAATCGGCTGTCACTCTTGCAGGAATCCTAGCTTTGAGGCTAATATTTTAAAGATAAAACTTTGGTAAGTTTTTAGTGCTTTTTCTTTAAGCGCATGGGTGAGTAGGCACCTCGCTATGTGTGAAGATTGACACAATCTGAATTTACTACTTAAGAATCCAACAAAGTTAGATGCATTTACCAGAGCACCGGTAGTCATGAAGATTTCAACTCAGAAAAAAGCTAGTACGAAAATATCTTTCGTCAAACACCGGATTTGAAAAGAGCTTGATTTACAGTTATTACGTTTACATTATTTTAGTATAGTGCCTTTGTTTGCACGCTTCAAGTGAATAAATATAATTTCTCTTTGTGATTTCATGAAGTAAGGTAATGTATTTAATTTTGAATTGTTCATGTGTGTGTTTATTATTTCCAAACGCGTTTTGACTGTAATATGCGTGTGATTTTATATGATTTATGGTAGATTTTTTTTGGGTCTGTGGTAGATTTTTTATATGTGCATGGTTTTTTATTATAACAAACTGTTTTGTTAATACATTGTGTGTACTAA
This sequence comes from Hoplodrina ambigua, assembly GCA_949774945.1. Lineage (NCBI taxonomy): Eukaryota > Metazoa > Arthropoda > Insecta > Lepidoptera > Noctuidae > Hoplodrina > Hoplodrina ambigua. The sequence continues at coordinate 12,199,310 of OX458983.1, forward strand.
GTACAGATAGGGCATTCCCTTTTCCTGGTATAATCAAGAATGTTTGATAAGATAAGTAGACGTTATCATTTATTGTTAATAGATTGACGCCCCTCTTTTATAGGATTGGGGCAATGTGTGGTTGGTCGGTGTTTAATCGATAACTGCATAGCTCCATGGCGACTATCGATAAACAAATCGGCCATTATTACTGGAATAACAAAGTAGTGGGGAATTTTTACAACCGGGAACGATGGCGGTTCAACAATTTGGCAATCAGCTTTAAACCTTATTAGTAAGGGCGTAAAGATGAAAAGGTTCTATTTTTTAAACGTGTCATAATTTTAGTATCCAGTTAATATCCTTATATTTTATTAAAAGCTTACTTGAAGTCAGGTATACATGGATAAATAGATGGTTCTGCAAACATTTCCAAGGTACAATGATGAATACGTTGATGTGTTTTACGATTTGGTATAACATTTACATGCCATTTGCCGCGCCACTGATTTGCATCCACTCCAGACTTGTGAGTAATTCAATGTCACATTCAAAATTGTATTGTAGGGTTGTCTCGTGTAACGTTTTGGGAAGAAATGGTGTAGGAAAAACAACCTTATTTGATTTGAGATAGAACAAAGGGACATGCTAAAGATGAGTTACATTTTTACCATTAACAATTTATGACCCGGTTTAAGTAAACTAGTTTACTCTGGATCTAAAAAATAAACCAGATTATTTATTTCATCATAAGGCATTTCTGAGCGTCTTTTAGAAGAAAATAAAAAAGGTAGTTTCGTATAGAGAAGAATGTCCTGGAAACTCTTAAACTTTACAATAATTTGTACAAGTACATTTATGCGATAATTTTATGAGTATGAAGACGATATACCTAGAATAAAAACCAGTTTATGCAGTACAATAGGTACCAAGTACTTCAAACTAAGAAAATACCGAATTATATTATTATCTCTTATATTCTGTCAGCCATCTTTCAGCATCACTTATTTTAGTTTAGTTAATCCCTTTCATTACCTTTTCATTAGTCTTCATCCATTAACATTGATTGCTCTAATAATCCTAATACCAACAAATAATTGTTTATCCAAGTAATAACATACCACGACCTACTTTGTACAGAAATGCCTATGCCCTTTCAACCCTAAACACATTAAGGGCTGTGCCCAAAGTTCAGAACGAGGTCAGACCAATTTAAGAGTAATTTGGAACATGTAAGCCTAGTTTCAGGTAAACAATTTAAATTATAGAAGCGAAAGGTCACTCACTCGTCACGAAATATGGAAAACAGCTTGACTTATAAAGATGAAATTTGGCAGGGAGGTAATAGTAGACGTCCGCTAATAAAGGATTTTCCAAAATTCGCCACCTAAGCGTTTGTAACGGGGGTCCAAAGTTTGTAAATGGAGAAATCGACTTTGACGTGGACGAAGTCGCGAGCAGAAGTTAGTTCTTAATAAGCATAATTATATGTATTATCTCCAGTCAGACGGTTTATTTATGACAAACGATTGTTTTTCTATACAATGTACCTACTAGTTATGTGATGTAAAATTACTCAGCCTGAGTGATTTTGATTCGAGACGCTGCAATCATTAATTGTACCTTGATTTGTTGCGGAATCAATTGATCGATTGCGATTTGTTATTAAAAGGTTTTATTGTTATCTTCATTGTTTTAAAATAGACTCTGAGAAGGAGTTATTAAGATTGTTTTACACTTAAAAATAAACAGTGATTATCTACTGATTTGTTTATAGAAGTCTACAAGTACCTACTATCTTATACAGTCATAAGACTACATAGATACAATCTCGAAATCGATATTTTTTCTTTGATCTCGCCTTTTCCCGTTACGCGGGGTCGGCTTCCCCAATCATGCGGCGTTATTTATTTCGGTCCTGTGCGTCATCTTTCGGAATTCCCATCTCTCTCAAGTCCTTATGGACCTTCGTCATAAGGACCGACGAACGGACAGTTTGAGGTCCCCTCTTCCCCTCTTTGTAGCTTTGGAAAGGTACTTGGCCACGACATGGTCATCTGTTCGAACCACATAACTGTACCATCACAGTCTTCTTTATCCGCTATTTCTGCAACCTTAAAGCTCCCCCTGATATGTTCAGATGAGTAGTCTCGAAATTCATATCGCAAAAAAAAAAACTTGATTGACGCACACCACTACTACGCCATAGCATTGTTCTAAAGGCGCGTTCTATTGCGCCAAAGGATGTGCCTACCCGCATGAATAATGTTTTTAATGAGCTTTCTATCTGAATATAATTGATTACTCAGCTCCCTATATTATTATTAAATAATGAACGATTGTAACGAACTTTGAGAGCGTGTCCTTTTACGTGAACATTATAATGATTATAATTATGAGACATACTGTCTCTATTGATAGACATTATCGAATCGGCAGGAAATTGACGTCATGTTGTCTTATCGTCACTGATTAAACAAGTAATCAATAAATTACGCTACAGTTCGAAGAAAACATTTAGTTTTCCTGCACCAGTTCAAATATGTAGCAAATTTAAATGTTGCCTTTATTTAATTAACTAGCTTCCGCCCGCTACTTTCTCCGCGTCGAAGTAGATATATTATCCCACAGGAACCGTATTTTTTTTCCGAAATTAAAAGCGTATGTGCTATACCAGACTAATATTTTATCTCTGCCAAATTTCATCTGAATCCGTACAGCGGTTCTGGCTTGAACATCCATCCATTTAAACCTTCGCACTTATAATAGTAGTAAGATAATATTGACTGATTTCACATAAAAGTGGCACTGTGAAATTAAAGAATTCCTAATTAAATAAAGAAAAACAGTCGTAAATCATTTGTTTCTACGTAAATGATACAGGTTGTTCATATAAAGCAGTTTTGGAGGCCTTTGTACCCATTATCTCATAAAATGTTAATTTATTACGATCAAAATTTAGCTAAAACCAATTTTAAAGACACGTTAATGACTTTGATTGCCTAAAACGGGAACCTGAATCAGTTTCATCAAATATTAACTCAATAAATTGCGTGCTTCATATAAACAGTTTTAAATCGGAAGATTTAAAACTGTTTATATGAAGCACGCAATTTACAAACGCCCTAACTTAAGTTATATAAAGCCCAAAAGTGTATTACTAACGTAAGCACGCTTGGAACAATGGAACGTGATGTAATATCCCGCCAGATTGGGTGAAGGTCAAGAAAGGACTAGATTCTGGAACATTCCTTACCGAATAAGGACGGCCGATATACGTCATTCAGGTTATATTATTTTCTGTGTTGGTCACACTCGCATTACAAGCGGACCGGACTCGAAAGCCGTGGATAATCCTATTTAATACATTTGCTTTTGCCCGCGACCTCGTCCGCGTAAATTTTCTTACGGATCCCTATTTTTTTTTGAAAATGTTACTTTGAATAGAAGAATAAAAGAGAATTAAAGAATAAAGAATTTAATTAAATCGATTATATAGTTTTTGAGTTTATCCATTACAAACAAAAAGATAAAATAATTCTCTTTTTAATATTAGTTTTTTTTTTTATCTTACAATGTGAAAGTCCATTGTTCTAAAAAAGGCTTGTTAAAACAAATAACGATAAAAATGGCGACTCACATAAAGAAATCCCAAAGAAAAGTCAAATTACTTTCTTCCCACGCGCCGCGCGAGGAATTTGCCGTGGGTGAGAGTTGAAAGTGATGCCTTGTGTTAAATAAGTTGAAGACTTCATACATCCTTGCTGATCCAACGTCTTCAGAACAAAGTCCGTTTTGTACTTGTTCTTATTATTAATCGTTCAGAATATTTACTTAAGTACAAAGTACCGACCACAATGAATCATTCTGTAAAACATTTCAAGATACACTTCGCTTTGTTTAACACTAAAAACAGTTGAAGACTGTTATTGTTTCCGGATTCCTTTACTTTTTAATATAAAACGGACTTGTCTTTGTCCATTACTCATTTCATTTGAGGTAAATCGACAACTGCACGTTTTCCTCTAGAATATTCTAGAATGAACATCTGAACTTTTAATAGACCTGTTGTAGTGACACAAGTAATTACTGTTTATGCATGAATGATAGGTACCTTTATTTGTTAAAATATAGTTGTTGTGTATATACATACAGTACATCAGGGTACATATAGTACATCAGGTGTTATACAATTTGTTACACTATATTCAACCGTTCGGTCATGCAAACACTTATTAATATTAAAAATGGGACATTTACATTTTAAATTTAAAATAGACATTCAACTTTATACTTTATAAACTATATCTTAAGGTAAACACTAAAATCATTTGGGGTCACGCATTTAATTAAAGAAAAAAATACACTGATTCTATCTTATCCAATGGGTCTGTCTGTCAATTTAACTTCCATTGTCCCACAGCAATAGCTTCTCTCTCCCTTTTCTACACAATTCTAGAAGAAATGACTTGCACACAATCTATCTTGTAAGAAAGTCCAAGAACTCTTCAATAAACAGTCACCATCTTTGCTTCCAGTGCAAGAATGACGTCAACATCGTTTAACGTGGGATTGAACGACAACGTGCGGCTGTCGAGCCGAGTGCTGCGCCCCCCGGGCGGCGGACACACCGATATCTTTGGAGGGGAGCCCGAGCCCCAGCAGGCGGGGCGCCGCGGACCACCTGCGTCCACCATCGGCGCTGTCGTTGGTAAGTGGCTAGAAAACTATTTTGAGTCTTTCCGAGACGCTTGCATGTAAATATGGCTTGTTGGTATTTATTACATCTATCTATAGACTAAAGCAGAATCTAACATAGTTGGGAAATATTCAGGCTTAATGGCGAAATTTATATTTTATGATAAAGATTAGGCCTTCAAAGAGACTCTCCAGCCATTATTGTAGTTTAATAGTAGCATTTGATGATAGCTAAAGTGTATTTCTAACAAATATCTAGTTTATTTACTGTCGTAAGGTACATAGAACATAATTAATTACTTAATTAAGATAATTGGATGAGTCAGTTCAATACGTATGCCTCGTGTGACCTCTGTCTATAATAGGATTGACTATCTCTTTTCTGTGAAAAATGACTGTACATGGAATGATATGTATGTGTATATAAACGTCTGACTTCCAAGCGCTCATTAATCATCACAAAAACGTCACGTTCCAGGTCAAGAAGAGCCAAAGTCAGCTAACGGCACAGAAGTTCCCAGCCAGAACGGACAGAAGAGTCCCCAGGAAGCTGCTCCGGCTCCCGCGGCCCCGGAGCCCAAAGCGGCCCCGGCCGCCCCCGAGCCGGCCCGGGCCGAGGCCCCCAAGCGCGTGCGCGTGCCCCCCGGCGGGTTCTCGTCGGGGCTCTGGTAAGGCCAGGCGCTCACAAGCTTAGATTCCTCACGCTGAAGATTCCCGGGGACCAGTTGTTTACGTTGGCTGCACATCTGCATTTCACTTTTCGGATTCTGGGACGAGTTGGTGTTCTGGCACACAAATTGAAAAGTCCTGCTCTTGGATAGAAATTTTAGAATGTAAATAAGTCTCAAGCCAAATTGTATAACCAAATTGGGCTCATCCATGCGGAAACACGTCATCGCCGACGTAAACGCTTCGTTAGGTTTATGTGGGGTATGCTGTGCCTTTGTTTTGTCTAAAGTTGCGTTGGTTGTAGATAGTTTCGTTACATGTGATCGCTGCCTGGTCCCCCGTCGGGTCTCTGAATGTTCGCTTGATAAGATACGATGGTTCTTTTACAATCCTCGCAGGAAGGAATTCTTTAATATTTACTGAACAGGAACATTTTTTCAATACTAGTATTATTTACCTATTTAGTTAGGAAATTGTATTTCGTATATTTTAGTGTTACATTATATCCAGCTTCTGTGTCAAAGCAAGCGTCTTGCTCGCCAAACTCTATTAGAATCTAAAGGTCACAATTTGGTTAAGATTTCCTTCAAGGCCAAAGTAATATAACACTTTGAACTATTTAAATTTTTTATGCAAATTTCGACTAAATGTCTAGCTGTTTAGAGATTATTATCGTGTAAGGCTTAAAATTGATATGTATCGATGGTATGTTAGCGTTTCGATGATTTTGATACTTTTATAACAGACTGATCTGTGCCTATTTCGTGTTGATGTTGTACTTAAAATTTGTCTCAATTAAGCATTTCATGTTTTGCAGTTGTGGTTTTTATTATAAAATAACTATTGTATGCCTTCGCTGGCAAATGCGATTATGTATAATATTGATAATGATAATTGTATTTTTATATGAATTACAAAATGTGAAAAACACATTCCGGTGTTTTATTTTACTCGCAGTTATCATCGTACAGTTAAGTACCTTACGCATCACCATTTAAGTAGAACAAATACACATACATTCAACACACAAACAGCACACACATACGCAAACATCTTAAACATTCATGGCGTCGACTGCGTGGTCAGCTTGTATGAAAACGCATCATCAATTGAAGACTTTTACCACGTCAAAAAAGGGCCACGGGGATATTCTCCTCTAATCTTCAAAGCTCAAGTTTCTATAGTATTTAGTATTCACTATTATAGCCTGACGCCCGGGGTAACAATGGAATGTATAGAACACAAATTAAGCGACAGCAAAACTTGCTCAAGCTGCAGTCTGATATACCTATGTATTCTATCAGAATGAGTTCTTAGCCGAATGTTACGACTGCATCTTCGTCTATCCCGCCACCTTCGGGCTATGGTAACGGCGGCCGAAACTTCTGGCGAAAGATAAGAACGTACTAGTTATCGCACGCTAACCACACACTAGCGGCTTCGTCAC